>CM053566.1:55363253-55577738 GCA_028646485.1 Cryptoprocta ferox | reverse complement strand
CCAGCAATTAATTTTATGACAATTGTTCTAAATTCTTGTTCAGTCATGTTGTTTAAGCCTGTTTTGAGCAGTTCTGTGGCTGTGACTTCTTCCTGGAGTTGCTTTAGAGGAGAGTTCTTTCGCTTTGGCATTTTGGCTAGCTTCAGCTTTTGTTTTAAATTGCCCTGATTTTCATTTCTATCATTACAGATATTTTACTTACATATAGAATTAATGTGCAGTTGATCCCTTTTGGTATTTTGAAGATGCCACCCCATGGTTTTTCTGATTTTTGGTTTTTGGTGTTTTTATTTTTGTTTTGTTTTATTTTGTTTTCAGCTTCAATTGTTGCATTTGTGAAAACAGTGGTCAGTCTGTCACTCTTTAAAAGAAATCTGTGTTTTATTTTCTAGCTGGCTTTGGTTTCCTCTGACTTTCATTTTCAACAATTTCTCTATGATGTCTCCAGGTATGAATTTCTACTTAATTTGTCTTGCTTGGGGCTGAATCTGTGGAATGGTTTATCAACAGGTCTGAAGAATTGTCAGCCATTATCTTTCTGCATGTTACCTCTACCTAGTCCTGTGTCCACTGTTCTTCTCATTTCTATCCCTAAGACCATATTCTGTCTATTGAATTTTAAGTTTGTTTTCTCCCTGGCTTTGGTAAGAACAGTATCTTCTTATTTATATTTTATCGAACTAATTCTCAATTAGAGAATTCCACTGAGTAAAGATTCCAACTGAGTTTTTAATTTGATTTATTGTACTCTATATTTCTAGTACTCTTTTATTTTCTTAAAATCTTCCCTCCTAAGCTTTCCTTTGTCTTGAAGGTATTGTCTGTCAGCTTGCTGTTATTTCTTTAAACATGGCCATTTTGTAATCTATGTTAGACGTTCCCAGTATGTGAAGTGTGAGTAGGTATCTCTCTGCCATCTGTAGTTTTTACTCTTTACTCATATGACTTTGTTCTTTTGAATGATTTGTTATTTTTAACTGCATGCTAGACACCCTCTTCGATGAGTTTTGATGTCATTTAAATTTTTTTCCAGTCCATTTCATTATTTTTCAAAAGCAGTTTGCTTTAAATAGCCTAGTTCACCAGAACCAGTCAGGGAACTCTTACCCATGTTCTATGTTAAAATTTACTTGATGCATTTCAGCCAATAAAGAAAATGAAGCAATCAAAGAAGAAATACTGTATTTTAGAGGACAATTTATCTCATCTCCTTTTTATTATATTTCTTTCAGTTTAGTAACATGGCTATTTGTAAACTGTGTTGATTCTCTAAAAAGGAACTTATCTAGAACTATATTTAAATATGGGCAAAGATGTATAAATAATATTTTGTATTTCATTTATATTGTTTGACAAAATTTTAGAACAAACTAAATATCCAATACTGATGAAAAAACATATAATATGAAACATTATGTAGCAATTGATTGAGATTTATAAAGTATTATTAATGATGCAGGAAACTATTCATGAGATGATATTTAGTTTTAAAATGTAGCATATAAAATTGTTTAAAGAGTGAATCTAAATTTTGCATGATACAGAGATAAGTTGCCTCTGAGTGATGGAGAAGGATAGAATGTTGCTATCTCTACAAATTGGGAAAATTTCCGTGCTTTCCACTAAGATTATATATTACTTAAGAAAAGGAAGACTCTCAGATAAATAATGTAAAACCAAATGAAAGTGTATATATATGCTTATTTCCTCTGGCTTCATGTAGGAAACGCTGTGTTTTCTTTTTTCTTTTTTGTCCAACAATTCTAATCTGAAAACTCTTCTTTTAAGGAACAGCAACAGTACAAAAGAAAACAAACAAAAACAGCAGTAGCAGCAGCAACAATTCAGAAACAACAGCCACGGAGGTCTATCTTCTCTTTGTCATCTGTCAGCATTCCACCAACTGTCGTTACCCATACCTTATTCTCCTGGCAATCTTCTTTTGAAACAGTTTCCACTATCCTTCCAGTTCCTCCCTCCCACCCCAGCATCTTGGAACCCCAGCACACTATACACTGCCTTCTCAACTTGAGCCTCCCATATGCATGCTTTTTATTTGTATCCCTCTTGATGGAATGACCTTCCTTCCATCATCTATGTAAACTCTTTTAAGAGTCAGAGCCCATGGAGTGCCTGGGTGGCTCTGAGTCAGATAAGCAATGGACTCTTCATTTTGGCTCAGGTCATGATCTCACTATCGTGAAATTGAGCACTGTGACATGCTCTGTGCTAAGAGCATGGAGCCTGCTTAAGACTGTCTCTCTCTCTCCCTCTGCCCCTCCCCTGCTTGTGTGTGTGCATGTGTGTATGTGCATACATGTGTGCGTGCTAAGGAAGAACGAGAAAGCAAGAAAGCAAGAAAGCAAGCAAACAAGCAAGAAAGAAAGAAAAAGAAAGAAAGAAAGAAAGAAAGAAAGAAAGAAAGAAAGAAAGAAAGAAAGAATTACAGCCCATATGAAGGATTCCTGGGCCCTTCTAGAGGCACAGAACTGGCTCCTTTCAAATGTTATTTAACTGTCTTATTTCAGTTGGCAAAGATCTTGTCAGAATATTACTTGCATAGTTTCCTATCCTTTTATCATGTATAGAATATCTGTTCATGGATTACAATCTTTTCTTCAAATTTATTTATTCTAGTACTCCTCTAAAACAAAGCTCTAATTAAACCACAAGTATTGGGCCCATTCTCCTCCCCTAGTCCCTGTTACAAAGTTTAAGGGAGCACTCAAATTTCTTACAATTTCTACACAGCCACCAGTTCTCCCGCACTGGTGAGAATTAGGTCCAGAAAAGGATGCTTCTCATTCTTTTGGCCATCCGCCATCCATTCAAGTTGTCCATAAGGTGAGTTAAAATGAGCCTTTCAGCAGATGTCAGAATAAAGAAATAAGGCTGTCATTCTGAAAGTTTCAGGACAATGTGTCCAAGATGAACAGAACATATCCTTTTTCTTTCTTGCTTTCTTTCTTGCTTTCTTTCTTTCTTTCTTTTTCTTTCTTCCTTCCTTCCTTTCTTTCTTTCCTTATCTAAGATGCCAATATTAATTTGTTTTTTACCTTCATAAATGAGGACAGATACCTCAAACTTCCCTACTTTAAAAACTACTATATACCTGTCTATATGTGCAGCCAGCCAAGATTAGTTACAAATATTGCCATTTGCATGGTCTTTTCTCATTAATTTAATTGGCCTATAGTTATCTAGTCTCCCACAGGGAAACAAAATAGCATGAAACCCTTCACCATTTGTATTTTAAGAGGAGGGGAAAAATGCTTTATTTGGAATATTGCAACTTTTATTTGATGAAAGTTACTATTAACATATTTTCATAATCTTCTCAGCCTAGCAACAGCAGGAGTAAAAGGTGTGAGGGCCATGTAATATTCATGAAATTAAGACGACTTGAGATGAAAGGGAGTTCCATTAGAGAGACCAAGTGTGACAATATGACACATATTTGCATATTTTACACTTTAAATCTTTTCAGCACATCCAAGTTGATATATGGATGTAAACATGCATTGCCGGTTTTTAGCATATTATAAGCCCTCAAGACTTTGCATGCATTTTAATATGTTTCATTATTGCTGTAGATTTTAATTTCCAAACTGCACAGCTTTGATGGAAGGAAGCTGGAAGTCAAGGCATCTGGCCTCTGCCCCAGGCAAACACAGCCTTTTCCTCGAATATTTTGGGCAGAAACCAGGCTATTTATTTGTGGAGTAGTGGGGGGAAATTTTTTAAGAATGTGCTGCCCAGAAGCACGTTTTATTTGGTACACATACTAATTAAGTGTTAACTTAACCATCCTGGCCGGAAAGCTTATGCATTCAACTGTGGATGTGCCAACCAAGACACATTGTGCGAGGCTTTCATAATCTCCTTTTTCCTTTCGACCAGCCAGTCTCAACTTTTCTATTTGGAGAGTGGAGATTATTGAAAGCAGTTTAAAAAATGAGTTTGAAACTGTGTTTATTCCTTAAAACAACTGAAAATATTTTTTAGCTGCCCATTCTATCTTCTGGAACACGGGGTCTCTGGTTAGTAGAGAAAAAGTTCTTCCCATAGACGTACAAGGACACATTTGGCCCAAAAACATGGCACTTAAACAATTTTCTTTGAGTATTTTTCTTCTGTTTTACAAACTATATATTTAAATAGCTAAAGAAGTGTGATCTTAATTAGAACATTATCACCTAAGAAAAGTTGAGTTAAAGAAAAAAATACATTAAATATTGTTTTTTAGTCCATTGTCTTGGCCTTTAATGAAGACAGATGACCTTTAAAGATAGTTTCTAATGATCATATCAAAGTTTATTTTTATTGATATTGAACCATCGTGCTTCACCTATTAGTTTCCCTCAAGTGTTCAATAGCAGTTTATTTTCATTTTCAGGGTTGCATTAAGCCATTGAGATCAAGAACTTCTCCAGTTATGCATCTCTGAATAAATGGTGAAAGTACATAGCAATTATCAACTATCTAGGAATCTGTCTGATTATTCTGCACATACATAATGCTATAAGAAACATGATAACCATGGAAAAGAAATCTTTCTTCTGGATAGAACTGCAAGTCCGTGGCCCTAATTTTTAAGTCCATGTTGACAAGGAGGGAAAGTTTATCAGTTAAGGATTTTGAAGTTGCCAACTCCTCACATAATCATGGCCCTTGGTAGTTGAGCTACCAAATATTTGCAAGACTGGATGGAGTAAGGATGAGTTTTAGATTCTATGAAGGTGTTCTATTGGAATATATGATCTGTCCTTCCACTAAGTCACATTTAATTCCTACACCTTCCTCTTTGCTTTCATCCTGCATAGTAATAAAAAGACTTTTCAGTCTGTAGCCCCAGATCTCAATCAACTTGGACTGCATCCTATTTCTCTATCTGGTTCTGGCTAGATCTATCCCCAAGTAACTGAATTTCTCACCTCACATGCCCAGCCACTATCTGGGAATCTGCCATGAATGAATTGCTCTCCCACAACAAGGTAGTGTCTGCCTAATTATAATAAGCATTGTTGTCACGGGCTCTGCTCTACATAACCCCTGGACTTTCTTATACTGGTGCATATTGACTGATGGCTGAGCTTGTGACTCTTCTTTGGGAACTTTGACCTAGAAAAATCCAACATCTTTGTTGGAGCCAATCCCTTCTGTCAACTATATGTCTCTTGCTTTTCCCAGACTTCTCCTTCTCACCAAAGATCCTCCAATCTCATAGTGGCTCATCCCAGAGCACACTTAATTCATCTTGATGCAGCCCCGTATGTGGCTTTGCTTTGATGGCTAAACAGCCTCTGAATATGTGCCTGCCATCATCGATGCTATTGTGTGCTCTGTGAATCACATTTGTCATAAATGAATAGAGAACATTTGTTGACTTATCATCTTTGAATATTTGATCAAATGAGTTAACTCACTTACTAATTCACAGAATATCAAGTTCTTCTGAATGTCTCACAGTCCTTCAGGTGAATTAGACAGTGACACAAATGGTAAAATTCCCCTCATTTGTGTTCTGTGGTTCTTTTGTGGTATAACATCTTGTCTGCATGATTATTTATTTCTACTTTGAATCTTACATGACATTTAATCAAAAACCACAATCAGAAAACTAATTTAACAAGGGTACATAACTCATGCCGAACCTTTTTACCTTAGAATGGAAACTGCAAACACAAAATAATAAAAAGAAGTATGATATGTCATGAAAATAATAGCTGCTTTCATTGAATGTTTATTATGAGTCAGGCACTTTACCTGAATTACATTACTTTTTCCTCGTGACAGCCTTATGAGGTGGGTTCAGTTATTTTTATCCCCATTTCAGAGGAGAAAACTGAGGTTTAAGGAGGTTAAGTAGCTTTCCTGAGTATTATACAGCTGAGCCAGAGAAGCACATTGCTCTAGACTTAGCCCCAGGACTTGTGAGCTTATGCTTTGTGGTATCTGGCCTGCCAATTATAGGTTTAAAAAATTCCTGTTACTCTTCTAACTCAAAGATTATAGAAAGAAGATCTTTTGCCCCTCTAGTGTGTGAGTCGGGGAAAGAAGAGAACTTTTGCATCCTTCACCGAAGCTTTCCTCCTTCTCTCCCCAAGAGGTACCAGATGCTGGGTCAAATGTTTTAAATGTTCCATGTTTATTACCTCAAATATTCTTAACTATCCCCCCTCCTCCAAAATCTTCACCATTTTCCCAGTTTCCCAGTATTTCCATATCTAATGACTGTTTCTTTCTCTTTTTTAAATTGATTTTTATTTATTTTGAAGGGGGGGATAGACAGCAAGCAGGGGAGGGGCAGAAAGAGAGGGGGACAGAATCCCAAGCGGGTTTCATGCTGTCAGCTCAGAGTCCCAGCAGGGCTCGAACTCACAAACCATGAAATCATGACCTGAACCAAAGTCAAGAGTCAAACGCTTACCCACCCAGGCATCCCTCTGCTGACTATTTCTATCAGACAGGGGGTCTTTCTATGACCATGCAGGTATCTCTGTCCTAATGCTTTTCCTAATATGGTTTTCCAGAATGGAATGCTCTCTGTGGCTTTCTTAAATGAAACTCAATCCTTTGCTGCTGGTTTATAGATCAGAGTTACCCTTCCCTTACAGAACTTTGTCTTTACTCAGTCCCACATTTATTCACTTACCTGTTAATTATTGGCCATTTACTTAATGCCAGGGACTGATCTAGCCTCAGATAGCAAGATAATGAATAAATCAAACAGTCTTACTCTTCCTGAAGTACAGACACGAGGATAAAGACCAGAATAAACAATCACAACAAACTGACTATTGTTATGGCTGAAGGGAGAACACCACTCAAGGGAGGTCAGATAATGGTGCCGGGCTTTTGTCAAAGATGGAGACAACAAGTGAGCCTGGCCAGGGGTGAGGACAGGGCTGGCAGGCAGGGGAGAGGCAGAGAGGGAGTCAGGAAGCCCGGCTTCTGCATGCTTCTGTTCAGTGGTTAGAGTGAAGTCTGTGAGTCAAGCTGGAACCAGAGTAGCAAGTGCCTTAAAGCCATAACGAGGAGCCCAGGCTGTTTTAAGATCCAGAACAAATGATCAGATGATTTCAAACAGGAAGGTTTAAACTGGCCTGATGAAACCAAGTGTGAAGAATAGGGCTGTGTGTAAACTTGACGACATTGTTACATTTGCCACTTAGAAAGATCACTCCAGCTCACTGTATAGAATGGATTGGCAAAAGGCATGGCTGGAAGTCAGGGAACCACTTGCCAAACTATAGAAGTATTCCAGGTAAATATAGATGGTGGCCTCAACAGGGTGATGGCAGCAGAGATCAGAGATAAGTGGACACATTCCAGAGATATGTAGGGATGGAAACCATAGGACTTGACAATTGATCAGACAGGGGAGATCAGAAAAAGAGAGGAGTTGAGGATTCCTCCCATGTCTCTGACTAGGGACCTGAGTGGATGGAAGAAGAAGGAGGACAGGTAAGGAAGTGATGATAATTAGTACAGACTGTATTTAAATAGCTGTGATTATGTGTTACCCTTTATCATCAGGTGTCCAGCCAAACCAAGTCTTCTCCATCCAAGCAGATCATAAACTCGTAAGTCAAGGGACTGTCTACTTTTATTTCTTCTGCATCTCCCAAACAGCTCAGCATTAAGCTAAAAACTCAATAAGCAATCAATAAATATTTTTCAATAGTTTGCTGGATTAATGCTGAGAAGTAAGATATTGCCTTCTGGCTGAGAGCTATCATTATGGGATGTATTTTCCCCAATTATAAAATAATGACTGAACTTTACATGTATATACAGTGTTTACTTTGATATACCTGATCTCAGAATGAGATTTCTAAAATCTGCTTTATAGAAACATGCAGTTATTTCGTGAAGGTGGATAGGGGAAAAAACTGTTTTCAGAACCTGGGAAGACAAAGTCATATTAAAAGAATTCCTATAAAATTGAAGGAGGTAGGAAAAATAAAAAGTCTGGCCAACCTTCTTTTTGTGTAGAAATTCAGTCAGGCATCACTGTTCTTGTCCCCTGGGTTTGTACTTTTCCTCTCTCCATGACTATCTATCACTGCTTGTAAAACTCCTCCACTAAAAGATCTTAAAGTTCACAGTAAAGCAATGCAATTATTCTGAGTCATTCCTTCTTACCTTTTAACCTAATCTTCAGAGGTGCCGGGACTGAAGAAGCACAGCTCCTGCCCAAAATGAGCCTAATCTTGTCTCTGAAAATAGCACTTCCTTGCCAAGAAGAACTTTCTCCTTCTGAATGGCTGCAATGATGAGAAAAAGGAGCCAGGCTTCATTAATGGCCCCGGGCATGGTGGGCACTAAGTCAGAGCACCCTTCCTTTCTACAGAGAATATAGCTCTGGTCTACTTACTAAAGCTTTTTCTTTTTTTCCCCTTTTTAATCCTTACAATGGCTGTTGGAAGGAAGCTTTGAAACAGCTCATTACTGATTTCTAATTCAATAAGTTAAAAGGGTGAGGGGGAGGACAATGTAGATTCAGATTTAACCATAATTTTTTGGAATGCCTACTATGTGGCAGGCCCTGGGTTAGATGTTGCCATGACAACACTCTAAGTTGGGAGATATGAACCTGGCCTAGCAGAGAAAAGGCCAGCTGAGATACGGTAGGAAAATCATCAAAGCTGAGAAATTTGAACCCAGATCTTCAGATTCCAAATCCTTTGATCACTTTCCTCCCTTTAGTATCCAACTGCCAGAAAATGAGCTCGTTCCTATCTTCCCTTAAAAATGAAGCCCTTAGAAAGAAATGGCATCTTCTTCTTATCTTTTTCTTCTGATTAACTTCCAGGCAGTCCATGCATCACCCAGACACTGCTCAGGTGAAAATGGAAAGTATCGTGGTCCTCCTGCTATTATTGGCCCATACTCCTCCCTCCACCTGGGCTCTGCATGCACTGTCTCCTGCCTGCCTCCTCTAAACTCCCTCCCTCTATCTTCTCCTCTATCCCCTGCAAGTCCTGACTCTCTACAGGTCCTACTAATCAGAATTTAAGTTTCTTCAAATCTCTTCCGACTTAGAGAAACACACACACACACACACACAAACACAGTAAAACAGCCTCTTTTAACAAAGAAGCAAAAATCTACCTTGCTGTGTTAGAAAACTTAAAAAAATTCACATAGGCCAAGATTTTGGTATATTGTAAATGCACAATAAGTTTGACCTCTTCTTCTACATGGATGTAAGAGATTGCATCTCAGTCCTTATCTGCCTTGGATCTGCTTTCAGGATTCAGCATTGTAAACCGTATTTTATATCACACTCTCCTCTTGTCTCTCATGACACCCCCAATAGTTTGTTTTTCCTCTCTTTCTCTGGCTGCTCCTTCATAGATCCCATGTATTAATGTTAGGTCTTCTTTGGTGTTCTGACTTATACCCTTTGCTTCACTCATGCTATACTCTCTTCCTTGTTCCTGTCATCTATTCATATGATTAACAATTTGACAATGACTCCCATTTTGTTTTTCACCTTTGAATATACATACCCAAATTCATACTCCTAAATACTTATTTTGATAACTCAGAATCATTTCAAACTCAGCATGTTATTTTATTTTATTTTTTAATTTTTTTTAACTTTATAGTTTATTGTCAGTCAGCATGTTATTTTAGAAAATCTCTCAGGACATGAGGAGGGTAAGTCACTATTCCAAAAAAGAATAAATGTTGCTATATTCTAAATTAGGGGCAATAGGGATAGGGACAAATGGGAAGATTCTGAAAATATTTAGCAGGTGGGTGTTCAAGGATTTGATGGCTGATTATACCTAGGACTGGGGGCAAGAATATAAAATCCATAAAGTAAATCTGCTGCCTTAGAGTTTGAAGGAGGAAACGGTAAACACAGATGCAGGTAAAGCTAGAGAGGTGGACATGAGTCAGGTAATGAAGGACCTTGCAAGCATTTGTGCTTTATCTTCCCTGCAAAAGAGAGCTATTGGAGAGTTTTAGACAAGGGAATGATATAATCAGATTAGACAAAGGAATGATATAATCAGATATGTCTTAGCGGGAGCTTACTTTGATTACTTTGTGGACTTACCGTACAGCTGGGTAAACAAAAGAGATGCATATGAAAAAATAACTAGAACCACTAATGATTAAGTTGTGCCAACATGATTAATGCAAGTAATAAATGTGGCTGAAGATAAGAGGAGAGAAATTCTTTTAGATTGCAGAGGAAGTCTTGATAAAGAAACAAAAATTGAAAATTTGAATTAAGACTTGGATAATGCATTAGATCTCAGTTGGAAAAAAAGTAGAACTTTTCAGGCAGACAGAAGTGATATGGTTGTGGATTACACACACAAGCTGAAACCCACCAGGAATTCTGTGATGGGATAGTGGCCTGATCAACCTTCCCAGTACAGGGGATTCACATGGAAGGAGAGCATGAGAAGACAGGAATGACAGCACTTGTGGGTGCCACTGACTCAAGACTAAACAGGTCCTTTCCTGGGCAACTAGAAATCATTTCAGGGTCCTGAACAAGGAAAAAGAATGAAAAATCTGTGCTCTAGGACAGTAAACACAGTGGAAGGAAAGCCTGTAGTTAGGGTTATAGGAATCAGAGACAGAAAAACAAGTCTTGAGTGTGTTGATGGGGGCTGAAGTCATGAGGGGGGTAAATGAATTAGCTACCAAGGAAATGGGGTGAAATTGTTGGAAGTGAGAGTATTAAGGAAGAATAAATTAGGCATTGCTCTAGTTGTCTCATATCCCTTTAAGATGTAAGTAGGAAATAAATTTGGCTCTGGTAGAATACAGCTCAGTGTCTCTGTTTCTGGCAAGGGCAGCCATTCTGCAAAGGGAATTGGGGTTGTTCCTAATTGCAATTTTTCTTCTACTCTTGCACCAGAGTCTGTACCTTCACCCTATAGTGCATGAAACTTATGGGGAACTGTTCAAAGATGACTGCAAAGTTGGAAGTGAATCCATAATTCCTGTTCAATATTTATTAAGAGTCTCTTATGGAAAACTGCTAGTAGGGAGAACAATAGAGAAACATTGGTATTGAGATGGCAGAAATGTAAAAGTGGGTAGAAGAACTGGGGGAGCTTATGGGAGAAGACTTATTTAAGTATCATGTGTAAGTAATTTAATATCTTCTGCTCAGCAAGCCAAAATTAATCTCAGGACACCAGGATATTTGACTGAATAAAGTAACTTCTGAGAGCAGTAATTGCAGGTGATCGAGAGCTGTGTGCCAGCTGACGTTAACCAAGACATGATACTGCTTGATGTGTACCTAAAAAACAAAAGGTCGAGAGTGTTGGATCCGAGACTGAGGAAGAAGAACTGAGATCATAGCTATTTCTCACTGAAGGAAGGAGCCAAGAAATAGCATAGACCGTAGCAGCCAAAGTCAAGAGAAGAGTAACAACAACTGGAAAGAGCCAAGAAATAAGGGTATCTGGACTCACAGTTTTGGGTACTAGTCTAATAAATGCCAAGATCAAAACCAAACAGGCTCTATCTTGCATCTTCTTTAACATATTTGCCTAATTTTGTGTATGTGAGTGTTATTAGTGGTGATAGTAACGGGTAATGCAGGTATGAAGGCAAGGTTATTCACAGGACTGTAGACTCAGCAAGAACTCAAAGTGTCAGAAAATTCCAGGTTATACAGACAATGTACAAGTCTCTTCTGGACAATGAACCTTTAACTGAGAATATATGGCAAAAAGATTGACCCCAAAGCCAAAGTTAAATAAAAAACGTTTTCTTGCTTCATTATCAGAATTCAAACTCTTACCACCACATCACCCTAAATGCTTGCGGAAGCTGATGCCTCCACTGAAAAAGCAATCAGGAATAAAGAGCATAAAATCTCTTTTAAGGAAATAATGTCATCTTTCTCAAACATCCTTAAAGTGATAACAGTCCTAAAAGAGCAATAATCTGAGTTCCTGAACACCTTTTCCTGCCCTCTAAAGAAGGCCTGAGGAAGCACAAGAATCTGAGAACTCAGACAAATAGTACAGTTAGGGGAAGCAGCATACAAAGAAAAAGTGATCGGACACTGGAAATGAACTTCACACTTTTACGCAGGGCCAATTGCAATGTGTTTTCCTCTCAAAAGTGTTTGGTTAGGAAGTTCCATTGAACAGATGATGTTGGAATAACTGAATATCCATATGCAAAAATAAATAAATAAATTTAAACACAGACCTCACATTCTTTACACAAATTAACTCAGAGTAAATCACAGACCTAAATGTACAATGTAAAACTATAAGACTTGGTCTTATAAGCTACTATAGATAGAGAGAAAACGACACAGGAGAAAATCGATATGACCACTATGGCAATGACTTTTAGATATGATGCCAAAGGCACAGTCTATGAAAGAAAGAATTGATAGACTGGACTTCACTAAAATTAAGTATATTCTGTTCTGAAAATGACACTGTCAAGAGATTGAGAAGACAAGTCACAGATAGGGAAAAGTATTTACAAAAGACACATAAATGAACAAAATAAATGAAGAATTATTAAAAATCAATAAGAAAGCAAACAACCAATTGACAAGTAAGTCCAAGACCTTAACAGATGTCTCACCAAAGCATATATGCAGATAGCAAATAGGCATATGAGAAGACATTCCTCATCTTTTCTCATTTGTCACTAGGAAAATTCAAATTAAAACAATAAGATACCACTACATGCCTGTTAAAATGGTCAAAATCCAGAACAGTGACAAAACCAAATGCTAGTAAAGGTGTGGACCAATGAACTCTCATTCAGGGCTGGTGGAAATGTAAAATGGTACAGCAAGTTAGAAAGCAATTTTACACTTTCTTATAAAACAAAACATAACTCTTACCATATGATCCAGCAGTGATGTTCTTTGGCATTTACTCAGACGAGTTGATAACTTATGTCCACACAAAAACCTTCACATGGATGTTTATAGAAGCTTTATTCATAATTCCCAAAATTTGGAAGCAACCTAGATGTCCTTCAATAGACGAATGTATAAATAAACTATGGTACATACAGACAATAAAATATTATTCCTTACTAGAAAGAAATGAGCTATCAATCCAGGAAAAGATGTGGAGAAAACTTAAATGCATATTACTAAGTGAAAGAAGCCAATCTGAAAAGGAGACATACTGTATAATTCTCAAAAAATTTTTGTAATGTTGATTTATTTTATTTTTTTAAGTGTTGTTTTTTTTTTTAATTTATTTTTGAGAGAGAGAGAGAGACATCATGAGCAAGGGAGGGTCAGAGAGTGAGGGAGACACAGAATCTGAAGACAGGCTCCAGGCTCTGAGCTGTCAGCACAGAGCCTGACGAGGGGCTTGAACCCAGGAACTGTGAGATAATGACCTGAGTGGAAGCCGGTCACTCAACCGACTAAGCCACCCAGGCGCCCCAAATGTTGATTTATTTTTGAGAGAGAGACAGAGTGAGAACAGGGGAGGGGCAGAGAGAGAGGGAGACACAGAATCTGAAGCAGGTTCCAGGCCCCGAACTGTCAGCACAGAGCTTGACTCAGGGCTCGAACTCACGAGCTATGAGATCATAACTTGACCTAAAGTTGGATGCTTAACCAACTGAGCCACCTAGGCGCCCGTAAAACATTTTTTAATGTTTTTTTATTTTTGAAAGAGAGAAAGCACAAGTGGAAAGGGGCAGAGAGAGAGGGAGACAAAGAATCCAAAGCAGGCCCTGTGCTGTCAGAGCAGAGCCTGACGTGGGACTCAAACCCACGAACCATGAGATCATGACCTGAGCCAAAGTTGGATGCTAAACCGACTGAGCCACCCAGGCACCCCAGTATAATTCTAATATGACATTCTGGAAAAGGCAAAACTATGGAGACAGTAAAAAAAAAATGTGTGGTGTCCAGAGGTTATAAGAGAAGGAAGGATGAAGAGGTGTAGCACAGAGGATATTTAGGGAAGTGAAACTACTCTGTATGATATCATAATGGTAGATACACATCCTTATGCATTTGTCAAAAAATCCACAGAATGTATAACGTCAAGAGTGAACCTTAATGTAAACTATGATCGTTGGGTGGTAATGATATGTGAACGTAGGTTCATCAGTTGTAACTAATGTACAGCTCTGGTGGTAGATGTTGATAATTGGGCAGTTTATGCAAGTGTATATGAAATATCTCTGTAGCGTTCTCTCAATTTTGCTGTGAACCTAAAACTGCTGTAAAAAAATAGTCTTTAAAAAAAAAGGCAGCTCATGCATTTTTTTCTATTATTGCTTTTCCTGAACTTTATGAGGGGGTCTAGGAGTTAAGAAGGGAAGGGAAGCATTTCTATTCTTTTTTCTTAAGGTCAGCATATGATTCAGCAACACTTGGAAACACCCATACTCAGCACCACCCAAAATAGCTTTATTTACAATGAGATGCTTTGACCATTACACAAAGACCAGATCCTTAATATTGTAGAAAGAGAAGATCCAGGTACCCATTTATGGAAAACACTTCCCTCATGCCCCAGCAAGAGGCCTGGAGAGTTAGCTCTCTTCCCTAGAATAGAGTTTTCAGAAAATATCTTTACATATTCTCCCCTGTTTCCAACCATCACCTCTTTTCAGGGGCCAAAAAAAAAATAGTTCTCGTGCCTTCTCTCCAAATAGTTATTAAACTCAAGGCCAAAAAAAAAAAAAAAAAATCCCTCACGCACAAATCGAACTGGGCTGAGAGGGAATCAGGGTACCACGTGCAGAAAGTCTGAAAGCTCCCCTCAAAGATATGAACACCTAAGTCAGAGCAGTGTGGTATGACAGGAAAAGCGACACAACAGGGTGGACAGATAAGATACTCCTTTGGTGTACCTGTGTTTCCACTGATTACCCAAATGAACTTGGGCAGTTCATTCAAAACTTCTCTTTGTATCTGGGGAGTTAGCAAAACAGGGGTAGGGAAGAGTTGGATTTGATGATCCCTTCTAACTTTAACATTCTGTGATCTTTCTGTCTCTTTTTTAGGCTTTTTGAGATAATCCCATTGATGTTTAGGCCTGTAGGGGTTTGAGGGATTAATCAATATCCCTTTCATTCTGGAACCATTCCAGCTAAGCTCAGAAAAAAGAAAGCAAGCAGTTCAATCTGCTTGTGCAAATCTGTAACATAGATATCGACATGCCTGTAGACACAAATATTAGGTCTAATTGTAATTATGCATAGACTCATATATGAAAGAAAATACAGCATTAGAGATTTAGATGAATGATAGTCTTCTATTTTTGTGCTGACAAAACTGTTGTTTTCCTCTTAGGAATGTTATTTTACATTCCTTTTTTTTTGGTATTAAAATGTATTCTTACTAATTATCAAACACATCGTACATATGCTTTCATATATATTATCCTATTTACTTTTTATAAGGATTCTATAAAGAAAACAATGTAAGATAATATTTTCTATATTTAACAGACAAAACCCAAAGCCCAGATAGGATAAGCGATTTATCTGTACTCATGCAACTACAAAGATGAAGAACTAGAATTTGAACTAACTCTTTCTGATATATGATTCCTTATACTTACTGATATATCAGCTTTCAGAAAGTAAAACAGAATATTTGAACAATTATATATTTAAAGCGCATCTCCTCTGGTTCCATAAACTTACAAAATCATTTTGATGTGATGGAAGGAAAAAAAAATTCCTGCTTTCTTCCCAGTCAAATTTAAGAGGAAAAAAGCCTTCAAAGTACAAGAAAAGCTGGGATACTGATTTGACGTGCAGATAAATTAAATATTTTGTTTGTTAAAGTCCAGTGAAGTGGTTGCTCTGTGGGCAATAAATTCATCATGAGGTTCCGCAGAAGGCTGCTCTGCTCAGAAGGCTGCTCTGCTCAGATGCATGTGGAACATGCATCATGGCGTGGCATCTTTTATTCTTAAAAGCATAATGTACACCATCCTTCTCTTTGAAACCATTTTCTTTCTCTTCCCATTAAATCTCCTCCTCCCTAACATATATGTATTAGTTAGGGCTTTCCAGAGAAGCAGAACAAATAGTCTATCTATCTATCCATTGACCATCTATCTATCTATCATCTATCTGTAGAGAGATTTATTATTAGGAGTAAGCTCATGCAGTTATGGGAGCTGATAAGTCCCACAATTTCCAGAGTGAGTTGGCAAATTGAAGACCCAGGAGAAGTGATTGTGTAGTACTAGTTCAAGTACGAAGATCTGAGAAGTCAGAGAACCAATGGTGTAGTTCCAGTCTGAAGGCATTTAGGTTTGAAACCCAGGGAGAGCCAGGGAATCAGTTTATGTCCAAAGGAAAAAGAAATTCTGATGTCCCAGTTCAAACACAGTCAAGCAGGAAGAATTCTCTCTTACTCAAGGAAGAGTCAAGGCCTTTCATCTAGTCAGACCTTCAACTGATTGGATGAGGTCCACCCACACAAGGGAGGGCAATCTACTTTTTTTCAGTTTACTGATTTAAATGTTAATCTCATCCAAAGAACCTCAAAGAAACATCTAGAGTAATGTTTGACCATATACCAGGGCATCTCATCGCCTGGTCAAGTTAAAATGCAGAATTAACCATCACAATATATTTAGTGAAGGAAGCTTAATGTGTATTGCCTGAGCTATAACATGTCAGGAAGAAAATTGATCGATGTTAAGTTATCCTACTCTGTAAATAGAGAAAACTCTCTAAAATTTCAAGAAACAGTGTAAGCCTCCACACCCTGTACTTTTATCTTCCCTCTCAGAGTCATTATTATGAGCTGAAATTTGTAGAGGTTCACTTGTTCCTTAGAACAGAAAGGAGAAAACATGGTAACAGTGACTTAAAATAAATTTTGCCTACAGTAGCTTCAAAGGATCTTTTTCAAAAGCATATTTTAAAAGTCTGGGGGGGTGGAAATGTTAATCTATCTAGTTCTTATATACAAAAAAGTAAAATGTGAGGTGGGTGTTTTTCAGAATATAGTTCTACTATTATTAAAATAAAAGAATCCATAAACTTCGGGGGCTCTTAGATTAGATTCAGAGGATCTGCAAATTCCCTAAAAAGTGTATGCAGAAATTTTTGTGTAAGGGAATTCTTTTTAGGAGACAGTTTTTTACTTTGGTCAGATTTTCTAAAGAGAGTATGCCACACCCACAAAAAATGATATTTAAAATTTTCTATGCAATGATAAAGAGTAGGAAGAAGACATAGAGTCTGAATAGGGGATAGCAGAGTGATGATGGTAACTCACATAGGGCACAATCTGAAGAGATTTTCTAAAATCAGCTTGACCTTTGAGACCATCTGGGCTCTATTCCCATAGGTCAGCAAGATTAAAAGGGCCAAAGCCAAATGGAGTCTCTAACTACTTGTGGTCTATGAGTCACTGGGACAAAACCTATATTGCAATTCTTGAAACAGCTTCTTGTCCACACTATCCTCTCCACATTATGCTCGCTCTGCACCCATGTGAAATAGAAAGAATAACTCAAAACAAACAAACAAACAAGAAATAAACTCCTTTGAAAACAGAACGCAGAATGTCAGAGCATTGGTTTAACTGTATTGCTCTGTTTCTTAATAGCTGGGCCACTAAGGTGAGGATAATCAGCTCTGTAAGCCTCAGTTTCTTTGGTTAAAAAATGGAGGTAATTTGAGTTTCTTCCTCAGATGGTTATCATGGAAGTAAATGAAATAGTACACAAAAGGGATGTGTCATAACAGTTAAAGACAGTAGGAAGAAAGTGCTCGTTAGCCTCCAGTTCCTGCTGAAACCCCACTAAAATGACAAAAAAAAAGAATCTTTAGAAAATATACAAACTCGCAAAGAGAAAAAAGCAAAAGAAACAATAGCAATAACATTTAGGAAGCTGGAAACTCGATAGATATTAAATAATTTATTGAGCCTCCAAAAGTTGAGTTCAAAACTGGCAGCAGGTAAGTTGAAGAAGCAATTCAATTTACACTGGAGAAACCCTAAAAGCCTCCAGAATTTGTGGCATTCTGGCAGCAGTTTTAAAAATCACAAGAATTGTTGGTATCTCTGGGAGGGGGATTATACAGGATTTAAAATAAGAAAAGTGGATAAAGGTGTGTTTAGAAATCACTTCTCCATCTACTCAGTTTCATCTCCAGGGAGTCCTGGAATATAGAATTGTAGTGTTGGGTATATCACAATGACCGAGGGGTGGCTCTGGCATTCAGTGAGCTGGGATTGGCAATGATTTATTTCTGCACTATATGTGACAACCCCACACAACAAAGAATTGTCCAGCCTAAAATATCAATAAGCCTCTCCCACTGTGAAACATTGATTTAGAGTCTTCCCAGATTCCTTCTCCTACTTTGCATAAGCAAGTAACCACCATCTCTCACCCCATCAGAAGATTGGAATTTTATGTTCTGAAGGGAATAAGCAGTGATCTCTAGACAGGACAATGTCAATCGCAGTTGTGGGAGGGTACACAATTTTGCACACCATGATGTTAATGACTATTAAAACTCCTAGTCTTTTTTTACAACCTAGCCACCAGAATTTCAGCTTATTTTCTGTCCTGTAGGCAGAAGAAATTAAGAGATTTCTCTGAAAAATATGACTAGCTCGTGGAAAAAGTTCTAAATGTGCTGACATAGATGATTGCTCAGTGGAACAGTCAAACTAGATTACCCTGAGTGAACATTGCAGTTGATGATTCCCACCCATGAATTCAGAGGTTACAGTAAGTGTGTTAGTTTACACTCATAAATGCAAGTACACAGCAAATGATAACCAGGAGAGAAGCCAGAACAAATAAACAAATAAGAACAAATGGGTGGAAAAAGAGATGAAGTAGGAAAAATAAATTCCAAAAAGAATATTTAACATCCTTATAGAGGAAAGAGATCAGTCCAAGTAACTGCAGAGAGATAGATAATCTATGAAATAATAGGAGGATGATAAAAAAATTAATAGAACTAATAAGAGCTTTAGGGAATGAAAATTTTTATAATAGAAGAAATGAAAAATATAGTAAAATATTGGAAGATAAATTTGAAAAAAAATCTCCCAGAAAGAAGAGCAAGAGACTGAGATGAAAAAGAATAAAAAAGAATAGAGAAACAACATGAAAATTATAAGACTGGTACAGGAGTTCCAATATCTGTATAACAGAGTTCAAGAGACAACGTGCAGAGGAAACAAAGAAATTTTAAAAAACAAAACAAAATAAAACAAAACCTCCAGAATAATTCTCAGGACCAACGAAATTGAGTAGCCATACTGAAAGAGCCAATGAAGGACCCAAGAAAATGAAAGAAAATACATCTGTACAAAAACATGGCATCTTGAATTTTAGATTGGTGGGGCAAGCAGATTGTTCTTAAGCTTCTGGAGTCAAAATGACTTCCATTTTCTTACAGTGAAACACATAAAATAAAACCAAAAAATAGGAAAATGGAGAAATGTTTTCAAAATTCTGAGATAACATTATTTCCAACCTAAAATACTATACCTTGTCACTGTCAGTCAAGAGTGAAGATAGAATAAAGATATTTTAGATGTGTGAGATCACAGAACTTTCCCACATATGCACACTTTCTCATGAAGCGACAACATGACATGTTTTGCCAAAAACAAGAAAATAAACCAAAAATAGAGGTACAGCATAGAGGAAACATAGATTCTGACCCAAGAGAGATGCCAAAGAATTCTCCTAGGTGATGGTAAAGGGGAATTCCAAACAACAGCAGTTCTAGAGGTTAGTCAACCCAGATTGAAGCAAGTCAGAGATACCTGCAAACATTGATTCCAGAAGCTACAGAGAGAGTATTTAAAGGATCTTAATATACAGAAATACAATTTCAACAGAAGGAGGAAAGCATGGAATAAATCAGTGAAAATTAATAGAAAACTGTAATAAACAAAAAAAGAAATTGTGAAATTATTAAAGGAAAACAAAAAGTGATTCAATATGTAAATTATTAAAGATAGATTTAATCTAAATTATGACATAATTGTTTTTGGAAGATGGGAGAGATAAGAAGAGTACATACTTTTGAGAGCAATATGGGATGAGAAAGATTGCTAAGATCTCATCTTTCTAAAGAATTACAAAGTAACTATATAAGCATATTATTTAGAGATGTAAAGAAAATTGCAAACAAGTCTATTAAAAGACCAAAAAGTCATTTTCTCTGGGTAACAGAATGTGGGGATGGAGGAGAGGTCATAAAACTGCTTTTTTTTTTTTTTTTAAATAATGAATTCTATAAAACTTTTGGGCATGTTTATTGTGATCTTAAAAATAAAAAGTAGAAGCATGTGTAAAGTTGATAAAATAAAAATTAAATTTAAAATATTTATGGTATAGTATAGTCCCAACATATTGTAAGCTGTCAATATTATTCCTCTTGATATGAATAATTAAAGAGCTATAGGGGTTTGTTCTCTTAAGCACCTTAAATTTTCCTTTTTAGTTCTGCTTACATTATCCATTTTTTCAGTAAACAAATTTGTGACAGGGCAAAGAAGTATATTCCAATATACCACTGCCTGAATATTCACAATATCCCAGTCAATCTGAGACTAAATTAATATGTTTGACAGTCCTATACTTTATGTACAGTTAAAATGTTGAATTAATTTTTTGTGTGTGTGGCATGAGGGAATGAGGAAGGTATGTAAGTAAATATTGAGCTAATACTAAGTATGGCCATAATGTAAATAAGACATTTTGTAATGATATCACCAGAGAATGGTTAAGATCTAATAATATTTTAGTACATCAAATGTGAAATAAAGTTTATATCATTTAATCTTTGTTTAATCTCACAACTTTCTATTTTAATGACCAGTGTTCCTATTTTAGCATAGAAATTACTACTAAGATTATTAGATTATACTTGTTGAATGCTTTCTCTGTACAGGACCCTGTTTTAACGCTTCCTTTAAATTACCTAATTTAAACCATTTTTAAAATGAGCAAACTTAGATTCAAGAAGGCTAGGTAATTTGTCTATGCTCAAAGCTAATATAGAATGCAAACAGTTTCATAATTGTTATCTGGACCCTGTGTTCTTTAGTTCTCTATATATTGCCCATGCTATAACTCTCTAATCCTATCTTCTGGGGAACAAAAATGAGTATTTGGTTGACTCTATTTTCCCAAACAAAAATGTGGAAATGGTTTCAAGAACATCCACAGTGAATCCAGTAAAATAGTTGAGAAGCACAATTATAAGAATTTTATCAAACTCCTGGGGCACCTGCATAACTCAGTTGGTTAAGCATCTGACTTTGGCCCAGGTCATAATATAAACTTCATGAGTTTGAGCCCTGCATCAGGTTCTCTGCTGCCATCACAAAGACTGCTTCAGATTCTCTCTGCCTTCTGCCCCTGCTCACTCTCTCTGTCTCTCTAAATAAATAAATAAATAAATAAACATTAAAAAAAGAATTTTATCAAATTCCTTAATCTTTGTAACATCTCCATCCTTCCCATCTTGGGTATCACTTGCTTGTTTTTCCATTCTGATTGTTGTAAGGATCAGAGTGGAACGGGGGCTGCTGAAGGAAATAGGATACCATCACACAGCTGTTTTTGTTTTTCCAAATGAATGTTGACCTCATCAAAGTGATGACATTAAGACACTGGTAGAGAATGGATAGATTGAAGAAATTGATAAATCCTAATTTATTTTGCATAGTTCTAAATTCTCCCTTAATCTCTATATGCATCAGATTGGCCAATGACCAAAAGTGGCTGACATCAGCTAGGTTACTATGTCTACTTGGGTTTGTAGTGACTTTTCAGAGATAGATATTCTGTGACTGGCATTAATATGGATCACAAAGATAGTCACAACTAGTGACCATACATAGGTATTTCCACATGCCTTTTCCTCAGACTGACTTTTCCTTCATCTTCTAATCTTTCCCTTCAGTTCTCTGGCTCCAACCAGCCAGGTCATTTTCTACTGCCCATTTTTCCACACACAGGGAGTAGCCAGGTACACCACACTAACCTCCGAGTATTGAGGGGATTTCTACTCACCACTGTTCTTATGGCAGCCTGTGAGGAGAGATGTATAGCTGTTGCAGTCTATTTGGGGTTTGTGTTCATATATTGAGCCAATCAACCTATGAAATAAACAGCCTTTTTCTTTCCATGGTAGCTGGTCATATGAGGTCAGCCTCATGCCATCATGGGTGTGGGCTGAGGAAGAGGCATTGATATAACCATAGTGGATGATACAGGCATCTGGGACACCTACTAATTCAGCTTGCTTGTGACCTCCACACCTGTCTATGATTTATCCAAGATGTACTACTTTTCTGTTAAAATGGATCACTGTGGATAATGCTCAATCTCACTAGTTGGTGGTACACAGAATCAAGCTCTTGGTGGACATTTCTGGTCCCAAGTCCACTTCATAACACATGGTCAAATTGTTTTATCTCCTGCCTTATATCAAGCCAGCTTTCTGAAAGGCATAAAATTCTTTGTTACAGCTGGTGTGGTCTTGCTCCAAAAACCTAGTGAGCTACATTGTGATTCTCCTCCTAGGGCTTTCTGTATATTCCATACAGCATCTGTTTCCAACAGAAATACTGCTCACACCATAGGCTGCAGAACCCTTTCCAATTCTGTGCTGCACCAAAACTGGCGTCCTTTAATGTCATCTGATATGGATGTCAAAGAAATATTCCCAAGTGCATTAAATGTTGTTTCTAAAACCCAAAAGACCTACCAGATATTATGCCTCCTTTTTAGTATGGGGAGGTGAGGAATGTAACGATGTCTCATGCCCCAGAATGTTGGACCCTGAAGACTTTATGGGGCAAATTTCTGAATCTTATGAAGGCTTACGTTAGCACCTGTAAAGGAGACAAGATTTGATCCTACTTACAAGCAAAATTGTAACAGTTAGTAGATACTGGATAAAGACACAAAACCCCTGGATCAGAGATGAGGAATCATATGACTCACCACAACAAAACATGAATATCATGTTTTTCCTGTTTTTCTTGCCACCAAAACCTACTGGGGTGATGAGAAGGGATCCAGGTAAATTCTTCACACACAGTAGGTTTGCATCATAGCTGATGTACCTGAGGTTAGTGAACTGAAATCTTTGAAAATGAATAGTAAGCCTGCCAGACCTATGTCCCAGAAGGGGAGTGTCTTCATTATCTTGGAGAATAAACAAATCTACCCTTTGCTCTGAAGAGAGACATATTTTCCAAGTCTCATTGGTATACAAAGATTCTTGAAAAGATAGTCCAGAACAAATCCAGTCAGTGCCTCTGCTTGTAAACAAGCAGAAATGCTTGAGACATGGAGAGTTGTCTCCCAAAAGGCCTTCTACATACTTGCCACTTCCTGTTCATCTGGTCTGATCTCTTTGGAGAAAGACTGAAGGCGTCATTACCATATATATTTCCTGTGGTATTGTAGGGTTGTTTTCCCCCAGAGATCCAATTTCTCTTTCAGTTAATAGATTACAGAAGAAAAAAAGTGGAAGAGGTCTGGAATTTTGGTAAGAGAATCATGATTTTTTTATTGAGGCAGCAGCCCTTACCTTTCTGATTAACCATACTTAATTTTCTCTTTTTGTATACTTTAAGCAATATTTCTGTTGGCAGTATATCTTGCCCAGAGGGATGTCTTGCTCTATGAAACATCTCCATAGCTCTCTATGGGTATAGATTTTCTGGCTGTCACTATGACTTTGTTACTTATTATAATAATTGCACCCACTTGTCTTCTTATTGTTGAACACTGATGCTTGGCATTTACTATATGGGGATCCTGCCAATCTCATTGTTCAACAAGCCTCGTTGTATAATAGCATCTCCTACTATCATCTATGATCTACATCGGACAGCCACCTCTGAGCCTCTCAGTGGTGCCCAATCATTTTCATCAGTGTACTCTTTATCAAGATTTCTCTCTGGGTCTTCCTGCAGAACATGAACATTTTACAGTCTCTCTAGCTTTATGTAGTATGTCCAATCTCTGAGCCTATTGATCTCTTCTTCACCCATCCAACACACTGGTTTTGTAATTCCTATGTCATTTGCTATGGGCATTTCTTCTTCCAAGTTTACAAAGGCAAACCTAGCAATGTGTTAGCACTGTGTTCCAAGATCTTTTCTAAGATGTTAAATACTAAATTATGGAAGAGTGCTTCTATATCAATAAAGTCTAACTTATCCAACTTTATGCTCTGTCACCCACAATCATCAGTGTCACAATCTGTCCCATACATACTTTCCTGACTCCTGCCTATCCATGGATATTAGGTCCTTCAGCTTCTTCAAGGTTAGATCCCTTTTCTCTCTGAGAAGTCCCAACAGTTCCCTAAATAGGTTATAAGAGCTTATCATCGTTCGAGGCATTATCAGAAGCCTTGCATTATCAGTCAGGTATGAGGGGAGTGTTAGCCTTTAACACAGAGGAGTGGACCACTTCTAAAGTCAAGAAGATTCAAAGGAATCTGGCGATTCATGTTTGTGAGCTTTGATTCAGAGATTCTCATCTTCTTCTCATGGACACACTACTTCTACTGAGTTGAGAATTCAACCCTGCTATGCTTATAATTAAGTATTAGGCCTTATTTCTCAGGCTTTTCTGATGTTAGAACAAGGATTCTGTCTGGGATTTATGCTTAGCTTTTGGTGATGAATCACCCTCAGCCTTTCCTCATCTTTCCTCAAGACATAAATATTTCTCAGCATTATTCATTAAATTCCATAGCTCTTATAATTATCATTTCCCCACAATTTTCAAACACTGTCAGTTCATTCCTTTCTATCAATATGCAATCTTCGTTCAACACCTATGAAAGTTTTTTAACAACTACTGTACTACCATGCCAGAGGCCACCAGTACTCCTGCAACTACTACAAGTGGTTGACTTCTCATTGCCAGGTAAATTGCAGTTCAAAAATCTCATTTTCACAAAGGCCTTCTTTTTAGGTCATTCCTGGTACCAGTTATTATAGATTGGCTTTCAAGGAAACAGGTGTTAAGATAGAGATTTGAATATAAAGTTTATTGGAGAGTGTTCTCAGGATTGATACTCATGGATAAGCGAAGGGACAACATTTGACAAAGGTTGGCCTGTTAGCATTAGAAGAGGCTTTAGCTGAATCTGTGGAGAACTCTGAGGGATGGGATTGCTCTATCTAGTTGCTCAGATTTTTAGGCAAATAAAGTAGACTTTGACCAGTCTTTGGATGCATGATGCCAGCATAAAGGGGACAAGACCTTGGGTTAATTGCTCTCTTCAAACAAAGGCAATCCGTGGAGTAAGTCTCAGCTAAAAACTGCCATTCCTTGACTGACCCAGTGTATGTAGGAGTGAGTATTTCATTCCTGATGGGGAAAATCTGAGCAATACAACAACACATCAACAATAGCATAATTTAATCATATTTTACAGCCTACAAGATAAATAAATATTACAGAAATAGATTAACGGATGAATTCCATGTTCCTGTACAACTCTATACCTCCACTTTATGCTCTGGGTTCCATGTCCTCTTGTTGTCAAGAGGCTTTTGCTGTTTAATGATTCTTCCTACTTCAACACCACCACTGTCACCAGTTGATTCCAATTCTTTATCCCTAATGACCATATTAGTCCATGAGCATGCAAACATATTCTATTCTCTTCTTTTTTCTGTCAGTAATGGAGGAGGGGAAAAAGCAAAAGCAAAAAGAGAGAGAGAGAGAGAGTGAAATAGATAAAATGAAACATGAAAAGCTCACGTACATCCTTTTCAGCCATTTCTACATTTATCTTGGAAATTCTTGAGAGATTTATCTAAAATCTGTCTCCTTTTAGGGATGCCTGGGTGGCTCAGTTGGTTAAGTGGCTGACTTGGGCTCAGGTCATGATCTCACTGGTTGGTGAGTTTGAGCCCCGTGACAGGCTCTTTGCTGCTAGCTCAGAACCTGGAGCCTGCTTTAGATTCTGTGTCTCCCTCTCTCTCTCTCTGCCCCTCCTCCACTCACATTCTGTCTCTCTCAAAAATAAACAAACATTAAAAAATTTAAAATCCGTCTCCTTTTCCTTCTCCTCTCTCTTAATACCTTCTTTCCTCAACCTGCTGAAAAAAAAAAAAATACAACCTGATGCCCCTTTATGACATTGAAACTGCTCCTAAGAAGGTCTCTAACAACCAGCCTATTGCCTGTATCAGTGGTTATTTGTCTTCACTTACTTTAATAAACCTTTCACTTAAAATAGTTACCAACTCCTTTCTTCCCTCCAATCAGTGACAATAATTCTCCTGGTTTCCCTATTTCTCAATGACTAATTTTTAGAATCTGCTTTCCTGGATATTCCTCTTGGGATGGGCCACTAAATGTTGGAATGACCTAGAGCTTAGTCTTGACGTTTAATATATACATTTATTTTGTAGAAATGTCATCTAATTATCTGGCTTTAAATACCCTTTATGTACTTTTAATACCCAAAGCTCTATGTCTAGATTTGATTGTTTCTTTAAATTACAAAATTACTAATTTATAAAAATTATTCCTTTATTTCTTTGGCATCTGCACTGAGGTATCTATTAGGCACTTTAAACTCGAACATGGCTAAAACACAACAGTTGTAAGCCATACAGTTGTTCCTTTTTTGAAATGTCTTAAGTAGCTTAACCCAAAATCTAATTGTCACTCTTCGTTCCAATCTTTTTTTCACCTCTCACATTGACCAATTTGTTATTACCAAGACCAACTGATTTTTCCTACAAATTAAAACCTAATATTTCCACATTTTAATCTATTTTCTGTATGACCATTTTTGTTCAAGTCATCACTATCTCATGGACTATTTTGATGACCTTTTTGTCAGACTTTCTTCCTCAACTTTTGCTTCCTTCTATAAATTATGCCACAAACAAAAGCCAAGATCATTTTGGAATTGTAAATCAGAGAATACTTTTTCTCTGCTTAAAATATTCCAGTGGCATCTACCTGCAATTAGAAAAAAATATAAACTCATATTTTGGAACACACAGGTCAATCTGATCAGGTGATGCCTATCTTTTCCATATCATCTTATGTCTTACTCATCTGTATTGGATCCTTTCCAGTCAGAGACAGGCTGGCCTACAGTCAGTTCTTAGATCTCCCCATGCTCGTTCTTTCCTAGGGCCACTGCACTAGCTGTGCCATCTGTTTTGGATGACCTCTCGGTTTTGACCACTACCAGGTCTTATATTATAATATAATAACTGAATCTCATCATCCGGTTTCTGTTTCACCGCCCCATATAAGGAACTTATCTCAGTACTTTCTACTAAATCATGCTATTTATTCTCTGCATTGCAGTCATTAATATATCTGATGTTTTTCTTTATTCTGTTTTTCTCTCTGATAAAATATAAGTTCTGTTAGCTGGTACCTTACCTGATCTATTTACTTTTCATCTCCACTGCTTTAGAATGTGC
Organism: Cryptoprocta ferox; assembly: GCA_028646485.1. Classification (NCBI taxonomy): domain Eukaryota; kingdom Metazoa; phylum Chordata; class Mammalia; order Carnivora; family Eupleridae; genus Cryptoprocta; species Cryptoprocta ferox. Next base: position 55,550,308 of record CM053566.1, on the reverse strand, counting down.
CATGCACATAATAAGTTCTAAATATTTGTTGCAGGAAAGAATAGAGAGAGGAAGAGAGGGAACCTGGCGGGGGTGGGATGGGGAGGGGGAAGGTAAGGAAGAACATAGTTTATTCACTAAATTTTGTCTGCTGAAGTTAGTTGCAGTAAAAGGCTAATGTAAGGTTATCATTGCCGATATTGAAATATACTTGATTTACTGCCTTAAATTTTTTCTTCTAGAATTACTTTAAAGATTAGCAAAGAGGGACTATTTCTGGCAATGAACACATTATTACATTATGTATATAAATGTTACTATGCTCAATGAAAGCATTGGATATAGCATTGGATTTAAAATACTTTTTAAGTTAAAGTATCTTTCTTTACTGAATGTGATTTAAGTGTCATATTTCTGAGATAAGACATGGTATTATTTTTTCCTTCTGCTATTACACTGCCTTACAAGTAAGTATGCTTAACAAATATTTGCTTAAAAACGAAATGACTATATAAACTCACACAACTTTTCCAAAGTTATCTTGATTTTCTTTTTAGAAACTCACCATAAAGGTATGATTATTTTTCTGCCAAATTGATATAGGAAGTTTCTTTCAGTACAGTGGAATGAATGCCTACTACGATTCAGGTTATATAGGTAGCAACTATGAAGTCTGGATGCATATAAATACACATGTGCATACACACACACACACACACACACACAATTCCTGAGATTTAACAGTTTTTCGAAAGGAGTTAAACTTTCGAAGGACGCAGCACCAGGTATTTCTTGTTAATACAGCTTAAGGATTAGGGAAGACTGCTTCTTCAGAAAGGTGCAAGATAACTGATATTCCTTCTAAACCCCTAACAACTTTGTGTTGGCGCAAACCAGAGGACGAAACCCAGGACAGCAGCAGAAAATAAAGAGAAGATCCTAGGAGAAGGGAATTAGAGAAAGATAGTTCAAAAGTCTAGGTATAAACGCTAGTCAAATCTCTAGCTGAATCTTGAACCACACATGTGGGGGCAGAATAAAATCAGCTCTCAGGGGAGTCTAAAGTAACAGAATTGCAATTTGAGCAACAACCCACTGCAAACAAGGCAGGGTTTGCAATTTGAGGCTAACCAAGCCCAATGTTTTCTGAAACAAAAATGAAAACATCCACACTCACTGGAGGAATGTAACAAATCCAAGTTCCCAAGGAGAGAATATTTACAATGTCCAGGATCCAATACTAAATTGCTCAACATAGGAAGATAAAGAAATAAGAAAATGTGGTTCATTTCAAGTTAAGGATAATCAACAAAAGCCAACTCGTAGATGGCACAGATGTTGGAATGATCAAACTAGGATTTCATAGAAACTATTATAATTTTATTCCCTGAAGTATAAGAGGATATACTTCTAATAAATGAGAAAGTAGGAAACCACAAGAATATAAACCACAAGTATATATATATATAATATAAATGTGTATTCAGAAAATAAAACATATTATATTAAATAAATAAATGTATTAACAGTGAAATCTTAGAAATAAAATTGACTAGATGGGATTACTTGTTGAATGCATATAACAGAGCAAAGAACAACAAAGTAGAAGGCAGAGTAACCAGGAGTGAAATAATACATAGAAAAAAATTTTTAAGGAGTCCAAGGCACTGTAGAGAAATATTAAAAGCTCAACACACATGTCCCTTAAGAAGAGAAACAATAGGGGGAAAATAGTCAATGGACCCACACAGCTCCATTTGGGGAATAAGCAGAAATTTTCAGATCCTCAAAGGTTAGGTAAACTCAAGAATAGTACATATAAAGTAAATCACTCTTAAATATATCATACTGACAGAAATAAAATAGAAAATAATATCTTGAAAGCATCCAGAGAAAAATAACACATTACATGCAGTTATACATCAACTCAAATCACTGTGAATGGTCCATTGGAAAGAATGGGCACCAGAATAGCATGAGACAGAATACTTAAAAGTGCTGAAAGAAAAAAATATAATAAAAAATTTTCCAATCCAGAATTTCATATCTAGTGAAAATATTATTTAAGAAATATAACACTTTCATACAAAACTTAGATAATTCCTTGCAAGTAGATCTGTGCTGTAAGAAACGCTATCAGAAGGTCTTTAGACTGAAAGAGAAATAATACAGGAGGGAAAAAATCTCCAGCAAGAATAAAAGCATAGTTAAGTAAGGAAATATAGTTCTAAAAACAAATTTACTCTTTATTTCAAATTCTGACTGCAAATGTTATGGACATATGTTATTATATATAATATACTGTCATTACATTGTATATATATAACATTTTCTTGTGGAGTTTATAACGGAAGTAGATACAACACAAATGACAACTATAGTAAAAGGAGAAGGGAAGTAAATAGGTTCAATCTTTCAATATTTCAGTTGAGGTGATACATTTTCACATGAATCAGAATATAAAAGGCTAAAGATGCATACTATAATATCTAAAGCAACCATTAAAAATAATTCAAAGAAGTATATCTAAAAAGACATAGATAAATGAAAAACCATTCTGAAAAATATTTATTTCAAGAGAAGGCAGTAAGGGGCTGCAAATGAACAACAACAACAAAATACAGTTTTACTAAAACTAATATTAAACTAATATTAAAAGTATAGACCAAAATTCAACCACCCCAGTAATTGCACTGCATATGCTATGCAGCAGTGATCCTGAGAAGATGGTAGTGGCTATATTAACAGAAGACAAAACAAACTTCAAGGCAAGGACTATTATCAGAGATAAAGAGGAATATTTCATAATGATAAAGGGTCAGTTTGTCAGGAATGAATAACAATCATAAATGTGTATGAACTAAATAGCAGTACTTGAAGATACATGAAGCAAAAATTGACAGAATTAAAAGAAAAACAAAAAATTCAACAATTATAGTAAATGATTTAACACCATGATTTCCACACTTAATGGAAATATTAGACAAAAATAAGCAGTACATACAAAAATGACCTGATCATTATGAAACACGTTGGCCTAACAGAAATTTATGGAACACTGTGCCCAACAACTGCAGTGCATACTCTCTTCAAGTGTACATACTACGTTTGCTGAGATTAACCATATGTCCATACTGGGCAGATAAATTTTCCCTTATGATAATAAAGTATTAAAGTGAGAACAAAATTAACAATATGAAGAACTGCACACACAAATAACAACATGATGTTAAACAAAATAAGACGTTGGGAGTGAAAAGTGAGTGAAAAGAAAGCTGATCATCTAGATATACAAACTGATTCATCAAAGTCAGTTATTTGTCTGTTTCTCCACAGTGAAAGAAGACCCTGTATTAAGTACATCAAATACAAAAACTAACAGGTCAATAGAGCAGATAGATATATTTTTCTTATGATCATTGACTTGATGACGACATGGTATTTTTTTTTCCACATAGTATAGTTCCCATTTGGGAAATATATTTTATTCACCTAAACTGTCCAGTACTTTTTCCTTAAATTTTTCTTTAACATGACACAACAGGGCTCAAGACTTATTTGGGATTTATTTGTCAAGCAGCCAAACATTCTAACATCTTTCAAGGAATAGAACATCCTCAAAGTTTAGACAGGCTGACATTACTTGTCTGCATCTTCTATTTTTCTCCCTAAGTCTTCCCTTCTATTTAGAAGTTCTCACCTTGCTGTGTGAAAATCATAACAGAGGAACAAATATAAACCATGTCAGGCAAGAGGACAACTTAAAAAAAATTTTTAACGAGAAGGCAATCAGAAAGTGTTTGTGAAGGCTGTTTATAATCTTAATTAGAGCATTTGCTACCAAGAACATCATAACATGACTGATGATGAGGGCTCTGAAATCAATGGCAACAGCTTTTCTACAGATTTCAGAATTTTGCTGCTGAGCTAGGCATTTATAGGTGCTTGGGGAAAGTGAAGGTGTGTCTCTGACCCATTTTCCCCCGTCAGCTCCACAGGTAATAGCTAACTGCTTATAACTGATCAAGAAACATTACTTGTATTTATCATACTAAATGGGTGAATGGTCCCTTTGTGATAAATAAAGCCATCTGTCAATTACTGGAATAGTTTTCTTCAACTGGAAAGAGACAGATTAAAGATAGAATAATAGCCTAAATGGATAGGCAGATAGATAGTTATTATTAATAGGGAAAAAAACCATATATAATGATAGGCTTATTCTCTCAATTCCTTCTCACAAAGGCTTTTACCAAGCACTTACCCAAGAGGTATTCCAGAGGGATTCTAGGTAATTAAGGGAGTGAACAGATAGAGTAAAATATACTCTGATTTTGATTGCATACTTTTCAGATGTTTTTAAAGGAACTTCCCAAGAGCCTCAGGTGTAAAAGCATAGTGTCTGTGGTAGACTTGGTGCAAACCCAGACACCAAGCCCCACACTTGTGTGCCTTGGCATGTTTGTGTGCCACAGTGTATTGATTTTTATTTACTACCTTAAAAATTACCCTAAAACTATATAATGTAAACACTAGCCATTTTATTTTATCACAGTTCTGTGGGTGAACCATTTGGTCTGGGTTCAGCTGGGGTTTTCTTCTGTTAGTATTTCCTAAGGTCATTTATGTGGCCACAGTCTGCTGGTGGCTCAATTATGGGCTGGCAGGCTGAAGGAGACCCAGTTCTACTTTAGCCTCTACAGGCTAGACCAAACTTCTTCACGTGACAATACCAGGTTTGAAGAGGAGAAGAGAGAGTCTACAAGGTTATTAATGGCCTGAGCTTGGGGATTGTACATTACTTTCACTGAATTTTAGTTGTCTAAGCAAGTTACAAAACCATCTCAGACCAACAGGTGGAGGAATGTACACTATCTCTGGAAAAGAGAAGTGGTAGAGTCAATTACAAAGGGCCATGTGTACATGAACAGAACTTCTGAATTAATCTTTGCAATTTACTACACATAGAAATTCTCATTTTCTGCAACCTTGGCTGCCCTGAGATCTTCATAGAAAAATTCCTTCTCAAGTTCTCACAGAGGTCAACAGGAAAGAAAACTGCCAGCAGCAAAACATACAAAACAAACAGTTTAAAAACAAAAACAAAATATTCCTTAATATAATCTCTGGACTATTCAAATTTTGCACTTAAATAAGCTTCTAATTAAATTCTATTTATTTAGACAACAGTGATGAACTGTATTGTAGGCTCAGAATCCCTTCTACAACCAAAGGGTTCACATTTCCCAGAGTTAAACTCTGGACCTATACAGTATTTGTCTTGTAAGCAAACATATTCCTGGCAAAGACCTTCCAAGTCACAGTTGATTTAAACATCTCTTCATCTTGGTTCTGGCTGGATGCTCTTCTTTTATTGTACTATTTACTCTTTTCCATTAGATTCACTCCATACCCCACGCTGATCTCTATCTCCCAACAACTAATGAGACAACTTGTTTAAAGGACGGTATATTTATGACAAAGAATTTTCAAATTCTTGTCCAGCAGTTTTTTAAGTATCATTCTTTGAAGCACAAATAATCCACCGATCACACTTTATAGCACAACTATATATTTTTATTAATTGGCAATGAATATTGTCAGTGCTCCTCCACTTGGATCCCCTTGGATCCCTTTTAGAGTTTTTGTGTGATTTTGTTTCTAATGGCCTGTATCTCTAACTCTTCTCAGAGTAATGTCTTTGAGAAATAGAAGGAACTTCTCCTGGGCTCACAAAGAGTGGGGAATTCTTGGGAGTTTAGATCCTTAAGCCAGGCCTTAGTAAATAACTTGATGACATGAAAGCTCAGCTCCTGTCCCTGGAGAAGCAACAACTCTGAGGTGTATCTTACACAGCCCCAACCCCCTATGGATCAGGAAGAATCATGTTCTACAGGACTTTGACTAAAACCATTCTCTTGCTTGGTTTCCTTTCCTATTTTTTTTAGCTTGGCATCCCTCACTCTCTTACCTATTTCTCCTGGGAGCATATTCCCTAAGAGATCATTCTGCATTTATCTTGGGTTTCTGTGTATAACTTAAGATAATGAATCAATAATCTACATTTTTTAACATAAAGAAAGTTTACTTCCCTCAACTTTATTGTCATTTTACTGGCTATGTTAGCTTGATAATAATTAGTGTTATCTCCTTGACATCCTTTCTCTACTGGTATATCAAGTTAAAATTTATGATCTATGCCAGTTTGTACAGCAAAATATAATCTTTTTTAAAATATGATGTTAAAGACCCTTTTCGTAATACTCAAAAACTGCTTGAGGCTTACTTCCAGTATAGAATGGAAATTTTGTTACACCATATAAAATATCCATTAAATTATGTGTACATTAGCACACACAAAAAAGGAAGGAAATGATTGAAGTAACCTGATGGTTACCTGAGATGGTTGCTTGGTTATTTGAGATTCATGAAACAATCCTTCAACCTAAAATATTTAATTCAAATTCAGAATTTCCATTCTACCTGCCCTTCCTAGGTCTTTATAGGAAATTCAACCAAGGTTCTTACAGAATCCAACAAAAGATTTCCTTTATACACATTCATTTCGTGAACATTTGGTGCTTATTATGTGCAAGGCACAGCGACAAGTTGGCCAAAATAAGCTCTATCAGTGCTGAGGCAGTCCAGTAATAGTAATCCAGAATATTTCTGGACAACTGCTGATACATTGTCAAACATAATTAGATCAATTACAAATAGTTCACTATTCCATCAGTTTCTTGGCTGGTCACTAATGTAAAAGCATTGACTGAGTGCCTAGTTAGTGCTGAGTATTATGAAAACATTGCAAGTTTTGGGGAGAAAAAGGCAATTGTAGCCTTTGTGCTAAAATAAGCAATTGATTTAACTGATAAATTGATAATATATGCAATAATAATAAACAACCCAAAGACTGTTCTGCCAAACCCTTAAATTCTTTGGTATTGATGATAAGTGTCAGAGTTCAGAGTAGAAAAAAAGCAACAAGGGCCAAATTAGGGAAGGCTGTATTGAGAATTAGAAAAGAGTATTGTACTGAGGGTCTCCAAAACTACCTTCAGGCATGGTAATTCCCTGGAAGGGCTTAGATAAACACACATACACACACACAAAAAGCTGCTAAATGCATAGTGATGGTTGGTTACAGCAAAAGAAGACAGATGAAAATCAGTGAAGGGAAAGGCATGGAGACAATATCCAGGAGAAACCAAGTGCAAGATTCCATGTGTCCACCGCCAGCGGGAGTGTGTTTAGCTTTCCCAGAAAAAGAATATATGACAACACGGGTGAAGAGTTGTCAGGGAAGCCAATCCATGCCTTAGTGTTCAGAGATTTTTGGGGGGTTCACTCAGACACGTAGGCATGTGTCTCCCAGGTATCTGATCTCTGGTGGTCAGACTCCATTCCTGCTTTGTTCTAGAGGAAAAACAAACATTTACTAGAAATCGCGTTGTCAGAATAAACTTACATGGTTAAACTGGTCTGCATGGCTCAACACCTGGGGCATACAAAAACAGTCTCATTATTAGGCAGAATATTCCACTGGCTCAGAGGTTTTCTCCCAGGAGCTGACCACTGGGTCAGTTCTACAGACAGGCCTTTCTTTGGAATGTTCAAGATTAGAGTAATTCAGGCCTATCGAGTTAACCCTTTCCTGCCAAAGTAGTTTGGAAAGAAAAGTTCACAAATCAAAGTGCAATTTCAATTTAAAACATTTAGTTCATCTTCTAAGTTACTATTTACTCTGCTCTCAAGTGCATATCGAGCAGTACTCTCCATTAAAGAATAAGTATTATTACTGCAGAAATAAGTTATGGAGGTAGATAGTTGTCTTTTTGAGATAGGGAATGTAGGTGGGAAAACAGGGGGTGTTTTTCTAATTTGTATGTAATAAAACTTCTTCATAATTTTGAGCTGTTTCTTTATATCACTTCTATCTTACTCTATCTCATCAAATCTTGTTTACAATATTTAGTGCTTTCTGGAGTATGGAGTATTTGTGCTTAGCAAGATGACATGTTGTAAGTGATGAAAAGCCAAAGTGTGGGGTACATGAAACATGCTTGTTTGGCTTCAAAATGTGCCAGTCTCAGCTAAATCCTAAGCTTATCTTTATTTTCTGGTCCTCAAAGATGTACCACAAATGCCACTTGACAAAGAAAAGATAGTCTAATTCTGTAGGGAGAAATAGAGTAAGAAGGCCCTCATGTCATTAGGAAATGTGCATATTTTATAACTCCACCCATTGGAAGTGGATCCTGAACTAATCATGAAGACATTAAGAAGAAAAAACAATAATATAACAGTTTTCAGGGTCATATTTAGATTAGTATAACTCATTAGTAAACAATAGATTAGTAAACAATAAATATATGAAAATGTCAACCATTTGGTAGGCATTTTTATATAAAAACAAATGATAGTGTGAGCTGGCACAAGTTTTAAGAAAGTAGTGTGTCTCCTGGTATGAGACAACAACCATATCTAGCTAGTTGAGAAAGTACAGAATGGCGTAAGATTGTAAGAGATGGGTTTTATTAAATTCAGTTTCATTGTATATTCACACTTATACATATTTAAAAGACATATAGGGGCACCTGGGTGGCTCAGTTGGTTAAGTGTCCAACTTTGGCTCAGGTCATGATCTCACAGCTTATGAGTTTGAGCCCTGTTGTCAGGCTCTGCGCTGACAGCTGAGAGCCTGGAGCCTGCTTCTGATTCTGTCTTCCTCTCTCCCTGCTCCTCCCCTGCTGGTGCTCTGTCTCTGTCTCTCGCTCTCTCCCAAATATAAATAAACATTAAAAATAAGACCTATATGTTGCAATATATCCATTATTTAATAGATACATGTTTTAGTGTGAACCTGGAGTCATATGAACCTGCACTTTTATTTCCACAGTCTCTCTGGAGTCTATAAAACAAGGCATGGAACCACTGACTTTGATTAATCTATTTTAAAAAACATTGTTCGTTTGTTATTTTATAAACTTCAGTGGATCACTCTTCCCTACTGTATCCTTTCTTTAATCGAACTAAGTTCTTTACTGTCCCATAAACATGCAGTATCTAATACTGACTTCATGGTTTATGCTATGATTTACTTCCATTTGGTATTTCTTCTCTTCTCTCTAGAGATTCATGTATTATCTAAGAGTCAAAATGCAAGTTGAGACCTAGGTTATCCTATATGATATTCCCTTTCAGGTTATCCTATAGGATATTCCCTTTCCACTGATATTTCTTTAGTGTGAATTCTTTTTTTTTTTAACGTTTAATGTTTATTTATTTTTGAGAGACAGAGAGAGAGAGAGAGAGAGCGAGCAAGGGGCAGAGAGAGAGGAAGACACAGAATCCGAAGCAGGCTCCAGGCTCTGAGCTGTCAGCACAGAGCCCGATGCAGGGCTCGAACCCATGAACCATGAGATCATGACCTGAGCCGAAGCCGGACGCTTAACCGACCGAGCCACCCAGGCGCCCCTAGTGTGAATTCTTATAAAGACTAGACTTTATACCATGTGGCTTAGCAATTAGCCTTGCTATTTTTCTTTTTAATCATTCATTATTGTTTCACATGTTAGTGTTCTCTAAAATCTAGAGCATAACGTTCAGGTCTCTAACTATAACTTTCATTTGTTATGTCTTTTCTCCTTTGTTTTATTTTTTTAATGTTTATTTATTTTGAGAGAGACAGAGAGAGAGACAGAGAGAGAGAGAATGTGCAAGTGGTGGGAGGGTGGAGGAGGCAGAGAGGGACACAGAATCCCAAACGGGCTCCATGCTGTCAGCCCAGAGCCTGATGCAGAGCTCAAATGGGCAGATCGTGACCTGAGCTGAAAACAAGAGTCGGACTCTTAACTGAATGAGCCACTCAGGCGCTCTGTCTTTCTTCCTTTAATAATTGAGTTTATTCGCAGTGCAGAGCATTATTGCCTATCATATTACTATCTGTGAAGACATTCTTAGTGGCTATGATTTTGATAAATATTAACTCTTCTTGCTTCTCCCACATATCCTCTTGTCTAGAATTCCCTTATTCTGGAGTCTACTATTCTTAGAGAAACTGTACTTGGTTCACCTTTTTCAATGGTAATTCTCTTTTCAGTCATTGATCATGTATCTTACCTATATTTTCTGTTCTGAATTAGATTTTATTGTGTTCAATAATTCTGCATCATTTTTACATACAAGCTTCATTTCACTAATTGTATTAACGTGAAGCACAAGGTTAAAGACTGTTTTATGCTTTTAAATATTACCTGTAGCAACTTGCACAGCTCTGTAAGGGAAGAATACAACAAGTATGTCAGTCAATAGTGATGCTGATGGACAGATCAATAAAGCACAGTGGTGACTATTGCATGTCATGGTATAGCAGGTGAAATTCAGCCTTTTTTTTTTATTAATAATAAAAGTTAACATCATTATCTTTTTTAATCTGTTGGATGAGGCCACCCAAAGAAACAATCTAATTTCTTGGTAGGCAGATGTTCATCATACAGTGGTAAAAATAAGCAGTGTATATATGTAACGGTTTCAGAGAATCATTTGTTTTCATTATTTTCTCAGGAATACTAACATAAGAAGAAAGAAGAAAATCATTCCTGTAGATAACAACTTTTACTTTCTATGTGATAACTTAACAGCACTTCAGACCTGGAAGTTGGTCTGTAGTCTGACAGATAATGACTTCTCCAGCCAGGAGTCTCTGCCTCAGGGACAGCTATGATGTGAAATCTCTGGTGAAGAGGAACTGTGCTTGCTAGCATTGTCATGGTTCTTGGATTTTTCTGTGTCTTTTTCACACACCAAGATGGTTTGTCAGTGTGTTGTGATTGTGTGTCAGGAGGCGCCTCATTACTGGTCTGCATGGAGACAAGAAGGAAGTGAGGGAGGCTGACATGGTTTGCATTAATTACATAGCTATCTGTTGTTCTTGCAATCATCCAAGCATATAATAACTTAAGTAGAATTTCAGTGAGTTAGAAGCTTCAGCCTCTTGTAATGTTTTGGCAAGCTGATTCCCTATTATAGCACAGTCAGTACTTTTGTGTAAAGTCTTGACAAAGAGCAATGGCGGCCACAGACCTTTGTTTTCTCCCATCACCCTGTGCACTAGAATATTACTAGTGTGCACACAAAAGACAGGAGGTCACTGATCATGCCTTTGGAGCTAGAGTTAACTCCTTTAATCATTTAAGTATAAGATACTGATTTATTCTTTTTCTAACCAAAAATTTGATCCCAAAAGAGATCTGGTATGGTATGGCATGGTACGGTAAAGAGGCTTAAACATTTTTGTAAAGTTTATTAATAAAGTCATCAAAAGTAACCAAACCTTCTGTCATGAAAGGTATATGGTCCATGCTCAAAAATCATTGGCTGATGGAAGTTTGAGGCTCAGTTGTCATGATACGGAGAATGAGTCTTTTCTGCTCACAAAACCTTGTTGACAAGCACTCAGAGAGTTTAACAAGAGTGACAGCAAAAGATTTTTCTCTCTCAAAAGAAATGAAATAGTGCATTACTTAATGTGTAAACAAATCTCTTTTAAGTTTTTGAAAGCTGACATTTACTTTCTTCCATTGTGAGAAAACTTAAGTTATGATTGGGAGATAGAAATGAGAGAATTACATGTGGAGAGAGCAAAGGTCAATTTAGAGAGGAAAATTTTTGCTAACTGGAGGGGCCTAAGGAAGTAAGATTGAAATAGTACTCTAGCTAGACATGATAACAACGTTGTATGGCATTTGTATAGTCTCACTGTATCAGAGAACCTCAAAGTGTTCATCAAATGAGAGTTCACACTGATTAATTAACCCACCTTGCCATCACCTCTCTGTTGCTCTAAAAATTGAGCAGCGGTTTCTCCATTAGGGACATTTTTAATTGCATTTGTTACACTAATTAAGCATTCCTTGTGCTTTAATTAAGTGCACAAATGTTGGGGCATTGCATCCATTTTCCCCAGAATAGAGAATTATCACCTCCAAGCTGAAAAGATAAACTTTAGATGTTTACTAGCACCTTGAAGAAGAAAGAATTAAGTAAAGTTCTAATGGGAGAAAGAAGAGATAGATTTGGGAAACCTAATATTTCAGACCCACAGAAGTAATAAAAAAAATTTCAGATGTATGCATCAATCAAGAAATACTTATTAAGGGTTTATTATGTGGAAAGCACTGGGATGAAGAAAGTAAGGATGACAGATAAGCAGAGTCCACAAGGAAGCCCAACTTTTGGGGAAGGAAATGCTAATTTCATTATTGCATTTCTGTCCCCAAACATATCCCACAATTATATCAGGCAGCTCATAAGTTAATGTGATCAAATAAAACAAATGAAGAAATGAAGACCTCTGGGGGCAGAATGAGCTAATTTAAAAATATTTAAACTCTCTAGAGCCAGAAGGGAGAATATATGAAAAGCATGAAAGAGTTGGAATCAACATTTCTAAGTCTGGATGTTTTATGAGTGTTTAATTGAATTATCCTCTTACAGTTATATTGGGGAACATTTATCAAAATTTCAGCAATTACTGCTTATTGTGAGCCTAGCCAGTTATAATGTGCAAAAATTAGCTCTTTGGTCCTGAACTTTGCAGGAAATCAAAGAATTAGAGCACCCTGTTCAACGAAGATGTTGTAGTTAGACTCACAAACCCTGCTTTAACTTTGGAAAGCTTTGCCATGGTAACTAATCATCCTGGGCTCCCTATCCCTTAACTACTCCATAGATCAGCAGCATAAAAATTTCCTTGTTAGAAATGCAAATCTAAGACCTTAGCCAAGCTTTACTCCATCAATATCTGCATTTTAACAAGATTCACAGGTGATTTACACAATAGTAGCTACATTCCACAACCATCACTTACTCTTCTCCATGGGAGGTGGAAGCATTGTCTGAGTTGGGAATATAGGAGAAAAATCTGGGAGTGCTTGGCTCAACCCTTCTGGATTGCCCTTTTGTTCCTCTGCCTATGGAAAAGGTGCTTTCTGGTCTGTATTTCACCATGATGCCAACCTCCTGAGGCAGGCTTCTGCTGAGGAGATCTGTAATTAATTATCTGTGTCTGCACTGGACAGGGTAAGTAAAGTACTAAGACAACTTATTAGAAAACCAATGTGACCACACATCTAACCCAAGTGCTCAAATCAACTTTGTGAAAAAAAAGTTGATAGTTTCAATCTATATGTCTGATTGTTAGAGAACAATAGTAGCTTCTAGCACAAATAGTTGCAGAATACAGTTTTTCTTTTTCCTCTGCAATGTCTCTTATTTCACCCCCCCTGTACAATTCTGTTGTCACTACCTTCGCTCACAGACCTTCATGTTATGGGATATTTCCACTTCCCTCTCCCAGTCTCCTCTCTCTCTAATTTCTCATTATCAATAACACTATATTTTTCTTTATAAAATATAGAACCTATTGGTATTTTCATTTTAATTAACTTTCTTTTGCTTTTCTTATTTCAAGATGAATTTCACAACCTTTAGGTGACTTTATCCAGCTTCCTTCCTCATCTCTTGCTCCATTATAGTGCCAAATATGCTTTAGTTTCTAGATACATAGAAAATATGTATCTCCCCCAACACCTCAATACAATAGGAACAACATTCAACTCCTATACCTTTACTCTTGCTCAGAACATTTGTTCTAATGTTCTGCGTTCCATTCTTTATTATTAAGATGTATCTCAAAAGTCACATCCAGCTCCCTGTTTTGCCTGTGTTTCCTCAGCATGTTTAGGGTAACAACAATGCTATATGCAAAGCACTTGGCATATTGTCTGATCCTAATACTTATTAAAGTGATGTTCGTTTGTCTTTTCATATACATACTTAATTGTGCGCCTAGAATGTGAGACTTGCGATGAGAAGCTACTGATTTTTTTCAATTTTGTATTACAAGGATCTCACATAGGAATGAATAGAAGGATGGATATATGACTGAATGAGTGTATAAATGAATGAATACAATAGGCTTCATGTATTTGGTTTTTTCTCTTTGACAGAAAGCCTCATTCATGTTTTTCTGTGGAGGCAGGTATATAAACAAACACCAGTCCCTTATTTCATAGGTTGATTGTCTGTGCAATGATCAGGCCACAACTGCAAGCCTCAAGTCTGCCCCTTCCCACCACCAGCCGCAACAGGAGTTCACATTTCAGCTGTTCTCCTTCATTGAGCAGACGCTTCAAATGAGAGGGTATTTAAAACTAGCTGGTTATAATTTACATTGTATTAGTCTAAATAAAAACATATGCATTATCAAAAGCAAAATTAAATGATCATCAACGTAATTAGCTACTTTGTTGTTATCATTGAGTTTATGGTTTTAATCGTATCAGTGCAAATTAGCAAAACCTTAATTTGTAGAGAAATCAATATATTTATTTTTACCATAATGTGTGCATATCTTTAGATTGATGTCATTTAAATAGAAACTGGTGCAATGGGGCTAGGTTTTGCTTCAGATTTAGAAACCATAGAATTTAGGACTACGATCCTCTTCTTTCACACGGTAAAGAGACTGAAGTCCAAAGAACAATTTGTCTAAGGTCATCCTTGAGCTCTAACATGGCTTCAAGAGGTTAAAACTTTGTCCTTACATATGGATATATACACATGGAAAATTAAGAAAGAATGTTTATGTGATATTTATTAATGAACACCAGAAACATATGTCAGTGTGGAATTACTTAAAGAAAGGGAAGTCAGGTACTTTTCTGGAAGAAAATGATTTAGATTAGACAGTTGGAGGGTTGACTCTGGAATTTTGGTTCAACACATGAGCAGTGACTTAATTAGTGGAGAGATTATTTTACATATCCCTTTTCATTTTTCTCAAATATGGTCTTCCTTCATATCGTCTCTGTCTTCCACCATCAAAAACATAGTTCAAACTCCACCTCCTTTTAGACCTTCCTAATTATTTATCTCTCATTAAATTTGTCCTCTCCTCTTCTCCAATTATAGTACATAGAATCTGGAAAACACAAACCCCTTTCATGTTGATTTAACACGTATTTTCTGATCAATCACTATGAGCAAGGTATTTTGAAGGGACTATAGAAACCAATATTCTGAAGTGAAATAATATTTTCTAATTGATTTATGTGCTATATGGGTCTTCTAACTTCCTTTTAAAAAGGATATCTTTCTATTGCCACAACACGTAACAGAGGGATGAGTCCAGTTGGAAATCTGATTGATTAATCCTGTCTGCCCTGTCTATAGCCTTTTAAATACTGGTGGTACTTCCATGAATCTCACTATGGAGGCCAATTAAATGTCAGTGATAAATTACACCACTTCTTGATTTTTTTTCCAGAAATAACCTTCCACTTAATCTCTTGACCTCTGTTCTCTACTCAGGATTCCACTGTCCCTATGTTTTGACTTCATACTGAGCTTTTGACATCTGCTTCTTTTCTCTCTCAGTTTGATAAAAAAAATGTGCTTTTCCATTTCTTGCTTTACTGACTGCATTTTGTCCACTGGGTTCTTTTCTTCCCAAGACTTCTTACAGACTCACTTAGGAATATTTCCCTTTGTGAAACCTGTAAAATCTCCATTTGCTTGGTTAACCCTTACTAGTAATATTACTCCTCCGGTCTCTATGTTTACAACCAGAACATACAAACAGAACAACCAGAGAGAGCCAGATATATGAATAGAGGAAAATAAAGGATAGGAAACATTCGTAAATTCATATTTTATTAAATCTGAACTTTTTAGGAAGGAAAATATCAGCAAGAACCAGAATAAGATATTTGAGGAGTTCTAGGAAAAGCAGTTTTACCAGATAATATATTTGTACAAAAGACTTAGTAGCTAATATTAAAAATGTGGGTAGGAGCTAAGTTACAAAGTCTTGGCCATCCTTTATATACCCTCCTAAGTTTTTGAATTATTTGGAATGTGGTTTGCTATTTTTTTTTCCTTTTTAGCTTTAGGAGGGTGAAGATAATTCTTGCCCTGATTCACTGTCTCGCACTCCTTCCTTGTTTTCAGAACAGTAGTTAATAGCTACAATGCAATCAATATCGCTTTACCCTGTATAGTATCTCCCATACAGGCAATATTGCAAACTACTTTTTTCTTTAAATAATACAGTAACCAAGTTAAATAATAAATAATAGCCCAGAGAGAGAGAAAAAATGAATGCTGTGTACAAAGAAGGAAAAATCGGCCTTTCTATATGATTTGAAAGGAAGTTAGGAGTTTATGAGGTAGAGGTCCAGGAAGATCATATATCATGGGAATAACTACTCTCTGTTTTCAAGCTTTCTGGAATCATCCTAATGTTATGGAGGCAGTTTTGAAATGTCACCATGAGATGACGAGCTTTTCAGGGAATATGAGAATTTGCCAATAAAGCAACATAGTATTATGCCATGATAAAGAAGTGGGGGTCAATTTTAACTCTGGAAGTTGAGCATAGAGCATAATTTGTGAAGGATATCAACTATTTTTAAATGAGTATCAAATTGTGTAGAAGGCTTGTGTATGACAAAATACATTAAGGACCAAACAAAGGATCTGATAAATATGCTAAATGTATGGAACAGAGCATCAATATCAATACTGTCCCATACAATACATAATTGTGGAAAATCACGGTCAAGATTCTTACCTGCTCAGGCTGGTGTGTTAGCCTGTTATATCGGCGAAGTCCAATTTCTGTTGTGCAAACCTTATTCAATTTTTGGGACTTTAGTTCATCTGTAGCCTCTTCTGAAATGAAGCTCCCAACAAGTGTTAATTGCTTTCTCACTCCTAGTTCCCCATCCCCATTCACATTACTTCCTTTGAAGACTATCTCTTTTGAGCTGTGCATGATTGCTATTGTTCTCTTGTTACTTTCCCTGTTGGAGGCTTATCACCAAAATCCCCAAAGTGCTTCATGCATAGTGACTGCTCAATGACTCTTCATCTAATGAAAAATCATCCAGAGACAGTACAGAGTTCAAATCCAGTAAGTGAAGAAGGTATGAATCTCTAAGAATCTGAGCAGAAATTCTGACTGTAAGTTCATCAATTTTAAAAAGCAATATGCTGGTCAAAGGGTGTTGGGTGACTATTTGATACACTCATGGGAGGAGCATTGTCATCTGTGCCACGGTTGGTTGAGCCAAAAGCTGATGTATAATTTCTAAGTCTGACTACTGGATTTATCAGAGAATTTGTCAAAGAGCCAAGCTTTTCAAATTTATTCCATATCATCTGTGAAACACTTTAGGTATAAGTAGAATGCATGGTTTTCTATAATCTTTACCCAAGACAGACTGCCTGGAGTATTTGATCACCCTCATATTGCCTTTTCTGTTCAAGTTAGATTCTAAGAGAAAAAAGGAAAAAAGAAAAGTTTAACATTCATAATACCCAAACTGCAAATGTAAATCCTGACAGATAACATTCAGTTCAAAGTAAATGTAATGTAGCCATTAAACTTGCATACTCAATTTTGGAGTGTCCTATAGGAGGAATACATACTATACTTTCCTCAATCATGTGCGTATTCTTGATGCAATGTAGTTGAAAAAAATGAACAATTTATTTTTGTCCTGCACATTGGCGCTTACATTTGTTTTCATTTCAAAAAAAAGAATGGAATTTTCCACACTCAATTTTAAACTCCTGGAGATCAAAATCATGCCACATTTAACCTGTATTTCCAGGGCCTAAGACAGAGAACATCACATAGTATGAATGGACTATGCTGAATGAATGAATGAATGAATGAATGAAGTGTATAACACTAGATCTCTAGTTGACTGTTATCTACTTCAAGGATTTCTGGAGCAGAAATGAGAAAGTCCCCACAATGTCTGACTCATTCTTCCTCATAGTACCATTGCTCCCTCTGTTCTCATCTTGCCATTTTTGGGTAAGTGGGAGGAAGGCTGCATGAAAAATGTGGAGGAGCAATCTATTTCTAGGTTATCAGTGATTTCCATCCACATAGCAGGCAACTAGGCACTCAGTACCTAAAAGCTACACTAGAGTGTGACTAACTAAAAGCTCCAAGCATTCAGAAAAGGGAAATCTCATGCGGGTTGTACATGCAGGTTGAAAAGCAGTGGGAGAGATCAATTCAGTGCTGCTTCCTTTTTAGCGCTATGACCTTGTTTACTAATGGAACCACTCCAATCTCCTTTTTCTCATCCATGAAAACAATAAGACAATACTTGCTGGGCTAAACTTCCAAGGTTGTGTGAGGATCACTGAGTTAGCTTATGTTAAAGCACTTTGAAAATCATAAGCACTAGCAGGGATGTAAATGATTATTACTAGTTGAGGAGGTTTCAAGGAGGGTCAATAGTGTTTGAATATGCAGAAAGAAGGCAGGCGTGTATTGTAAGCACAAGGGAAATACCTTAAAAAAATTCTAGAGGTACAAATAAATCTGCAGATTTGCAGAATTTAAGACAGGGGCATCTTAATTGGTGCTTAGGTGAAGGATGCTATAGGGAGAGTGAAACTTATGAGGGATCTTACTTTTTTTTACCCATCTTCTTCCCTAGTACCTTCACTTCAAATCTGGCAGCCTAGTCAGATATACTGAAGGCCAGTGTCTGTCCCATTGGTTAGAACATGGGCTCACTATTACTTAGTAAGGCAATTGCTCTGAATCCTTTATCAGTGCTGGTTATTCAATCCAGCTCTATTCAGAAAAAGAAATGCAGAGGAGAAATAGTGGATTTTCCATCCTTGAATAGGTGTTTTGTCAAAGGCCCAAACCTATGGCAGAACGGTTGTAATGATTTTCCAAATCCACTCTGGGATTTTCCATTAGTATTCATTTTCTTCTCATACAAATGGCTACTGATTCAAATAGAAAGTTGAAAAAGTCTCCCCAAACAGGAAAAATTCTGCCTGAAGCCTGAACATACAACCTTTCATAATTTATTTTAGGATAAAGGGAGAAGAGCTACAAAGTTTCTGTATATATTAACTTGCATGGAAGGGAGATTTCTCTGTGACACAATGACCACTAGTATTTTCTGAAAGAAATTTAGTTTGCTATTAATAAAAGAGACCAGAGAGAAGAGAGTGTGTGCATGTGTATCTATAAGTATGTGTGTATGTGTGTATGTGTGTGTGTGTGTGTGTGTGTGTGTGAGGGGGCAAATACGGGAGAAAAAAATGAAGCAGATATCAGTTGCTAAAATCTAGTGATTTTTTCAGAAAGTAGAGAAAATACTTCTGAGACAAAGATTATACACTTGTGTGATTTTCTGCAAACCCTCTGGTCAGCATATAAGGAGGCAGGCATTTAACAAATATGCAAGGCAGTTCAGCCTAGCAGAAGAACTACCATGGGAATGCGAGGAAGATATCTAGTTGAGATCTTGGGTCAATCATTAAATCTCTCTGACTTCAGTTTCCTTATCTATGAAATCATTTCAGTAATATATCCTCTCTTGCCTATTGTAAAAGTTTATTTTGAAGCTCAAGAGAGACATTACATTAAAAATCCATGCATTCATAACAGATATTAAGTTCTTAAAAATTGTTATTTCTGGATATATCATCATTTGCTAAAATCCCACTCACAACAATGTCACACAAACCTGGTCTTTGAAGGTTAAAATATCAGAGAAAGCAGTTTGATAAAGTTTTCAGCAGCCCTTAGGTTGTTGTGGTGGTGGCCAACCTCCAAGATGGCCTCCAGTGGCCCCTGCTTCATAGTATTCCCACCCTTAGGTAATGCCATCCCACACTGGGTTAGGATGGTCTGTGTGACCAAGAGGTTATAGTTGAAGTGAGATTAGGTTAGAAAAGACACTGAGTGTCAGATGTAGTGATCCTGAAGCCTTAGGGCTTGGGTGCAAGATGTGAATATTATTTGTAGCAAGAACTTACTGAAGCCTTACTGTGTGCATAGACCTATGCTAAGCTCCTCACTAAATCCTCACATCAACTCGCATGGGAAAAGTGAGCCTGGCATTAAATCTTCCTGTGCCTCTCTGTGCCCTTCTGTGTTAGATCGTAGCACCGGGTTTATTTGAGGACTCAAAGGTAGATCTATGTTCAGAATTTTGGTCCTAAAAATGCCTGTCTAGCTGATGAAAAGGTAGTTCAAGAGTATGGCATCTTGTCTCTCTTTTTCCTCCAGACATTTTATCTCAACTGGTATGGAAAAAGAAAAAGTGAAAATCTCAATCATATAAAAAGAATGCAAGAATTGTGTTGCTTTTAATAAAAGGGCTACTTGTACCAAGGGGGATATTAGGTGCCAGAGAAAGGTAAGGTCACAGTTGTTTGAGATAGTTTGAGCCTCTCAGAGAATACCTTCCTATTTCCTAAGGTTGAAAAGAGAAAATAGCAATGTTTTTATGTTTTGTAACAGAGATATACAAATACAGACAGAGGCACACACACAATGCCTTCCTTCTCTCTTTCTTTGGGCAGGAAGGGTGTGTGTAAACGTGTGTGCGCAGAGAGAGATTTATTGTGTAGACAGTAGATAGGTCATACTTCAAAGTGTAGTGTTCCAGGAGGTGCCTCTTCAAACTTCATTTCTCAATTAAATGGGGATAGGAGAATTATGGGCATTAATCCTCTTTGAGCTGAGACAGGGATTAAAACAAAAACATGTTTCACCTAGTCAGTAACCCTAGGAATCCATGAGACCTGAGCTGCTCAGATCAAATTTATTTTGAGAGCTCACTGAAGTATTTAAGCTCCTCTTGATTAGATGTTATAATGATCAGACAGAGGAGTACAATGAGCTCAACTTTGCTGAGGGCTTGACGACATTACCAACGTGGTTTATTCTCAGGCATGTGGCAATTTCATTAATTTATTCATTTTAATTTGGAAAATTATTTGCTCTAGAAAAAAGAGTTACATGAGGACTAATGTTCAATTTGTTTTTCATGTTCTTTAAATGCTAATGATATGTATTAGTTTAGAGGGCCTGCCCTTTCACTGATTCCTCATCTTGTGATATATGATATAATTACAATGGCAATTGATCTTTGACCGAAACGTTGGTAAAATGGAATGGAAGTCGCTTTTCATGTGCCAAGGTTACAGTTAAGGACACAAGAAGCTTTGCTCGGGCTTGCAGATTGGCTTACAGAGCTTTGTCTAACCCCAGATATTGATTATTTGCCTTTTGCAGTCATCACGTTCACCCACCTGAACATTAAGAATGGGATGAAAGCTGCAAAAATGACTCATCATGAGAAGGTGGTTAGGAGGTATCAGAGGTAGGAGCAAAGTTTGTCAACATGGTTTGGTTTGGGAAGTTCACGAAAGGAACCTAGTATAAGCCTCACAACAGATAAGAACAACAGCGAAGCTTCTGGATCAGGAATGTGATGAAACCCACAAGTCAGAAGGCTGCACTCTGCTCTGCTACCAGACCTTTCTGAGCCTCTGCTTCCTTAGCTCTAAAATGGAGTTAATAATAAATGAAGTACACTTCTTAGGAAATTCATAAAAAATCCATGTATTGTTAGAGCAAGAAAGGACCTGAGAGGTCGTCTAGGTAACTTATTCTCTCATTTTAGGTCAACACAAAGGAAACTTGAATTATGGCTCCAGTAATGCGGTATAAACCTTCAAGCATGGTAAACTGCAGATTCTTTCTGTTTTAAAAGGGTTGAGACTTGTCAGTCGTTCATACCTAAGGGTTGATGTTTATTTATCAATTTCTTTTCTAATACTTGCTTCAGCCAGAAAAGCCCTTGGAAACATTCAGCACTGAAGGGGAAAGAGACTCAGAGATAGAAGGGTGAGGTTAACTGGACTCTATTGATAAGGGACAGTTCTGGCATGAGACCAATTAGTGACTCAGTGCCTATAATACCTGCATCTTCTATTGACCTTACATGAGCTCTATTGAGCAGTTTCATCAGGGTAATCTATATGTCTCATTGAATATTGATATTTCTAACTAGGTCACCCATCATGAAGAGGGGCAAGTCAGTATTGGAGGAGTGCTGTAATGCTCCACAGGGCCGTAGGTATGTCTAGAATTGTTGACAAAACATACCCTGTAGCCATAACTGAAAATGAAAGGTGAAGTTAAAGAAAAATAATGAAAACAGAATTTCTCATCATACAACCTTTCATAGTATTGACTCTTCTGAAAGACCACCGTTGTTCTGACTAGGTAAGTACCCAGAACTGGTACAAGCAACCCACATGACATATTTTAGGCTGAGTAGCATACAGTTTAATGGTGCAGCTGAGAAGCTAGGAAAGTTTGCATCTATACTACAAGAAAAAGGCTTTGCCCTTTGAGCTATACCCAAAACACAGATTATAATGGAGAATGTCACTTCTGAATATAGACTATAATCTCCCTGACACACACACACTTAGGCACACACAGCGTGCTCTCCCAAACTTCTACTCTCCAAAAATACTGTTAGAAAAACGACCTCTTCAATATTTTGCTGATTTTGTCTCTCTTCTCTTGAGGAAGAGCTTGAGAACAAGTTGAAGGTCACTTCAGATTTTCCAAATCAATGATTCATTTAGCAATGTAGTCATGGCTTAGAAATGCAGCTGAATACCCGAAAATGAAAGGAAATAGGAGATTTCTGCAGCCCCAATGGGATCAAAGTGAGCAGCCCACATTAGTCAAGAGCCTGAGCCAGGATTTGAAAAGACATGCTAGCGAACATTGAGTAAGCCGGTTTCGTTTGATTAGACAATGAATGCTTACTTAAGAATATTTGCGCTAATACTCCCTCTGATTTAAGTAGGTTAGACCTGAGTTCCCAACTCCCACTTATCTGTTTGCCAACAAAAACCATCACATTAGAGGAAATTAGCCATGATTTATTTTAAAAAGTAAAGACTATAGTTGGAAGGTGAAACATTTCTAGAACTTTGTAAAAGACTCCAGTCCTTCTCAACTTACTGTATTGTTATAATAAAGCTATTTTAAGAGTTCCTGAAACAGGGGCTGACCCTTTAGAAAGCATATATTTATCATCATACCTGTATTAGCTGTATTAAAAAGCCATCTTGAGAAGTATTCCTGGGGAACAGAGAGAAAATTAAATTTTAAAATTAGCATGTTAGAGGTAGGTAAATAAATCAGAAGCACATCTTTCTTTAAATACCAAATACATAGCAATGGGCGGTAACTCACAAAAACAGACATGGAACATTTTATAAGAAATGGCATTTTATAAAGCAGGCTAGTATCAGCTTAGTATTCAAAGATTTTGTAGAAATGATGACACCAAAATGATTGTAATCAGTAATAATACTGATCCTAATACTAATAGCAAAAATAATAGCATATATAGTTCTTTCCACAAGAGAAATGTGTTTGCTAAAAGTAGTACATGAAAATGCCTATAAATGATTTTGAGGAAAACAAAGTGCTCTAATGTTGGGAAAAGTCTTAGTAAAATGCTGTTATGCATCCGCTTTCAAAATATTTTAACTAAAACTGTGCATATATTTTAGGTACCATATTAATCAATATGTGAATAGATTGAGATACAATTTTATCTAATATTTTATTTAGAATATTTTGATGTGGACCATTTTAAATCTTGGTCAAGTTTTTTCAAAAACCTTTCTGGGTTGCAAGTATTTTAAAATTTTGAATATGATAGTTCATCATGAGTGTTAGTCTGCCTACCTTGCTTTTACTAGTACTTTCATCCTTTGAAGTTTGGAATGTCATATCATTTGGCTAACTACTTCAATCTGTTCCTTCCTTCTGTCAATCTCTTTCCTGCAGCTGTCTTAAACTCCTGCCCTCTGTCTTACCCCTCATACACATATGGAAGAGTCACTGAAAAAATAAATACAATTGAAAAGAGTTTAAAACTTGTTTCAATATGAATGATTGGTTCTACTGATCTTACTAAACTGATCTACCTGTAAGTTCAAAAAAATAGATGCAGAAAAACAACAAAGTCAGTAAAACCATTTTTGATTGAACTAAACACATGCTTAAAGTTACCCATGCAAAACAATCTACTTAATTTCAAGAATTATTATTAAAGTGGCTACTACATGCATAGCATCATGCTAGCACCACGCTAGGCCTCTGCAACATTCAACAGAAATAAGATGTGATTCTACACCAAAACATTTGTAACTTGGTTTGGAAACAAGGCATGTACCTGTGTAATAATAATTTAAAAAAAAAACAATGTAGGACAATGTGCAATCAAATACTAAAATCTCTAGATCACAGAAACAAACACTATGAAGTATCAGAGAGAATTATGTTTGGACAAAGAAATCAGGGAAGACTTCTCATTGGGACTTTGTGGTAAACATCTTTACCCTTTCTCTCTGGGAATTATCCCTTTGCCCAATCCATCCATGTAGTTTCACAAGGAGCGTGCTTAGCTAACTCAGCTTTCCAGAAACAGTGAACTGATTGTTGGATGAGCTGGTTATGCATGCTAAACATTCCCTGTCACAAATATTTGAGCTTTGGCTCAAGAAAGTTTTGAGAAGTTTGTGAACAGAGATAGAGGTCTACTTTACACTTTGAGAACTGTTGGTGGATCTGCTTCCATTCATTAGATCAGAGAAACAGAAAGTGTTCAATCTGTGGCAAAGAAGGAAATACAGAGGAAAGGTTGAGAGAGAATCAATCTGGAATTTGAATTCCTCATTCTAGTTGTTCTTCATGGTAAGTCCGATTTCTCTTCTTGGGTTCCATGTGACTCTTCAAATAATATCTTTGTAAAATGCCTTTTTATTTGTAATTTAGATTGGATGGAAATTCTTTCATTTTCTACAAAGAATCTTAATACAAAAATGAATCTGGCATATTATTTTAGGACTGGTGCCTTATTCTCATTAGGAATATCTTGATCTATAAAGATTGGTTGGCAGATGTGTACTATTATCATTAAAATTACACATTTCCAGACCACTCTTCAGTCTGCTCTGTACAACAGCGACATTACAAATTTGAGCAATTTTGATAACTCCATAAATTTGCTGAGAGATTGAATTTGCATAGCCCAGCATCATCTCAGTATGAGCATCTGAGGGACAATTTCCTACATCATTGAAAAGTAGAAAGTTGTCCTATATTCATGCGAGCCAAAAAGAACAGAGAAAAATATGTCAATGGTTTCTTTATTTTTATCATACAGAAACACACAGGTGTTTATTCTGTTTTTTTATAAGTCTATAGGATAATACATATTTCAATTACTGAGGAGATGTTTATAGATGTTTACAACATATTATTTTTAGTAACAGTGAAAAAGTCTAAAAATGACTAACCAATGATAGTATGTTGTATATCTATATCTATACCTATATCTACATTTTAACCCAAGCTCATGTTAGCTTTATGAAAACTTTGTATGATAATTATTATTACCCCATTTTAAAAATGCAAATACCTGTACACATACAGTGAAAGACTGCTCAAGCTTATAAATAAAAAAGTATACATAAATCACTAGAATTGAGATTTGTTGATACAAATCTGTCACTTCCACCAAGCCTTATTTAATTCTTAAATTCTTAGGAAAACTTAATAATAATAAAATAAGAGTAATAATTATATGGTATCATAATATGTCATCTTAGAAATAAATCATATTTCTTATAGTTGGCACTAATACATGACTTATGGGTTTCTAGAATCAGAGATTGGTCCTGTTAGGAGGAACTTTGAGAGCATAGTTTAAATCTGTTCTTTTAGAGATGAGAAGCTAAGAATCAGGGCTTCTTCTCTGCCCCTATGCTACCTTGATAACATAATGGATGGCTGGATATTTATGTGGATAACCTTGGCATTTCTCTGAAAGTAGCATAGTGAAGTCTTTATCTCTTCCTCAATCCCAAACCTCAAGAGGGTTCTTTCTTCCCAGGTTTGTGACAGTGAACAGTCTTATGTATACAGTGTTCATTCACTATGTTATTTATTGATTATAATTCTAAGGATGGAAAATCAGATGATGTAAGTTAAAATATCTCATGTCAAAATCATGTATTTAACATATTCCCAAGGGAATATTAAGTCAGTAAGAATGGAGTTACTTTGAAATCTTGGCAGAGCTTCCACAACAACCCTTAGCACTAAGAAGAAAAGAATGCCTCTGAAATAATGAAATCAGTGTGTTCTCTACCTGGACTTTCCCAAAGTTGATTCAGTTGGATTGTGTGAGTGTGTGTGCGTGTGTGTTATATGTATATTTTTGGTATTTTGTGCAAGGCAGCATAATAAAAGATCCACGAAAGTGGGGCCCATATTATCAAAGGTACAAAGGCAAGAAAATACAAGAAATATTTTAAAAATGGAAATAAGCCAACTTTTTTCTGGAAAATAAGTTTATGTAGAAGAAAAACAAAAGGTCACATAGATGGGGAGGATGGAACCATATTTTATGGCCCTTGAATGCTGGACAAACTTTTGTACTTAATTTTATAGTGATGGTGAATCATTCATGATTCACAAATAAGGAAATGATAAAGATAAATATATCAGGTAGATTGAAGAGAGGAGTGGCTGAAGTAGGAAGATCAGTCCAGAGACTATTACAGTTGTTACACTTGACCTAGGTCTCCCTACATACTACCAACACTTCTGGTGTTGTTTCTTCAAGGCAGTCTCAAGTCTGCTAATGCAGTTTTTCACTGTTAACATATCAAACTTTTTTATATCCAGACATTTAAATTTTTAAAAATCCTAATTCAACACCCCCCTGAGAGGGCTGAGTGCTTCACAAACATTCTGTCAGAACAGCCCTCTGAGAAAGGCAGGCAAGCTATCCCCCACCCTTGAATGTTGGCAAATAGAAAGTTACCTTTGATTCATCCTCGTGTCCTTTGAATAACTGTTTTGTTATTTCAATAAAGGTCAGAAGGCTTAATGCACAGGGAAAGGTTTGCTCAGGTTTTTTTTTCCCTTTATTTTTAGAAATGAACACAAATGCAAACCCTATTCACTGGTGGCTTTGAGATACACAGTTTCACCACCAAGAAGCAGTTGTGATTTCTAATCAGAAAATGAAATCCAGACAATTCTCAGGAACAGACATAGTCTTATTTTGGTGTTGACTCTTCAAAACTAGAGCCATCCCAAGGAAGATGGACAAAAACAGAAATGGTGTGGTCCTTTTAGGATACATGTTCTGTTTAATAACTCATTTTTGGTCTAATTACAAATATCATCCTGTCACTTTGGCTATGTGGTTTAATTTTTGTTTCTTTTGTTGTTTATATATATATATTTTTTAAGATGGAGCCACTGGCCTGAATCCTAGGCAGGGTAGATGTACAAAACGTTCTCTTTCCATAAGGAAACAACATTCTGTTGGAAGAAGGCCCCACTAGCTGTATTCACACTGATCTTTATAAATCTAAACATTCTTTTGCTCCCTTTTCCACATCTTGGTAGGCATTTTTTCATTCATGAATTCAACTAACTCTTTTAGACATGATGTTTATCTCTCTTCTACTCTTGCCTAAGCAGTGTCTCAGGTTTAGCTGAGATGTTATACTTCTCCAGTTATTCTAAAAGTAGAAAGTTATCAACTTCACTGGGAGAAGTTGCTGTGTAATATCAACGATAATGATATAAACAACAGGAGCAACACGTTATTGATCACTTATTAAATGCCAGGCTGAATTTTAAATGTTTGGCAAGCACTGTCTCATTTAGTCTTAAGAAAACTCTAATAGAGTGAATATTGTTTTCACCTCTATTTTATGCTTAGTCAAAAGAGAAAGAGAGGTGAGGGTAGGTAACTCACTTCAGGTCATGAAGCTTACAGGCATAGTACGGTATTTTCTCCTTGACTCCTCTGCTTCTTATCAGCTTCTATGGAATCCATTCTAGGAGCCTGCTGAGATGCTAGGAGCAGCCCTACATGCCTTCATGTTTTGAAGCAAGATATAGTTTATTGATGAATACAAACCCATCTAGGAAATACCTTCCCAAATGATGAAAAGCTCTTTTTTCTTTTATGGGCAGTTTCTGGAGTATATGTATGTGGAAATCTTGCCCAGTCCATTTTAATTCTTCAGTTAAGATAGAAAAAACACTGAAGGCAAAAACAGCATAACATTCTTCAACTTAGGTGTAAATTTGAGGGTCACTCATGCACTGATTTTTTCTTCTTTCTGTAAATTATAAAAAGAGTTAACATCAATGAATTAGTTTTTGTGTTTATGTATCTCATTTAATGTTGTAATTTGGGAGACTTGACTGGCTTCCTGTAAAACCTGTCAGGACAGAAAAGAACCTGATATCAGATCTTCAAAGTGCTGGACTGAATAAGTAAAAGAAAAGTGCTGGCTGTCAATTATGAGTTTGGTCACAAACCTTCAAACTATGGAATTCTAATTCCATTTTTGGTTGTGGTTCTCTAGGGCTCCAAGCACAGATCAAAGGCCTCTTCTCGTTTTCATTTTTAATGGGTTCCTCCTTAAAAAGTAAAACCTACTGCACTCCTGGGTCTTCCACAACAGGACTCCCCTGTGAGCTGACCCCAGCTTCTCCACCACCACAAACAGATCTGTGTGTGACCTATGTGCAGATCAGCTCTCAGCCAGAGTTACTCCAAGTCCTGCTGACGAATGTCCAGAGTCGCCCCCACCTGGATTCAAATACCAATATTCAGAATTTGGAAACCCACTAAAATGGACACCAGTCCACCCTGGCACTCAGTTTGGAGTTCTTAGGTGATTTCCATCCAAGATCCTCTTTGGCAGAGCCCCACTTGCTCCCTATTGCCAACAAGAAGGGAAAAAAAAAAAAACACTTTCAGAATGCACAAATAGGGGAAAAATACTGTCCAAATGAACAAAATGGTTAGGGCAATTGATTTCAATTACAAAATATTCATATATGAGCATTTATTTATCCTTGATAATGTGTGGGTACCTGAACCATGTTATATTATTTAAGATAATCTGTATTCATACATAAGACTAATTGTAAGACCCCATGAATATATTTGGATGCATTTTTAACCACACTTTATATGTGGTTTTATATGTTTTAACCTCATATAAAATGGATATTTAGACAGTCTAAACATCATTTCAATTGTGACCAAAAAAATCTTATTTTGCTGGATTTATTCTTTCATATGGAGAGATTATCAGGGAGTGATGTAGAATGAACTGTGAAGAACAAAAATAAATTACTGTGTGTGCATATGTGTTTGAGTGTGTGTTCCCAGATGGTAAGAGTTGGTTCCATTCTTACAAAACCCTGGTAACAAAACCCTGGTAACAAAAGTTTGAAGCAACACAGAGGAAAAAAGAATAAAATCATGAAAGGATTCTATTCAGAGCATGGAGACTCATATTCTGATAGTGTAATTAGGTTCCACCTCAAAGTGGCTTGCAGTTCAACAAGCAAAAGGGAAACCATTTTAAGAACTAGATTACAATTTATATCTCCAAACCATTAACTAAGCCCTATAACCCTAAACATAATGATAAACCTTCATGTATCTCTGACTTGCAACAAACTCTCTTACCATCAGATTTTTTCCTTTTCTTCCTGATTGGAACCCACTCTCTGAAGCTTGCCTTCTTTTCCCCATCTATCTACTACTCACTCTTTATCTAGCTGACCTCTCAAATATCAAGGTTCAACTTAGTGCCTATATTCTCTTGAAACACTACCTTCTGTATTTCTCATGTACCCTGCAGTTTTCCATCTGTGTCATTTATGACATTGAATTATCTTGTTTTATCTGTTTTTGCCAGCAAACCATACATTCTATGTCAGAATCTATAGGCTATCTTGTTTCCCTCTGCTTTCTTCTGTGTCTAGCCTAATATTTGATACATAGTAAGTGCCTGATAAAACTTTCTGGTCTAAATGGGGAATAATTATATCCCACAGTTTATCTTAGAACTTCTTAAACCACACAACACTTTCCTGTGTTCACAGGGAAACTGCAACATAGACTACCAAGTGTAGGACATTTCCCTCCTTATATTTATGCCATCCACCACAGGTAATCAAGAGCCAGAAATTCTTCATTTTTTCCTCAGGCTTCACCACGAAAAAATTGGCTTTAAACCATGCTTTTGATGTCCCACATGATTCCCGATTCTTGTGTATACTACTGGCCCATCTGCTAGTGGGTTTGCCCAACCATCTGGCTGCGTTACACTGTTTGAATCTTTGCTTCAGCATCTCCTCAGAGCATTTCTCCTTCCATCCTATTGTCTAATCTTTCCACTTACTATCACTTTCCTCAACAGCTGATGCCAGAGCCCACCTCTGCTGTCATTGGAGGACATCATAAGTTCTTGTGTGGAGAGACATAACTTCCATCATACCAATCTTGCCTCAAGATGACTTTGAAACACTTTTCAGTTGTCTTTCATTTCAGAAGTATTTTAATGACATCAAATCTTTCCTTTATAGAAGTTTCCGTGAAGTAAAGAAATGATGCTCGGCATTCAACCGCTGTCCCCCAAGTCTCATCCATATATTGCTTCACTTACCTCAAGTGACAGCCTCTAAGGAGAAGGTAGGATTGGCTAATCCCCAGAAAATAAATCTGGTGTATGTTGTTCTGGAGCCTGAATGAAAAAAGTAGTTCCAATAACATTTTGAAAACAATTATTAAGGAAACAACCCAAAAACATTCTCTATAGATTTATTTCCAAATGAGTTAATACTGATAATTTCCTTTTGTTTAGTATGAAAGTTTCATAAGAGGTAGTGTTGACATTTTCTTGCACATATATAATTTATATCATACATGCATATACACCCATATACATAGCTTGAGAAATCATCTCAGAGAGAAAAATATGCTGCCACCCACTAATCTTCAAGGAAGTCGCCCCTTTTTATTGAAATTCCAGTATATATAAAAGACTTAATTTAGATGTCACCATGGTTTAGAGATTTTGAGACCACATCAATATTTTTTTTGAGAGAGAGAGATAGACAGAGAGCCAGCACATGAGCATGAGGGGGGAGACCAGAGGGAGAGGGAGAGAGAAAATCTTATGCAGGCTCCAAACCTAGTGCAGAGCATGATGCAGGGCTCAATCTCACAACTGTGAGATCATGACCTGAGCCAATCTCAAGAGGGGGCACTTAACTGACTGAAGCACACAGGTACCCAGACCACATTGATAGGCATAACAAGGAAATCAGAGATGCCATTTTAACTTATTTCTCAGGATATGGCCTTAAATGGTTCCATGGGATGATCCCCTAAATGAACCAAGATCAGTCAGAGGAATTTATGCTGAGGAATGTTGACAAAGGAAGCAAAGCAATGTAAATTTGACCATGTCTTTGCTTTCCTCAAGAACCCCTTTCTTTGGTATGAAGAACAAAGCTTTACAGAGCCCTGTCTTCCTAACTCATTTCATGCCCATTCAACTTGGTGCCCTGTGTTCTAGTTCTACTCTTGTGAATACATTCTAAGCTATTCCTCAAAAAGTCTTCCTTACCCTGACATTCCAGACAAGGTAGCCCATTTTGATCTATACCCTTAAATCACACTGCACTTCTCCACAGCACTCAGTAAAATTCTAAGTTAAATAATCATCTGTTTATTTTTTGTCCTGAACTGAACTATAAAGTTCAATGAAGATAGAGAAGTTCTAGATAGCTTGTTTCCCACTATATTACCACAATGGTCATTATATAAAAAAATTTCAGTCAGTGTTTGTTGAATGAGTGAATGAATGAATGATCACCTAATAAACTAGATGCTTTGTGATCTCCCTATGTTCCTTATAACACACTTTGTTCATGGTCTTTACCTTGGGTCAGCTGGGTAACCCCACTCTTAATGTACCAACCAGATGATCAGCTTGTGGAGGCTTCATCTCCTTTCTGTGTCTCCTATCTACAAATTTATTAAGGTTCATATTCAGTCTCAACAATTCCATAAAATTCCATATGGTCTTCCCCTCCAGTATGATTGTGTTCTTCTCAGGTCCTGTGCATTATATACTTTGCATTGTTACTTAACTGCATCACAGCTATGTAATATTTTCTCCCACTGGGATGTCATGGTGCCTTTTTTTTTCCTATGTCATCTTTCCTAAGTACTTTCTTAGGTAACCAAAAGACATATAATGAATGACACTAAGACACACACACACACACACACACACACACACACACAGATGTAGCATTATTTTGATGATTTTGTCTCAGATTGATGCCCTGAGGTTCCCACTAGCCACTTGTTACTTGTATTTTGAAGTTAGTCTCTACATCCTGGGGACTCCTCACTTTCTCTTTACAATGGCATTTTGGCTAGTTTTTCTATGCCAAATGACCTTGACTACATTCAGTAAGCATTCTCATTACCCAATTCTTTTTCGTAAAGAAAAAAAAAAATCACTGTCACAAGAGATAAAACCGGGATATGTGTTCAATCAATTTATATTGAACAAATGAATTATTGCCTACATATCTCTAGCTCTCTTTCAAATACATAAAATATATCAAACAAATAGAAGGAAATCATTTCTTCTAAATTCTACAATCTTATTGACAATGTAACCTATGATACCAAAGTATTAGAAAATTTATCAAACAGGTCGGACTTGGGTATCAAAGGCAACAAATCACCCAAAACTCTCAGAAACAAGACACATTAAAGATTATTTCTTGCTTATGTAATTTGTCCATCATGGGTCAGCTGGGTGGCTCCACTCTTAAAGTATCCAACCAAAGGATTAGCTCGAAGGAGACTCCATTTCTGTGTTTTCACAATTCCCAACATAGAAGAAAGGAGCAACATGAATGTGTATGGGCTATTAAAGTTTCATTAGCCAAAAAAAGCCAAATGAATATGCCCAACATCAAGTGGATGTGGAAGTATAATCCTACCATGAGCCTGGAAGAAGGAAAATAAGGATCATTTAAAATATTGCATGAATGACTAGGACAGGGAGTAACAGCTAAATTTTGCAATGTAGATCATGCATTATAAAAAAAACTGAGGAAAAGACAAGAAAGGGGCCTTTATAGAACAAAAGGAATATGGATCTAAAATTGGTAGTCAAGAAGGAATAATCACAGGGCTAATT
The DNA here is from genome assembly GCA_028646485.1 of Cryptoprocta ferox. NCBI lineage: Eukaryota > Metazoa > Chordata > Mammalia > Carnivora > Eupleridae > Cryptoprocta > Cryptoprocta ferox. Next base: position 55,517,332 of record CM053566.1, on the reverse strand, counting down.
TTTAAGGACTAGATTAATGAAATGTAAATTAACCATTTCAAACAAATGTTTAAGGGGAAGAAACAGTTGAAAGTTGAGTGAGTTTGGTCCCAAGGAGTAGAGAGCTGCAAGAGGATACACTGCTGGGAAAACTGGGCTGGTATGAGCAATTAGAGTGAGTGCCAACACTCCTGGAGAAGTATGGTGTTAAAGGATAAGGTATGGGCACAGCATCTGGAACTCTAGTGAGAGGTAATATATGAAGTCAAGCACTGTGGAGTGCTGGGAGAACTGTAGTTCTGGCAACTCTCTCCATTTGGAGTGACACTCCACTGCAATGGGCCAGTAAGGAGACTGATCTTCCAGGAGGTTGGGCTGCTATCATGAAGGGACATGTTTTATCCCAGGCCATCTGGTAGAAGTCCCAGATATGAGGGCAACCTGAGGTATTAACCAGGAAACTCAGACAGAGGACAATTTAGAGAGGGAAAATTTGGTGAAATGTGTGTGTGTGTGTGTGTGTGTGTGTACAGAAATTTGCAAAGTCTGTGAACGAGCTAGTTGTGTGGATGGCTTCTGGAATTTGGAATGAGTAAGTAAAAAGCAGACTAGAAAAATCAGATCAAGAGAGGAATTCCTGGTAAAAGGAACATTTTAAGAACTCATCAAACAAATGTGACTTCACAGGGAGCAGCGTTGTGGTTGTTTTTGGAGTACAAGTAGGATAAGTAGGTAAGGATATATAAGGATGTATTTGCCTAAGGAAACCAAACAAAGTGACCTGAGTGTAGGGAAGTGAGAAGAACATGAAGACAGAAAAATCAGATGTACTTAATGCAGAGGATGAAGCTACTAAACCCCTCCAAATTTGTCAGATGACACCAATTGGGACAAGAATTATGTACTCCAAGGACAAAGTAGCAAGGTGCTCACGTAGAATCCTTTGTGGCCTTAGGCAAGTGGCACTGTTGTAAGAGGACTCTAGCCCCACACTCTGCTAACTTCAGTTATTTCCCAAATGCTCCAAACGGAACTGTACCTGCTCTAGTAGGGTACCATGAATTACACTGTGTTCATTTTTCCTCCAAAGAATCCTATGGATTCTGACTTATGCTCCCAGAGATTTTCTCCATTCAATAACCTTCTTAGTTCCTATTGATTTTTCCAAGGTCAGTTAAAAGTTAAATGTCTCAGACAACTTCGTACAATGACTATAACCATAAATATGCTTAACTTGCTGTCACACCTACAGCTAGGTGGAGCCAACATCCCCAAACTTGCATGGCCTTGTGTGTTGCATCAGGTTTCCTTAAAATACCCCTCTTCATTTCTATTCAGAATTCAGCACTTAGTTACTTACTCATCCCAAATTCCAATGTTGCTTAGTAAAAATGTATACCTCATGTGGTTAGATTAACATTTTGACTTTAATTTATGTTTATATCATTTTTAAATGTCTGCTAAATTTTAAAATGTGCATAAAATATTCTAGGCCAAACGTGGCCAATGTTATTTCTTCAATAACAACTTATTGTGAAATGACTGTGCTTGTTGCTTAAATTGAGTTTGTCATTGAAGGGTTCATAGTCCAGTGTGGAAATCAAACAGATGGACAAATGGGTGAAGTTCCATAAATTCTGTGAAAGAGGTATGATGACCATACTAATGATGGTAGTGATGAAAAGAATTGAAGTTTTAACAAAGTCCCCAGTTAAGTGTGACACAAGCCCCAAATTGCCGGGGACTCCACGGTTCTAAAGTGTAACTGAATGGACACACTAGTTCCCTAGTAATTCTGACATTATACGGCTGCTATACAAAATAACTTATTTCTAACTTTCTTCTGGGCTCTTCTTCTACTATCTCAGACACATTTCAAATTCCTCTAGCCCTCAGTTTCCATTTGCATTCACACATGAGGGCACTGCTTTCTCTCCTAGGTCGGTTTGAAGGACTAATCAAAGCATGCAATGGGTTTACAGGAGAGCTAAATCTGGATGCCTCACATTTTCCTGGGAGAAACCTTGCCTCTGTGGCCAATGCCTTCTTGTCTTCAATTATTTCCTGCTTTGTTACTTGACTGTTTACGATTAAAACATGGGCATCTGTGTTGGGAGGACTAGGAGAAGCATCTTGACTGCAGAGGTTTGTGTCAAACAAAGCAACCAAGGTAAGTGTGATTTATACACCACTGGTTACATATCTTGGCCAAAATGAAAGAATAGAAAAGCACAATCAATATTCTGTATAATTGTTGATTAGTAGTCCTGTTCCTGCTAATTACATTCCTGAGATGGTTAGGGAAATTTTATTCCCCTGGAGAAAGCTGCTCAGGAGTTGTTTCATCTAGTTTCTATATTGATACTATAAAATAAGAAGTATGGGATATAAAAATGAAAAATCATTATTTAATCTCAGAGGTTCTTGTTTCTTTTCTTTTTTAAATTTAGCATCAATGAAGTAGATGCAAAGATTATTACTGAAAAGAGTTGTCTGAACTCTTATTTGCCCACATCTCGGGCTGTTGGCATCTTAGGTATCATGCCCAAGAAAGAAAAGCTGATAAAAAAAAAAAGGCTTGTGAGAATGGGTTTCACCTGAACTCATCCAAAGGGTGATAACATCATTGTTCACTAAACCTACTGAGGGATAGACCCCTGAAGTTATCTGATGGGCCCCAAATCTAGAAAGAAGTCCCTCTTTCTCTGTCTCTCTGTGTCTCTGTCCCTATCTCTGTCTCTATCTCTATCACTATCTCTGTCTTTTTCTCTGTCTCTGTCTCTGTTTCTATACCTCTGTCTCCTTCTTATTTTGTCCTACAGAAATTGTTGTCTCTAGCTATCACATCTGACCCAGTGGCTGGAGACATCTGAGCCCTAGAAATCCTGCTGGGTAGCCATGCTGATCCCCTCCTCTGACATTCTGCACTATTCTCACACAGCTCCCACTGACCACACCACTACCATTCCACCCAGTAAACTTCATGGACTCTGACCTCTAAGATTTCTCATTGCCAATACTGGTGCATGTTCCAGGTCCATCGTCCAGAATTCCCCGGTGGAAGTACTGGACATTCAACCCAAGATATCTAAATTTCAGACAATTTCTGTTTGACAAACATTCATTGAACACATATCCTAAGCTGGACGTTGTAGTAACACCAGGATGAATAAGACTTATTCCATTGTACGTGGCAAGTAATAGCCATTGTGTGCTTGTCATATGCCTGGTGTTGTATGAAGTACTCCGTATAGATTATTATATTTAATCTCTGCAACACATCAGTGAGATAGTTCATATTATTATGTTCTTGTTTCAGATGAGGAAATCAAGTCTAAAAGAAATTAAATCTTTTGCAGAGTGATATAGGTAATCAGTCAGAGGGTGAAGATTCAGACCCAGGAAGTCTTTTTTCAAAGATGAAGATGTTAACCACCATACTTTCCCCTCTCTCTGTACCTCATCACAGATACACATCTCTTCTTTGTTTAGTGGGTGGCACTCAGGTGCTCCAGTTTCACAATGTGATTATGTCATCATTCTGTGAGTGGGGCCACAAACTTTGGATAGATTTATCTACTTCTAAAGTATCCTGGAGATCCTGAGGTATAATTCCATAGTGGGCTCTTCTGCTCCCATGCTTTGTAAAGTGTCATTGTCCTGTTCACAGCTCTGGGCATGGTGCAGGAGTTGTTACTCTCAGAGTCCACATGCCATCTCTCTTTTACGTGTTCATAAAGATGACCCATATTTTCCTATCCAGGGCAGCACACTTCTACCTAAGAGAAATTGTCAGATTCCAAAGCCTCCTGGTCAAACTTAACTAATGCCCAGGGACCTCAGAATCTCTCTGACTTCCAGGATTCCTTCTTTGGGGTCCCTGTCCTTTAAACATCACCCTTAATCCAGTGACCAAGCTAAACATTAAAACAAAATGCAGTGGCATAGTTATGCTTCACCGGTCTGGGTTATCTTACTCTCCCAGAGATCTTTGCTAAAGTATTTCATTTTCACTCAAAGTTAAAATCACTTTCTATAGCAAATATGGAAACTAACTTAGCAAATGGAAACTTTATTCTATTCTAGTTCCATCACAGTAATTTTCCACCATGTTAGTCACTATAGGCTTGAATGTCCCCTACACCAAGCTTTGTGGCTAAAGTCCTTGAGAGGCATCTTCTGTGGCATGACAAGCAAAGATTCCTCCCAGAAATAGATACCATATGGTGGTGCCCCTAAGGCATGGATGCTGCCTTGTCATCACTAAACACTGTCTTCTTGCCTATGGCTCTCATTGCACCTTTCCCTGTTGGGGCTCTGTCCATAAGGTCATAATGTTTAAGTGTGTCCCCTACATCCACCTTCTGTACGGATAGTAGCTACCATTGCATTTCTATATAACTACTGACTAATGCTAGGATTTTAAAGTGATGTCCCTGGAAAACAGAGAAATATGGGCTAATAACTAGTCTCCTACTACACAGTGTCTCTAATTCGATGTTCCAGAACCTCAGAAGCAGAGTTAAGACTTCGGGGGAGGAGGGGCTTGAGGCCTATGTATCTAATTAACCAGTCTCTTTAAGAAAAATAATACAAAATAAACAAAAATAAAGAAAGAAAAAAACAAAATAACACAATATTATGGACAAAAAATGGATAAAGATTAATATGTACATAGTATAATAAATCAAGATTTTATATTTTAATTTTAAAAGCTTTAAAATCCCACAGATATTACTATATACAGCTGCAAAGAATGTTAATTTTTGAATATTCTAATATTTAAAATCAATTAACATACCATAAAATGAACTTTAAGTGTACAGTTTATGAATTTTAACAGATTTAGATTCATACAACTACTGGGGTGCCTGGGTGGCTCAGTTATTTGAGCGTCCAGCTTCAGCTCAGGTCATGATCTCATGGTTTGTGGGTTCGGGCCCCGCATCAGGCTCTATACTGACAGCTCAAAGCCTGGAGCCTGCTTCAGATTTTGTGTCTCCCTCTCTCTCTGCCCCTCCCCTGTCTCTCTCTGTCTCTCAATAATAATAAATAAATGTAAAAAAATGATTTAAATTCATACAACTACTAACACAATGAAGACATAGAACAGTTAATCACACCCTATCATTTTCTCATACTTTCCCTTTGTAGTTAAGCATACTGCCCCAAAACCTAACCCCTGGAATACACTGATTTTTTTCCCCTTCCACATGGTTTTACTTTTTCTGGAATGTCATACAAATGGAATCATATACTATTGTAAACTTTCATACTGACTTTTTCTATTTAACAAAATTCCTTTGTGATTCATCCAAGCAGTTGCACAGCTATAGTTTAGTCTTCTTTATTATTGGGTAGTATTCCATTATGTGAATGGATTCACAGTTGATCTCTTCATAATATTTTTTTCTACATTTTGTGACAGCACACTATTTATAAGACAAAGATTTTGTAATATTCTTTCTGAGATAATAGAAGATTCAGTCTTTCTCCTAACATGATTGAAATTTGATTTTTTACTGCTGATATATATATTTTTAATGTCTTTTCAGTTTTATCAATTTGTTTTAGTAAATTTGGGCAAAATTTTCAGATTATTATCAAACTCTATCAAATTTCCTTATACTTGAGCAGGAAGGTTTGGACGAATTTTCTGAAGACTAGCTCTGGCTCCATGTATTTTTAATTTTGTGCATACAACCTTGATTTGTCTCCATTTCTGTTATCGTTTGGATGCCAGGTACCACATGGAGCATTCATGCTGAGATCCAGCTTCTGCCCCTGCCCCTTCATCACGTGACTGCTCCCTGTGCTGACTCACAGGGAGCAGTGCTAGTAGTCCAGGAAGGCATGGCTGATTTGGGATAGCTAGCAAGAACTTAATCAGACATGCAAGAGCTGCAAACCACAAACTACATTGCACTGAATACAAACCAAATGTATCCCCCAACTCAACTTCCTCTCAACTGGATCCCCAAATTTTCAATGCCATCTGCAAAAGGAGGAAGTATGTGAAGCGAAAGAAGGCAAAGTCGAAATAAGTGATGGTCTTAAATGATAGGAGTTCAAATACCTTACTTTTTGAATGTGTGTGGCCGGGAGGTCCTGTTTTCACCATCCTGCCTTAGCTGCCTTCCACGGAGACTAGGCCACAGTATTAAACTCTAAGGTCGAGGTGGTTGTGTTCAATCCATTCCAATCACATGTCACCCTCAGAATTCCTGCTCTGGGTATAGGAACTACCACAAAACTGCATTGTAGACCCTATAATTTTTCTCTTTGGTTTTAGAGAGTGTTTCGTGATCACTCTCTGATTTCCCAGGCCTCTTTTACTCAGGATTTAAACTGGTGACAATCCTTATATTATTTGCTCACCACTACCTGTTCTTAGAGGGTCTCCATCCCATAAAAATCCCTCTCTCTCTTTCTCTCTCTCTCTCTCTTTATTTTTTTTCCTCCTGAGGATCTTTGGAATACCCCTTACATGTGTTCACAAATGAAACAGGTCAGTTTCCTAAGGGAATCCTTGAAAAATTCCTTGTGCTTTCTGTCGATTACTATGCCTATTATGTAGAGTTCCAATGGTCTTGGTAGGCACCAGGTTACTCTCCTTGGTAGGCACTGGTTACTTACCAGACTGCCACTGTTAGGGGGCTTCTGTGGAGTGTAGCCACCACCCATGTCTCTATTGTTTCTGGAGGGTCCACTGGTATAGCCATCTAAAAGATAGCAGTGCTGCTATCCTGGGGTAAAGTAGAGAAAGATCTTGTTCCTTCCTGGTAAACAATGACTTGATTAACTGCTTTGAAAAATCAAACCAACAAACAATAACACAAACATCCTAAGGTGATAACAAGCTAAAGGACCCTTGTAAGTGTAATATTTCCCTTTCCAGCTGGCATGTAGAGTGCTCTCTAGAGACAGTTCTCTAGTCTTTATTTCCCCAAGAGGAATCTTCTGATTCTGGGAGCCATCCTCTACACATTATTAAGATGGATAAAAGGTAGTCTGAGTGAGAGTGAACCTACCGCCTAGGGAATAGTTACAGTGCAGTGTGTGGGTGTACACATGACTGTTGATCAGAAGGGAGAGCTTTCACTTTGGGCTTGAGGAGACTGTATGTGGTGTTGTGTAGTTCAACATGGAGATAAAAAATGAAATGTGTTACATTTGTGGAGCAAGAAAGTTGTAAAGCATAATCAGTATCCTCCATGGTAGAATGAAGATTCCCAACTACAAATCATCTTGGGATCCAAGAATTCCACTTCTAGCATTGATTTTGAGAAAATAATCAGCAAAGTAAATGACCATTTGTATGCCAGAATGTACAGGCATTATTTATGAAAGCAAATATTGTGAGAAAACTAATAGTCACTGTACTCATTTGCTAGGACTACCATAGCTAAGTACCACAGACTTAAGCAACAGACATTTATTTTCTCACATTTCTGGAGGATGGAAATCTAAAATCAAGGTGTCCACAGGGTGTTTCTTCTAAGTCTTCTCTCCTTAGCTTGCAGTGGGTCTTCTTCTCCCTTTGTCTTCATGTGGCCTTCCTTCTGTGTGCTTCTGAGCCTTACTCTCTTATTCTTATAAGGATACCAGTCATTTTACATTAGGGCCCACCTTAGTGATCTCATTGTAAGTTATTACCTCTTTAAAGATCCTATCACCAAATACAGCTCCATTCTGAGATACTGGGGTTAGGACTTCAATACATGAATTAGAAGGGAAACAATTCATTTCATAACAGTCACATAGTTGGAAATCCATTAAAATAATTATGGTGCATGTACTTTATACTCTACTAAGAATTGTATTTTAGGAATATTTAAAGGTGTAATAAAATGTTCATAGTAAAGAGTTAATTTTAAAAATGGGTTATAAAATTTTTTAGAATATAATACTGATTTTATAAAATTATACCAAGAAAAAAAAACCAAGATTTATATTATATATGTTAAATTAACCCAATTCTTGCCTTATCTGTTCACATGAACCTACCGTATATCAAATCTCACTGTCATAAGTTTCTGGGGATTGCATGTGAGTGTTTTGAGGATCTTCAGTTCAAAGTCAGAATCCAAAGTGTTGTCCAAACCTTCTGGTCTGCCCCACTGGCCAAGTAGTGCCCCTGCAAGTCCACCAGGAAAAGAAACTTCTCTTCAGAAGCCACTGCCCTCCAGGCATGACGGGATGCTGACATTCTTTTCCAGGCATCACAGTTCATCCGTCTGTGCTTCCTCTCTCTGTATCCAGTGTCAACCCTTCAGGCATTACTTGGGCCCAGTGCTCTCTGGCTACCTTCTTGGGACCCTGTGATACCAACAAGCTCTGTGAAGTCTAAGGTTGAGTATTATTTTCTGGTGAAGTGGGGGAAGGGTGTCCCATTCCCAGTGTTGCCAATTGTGTTGCTTGAATTGTAATGGTATAAAGAATTGTAGGTGAAACAGCACTTTCTGTTTAAAATTACATCTCCTGTAGTTCCTACAGCTCATTAACACAATTCAAATGGGATTAGGTTGGGAAACAACCTTCTAACTAAAGGATTCCTAACTAATACACACTATGATGCTTGGATCTTTCATCTTTTCAGGAGGTACCAGAGATTTTGTGAGGTTTACTGGATATCTCAAATCTTTACTTAGACCCAGGCATCAGGGATGCCTGATATATATGTATGTGTGTTCTAACTAATTTAACTTATTATATGTATATATATCCATTATAGATAGATATAGATAATATAGATGATATAGACATAGATATACATATAGATATAGATATAGATTCTAACTAGCTAGCTAGCTATCATTTATCTATTGAGAGAAATACTAACTGTTAATTTCTTCTGGGTTGTGCAATCATGGATATTTGCTTTTCTCTTTTATACCTTTTTAGTTTACAGATTTTCTTTAGCAAGAATTTATTATTTTTCATCAATTTTGTTTTAGATCTCTAAAATAGAAGGAAAATACTGTCTGCAAAGAAATGATAAAAGAGCAAAAAATCAAAATGCCATAGCTGATCATTTCAATTATACCGTAATTTAAATTTTACCAAATTAAAATTTTTCAATTTACTTAAAAAATTATTTGTACTTGTATAAGACAAGGAAATCTGGTTTTTCAGATGATATGTATGGTCCTGAGATTTTCATTGTTCTGAGCATGGAAAGTGCCCATGTCCAGAGGAGAGACAGCAGAAAATGCCCAAGTCTGGATGCGGTGTCTTCTTAGGGGACAGTAAGGACTATAGCCATCATTAGCCCAAAGTAGAAAGGACTTGGACATCTTAGCAGTTTTCACATATGTGATGAGCTGCCTCATGGAGCAAGAACAAAGTGGATTTATCGGATCAGATAGGTAAATCCAGAAGGCAAAATGGAGATCAATATTTTCTTCCTTATAATACACATTTATTGATGGCCTACTATACGCCAAGCATTGAAGGTAAGAGGAATAAAACAAATGCAGGCCATGAAAGCAGATAGATGCTCAATAATTTTTAAAATGAACTTCATAACAGTTTTTCTTAATAGAACAGGTTGTTTTTAATGTGCTGAGTCTCTTACCCTTTAAAATTTTGTTCTGGGGCACCTGGGTGGCTTGTCGGTTAAGCGTCCAGCTTCGGCTCAGGTCATGATCTCGCGGTTCGTGGGTTTGAGCCCCGCGTGGGGCTCTGTGCTGACAGCCAGCTCAGAGCCTGGAGCCTGCTTCAGATCCTGTATCTCCCTCTCTCTCTGACCCTCCCCCTGCTCGCGCTATCTGTCTCTCAAAAAATAAATTTAGAAAAAAAAAATTTTTGTTCTGAGTGAGACTGTATGACCATGTCTAAGGATGCCATATCAGACATTTTCTCAGTCCAGGGAGCCTAGGGCTGTGTTTCACCAAATTTAGTATTAAGCAAAATCACCCAGAGGTCTTGTGAAAACACAGATTCCTGGGGACACCCCCAGAGACTCTGATTCAGCATATAATTCCATTTCCAATAAGCTTCCAGTAGATTCTGATGCCTTTGGTCCATGGACCACACTTGGAGCAGTAATGACCGAGGTTAAGCTATCTCAGGTTCTTCTTCTGCCAAGATCAGTAATTCTAAAACTACAGGCAGAAAAAAAATGTCTGCTTCCTCAAGCGTATTGACCACAGCTTACTGAAAAGGAAAAGATGGCTGAGAAAAGCAAAGAAACACAACCTGATCAAGAGCAGGAACTGCCCAAAATGATAGACCTGTTTCTGGGGCAGTGAGATACTTAGAAGACAAAGTTTCAAGCAAGCCTCTCCTGATGATTTCTGTAAAATAGTTTCAAATATAATTTTTTTTCAAAGATCCCCAATTACACTCTACACAGCTCTTAGATTGCACTGACAAAGCTTTAAAAAATGATGCATTTACTCCATGCAGGCAGCAGTCTCTGGAGCTGAAGCCTCCGCGTTAGTGATGTGTCGCAGCTGGTTTCAGGACTGCGTTGAAAGCTTCAAGTTTTGGCACGACCGAGCATTAACTCAGCATTAAGCAGAAGCTTTGACACTGGAGACTACAAACTTGGATGGATTAAATACACATTTTGAATATCTCACAAAATACTAGCAGTGAGGGGGATATAGAGATTTTCAAAAAGAAAGAGCGAGAGAGGAAATAAAAAGCGTGCAATGCAAATGAGAAGACACATTGGTCTGGCAAATCCTGGCTGTCCCACCTTCCCTCAGCATCCTTCCCCTTTCCTACCAGGCAGCATTTACATCCATCTTTTCAAGGGGAATGGTTCTTTGAGATTTTAGCTTATGAGTGCACCACTGAAACACAACAAATATTATTTGTTACGTGGCAAATTCAAATCTAGCATCTTTTATTGTTGAAGAGATTCAAGCAGACTCCTCCTGCAGGCCAGTGCCTGCCCTCCAAACAGCAAAAATGCCACCATACAGTAAGCATTCCGAATGTTCATACAGGTTACTAAAATACAGTACATAATAAATGCCATCTTCTAGTTATATGGTGCATGTAACTTTTTCACAACAACTTCACAGGTTTGACTCATTTGATTCTTACCATAATCCACGTGTTAAGTTCAGGATTATCGCACCATTGCCTGGAAAAAAAAATTGAGTATCTAAATGATTTAGTTCCTTGCCTACATTTATATAGAAGATTAAAGGAAGTGTCAGTGTAAGATTCCAGTTTTACTAAAATCAAATTCTCAGACTTTTATTCCACTATGCATAGCAATCGTTTCCAATACCTAGCAGTGCCATTACAAATAAACTCTACTAATGTGTAAATTTTGCAATTCACATACATAACAACGTTTATAAGTATTCTAGAGAATCTCTGTCTGAATATGCAACACAATACTAGTAAGAAACAATAATATACTATTGTAAACTTGCCAATGTTCTAAGGGTAGGGATTCAAAAGATGCCTTTTGGAGCTCTCCAATCAGTTTGCCAGAATTCCATTCCAACTCCATGAAATTTATTGGTTAAATATAGCTGATTTCTTTCCCTCCCTCTTTCCCTCTTCCCTCTTCCCTCTTTTCTTCCCTCCCTCTCTCTCTTTTCTCTTTGGAAAGTAGATTGGGGTCAGGGAGCTCTAGAAATGATAAAAAAAAAAAAAAAAGCCCAAGTGAACTACGAAAATAGCAAGTAAGAAAATGTGTCAGCACATTTTCATTGTAACCCGGTGTTAAGCACACAGCCTCATGAGATAAAAGAACATTTTGGGATACACATGTATATTTTGTCAACTTAGACGATATTTATAAATTCTAACAAATATTTGCAGGTATTCATTTACCCAGTAATCTGACTACTTTTTTGCTGCCTCACTCAACCATCAGCTTTGTTTTTATCACTAAATTGCTTCAGAAATTGTCTAGACATTATGCTGGTACAGCCCAAGATCCATTTTCTTCCTCATAATTCTTCACCTTCCAAAAATGACTTCTTAAGCATCTACCTCTAAGTTCCTGGGTTAGAAAGACAGAAGATACCATCCTTGTTTTTAAGAAGTTTAGAGAGTGGGGGAAAGACACATATATTTTAACAAGGACGTGCAGTAAATTGTTGCAGATATACTATTAGAAGTTTGTATCGGAAAAAGCTCTACCCAAAGAAGAAGTGGTCCATTGTATGCTAAGAAAATGTGCCTAGTAGACAGAATATTTTAACAAAGAGCTAAGTAACTAAGAGGGGGTCCAATTGGACACAGCATATATTCATTCAGTTTAAGTTGGTAGAAATCCAAGGGGCAAACCCCAGTGTTTATCTGTTGAATCTTAGCAGTGAAGACAATGCACTAGAATTTTGACACAAGCTGGAGGGCCAATGTTCTAGTGTGCTTCTCTCCGTATGAACATTCTAATGAGCTTAGACAGTTGCCAACTTCTTCTCACCTCCCTTTCATGTAGGGCTGGTGGACACATCTGATATCACCACAATTACACAATATAACTGAAAAGGAAAGAAGGTTTACAGGACTGTCTTGTGCTGGTGGATTTTTTCAGAATGAACTTATTCCATGATTTTGCCTCTTACCCTGCTTGTCTAGATAAAAAGTTATCTGCAGGTATATTAAAATAATCAGTCTGTGGCAAATCAGATGATTCCCACTAGACAAGCCAACTATGATTAGTATGATCCTTGGGGAGAAGATTCATTGGTGCATCATAGGAGAGGTTACAATCCAGTGTCTAGTAAATAAGGTGACAGACCTTAGACAGAGGGACTAAAGCGACCGGGCAAAGGAGTAACTGGCTTTAGGGAGGACCGGCAATGAGTGGAGAGAGGAACAGAGAGTGTGACAGACACATAGACAATGGGCACACTGAACGCTGTTGGGTAGGGACCTTTCCTTGGCCATTCTATAGACCTCAGGAACACTGGTAGAGATAAGACCCATTCCAGACTCAGAAAATTGAACTCAAAAATTTTCCCAGTCAGGGACAGGACCCCTGAGAATTAATATGTCCTTGTTCCATTCGTGTGGCACCTCAGGCAGTTTGAGCAGTGACTGGGGAGGCAGATAGGATGCCCCATTTTTTTGATGAGTAAATGACACCTCAGGAAAGCTAGAGAGAGGGACAGACGGAGGGACTGGGGGAGAGAGAGGTTGAACAGTTATTGGAGTAGCCACAAAGTTAACAGTGCTGAGTTACTAAACTCTAACCCAAAGCTTCCAAAATAATCTGTGACAAAAACTAACGGGTCTAAAGCCTGTGGGGTTGTGTCTGTGCTCTGAAAATGTGTGTGTGTGTGTGTGTGTGTGTGTGTGTGTGTGGGCCGCGAACCCCCGCAGTGTCTCTTTCAGAGGGGAATAAAAAGTGGGAAAGAAGGATGAAGACGGTCAGGTTATTATATTACCCTTTAAGATTTTAAAACAGGGCATTTATGGCAATCATACTGTGAACCATCTACTAAAACATAAAAACATGAAGGCCTAATCTCCCTAGGTTTAGGATGTAATTCTGTCTCTGGAATATCAAGTAAAGGTATCGAATGCAAATGCTGCCTTTGACTGAGGACACTCTGGGAAACAATTTTGCACTGCATGTTAGCATATCTACAATCAAAGTCTGTGTACATCTGCGATTTTTTTTTATCTGTTCACTTCTTTCTTCCTCTTTTTCTTGAACTGTGTCCCTACTTTCCCTGCCTCCCCACCATCCCCCTAACACTTTTCTCTGGCCCGTAGAGATGGGAACCAAAAGGAAATTGATGCAGTGGCGGGTTTAATATGACATTTGAAAAGTGACTTTTTGATTTTCAATTAACCTTGCACAAAGAGGAAATATTGAAATTCGCCCCTTTGTTCTTGGCTGGATCTGCAGACAGGCTGGTTGGTACCAAGAGCTGAAAGGGTTTGAGGTGGGGCAGTGGGAAGGAAGAGGCAGGAAAGAAAGGGAGCCTGGCACCCACCAAAGCACTCTGTTTCTGTTTGCACAGAATGAGACAAGACTAGCCTGTAGTAATTACTCTCCGAAGAGGGAAACAGGTAGGGGAGAAAATGCTCTTGTCATTTGTTTGACTTAATTGTACGCTTTTATGAGCCGTCTGGCTGGAAGGATTAAAGTTACTTTTAATAACACTTCCTTTCAGAGAGCATTTGATTTGAAGTTTCCCAGCAGGGCCTCCCAGCCAACAGCAGGGCCCCTTCCCCAATCCACGGCCGCCTCCTCCTTTCCCCTTTAGTCAACCGTCTCCCCTTCGCTTCTTTGAAAGCCCCATTGTTCTGTTTTGTAGAAGAAAAGCGATGCTCACACCACAATAAGATCATAAAGTTAACTCTATTAAGTCTCCTTTTTCCGGATTTTTCTATACAATCTTTCCTCAAGGCGGCATCCGCCCCCCTCCCGTTTGCAGGAGGAAACCTTGAAAATTACATATGGAAAATAAAGTCGCCTGACGCTGTGGACCTTGTTAGGCAGCGCGTGGAGACCCGCGTGATGACAGTGGCCGGGCTCCGTAAACACACACGGCTCGTTACTGTGGCACCGTCTGGCCTCCCGAGGGACCCTGTCGCCGCGCTTCCTCCCCGCTCTCGCGCGCGTCCTTGCAGTCTGTGTGCCCCAGGCTCCCCGGCTGTTTGCTCTCGCTCTCCCGCCTTCGCACCGTTTTTGGGTGCGTTTCCTCTTGCTGCCTGCCCGGCTTCCGGCGCGGGCCGGGGCTGCGGGGCGCGGAGGCTGCGCGGGCCCGGCCCCGGCTGCACGCGGCGCGGCAGCCGGGAGGCGACAGCGGCGGCGGGGCCGGGACGGCTGCGCCCCCAGCGCGCGAGGCCCAGAGTCCCCGGCGCCCCGCGCGCCGCACGCGGGAAGACGTTCCATCTCATCCCTAGATGGCAGCAGGATTCTGAAGCTGGCACAGCCCTCGGCAGCCCTTCTGGTCTGTTTTCCCGAACAGATTGCCAGGGGATACGGCGGCTGAACAGCCCGGCGCCTCCCCGGCGTGCGGGTCAAGCGGAAGAGCAAGCCGGGCCGACGCAGCTGGCGGGGCCTCGGGGGTCAGAGGCTGCGGCTCCGGGCACCGCATCCTCGCTTCAGTCACAGATGTGCTAGTGTGTATTAAAAAAAAAAAAAATCGAAGGGAGTTTAGCCTCTTGGAGACAGTGTCTTGCTCAAAGACCAGTGTTTCTGGGCGGTGACAAAGTCCTGCACACAGGACACACACACGCCACAAACGCGCGCCTAAACTCATGGGGGGGAAAGCTGTCTTCCTTTCCAGGGACCAAGCCAGCCGGCTCTGCGGGAAGGCGGCAGGACCTGAATCCTGAGACCTCAGTCCCAGCTCCGTGCGATCCTCTATGCTTCGGGGGAGGCTTCCTTCTGTCCCTGAGTCCCAGTTACCACATCTATAAAATCGGGGTTATTATAGCTTTCAGCTCTGTGTACACACAAAAGATTGTCAGGATTATCAGGAGGAACAAAAAAGAGAAAAATTCACTTTGGCAGGAACAGTCTCACTGCTGCAGCATTTGGCCCAGAACGGGAATTTTCCTTCAGAGGATACATCCAAATAGCGCTACGGTGTTTACTGTGATCAGCCAGAAATTACTCATTTGAAAACAAAGGGCAGAGGTTGTTTCACAACTTAAAAGCCAGAGACCTTTATCTCTAAACCGCTTTGATTATCTACATCCCGGCCTCATCTTTGACCTTGTCATCACCTGGAAATCCTATATGTCAGAAATCTTTATCACTGGAAAACTACACTCAGCAGCCCAATAGCTGTGTCCCCGAAGGTTCCCAGGATTAAATAAGAAAGGCAGAGACTACTCTGGTGTGTGGTATTTTAGAAAACGTTACTGTTAACGTGGCATACAACATACTGTGTGAGTCAGGAAATTTTCTCACCAAGTCTGACTCAGAGAGAAAAAATTTTCAAAAACAAATTAATTCCTCATACAGTGCATTCTCTTGTCTGCCTTGAGTTCTGATCCTTTCTAGCACCATGGCAATCTTTGTAACAAAAGAGGCAGGAGGATCAAGGTGTCTGATACTTCTCTCTTTATCTTGTGGGGGGGGGGGCGTCTTGTGGTTTTCGTTGTTTTGTTCTTTCCTCATCCGCAATTCCAGCGAATCTACCAAGGCTGGAAACATCCTGTCCTGCCCCTCCCTCCAGGGATTATGTAATAAGTGTAAAATTTTAACTAGCCATTGACAGTTATCCTTCCTTAAGAAGATCATGTCAGATCACAGGGAAGGAGGCAGAGTAGAAATGTTTCTGTCATTTGCTTTCTCTCCTGTTCGGTTTGAATACTAGACCTATTTAGTATTATTAGTAGACCCTTGTAGCATCCCCATAGCAATATTATCATATCAGTAATTCCCAGCAATCTCATCCTATAACACTGACTCATCACATAGCCTTGCAGCTTTGCAATAGTTCTTTCAGTTGGGCCAATTCTCCAATGTCATAAAGTCCTCCACTTCAATGATCCCCTACATTGTCCTCGAAATTGGCTTCCCACTGCCCCCCCACTTGGCTTTTCCCATAAACCTTAGCAGCCTGAACCCCAATTGATTTCTGAATCTTTCATATTGAGACCCTCACCTTCTCTTCTAAAAAAAATTTTTTTAAAGGACAATAATAACCAAGAACTTCTGAAGAGATAGGAACAGATCAATACTTCATGCAGTCTGCAATCAGTCCTCCTAGAGCTGGAGAACACAATATTGTTGATGAAAATCATCCAGTTTTTCTTATTATTGTCACAAAAATAATAGCGTACAGTCTTAGATGGACCTTTATGTTGCCTGATGCTTTATTTACATCTGATTATTTATTAATCGCTGGTGGTTTTGTTTATTTGCCCCTAGTTACTGCTTCCTTTCTCAGGACCTTTAGTCAGTATGGCACAACTTTGCCCTTGATTCCTGCATGTCTCTGTGCTGCAGAATGGCTTATCTATACTTGTTCCTTCTTTCTTTCTGATTCTTGCTCGTCCTTTAAGGTTCAGGCTCAGAGACTATAAATCCTATGAAGCAGGTTTTCCTTAACATTGAAAAGAAGCAAAGTCTTCTTCCTTTATTTTACCCTAGCAGAGAGCAGATACTTTTATCATGCAGTTGCATGATACGTTTTTTTCCCCATTGTGTGTGAAATTTCTACCTAACACACTAGAATATGAGCTCCTCAAGGGGGAAAAAGTGTCTTATTCATCTTTATTTTTTTAGTGCCAAATGCTGGCCCAGGCACATAGTATTAAACTTTGTTTTAAATGTATCAGTCATATTGCATCCTATACCTATTGCCTATTCTAAGGAAAATGTTTGCTCACATCACCCCTGCAGAACAGAGAACGTTCTGAATTTTAGTCTGCATTAGCTGACTCCTCTACTCATTTCAGCTCCCTAGACTGTGCTGCTAGTCCACAGGCCAAGAAATCTAACTGGTCGGCGGCCTATGGCCTATGAGCCTGGTAGAGAAACCTCTTCCAAAACAATCATGATGTGGTCACCAAGTCATTTCAAATTTGAAGTGTATGCTGGAGAGAAAAAGAACAAGAGTTGGCAGCAGAAGTGGAGGATTTAAGGTCATGAGATACCTAGAGGATAAGAGACAAGAAGAACTAGAATGGTCCCTCAATGAGCTGACTTTTGAAAGCAGAAGTAGGGAACATTCACTTGATCAGATTTAAGATAATAACCCATCCCAGGTTCTCACAGAAATTGTGGGTGTCGACTAGAATGAGGTCTCTTTATATTAAGCCTGATGCTCTTTCTAGTCCATTGTATGTGCTTTGCTGCTCCTTGTACATAATCTAATGGTATTGCAAAGACAGATGTCAAATGATTTATTAGTTGATGAACTACAAATTCCCAAAGGTGGGCTTTTTAAGCTGAAGAGTCATTCATTGAGGTTGTAAACTAATGATCACAATTGATTGATGTATAATCTAAGCTAAGCAGTCACTATATCACCACCATCACCACCACCACTATCATTATCCTCGTTATCAGCATCAGCATCATCACGTAAACTCACCAGGCATTACTCAAAGAACTTTACAGGTATAAGGTATTTAAGTTTCCTAAAAATCCCTGAGGTAGTTGAGTCACGGAGGTTAAGTAAATCAATTAGAGCACAGAGCCGAAAAGTGGATGTATATACATATTGTCACATGCACTATCTTATTTCATTCTCACAGCAGTTTTAAAAAGTGGTTAGTGGACCCTACAGTTGCTTCCATACGTTGTCTTTTGTAAATAATGCTGCAATACACATAGGACTGTTACCTAGCCATGAAAAAGAATGAGATGTTGCCATCTGTGAAGACATGGGTGGACCTAGAGGGAATTCTGCTAAGTGGAATAAGTCAGACAGAGAAAGACAATTGCCATTTGATTTCACTTATATGTATAATCTAAGAGCAAAAGAAATAAACAAGCAAACAAAAACAAAAATAAACAAACATAGTGTACTAAAACCCCAGAAAGAGACTCAGAAATACAGAGAACAAACTGGTAGTTACCAGAGGGGAAGGTGAGGGGGGTGCATGTAATAGGTAAAGGAGATTAGAAGATTCAAACTTCCAGTTATAAAATAAAAGTCATGGAGATGAAAAGTATAGCATAGGGAATATAGTCAGTAATATTGTAATGACATTGTATACTGATTTTATAGTACTTTATAGTGACCTTGTGGTGAGCACTGAATAATGTAGAGTTGTTGAATCACTATGTCTTACACAAGAAACAAATGTAACATTGTATGTCAACTACACTTCAATTTAAAAAAAAGGTAGTTAGTAATTTCTCATTTTCTAGATGAGAAATATGAGGGATCAGTTGAGTAATGTTTTGTGCTTGTAGCTATAAGACCCCATCCTCTCTGATAGCAAAATCTGTGTGTGCCTTTCTGCCCTAAACTGTGTTATGCTTCTGTATTTTTTTTAATAATTTTTAATGTTTATTTATTTTTGAAACAGAGAGAGACAGAGCATGAGCAGGGGAGGGGCAGAGAGAGAGGGAGACACAGAATCCGAAGCAGGCTCCAGGCTCTGAGCTGTCAGCACAGAGCCCAACGCAGGGCTTGAACCCACAAACTGCGAGATCATGACCTGAGCCGAAGTCGGGCGCTTAACTGACTGAGTCACACAGGCGCCCCTATGCTTCTGTATTTCAAAATAAATATTGAGGAACAGGGAAGATGTTACTGAGTCTAAGTCTGTAAGTTATTCATATAGAGTTTTTTTGGTCCTATGTAAATAATGTTTTAAGCCTTCCTTAGGATGGTGAGGATGATGACAACGATGACGATGATGATGATGATGATAACAGTAATAAATATTAGAGAATAAGCCTGTATCTCCCAGTCTCAAGTGGGTCTTCAGCATCATTTTAAAGAGGGAAGTTTGCCCTCTGGATTCTCCTGTAACTCTTTCAGTTGTAGCTCCTCATCCCTTCTTCTAAATTTCCCAAAGTTGTCTGTCCAATTTTCTTAAGCAATAAAGCTATTATTCCTTTAGGAATATTTCTCCATCAGATGTTTCTTAAACCTAAAATTAAAAGAGGGCTTCCTATAAGTAGGAGTAAGGATTACAGGGAACCCCAAAGTAGATCTACTGATCAGAGAAGAATTCCTAGAAAGTCCTTTCTCAGCACCATAATTGTAAGGCAGGAGTCACTAATTGTTCTAAGACAATATAGTGAGCAATAGCTTCTGTTTTGTTGAGAAGCTTAGCAAATCTGCCTTTCTATGGGTGGAGGGGAAGCAGTTGGTTAATTTGGGTAGTGAGCCAATGGCCTGGTAATAAAGGGCAGGCTGTTCCTTCCTCTACCCAGTGGCACAGAAAGTCAAACTGTTCCCCAAAATAAGTTACTGGAAGGAAACAGACTCTAAGTTGGTGCCCCGGCCCCAGTGCAAAAGACTGATACTCTTCATAATATCCTATTTTTCTAGGGGAACTCCTTGACTGACCATAAAATGATATAGAGAGGAAGGAAGGAAGGAAAGACAGAAGGAAGGAATGAAGAAAGAAAGGGATGGGGAGAGGGAGAGAAGGAGGAAGAAGAAAGAAGGAGTCAATACAAGACACTTCTGCAGACTGGGAAGACCAGAACTATGAGAGAATCCTGTGAACATTAAGAAGGATTTCACTGAATTAGGAGGCCTGGTTTTACAGAGTGATGCCTTGAGACCAAAAAATCAAGAACTAATCTATTTCTCCTTGGCTATTTGGAAGAGAGCTGAAATACTTGGTTGGATAAATTCTCATGTCCTTAAGAAATTCCAGAGGGGAGGGGCACCTGGGTAGCTCAGTCGGTTCAGCATCTGACTTTGGCTTAGGTCTTGATCTCACAGTTCGTGAGTTTGAGCCCCGTGTCAGGCTCTGTGCTGACAGCTCGGAGCCTGGAGCCTGCTTCACATTCTGTGTCTCCCTCTCTCTCTGTTCCTCCCCTGCTTATGCTATGTCTCTCTCTCTCTCTCTCTCTCTCTCTCTCAAAACTAAATAAACATTAAAAAAGAAAAAGAAATTCCAGAGGGGAAGCGATTGGCAAAAATACCTGTCCTTAAAGGGATTGGAAAGGGTAGTTTGATTAAGTAAAAAGAGGAAACAATTAAGGTGTATACTTGTTCTGAATTGTAGAACAGGTCTTACTGATCATGCATTGAAATTATGGGGATCTCTTGATGACCTAAATATCCTCTGTATCCAATGGGTGAGTCTCTGTTTTTAGGAACAGAAGTTGTAGGCTGTGGTTCTCAAATCATATCAGAGCAGAGACCAAGCCACCTGCTGATTTCCAAAGGCCTGCTGCCTATATCAATCACTGCTTTTGAGCCAACCGTGATACTTGCATCAGCAGCTCTAAGTGTTTCTCAGTGTTTATTCTCATGGTCATTTTGAAAAAGATTTGTTTTCCTAGTTGGGAAAGTTAAAGCTTATGAAGGCTGAACAGTGTCTTTAGTTTCAGCAGCCACAGTTTCTGATCTAGGAATGGTGTTGATCACAGCTGACCCAGAATCTGCTACTGGACCTATAGATAATCTTCATGTTGTACAATATAATTGTCTTAAAACATTCTTTCTTGGAGAACCTGGGTGGCTCTATTGTTCGAGCATCCAACATTGACTCAGGTCATGATCTCACAGTTCGTAAGCTTGACCCCTCATGGGGCTTGCTGATGTCAGTGCAGAGCCCACTGCGA
Source organism: Cryptoprocta ferox (assembly GCA_028646485.1). Taxonomy (NCBI): domain Eukaryota; kingdom Metazoa; phylum Chordata; class Mammalia; order Carnivora; family Eupleridae; genus Cryptoprocta; species Cryptoprocta ferox. Next base: position 55,496,199 of record CM053566.1, on the reverse strand, counting down.
ATCTTCTAGTCCTCTCTCTCTTTGTTCCTCCCCCCACTCATGCTCTCTCTCTCAAAAATAAATAGAACATACAAAAATTTATAAATAAATAAATAAATAAAATATTCTTCCTTCATGAAACATACCCCAAATTTGATATTTCATCACTCGTGGAGCATTTCATCCTCTCACTCCTTTAACAATTATCAGCAATATTCATCTTACTACTTTTTCTTTCATACACCACTTTAATCTATTGTTTGATAGCACGCATAGGAAATCTTACATTCTCAACAATTTAAGAGTTATTTGGGAAGGGTACCTAGTGCAACGTTTGTCAAATTTTGTTCAATGTTTGTCCTTAGGGGTGTTCTATGGGGAAAAGGTAAGGAGGTGTGTTCTTTTAAAGACGTTGGTAAGTCATATATTAGAAATTTGGTTATTACCTCCATTTGACTATAAGTTAAACATTTTAACCTTTTTTTCTTTAGGTAAAAAATTTGTAATAACTGCTGACCAGAAAAAGAAAATAAAAACACACCTACCTTAGTGGTTTAAATTTTTTTAAAATTAAGACTACATTTTTTAGAGCAGTTCTAGATTCATGGTAAAATTGAGAGGAAAATGAAGAGATTTTGCATATTCCCTCTGTTCCCACACATTCATAACTTCCTCATTATCAATATTCCCCATCAGGGAGGTATATTTGGTACAAATGATGAACATACATTGATACATAATAATCATCCAAAGTCCATTGTTCACATTACAGTCCACTCTTTGTGTATGTTCTATGGGTTTGGGTAAATGTATAATGACATGTATCCATCATTATGGAACCATAAATAGTATTTTTACTAAATTGAGGATTTTTAATTAAAATTCATGTGTTCTCTGTCTATTTATCCATCGTCCCCACCCCCCACTAGTCCCTGGCAACCACTGATCTTTGTACTGTCTCCACAGTACAAAGTTTGTCTTTTCCAGAATGTCAGATAGTTGGAATCATATAATATGTAGCCTTTGATTGAATTCTTCCACTTACTAATATGCATTTAATATTAGTAATGCTAATATGCTCCTTCATGTCTTTTCATGGTTTACGGCTCATTTTCTTTTAGCACCAAATAATACTCCATTGTCTGGATGTACCACAGTTTATTTATGAAGGACTTCTTGGTGTCTTCCAAGTTTTGGCCATTATGAATCTTCTATAACCATTCTTGTGCATACTTTTGTGTGATTTCAGTTTTCAACTCCTTTGGATAAATACCAAGGAATGAGATTGCTGAATAATGTGATCAGAGTATGTTTAGTTTTGTAAGAAATTGCCAAACTGTCTTCAAAAGTGGCTATACCATTTTGCATTTGCATTCCCACCAGCAATGAATAAAAGTTCCTATAGTTCCACGTTCTCACCAGTGTTTGATGATGTCAGTGTTCCTGCTTTTGGCCATTCTAAAAAGTATGTCTGTAGTGCTATCTCCTTGTTGTTCTAATCTGCATTTCCCTGATGATAGTAATGTGGAGCATCTTTTTATATGCCTATTTGCCATCTAAAAATGTTCTTTGATGAAGAGTCTATTCAGGTCTTTGACCCATTTTTAAAAAATCAAGTTGTTTTCTTATTGTAGAGTTTTACGAGTTCTCAGTATATTTTAGAGAATAATCTTTTATCATATATGTCTTTTACAAGTGTTTTCTCCCAGAGTGTGACAAGTCTTCTCATTCTGTGAAGATGGTTGAACAACCATATCCAAAATGTATTCATAAATAAATCACTGTCAATCTGGAGAGATGTCATTTTGTTGGGATATGGAGTGTTACCCTTGTTCATTTCTGTTCAATTTGTCTTATTGGTATGTTAACTAATCAAGGACTGTTTATCAAAACTGTGGGTAGAATGTAGCTATGAAAAATAGTTAAAGGTATTTATTCAATTTAAGTCAACACACCTGTATTGGCCCCCCCAGATATATGAGGCATTTTGTCAGATATTGTGAGGGCTCCAAAGATGAAGCATGGTCACTAACTTCAATGAGAATACATTTCTATAGGGGATATAAGATATGCATGCAAGGCAAAATGTGTCATGTCATAAGACAGTGTCTTTTCTCTTACTTTCTCACATGTCCTTCTCCCTCTTCACCAAGGATGCTGGATTTCACTTCTTTCTTCAAAAATGCTAAGCACTCACAAGGATTTTGAACCTGATGTTCTCTTTCTCCAAAATACCCATTCTACCCATCTAACCTTTCCACTGCCCACCGTATACCTCAGCCCTCCCCAAACCCATATACATACCTTAGATAGGCTCTAGATATTTTCCAGAGCTTACACAAAATACCACCACCCAAGTACTATGCTAACACTATGCCCTTTATCTTCATAAAATTTATAATTATGCGTGAATTTGTATATATTTCTTTAATATCTGGCTTCTGTATGATCAGCAAAGGAAGAAAATAAGTTCGTTTTGTTTTTCACACTGTGTCTAATAACTGGACCAAATCTCTGTGTATGGTAGATGACATATTTGCTATATAAATGAATATAAAAATTATGATATTTACTCCTCAGCTAAATGAAGATGTTTGTATCAAAATAGTAACATTTGGGCTTTAACCTGAAAGTTGTATAGGAATTTTATAGGGTGAAGACTGAGGAGATTAACAATATTAATGCACTATCTAGCTAATGACTCAAATATTTTATGATGTTCTGACTGCCACTTTCAAAAACAGGCACTGATAAAATGGGAGTGCACAGAAAGAAAAACAACCCAGATAGTAAAGTGTAAGACGTACCACATGTGACACTGTTGAAGTAATTAGATGCTTAACCTGAAGAAGACGAGAAGACATGTGATGGCAGTTCTCCATCATTTTACCCTTATAGGGGAGAGATTAAAATTATTTTTAAAGTTCCAGAGGGAGTTTACCATAAGACTAATGGGTAGAAATTATTGGGGACAAAATTGGGCTCAATGTGTAAAGATGTCTCTGAATATCATTATATATATATATATGTATATATAATGCTTCTGAGTCTGGAAGGGTTCATGTGACCTCTGCTAAAAGTTATAGAGAGAAGCATTGAACTGGGTGCATAATGCAAATAGGTATCTTCAACCTCTCACCAAACTCTTATTGGTTCAGAGTAACAGAGGTGATATTTATGCCTTGCTCTGTTTCTCACTTATAAATTAGAAATGGCAATCCTAATAACAACACTCCTCCTCTTCCTCTTCCTCCTCCTCTTCATCCTATCAATTCTATGAATTGTTGAGAGGATTGAATGAGGCAAAATGTAATAAAAAACTTATATAGTATTGGGAAATAGAAAAATAACAACAATAACTAACATTTACTAAGCACTTACTAGGACTATACAGTGTACTACTCATATTTTGCTTCATAAATAGTTATGTGTTGAGCTGAATGCATAAATATTGTTATTGCTGTTAATGTTTAATAATATTGTTTATTATTAATAAAATAAATGGTTATTCTTAATTGAATGAAAATTATATACCTTAGATCATGGTAGATTTATTCTGATCTTTTCTTTCTCCAATTGCTGTGCTCACTCAGTAGAGAGACCATCAACTGCAGTCCTCCATCACCAAGAGCAGCAGGCTTGAGTGTGAGACAGCATTGAGAAAAGACTATAAACACATCAGGGTTACACATTTTACGTACGCCAAGAATTGTATATTATATTTCACAAATAGAAGTCGTTTCATGGAATGGTGATTAAAAACATTAAATAGGCATTGATAGACCTTCATTCAAGTCACTAATTTGTCATTAACAAGTTCTGTCACCTAACCACACAGGTTGTTGCTACAGACGAGAAATGAGAGTTATTTATTTTTGTCCATTTTATTTCTATTATCTACTTTAGGTTCAATATTCTGTTTCCTACTTAAAAGATGATTGTCTGATAGAACTGAAAATTTTAAACTTTAAAGTCATTTTAAATGGGACTTTAAAGAGCTGGCAAATGAATTCTAGGACCGGGGGATTGGTATGGGAACAAATTTATGCAAACGTAGTACATAGATTAGATTGAAGAGAGTCGAGTGCCTTAAGAACAGAAATTATAAGACAAGGGAAGCAATCAATTTTGAGAAAATTCTCTTCCTCATTGGGCAAAAGACAATAGGGTTTCTTACAGATAAGGAGTTCTGTGGTTGTGTGTAATTTTTATCTATTTTCTTGTCCTGGTAGAAACGAAATATAAGCTTAGGAGTCTTTCTCTCCGTTAGCTTTTAACCTGGCTTTAGATTGTCTTGCTAGGACATATGCTGTAGAAGTGCAGGGGCAGGGAGGGGAGGCTCTGGTGCCAGAAGATTTCTGGGGAGTTTTAGCAAAGTACCCAAAAGGTTTAATCTACAACTCCTCTCATTGTGATAGTTCTCTCTTCCAGCTTGGTTACAGAAGCACCATTAGACTAAGAAGTCACTGATGTCAGTTAGGAAAATTGATATTTGATATTGATATTTGGATAAAAGTGTATGCAATGAACAAGAAGAAAGAAAAGAGAAAAAAGAATTGATTGTAGCTGAGTTTCTATTTTGTGTGAGGAACTGCCTAGGAACTTTGTCTTCATAACAATCCTGTGCTTGAGTCTTACCCTATCATTTACAATAACAGGCAACTGAATTTCAGAGAGGTTAAAAATTTCCCCAAAGACATGCACTACTGAGGAACAGCAGTAGAATTTGAGCAAAGACCTGCCCATGCCTACTCTTCCCACATACCATCAAATGTAATATTATTTTAACAGTTTGTTTAAGTTTGCTTATTTATTTGGGGTGGCGGGTGGAGAGATCCCTGAAGGAACAAAGAGAGATGGAGAGAGAATCACAAGCATGCCATGCACCATTAGCACAGAGCCCGATTTGGGGCTCAAACTCACAAACCATGAGATCTCGACCTGCACCAAAATCAAGTCAGATGCTTAATTGACTGAGCCACCCAGGCGTCCTTATTTTAACAGTTATTAATAGCTACATATAGTTGTTTTAATATAAAGTTCAATTGTTACAGAAAAAGTCAACTAATCCTTATTTCTTTTTATTTTTTTATTTTTTAACGTTTATTTTTGAGACAGAGAGAGAGAGAGAGAGCGAGTGGGAGAGGGGTAGCGAGAGAGGGAGACACAGAATCTGAAGCAGGCTCCAGGCTCTGAGCTGTCAGCACAGAGCCCAATGCAAGGCATGACCTCACAAACCAGGAGATCAGGACCTAAGCCAAAGTCAGACGTTTAACCAACTGAGCCACCCAGGCGCCCCAACTAATCCTTATTTCTTAATTAAATATAAACTTTAAAAAAATTAGTGGTTTGGATTATAAAACTTCTACCAAAGCATTACCAATAGTCTAGTAGCAGAATTATCTGTCAATTACATTATAAGATAGAAAAAATGTTGAGCAAATTTATATCTTTGGTTTATTTTCACTCCCCTCCCTCCCAATCTGGTTATTTTTATTAGAAGCAGATTATGGAATTACTATGGACTCCAAATTCTTACAGCATTAAACCTAAATGACCAGGTTGTAGTCCCAATTTATCAATTTACAAATTAGGAAGGAGACTCTCAAAGAAGCTAATTACCTCGAACAAAGTAACACCTGTAGTTATAGACTCAGCATAAGAACTCTGAAGGGCATTTATTCGCCAAATATTTACTCAGAACCAACCATGTGACAGACATTTTTCTATGTACTGGGCATACAATAGTGAACAATGAGGGTGATGACCCTCTTCAACTAGAAATTATGAGTTACTGATAAGTGCAGAGAATTAAAATGAAGAAGTCCTAAATTTTAAGAAGGAACCAACCACATAAAAATTAGAGGATAACACGTTCCCAGTAGGTAAAAGCTGAAGTATAATGAGCCTTAAGGTGGGAGCAATATTGGCATGTCCCAGGAGCTGAAAGAATGTGCTGTAGCTTTAGTGTATTGGCCTTGGGGAAAGGGTAATAAAATAGGATCCAAGGTAGACTGCAGCCAGATATGTGGGTCTTCATAGGCAAGAGTCAGAAATGTACATTTCGTTCTAAATGCATCCAGACGTTGTTAAGATTTTAAGCTGGGAAAGCACGGCCTAATTTGCAGTATTTACACACTACCTGGGCTACTGTGAGAGAGAATGGAACAGGAGGGAGCAGGACAAAGAATAGGGAGGCTCTGAAGTACCTAGCAGACAGATGACAAAGAATCAGTAGATGAGGTTGGCAGAAGAAAAGTATAAAAATAAGGGGACAGATCTTGGATGTGAACTGATGACAGTCAGCAGTTCCTGCTTGTGAATTTTATGTCAAGAGAGAAGAAAAGAGAAGAATCAAGGATGTCTTATTTGTTTGGTTTGGTTTTGTTTTGTTTTGTGTTTTGTTTTGGATTGAGGAATAGGGTTGGTTGGTTGGTGGAATAGTCAGCTAGCAGAGATGAGACAACACTGAGGAAAGAAGAGATTGAGGGTGAGGGATGGAAGGTATTGAAGAGTTCTGTTTTGAACATGGTACATTTGAGATGCATATTAGAAATCCCTAAGAGATATTCTCCTGGAGATGGGGAAGAGGTCAAGGCTAGCAATACAGTTTGGGAGTCATTATCATATAGATGAATTTGAGGCCATGGGAGTAGATGAGATTACCTATGGAGAGGAGATAAAGGATCCCAAGAATGAGCCCTAGGGCATTTAAAATTTTTAAGAGCAATATTTTTCCTTAAATAAATGTCTTTCTATTTAACTAGCAGCTTTAATTTCAGAAGTTTTCTATTTAAGGGTAGTTAAACCAAAGCAAAGCAACCATTATTTCTTCCTTGAAATCTTCTCTAATCCCCATGTCCCAAAAGCCATATATAAAGTTATAAGTAAGTCTAATGAAGGAATATAAAAATACACACAATTATACAATTTGTTTAAGAGGGGCTTCTTGATTGTTGCTTTGTACTCGATAGCATTTCTATCAATTTTTGGACATCACCTGTCATTCAGCCTTTCCTAATAATAGATTGTAATTGTGCATGTTATTATTATATCTTTCTAAACTCAGAAGGAAGCATTATGTTCTATGAACTGTCCCCTCATGAGTTTAAACCCTGTCAAAAGTACAACTAGGGAGTACCTTTGTCACTGAGCAATTGCAGCTCAGTATTACTAAAATCTTCTTTAAGCTGCTCATTGAAGAGTACGATGCTGCCATTTCCATCCCAAGTAACTCCCAGTTCTGAAGCACAGTGTTATTATACTGTATCAATTCCAAGGCCTGCCAGCTGCAGGTTTGAAATAGCTGCACTCAGTGAAACCCAACTTTTAAATCCCAGGAAAGGGAGTTCAACCCTTTATTGTCCTAAAATAGACCAATGTGATATGGCTCAGTGAGGGGTCTTTCGGATGGCGCCTTCAAAATTACCATCCTCAGTGTTCTATGCGGGAAATAAAAGTGCTGGACAGCTTTCCAGGAGCAGGCTTTTGGCCTCAGGCTCTTGAACAAAAGCTTTTCGGTTTCTCCTTGTCTGTATTCATCATGATCCATGATTGCTTATCACCTTTGCCTGGAGAAGGGAAGACGTCTTTTATGAAGGTGCATGACTGTTTTATGTGCCTGGCTATACCGAGTGGTTGAATTGCGGATATGGTTTATGATTGGTGATAATGGGATTGGTCGCTAATTTTTAGGTATCTAAAAATGCTGCGTAAAATATAACATTGTCATGATTACATGGGAGAGATGGAAGAAAACTGAACTGCGTGGATTTCTAGCCCAATTTGTGTCCCAAAGGACACTCCTCAACTTCCCACGCCCACCCCTGCACCCTTTTCTGAATGTTTTCACAAACACACACACTTGATTTACTTTTGCCTTTCTGGCTGTTCATATCCAGTACCTCATTCTGATTCCAACAGGAATTACTAAAATCACCTTACTGGATTCTAAATCTGGTTACTGGTGAAGGGAGTAAACTTTCCTGCCCCCTCAGAGATGGCTTCCAGATCTGCTTCCTATTCTGCCTTCTAAAACTTGCATGGACTCCCTGTATTCCCAACCTGCTTTCAGGTCTGACATTTATTATCCGAAGACATTCTTACCACTGCCTAGGTCCTCTGGTCTCAGAATCCCCCCAAAGGCCCTTCCTCTGTGACATCCACTGGATTTTCTCATTTAACTGTGTTTCATGGTTCTCCTATCTCCTGAAACTTCATGGTTTTATGTCTGGCTCCAGAAAGTCAAAGTCCTACCAAGAGGAGAATTATTCTCTTCATGTCCTTTATAACACTCATCTCAATTTGCTTTGAACGAAAATGAGGTCTATGATAATATTTTTCTAAAGCACAAACACAAATGCCATTCCTGATTTTCTATTACACTTAGTAAAATAATTATCTAAATGGATGTTTCTCATTGTACTATTCTTACCATTTTTATACTTTTTAATATGATTTAGGTTTTCCTTTGAGGATTAACTGGCTTAAAACAAGAAAAGTCTTGAGCATCTCATTTTTTTTTCTTTTTACATCCTTGTCTCATTGACCTTTCCAAAGTAGAGGTGATGACCTGTAATATTTCTTCCAGACTGACCTCCCACTTCCTGTGCCAGTTTTCAACTCTTTACAAGTAAAGAAGTTAATAAAGAAAAGAGAGAACTTTGATTCTGCCAACTCTTAAGCAATTTAAGCTGTGACTTTACTAACCTTAAAGTAAATGAAGCCAGATCCAGTAGCTGCACGATCAAATGCTGTTACAGGATAATTTAGCCCAATTGAATATTACCGTAATGGGGGGAAATGAATTCTGTGCACATTGAAGTTTCTACTTCTCCAGGAGAATTACACTGCTGAATGCCCATGTACCCCACTGAAAGTATCTCAAATACACCTTAGCCTGCTGTGTGAACATGAAGGTCAAGTCTGTTGACCTCACTTTCCAGAGTGGCTTTGCAAACTAGAACCACCCTTTTCCCCTTGTTCTTCAAGCTCAAGTGTTATCTGTATAGTTTTGAAAAACTAGTTTAATTTCACAAATGGATTATGTTAGACTACGTGAAATTATTTTCAACATGTAGCTTTATGGTTCCAAAGGTCCTATGAAATCTCATACCAATTGACTGGCATACAACTGAGACCACACATATGCTAACTTGCTCAGCCACTGAGAATCTATTATAAATATTTTTCAACTTTCTCTCTATGTAATGAACACTGAGTTTTATAATTTTATGGAGATATCTTGTTTCCAAAAAAAAAAAAAAAACACAGAGGAAAGATGTGGGAGAAAAAATATTGAATGCTTATCTCATGGTCAAGTAAATATATACATATCATTTACTCTTCCCCCAAGCCACCAGGGAAGAAGCTGCAGGTAGCACCCATAATAGAGGAAAACTTAAAACATGGCCACAGCCATTATGGCTCCAGAAGGTGCAGACCACAGAAAGTGAATGAAAAGGAAAATTTCATACTCATGTGGTAGAGAGAAGCCAAAGTAGAGAAGTAGGGGTGGAGGAAGGGTAGGACTTGAAATAAAGTCCAGAAGAATAATAAAGCTGAAAAATTTAAGAAAAGATCTGATAAATATAAAGGGAGATACAGAATACATTTCAAAGACAAAGAATAATATTTAATATAATATAAGATTGATAATATTTATATTAAATATAAATATAATATTTAATAAAATAATATATATTAAATAAATAATATTTAATATAATAATATTTAATATTGTTAGTACGTGCAGGGTCACATGACTATTTTGCAGAGTTTCAGCAAAGAGAAATAGGAGAAATTCTAGGTACACCATCTAAACTGGCATATCAAATAATTGTGTAACCCAGCAAAAGAAGTTCACCCAAAGACATCTGTTTCTAAATGAAGCAACTACTTTTGAACAACATCCTATATTTGGCCTTTAACCCATTTAAAAGGATTGGTAAAAGGCTAGATCATTAGCACATGTTCAAAAGATAACCTAGCAGATACTTACCAAGACCTGTTGGTGGGCAGCATCCTTATAACAATTTCCCCTTGATGGTACAGAACATGTCAACCAAATTCAAGCATCTGTGTGAGACACAGTGTGGCACTAAAAACTTTCTACCTTAGGATACTCACACCTTTGCTTCTCAAATGTTAGGGATTATTCCTAATATTATGCTGACTATTGCGTAGACAGAGTCCATACATCCATCCATGTACCCATCTACCCATATGTACACGCATCATTTTTACTAAAGAATCATTTATTGAGCACTCTTTCTTTGCCCAAAATGGTGCTAGGTGCACAGCAACATATTAAAGAAGTATTCAAAATTGCCCTTCACCTCATAGAACTCAACATCATTTTAAAAAATCACATCAAATTCTCATTTTAATTATTTTTTTATTCTATTTTTTACCACCTGATTATGATGAATTTTTCTGGGCGTAATTTGCTTGCTCTAAGAGTTCCTTTGTTTTTATTCTATCAACTTGCCACCTTGCTTACTTTCCACCATAACTTAAGATTGCCTAATCTCTACATTTTTTTGTCTAGAAGCACCACTTTGCACACATAATTTTAGCAACAAAAATCTCTCCTTACAGCCTTCACTTCCTGCCTTTTCTGCGTCTCTCCACTCTCTGCAAAAATATATATCCCAATTTCATTTATAGTTAGATGCTTACAATTAAAATGCCACTGTCCTTGTAAAGTTGCTTTAGTGATATCATTCTCTGCCAAAACTATGGTAGCTGTAAATGAGATTCAAGACTCATTTTCTTCATAGACCAAACACAACTTAAATTTATGTGCACAATTGGTGGCCAGTTTTCTTACTTCTGCAAATGAGATGTAGTCAAGTGTCCAGGGACACATGTCTTCTTGATGCCTGTCCACACAGTGGGGATTTGCTGCCCTTTTATGGTCTTTTTAGTCCTCTAGAATATTCTATTTGTTCCCTTGATATTCTTGTAACAATCATCATCACTGCCATGAGACACAGATATTCTGAGCTGAACTGAAAAATTCAATTTGTCCAGGCACAAAGCCACTATGCCTGTGACTATGTCACCTTTTGTATTAGCCAGGAAAGAGAATAAGGAAGAGAAAATGTGTGAGTTGAAAAGCAACACTAAATGGAGTGCTTATTTAAACATATTCTAAAATATGTTTGTCTACTTGACCTAACTACTGACTTAAACGCAATAAGAAGGCATTTTAACACCATTAGTATCTGGATTTCTGCCAGAGAAAGCTCCTTGCTTTATATCCCCTTAGGCTGTACTGATGAAACTACCTAAAAATGTGGTTTAATAGCACTTAATTCATTTTAAATACTGAAGCAACCAGTAAAGTGTATCAGATGATGAAAAAAATAAGACTCTCGAGGTTAAAGTGTGCCAGCTGGGACTTCCTTGCTTATCTATAAAATGTGTCATGTTCTCTCTTGGAGTTGTGGTGAGGACTTTGACCAGGCAGTGGTTTCTGGCTGACTTTGCTTTGCTTCAGTAGCAGTGATGTTGCTGCTTCCACTGGTGTGTTTTTTCAGACATCACTGTCTAGTTATGACTGTAGATATGACTGATGTTGGCAGTCTTGGTGGTGAATGGGGTAGCACCATTCTAAAATTCTTTCCACATGATAAAATTAAAAAGTCCAGATTTCAGATACAAACTGCTCAGGGACAAGATACTAAGTGCTTCTAAGTGTTTTGTTGAGAGCCAGTGTTTAAGTAAACATTACAAATTATGGTTGTCTAGTAAATAACGTGGACTGAAGCCCTTGAGAAATTTATTATTCATAAAATACATCATTTTGTCAGCTGGATCATGTAGGTTTTTTCTCAGAGAAATTGATAGAGGTTTTGGTTTGATCACCAGCAAAGAACAGTAAGTGCTTTTCAAAGACCCAGACAAGGGCAGGGCTTAAGAATCCCCCAAGCTGAACCTTCATCAGAAAGGGCCATCCAAAGAGGCAGCCCATCCTCAGTGCTCACGTTTTGACAGTGGTTTTTGGTGTTTGGTCAGCTTATCTGCAGCATCCTTGGAAGGGTATGTGGTCTATCAAGGGCCTCCTTTACTATGTTTGCCTTCAGAAGCCTCATAAAGATTGTTCCACAGGGATCAAGGATTAGTCATGTAGGTAGAACTTGAGTTGAATGTGTTTCTTCCCTTTCAAGCCCTGTGTGTTCGCATGCATATATGTTTATGTGTGTCATTAAGTGAAATAAACTTTAACAATAAGTTAATTTTCAAGACTGTCTGGAGAACTTAGCCGTCAAATCCGTTTTTTCATTTCTTGCCCTGTTTCTGTCTGTACTTTAGTTTTAGCATGTGAGAGTGTTTGGCTTCCATTCATGAATTTGTTCATTCATGTAGTGAATATTCCTTATGCTCCAACTATGAGCCAGGACGGTTCTGGGCCCTGGTAAACTGGCAGGCAGAAAAGTAAGTCTATGATTACAATTCAGTAATATACATACTGGAGTAGAAATAAGAAGAAATTGGAAACAATGAAAGAACACTTGTCTCAGCTTTTCAGAATAGGGAGATCTTCCTGGAAGAGGCAACTCCTTAACTAAGTCTTAAAATAGGAAATATAGAAATAAAGAGAGAGAGATCAAATGGGAGAGTGTATTTAAAGTCAAGGAACAGAGAGAGAGGTAGTGCCAGGGAATTGTACTTTGTTAGACCTTCCTGGAGCTCAGCATTTGCATGGGGATGAGACAGAAAATGGGACATTAGAAAAGGTGGAAGATGTTGGCTTTGGTGTATGGAATAGACTTATCTGTGGCAGAAAAAACTAAAAAGCACTTTCTAGTTCCTTTGTGGAGACAGGGAAATCAGTTTTCAGTTTTCTCATGTGCAAAACGATGTATTCAGACTCTGTAATCACCAAGGCCTTTTCCAACTTTAAGATTCTGTGATTCTGTGAATTCTGGTACCTTGCAAGAAAACAGGAAAGTATTCATGAACACATGAATCAACATTCTTTTCTGTAGGAGAAAACAGTTTCATTATTCGAGATTTATATTTGGAAAATTGCTATAGTATTAGACATATTTCACACACAATCACATCATTTAACTATTAAAATGGTATCTATTGTTGGGATAAGTAGAAACAAAACAATAATTACAAATATTTATTGTTGTTTTCATTTCCATTCTTGAAGAAAATGTGAGATCTCTCAATTTGTGCTTAAAATTTCTTAGCAAATTAGCATGTTCCGTGAATAACTGGTTTCCTAGAATGAAAGGCAAGATATTTTAGTAGAAATATAATGGTGACAGTTCGGACACATATTCATTATTATTATTTTTTATGTATGTAAAAACTAGGTCAATATGATTTAACTTTGGAAGTATTTGTACGAAAAAGCAAAAAATTATTGATCAGTTTGCTCATTTTTTCTGTTCTGCAACAGAAATTTCATGTGCGGTTTTCAGCCTCATCATTATTAGTAATTTCTATCTTTTCATCAGCCAAAGTGTGAATTGACTTATATCTAGTTATGTATAGATATAGACACATACTTTGTTTTGTGTTGTCAGAAATCCATAATTATCGTAAACATCTAAAGTGATTGCATATGTAATTTTATCTCAAAGTCCTTTTCTTAAACCCTTTAAGAAAAATGGAGTCAAGTGGTTTAATTATTCCAATATTTACATGCAAAAAGAAGAAACACAGGAATCTGAGTTACTATTCAGAATCACATGGCAAGCACACTGATGAGATGAGAATAAAATATGTCGTTTAGAGTACCAACATTCCACTGCCATTGAGATTTACCAGTCCTACTGAACCCATTAATATACTGGTTTTCAAGTACAGTATTCTAATATTATGGCAGAGAGGAGAAATTTTCAGAAAACCAATCTCTTCAGTTACAATCAAAATAAGCAATCTCATTTATTCAACATATATTTGTAGTGTGACTCAGGTTTGCCAGGCATGGAATTAAGCATTGAAGTTACAAGAGCAAAAGTAAGTCAATATTTGTTCCTAAGGAATTCATAGTCCCAGGAGAAATCCACCCTGTAAATCAGCAATGACAAGCATTGTAATAAATGCAAATAGAAAATAAGTTCGAGGTACTTTGGAAGTGTACCTTAGAGGGTTTACAACCCAATATGCTGAGGCTTTCGAGAGTCCCCTGTGGGAGTGATTTCCAAATTGAGATCTATGAAAGAAGGAGAAGTTAGAGAATTTTGGCATTCTGAAAAGTATCAGCATTTACAGGTTATGTGGAGGAAGGGAGGTGCAAAGATGCCTGAGCAGAGGCATCCACAAGGGTGATGGAAGATGCAAGAAGCATGATTTTATGGAAACCAAGGGCACAGAGAATTTCTAGAGTGCAACGGTTGTCAAGGTTAATAACTGCAGAGATGTTAGGGAAGAAAATGATCAGAAAGCAGATGATGGATTTAACATCAATGCCGTAGTGTCCTTGGCAAGGATTAGTTCATGAAATGATAGGAGTAGAGTTCAAAGGGCAGTGGGCCAAAGAGGGACTTTGAAAATTTGAATGAAGAAAGCTGACAAATCTTTTGTTGTATAGATGAAAGATATAGTACAGTGGAGAGAGGGAAGGGTTTGGAGGAGTCTTTTGTTTTTTTTTTAATGATAAATCATGTTTAAATATCAATGAGAAGTACTTGGGGTCAGGCGTCAAGTAGAAAACAATTTAAGAGAAGGCGTATTGGACTAAAAGAAGGTTGAGAGTATAGGGTCCAATGCGTACAATGAGGGATTAGTTCTAGATGGGAAAAGGAGACTCTTTCAAAAGGAAGGGTGAAGTAATAGAAGGCTATCTTGTAGATAAGCATTGGGAGTTGATAGTGTCCCTACTTAATATCTTCATTTTCTCTGTGATGTAGCATATGGAGCCAAGGCTGGAGTGGAGGGGACAGGATGTTTCTGCAGAGATATTTTGAAACAATGCTGGAAATAGCACCATTGTCTAGCAGCACAAAAGATTTAGTTCTGGCTGGATATGCTGAATTTATATTCATATAATATTGAGTGAGTTTTTAACACTATTTAGAAATGAGCTAGAGGAGAAGGAGGACTCTTGGATGGACAGTAGTGTTGATATGTTGGACAACAGAGGCCAGACTGAATGATAAGGAACAAGGAGACAAGACAGGAATGATAGATAGCAAAAATTTAACCAGGTGAGCATGACAGAGATTGGAATTTAGATATATTTATGATAATAACCAAGGAAGAGGGCTGAAAAACAATACTTTGAGATGGGATAGAATTCCATATTTCAGAAGTACAGCAGGTTAGTTAGTTTGGTTTGACTTTGGTTTTATTGACAAAGTCTATATTCTGGCCTTGGGAGTGCATAGCTGAAATGCACGCAATCATTCACCGAGATGAAAATGTTAAGGAACGGAACAATCAGTGAGTTGAATGAGTACCGTTTGGGTGATGGCAAAGCTCTATCCTTCCCCAAGTTCTAATAATGAATTTGGAGGCTGGCAAAAACCCCCGAGTGTTAAGGCTCATAATATCGCTCTCCACACTAGCCATGGCCGCTATTTAGTCATGAGCCCCACTGTTTACTGTAGGACAGAACATCCACAGCCCATGGAGAAAAGTTTGGAGAGGCGGGCATGCAGTGGGGTGGTGGAAAGGGACATGAATCAGCTGAGAAAATACAGCCCAGTTTGGAATTAAAATCCAGCAGAGGAAAGGGGACTGGAAGGATTTATATTTGGGCCTGGAAAGCTTTGTAGGTAAGATTAACTAGTCAAATTTTCCTAAAATTAAGAGCCCCTGCAATGTCCTAGTGGATGGAGAAAAGGTCAAGGGCAGGAGGCAGGGTCGGGCATGCATCCTTGCTGGAAAGGGTCCCTGGGGAAACTACCTTAATGTGGCTTGGGAGAGAATCCTACTCTGATAGGAAAGGCAGACTACAAAACTATCTAGTTTCCAGGACACCAACCATGTATGCATTCTGTTGTCTCTGTCCTTTATCTCATTCCTTCATTTTTGGCACCCCTTCTCCCTTTCCCTTTCCCTTTTTCCTTCCCCCCTTCTTTGCTTTGTTTTCTCCACACTCTTTTCTATTTCCTATCTCTTCCCCCATCATAAAAAAACTAAGATTCAATAAGGTGCCGGAATATAAAGCTGTGGCTAAGGACTCACTGCTGAGACTCTTTGCCCTTGAGTCTCAGGGCTATGGAGACTGTCTAGAAGGAGCCACAATGTTCTGTGCCTGACCCATGATTAACCAGTAGTTCCAGTTCAGCCCAAGGCCAGCTGGGTCTGCTTCCAGAAGCAGGCCTTTGCACACAGGGTACCCTTCATTCTGCTTGCCCATGACCTTTCAAACAAAGTGTAATTCCGCAAGGCTGATTCTCGTACTTTATTGCTTGACCTGCAAGTCTCATGTAGACACATATGGATGTGCTCTCATGTTCATCTGTGCCATCTGCCCTCCTCCAGTCTCTGCCACTCAGCCTTTGCTCCTTGACTGCTTGTATGTCCCATTGGAATGGCACACATTCACTTCCTTCATAATAAAAGAAAACTCATTCCATATATGATTGTCAAATTCTGAAGGCCTCGGCCAGCTAGAGGTTACCATCAATTGTTGAGCAGTGACTCATTTCATTGTGGGATATTACCTTTTCCTTATTTCAAATAACGCGGCAGCTGTAAGCAATTGGCAGGGGGACTCTTCATTCCTCCTTGTGGGAGAGATTTAAATAAAAAAGGAAAGAAAGAGAGAGAGAGAGAGAGAGAGAGATACCTTCATGAATCATGAATCATGCAAGTTGTCTCCTACCATGCCAAAGAAATTATCTTCTATACACTACTTATCAATACCATTGACCTTTGTCATAAAAAGCAGGTCGCTTATATCTATATCCCATTAAAAGGCATCATCCTACAATCACTTCTTCAGTACCATTAAAGTGGTGTCAAAAAGAATCATTGACTTATTGTCAAACACATCTAACCTTCCACATTAATGTACCTAGAGACACCTCACTAATCAGCAGGCAAATAATGCCAGACACCAAAGGAAGCCCAAGGAAGCCGGTGGGGGGGGGGGTGTCTCTAATTTCACCCTCCCTAGCTGACCTGTGCATGTTACCTATCCTGTACATTGGCATGGCTGATGACATGTCATTTATATACCTGTCTTTATATATTTAGAATGAATACTATGTTTTTGCTATTGCTTTCTGGAACATATCAGTGGGAGACATTCCATAGTATTTCAAAGGATGCTAGTGAGTCTTCAGGACCCATCTGATCCTAACATAGCAGTGGGTATTAAAGAGTAGTCAAAAAGCCACTTATTGAATATATATTCTTGTGGAATTAACCAGAAAAATAGATTTATTAGCTTACTAAATGACAGAGATATCATGTGTTATGTCATTCCAGGAAATAAAAAAATAGTTTGACTTGGTTTGGCTAGGTAAGACTTCCTGCAAAAGGGGAAGTCAAGTGGGGGCTTTAATAAGGTGGAATTTGAGTATCTGGATAGGAATGAAAGAGATTTCTAGGCTAGAAACTAACTATTAAGAAAATAACTAATTCTGGACATAAGAATATGCAAGAAAGTGAGGGAAATTATGAAGAGTGTCTTGTCTCAAATTGAATGCATGTTGGTGTTAAGAATACAAGTGGGGATCGTTTCCAAAGATAACTGAGTTCCAGACAAATATCTTTTGATTTTCTCCAAAATGCAGAGAATACTTTATCAAGGTTTTTGAGCCTGTATAAGGAAATACATAATGAAAGGAAAGGGGGTGATTTAGGATTATTCTTCAGGTAAGCCAGGTCCAACAGAGGTAAATGAGACTACTGTGAAATTGACAGAGGAGATGAGCACCTGGATTTTCCTTGGAGAGGGATGGATTTGAAGGAACTTAGAAAGGATTAATTCACTGAGCTTGTAGAATTAAGGCGTTATGTACAATTTAGACCTAGGATTCTATTCATTATCCTTTCTCCCCTTCCTTACTTCCTTCTTTCCTACTTTCTTAATTTTAACTTTTAAAATTTTAAAGCCTATGTTTTGACATAGCTATGGAGAAACTGCCTATATGCATGTCAGCAGGCAGCTGAAACTCACTCTCCCACCCAATAGGAAAGGCTGCTGGTGTGATCCAGAAGCAGAGAGGCAGAGTGGAAAGAAAAGACAATCTTGAGTCAGAGATACTTGGTCAGAAGTGCTGTCTCCACTACTGTGCTGTTGTGACTTTGTACAGGACACTCAATAGTTCTCTGCCTTTCTAATTCTCATCATTTTATATACTCATTATCTCTAATCTTCATGTCAACCCTTCATGGAACATGTACATATATGTGTAGGATCATCACAATCCAACTTCATGTTTCCAAGTTCCATGCTTACATAGACTTATTCAGCTGCATTGATTACTTACCATTTTGAAACGTTTTTTTCAATCTTAATTTCTACATGGTAGACACATCATGGCTTTTATTTTAACTCAATGGCCACATAATTTCAATGTACTTGGTTGGCTTTTCCCACTCTGGTTGCAAGCACTAAATGGTAGAGGATATGGAGTTTAAGGTCTAAGATCTCTTTTTCATTGTCTATACTTTTCCCCTAAGTATTTGTAACCAGTTCCATTTGTATGTTGATAATTTCCAAAGGTATATCTCCATTTTTTATGTTTATTCAGGACATAGGATGCCTCTGGGACATGCCTTTTTATCCTGGATTAAGTGGAACTCTTGACTCACTCTCTAAATTCTGCTCCCAAGAGTCTCCTTAGGAAACTACCATCTACTCGCCAACTCCAGCTAACAGACTGAAGGAAAATTTTACTTTCTTTCTTTCCCTTATCTCTTACAGCCAATCGGTCAACAAGTAGGAACAAAAGTAACACATTTCCTTAATCTATCTTATTTCCTCTATTTCCATTGCTGTCATTCTGATCTTATCCACCATCATTTCTCATCTAGATAACTCCAATGGAGTTTAACTGGCTTCTTTGTTTCTACTTTACCATTCTCCATCTCCCCCCACCAATATCTAGCATAGTTTCAGAGAATGTAAAGTAGATCTCTGCTTAAATTCTATAATGGCCTCACTTAATGCTGAGAATAAAATCTAATTCCTTACCCTGGATTTCATTACATGAATTACTCTCTCACTTCCCTCAACTCACTATGTTTAAGATACAAAGTCCTTCTTTCCATTCTTTTGACTTACCAATCTCTCTTTTCTGTCAAAGCCTTTGAAATAACCCCCTTCCTCTGCCTGGAAAGTTCTTCCAACAGATCTTCAGTGAGTGGATTCTCCACTTACCCATAGCCTCATCAGAGGCAGAAAAGCCTGCCATTACTGCATAATTTAAAATTGCTGCTAATTAATAGCTATGGACTTGCTGTTCAAAGCATGGGGCAAAAACCAGCAGCCCTGGAATCACCTGGAAGCTTGTTAGAAATGCTGAGTCTTGGAGTGCCTGGGTGGCTCACTCAGCTAAACATCCCACTCTTGATCTCAGCTTAGGTCATGATCTCCCAGTTCGTGAGATTGAGCTCCACATCGAGCTCTGCACTGACAGTTTGTAGAGCCTGCTTGAGATTCACTCTCTCTGTCTGAGCCCCCCTTCCCTACTTGTGTGCACTCTCTCTCTCTCTCTCTCTCTTTCTTTCTCTCAAAATCAATAAATAAACTTTTTTAAATGGGGATGTTTCAAAAAAGGAAGGAAGGAAGAAAGAAAGAGAGAGAAAGGAAAAGGAAGGGAAGGGAAGGGAAGGGAAGGGAAGGGAAGAAATGCAGTCTCAAACTCTACCCAAGACTACTAAATCAGTACATTGTACCTTGTAAGAGGATTCCTGATTGATTTGTGTGCACATTAATGCTTGAGATCCACTCACCTAGCACATCACTCTCTTTTAATTTCTTTCTTTAGCACTTACATTTCCTGATTTTCTCTTGTGTATGTGTATTTGTATGAACTGCACTTCTCATTAGCTGTGCTAAATATAAGCTCTATGAGAGAACATGGGCCTTGTCAGCACTACTCACCTCTAACATGTCCCAAAACAAGATCAGTACCTGATACTCATATGGCATGTTGAATGAATAAATGCAGTATCCACATTTGCCTGAGGCCATACTCATAAGGACGGTAAGAATTGAGACCCAAACTCTTCCATTCACTTCCAGACTCCCAGTTCATGAAATAAATTATGCATCTCTGTGTCTCTTTGGGAGGGTTGAGGGAGGTTTACAATCCAAGAGGTAATCTGCTTTCAAACTACATTGAGATTGAAAGGAATGTCAGGTTGCTTTCAGTATCCTTATTTTAGAACAACTGCAACATTTGGTTTTCTGAGCCTGTCCTCAGTGTTCCCCTGAGTGACTCTGGCCTATCAGGGGCCACAGCTGAAGCTGAATTTACCCCGCTGAGCTGTTTACAGGTAAAGAGTGAATTACAATATGAAAATCAATAGGCTGGAATGAAGGCTGCAGGTTGTGAGGTACGCAGGAGAGAGGAGAGGCCGATATACAAGAGAATGCCTGAGAAACTGAGTGGTAGGAAAAATCAATTCCCCAAAGAGGTATGTAGTTTTGTGGGGGAGAGAGAAGGCACAAGTGTACCTTTCTTTCCTCATAATTATTTTGTCTCTATACTATCATATCACATTTTAGCTTATCAACCCATTCATGATAATAAGATCATCTATAAAGAGTTAACCATTGAACACATGATATATTTTTATTTTCCCAATGACTTTAACTCTGCAGTTAGTGCTAAAATGTACATATTTTCATTTTCTCCATTTCTTGTTTTCTCTTGCACCATTACCTCCCCTACTTTTTTACATAGAACTCATCATTTCCATGCAACCTATAACTTTACAATAGAAAAGAGCTAAGTAGCACTATTTACAGAGTTAAAGCCAGAATTTTGAAATCTAATTCAGATGCTGGAGCTCTTCTTTTTAATAAAATTAGCAAAGTTAATCTGAGGTATAAATAAACATAGTACAACAAATGTAAAAAACGCATTCTGAAGTGGAAAAGATAAAACAGACTGGCATAATTTGGAGAAAAAGAAAGGTAGGAAAGAAGGGAGGGAGGGAGGGAGGGAGTAAGGAAGGAAAGAAAAAGCTATGACAGCCAAAAAAGAAAGTGACATTCATCTTGAGTCCATCACTCTGACTCACCATAAGCAGTTCTGCCATTCTTTCCCAGCCACTATCTTGTTTCAAATTTTCAGAGGCCAGCAGGCTCCATCTTTAGTTAGAGTCATTGAGAGATTTGATCATGTCCATCAAAACCTTCCAGAGTGAAAAACATATGTCCTTTTGAATATGCCTACATCCTCATAATATATTTAATCTCTTTATATTAGTATTACAGCAATATATAAAATGCCTTCTCTAATAAAGGCATTATTTTTTTTTATTTATTTATTTTAGAGAGAGCAAGTGCACATGAGTGTGCATGTGTGAGCAGGGAGGAGAGGCAGAGGGAAAGAAAGAGAATCTTAACTAGGCTCCATGCTCAGTACAGAACCAGACACAGGGCTCCAGACCATGACCTTGGGATCATGAAACAGAGTCAGACACTCAACTGACTGAGCCACCCACGTGTCCCATTAAAGCCACTTTAAAGGAAACTAAAATATTAAAACAAATACAGATAAAAAAAACTAAACACATAGACACACACACAAAACAGCCCATTTAAAAAAAAACTATGATCCACATGGTCTTTTCTTTATGCTTCAAAATCCTTACAACAAATTATTTTTTTAGTTAACTTCACACCTTCACTGCTCTTTTTTTCAGAAGTTTAACTCCTATGTTCATATGGAATGACCACCACACTTACTTTTGGCCTGGGTTGATATACCTATTTGAAAAAAACGAATGCAGACATCTGCAGGTGAGTTGGATTCACACATACATATGTGCACTCACACACAGGTACCAGGGACACATGCTACAAGAAACTTAGTAGAGCAACATTAAACTCAAGTGAATGCATTTCAAAACTACTCATTATGTTCCTGAAACACGTTTCACTTCGTATAGACCCTGGAAAGGCAAAGGCAGCAATGGGAACAAAAAAGGGGGAAAAAAAAAACAATGAATAGCAAATCTGGTGTTTTCCAACTCAAGAAGCCACAGTCGATTTGAGAAGTGGCAGAACATATAAGCTGCTTCCAATTTTATTTGAGCGAAATCTTCCATCCCAGCTTTTGTATATGCCTGGCCTCACACATCACAGTTACACACCAAAGCCCACAGGAACCAGCGTTTTAGATCAGTGTCAGAGCATTTATATTTTTAAAAAATACCCTGAAAATGCCAGCTCTACCCCAGCTAGGATTGCTTCCCCCGTGTCCTGCAGTTAGACTTGTCAACATCAGTAATATACATGATGTTTGAACTTCTTCCAAGTGACTTACCCACACACTCACTCTCCTGAAAAAAATTCAGTGTCTGCCCACCTGCTGTTCAAGTGTAGAGAAGAGATGAAAGATTCTTTTCCCCCGAAATTAAAAAGAACTGAACACAAACAATTCCAGCAGAATATGTCAGTTTGTGCCAAGATCTCTTCTGCCCCATCTTGTCCACTGACCTGCTTATATTACATCAGTTCCTTGTGACGTCCTCTTTAACACAATCAGATGCATCAGACATTCTTAAAGACTCTTGCATTGGTCTGATAGGCTGCAATTATGGCAATAGAGCACCTAAAATAAATTTTTTCACCTAACACTTTTTTAAAATTGCGATAAACATAATTGTAACAGCCTCCATAGGATAAATTGAAGAACCCAATCTTAAGGGAACTAATGCACAACTGCTACTGCTTCCCTCAAAAAAAAAAATAGGAAACTTTCGTGTACTGTTCCTCTGAGAAATCTTGTGTAAGCCTTTGACCACACTAAATTTATTCATTCTTTCATTCATTTGATTTTTCTTCATTCATTCATTCATTCATTCATTTTTTTACTGCTACTTCAGGGATATCATGTGATAAAGGTAAAGGGAATTTTAAAAATGCATCACCCCAGTTTCTGTATTCAAAAAATTTCTGTTTTTTGGAGGATGGATTAGATGTACACCTAGAAAAGGTAAAATGACAATGCATTACCTAACAATGCAGGATTTAGGAACAGAGATAACATATGGTAGTGTATGTTAAGTATGAAAATAAGGTCTAGGAATTTAGTTAGGAGATATTTGTATAGGCAGAATGTTCAGGAAGATGGGAAGCTTCAACTGGACATTTTATAAATAGGTAGGATTTAAATAGTTGGAAAGGAGTGAAAAAGACATTTTCCATATGGAGGGACAACATAAGCAATTTCAGAAAGTTGGTCATGCTCATACCATTTGGGACGGAGTAGGAAATTAATCTAATGATGACATTCCTAATATGACATTCCTATGTTAGTTAAATAATTTATTTGTGGGGCATCTGGGTCGTTCAGTTAGTTAAGGATCCAACTCTTGATTTTGGCTCAGGTCATGAATTCATGGTGATGAGATGGAGCCCTGGTTTGGGCTCCACACTGGGTGAGAAGCCTACTTCTCCCTCTTCCTGCACCCCTCCCCTGCTCACTCACATACTCTCTCTCTCTCTCTCTTTCTCTTTCTCTCTACCTCTCTCTAAAAAAATAAATAGTTTGCTGCATAGAATCTTTTTCTGTCTCTTCAAATGTTTCAAAGACATTTTTGTTATACTGGGAGTGTTAGTTTATTATAAGAAACTCATTTCTGTTAGCTCAAGGAATAGTAGGGTGGGGAAGTAGGAGAAAAGAGTGTATATAATTTACTATCCTGGAAGTACAGGAAAAAGAAGATGGAGGTCTTAGCATTTCTAGTAGTCACAAGGGCAAAAATTTGTGGTAGATTTTCTTCTAGTTTTCCATTTGGCTATTCTATCAATCTTTGCTTCTTTCCATATGTCTTGTCTTCTTACTTTTCCCTCTGTTTCTTGCTTCTTTAGCTTGACCTCTTAATTTTTATTCTTTTTCTGTGTCTCTTGAGTTATAAATTCTACTTTCTTTGTCTTTGGCTTACTCTTTTTTTTTTTTAGTTTATTTATTTTGAGACTGAGAGAGAGAGAGAGAGTGAAGGAGAGACTGAGAGAGAGAGAAATTCCAAGTAGGCTCTGCACTGTCAGCGTAGAGCCTGATGCAGGGCTCAATCACAAACCACAAAATCATAACTTAAGCCAAAACCAAGAGTCAGACACTTAGCTGACTCATCCACCCAGTTACCCCAAGGCTTACTCTTTAAAAAAAAATTTTTTTAACATCTGCCAATTTTTGAGAGGGGGGAGGGCCAGGGCAGAGAGAGAGAGAGGCAGACACAGAATCCAAAGCAGCCTTCAGGTTGTGAGCTGTCAGCACAGAGTCCAACACGGGGCTCAAACCCATGAACCATAAGATCATGACCTAAGCCAAAGTTGGACGCTTAACCAATTGAGCCACCCAGGCACCTGCCATGAGGCTTATTCTTTTTTTTTATTAAAAAATGTTTTTAATGTTTATTTATTTTTGAGAGAGAGAGAGAGAGAAGCAGAGAGAGGGAGACACAAAATCCGAAGCAGATTCTAGGCTCTGAGCTGTCAGCATAAAGCCTGATGCAGGGCTTGAACCCCATGAACTGTGAGATCTTGACCTGAGCTGAAGTCAGACACTTAACTGACTGAGCCACCCAGGTGCCCCAAGGCTTGTTCTTAATATAAGTTCATTCACAGTTCCTCATTCTGTGTTTTTCTATTCTACTTTCTGAAGCAAGAATCTGATTGCCCAGCTCATTCACCATTGGGCAGATAGTTCGTATCAGGTTACTCATACATTGTCATATAGACTTTGAGTCTGGGGCACTTCCCATCCAAAAAGTTATATTCAGGGAGTCGTCTAAAACATGGCTGTCTGGGTCTCCTCCTTCAAAGAGATCTGTGGATAGAGAAGAAGTTGTCATAATGGAGGTCACTGTGATTGACCCATGTAATGGAAAAGGAGATAGTAACCATATTTACTTTGTAATCTGTTCTAAGAGAGATGGCTCATTTGTGTAGTAATGAATTTATTGTGTCTATTATGCTACAGATAGTGATGAAACCTTTATTTTCAATTGGTTACTTAACCTCTAATACAATTCTCAAAGTAGTTAATATTATTATTACCATTTTAGAGATGAGGAAACTAAAACTCAAAAACATTAAGCAATTTATCACAAATCAGATAACTAAGAACTCATGTAACTTGAGTTTTAATATGTGTTTATTAAAATTGAAAGAGGATCTGGTTCATCCATTCCTAACTTCCATACTCCTTCATTATACAACTCTGATAATTTCAGAGAGAATTTAATCCTGTACTTGGTGACTTCAAACTGGTGTAATCAATCATTTGATGAACCAAATAATTGCTTTTGCTCTCTCATTTACTTTAATTATCGGCAACATTGGGTAACACTAGTTCATATTTGTCAAATGTGAAACTAGAAAAAAAAATTTTAGACCTATTTTAATTTTAAAGTACTCCTTGTGAATTATCTATTGTTTCTAAAGTAAACTGCCCTTGGGGTATCTGGGTGGCTCAGTCAGTTGGGCTTCTGACTTCGGCTTAGGTCATGATCTCACAGCTCATGGATTGAAGCCTCAAGTGTGGCTCTGTGCTGGCAACTCAGAGCCTGGAGCCAGATTCTGTGTCTCCCTATCTCTCTTCCCCTACCCCACTTGTATTCTCAATCTCTCTCTCTCTCTCTCTCTCTCTCAAAAATAAATAAGCTTTAAAAAATAAATAAGTAGACTGCCCTTATATTTTATATGTATGTAACTGATGATATTGCTTAATTAAATTGTCCATTCTTCTTGATTGCAGAGATTGCTTATTTTTAATGACTTTTTATACTGAAAGTCACAATACTTCAAAGAAAAACATTTGGGTATGTGACCATTTAGTAATAGTAACTTCTGCTTAAAGAATGTAGATATTCATAAAACTGGATCTGTTATTTATATCATGCATTCATTCTGAAAATAAAACTTCTTCAATAAGTCATTGGAGCATAATCTGAGACAGGAATGCACAAAGTACTTCCTGAAGTACAGCCCCTTCTTAGCTACTATAGAATATCCAAACCTGTATTCATGGTCTCTGGCCTCAAACAATGTGAAAGATTTCATATATGAAATGTACTCAAAATAAACAGGGCATAAAAATAAGGTGTAATGTAGGCAGCAAAATGGATAATATAGAAAATGGGTAACAGAAATTCAGAACATTAAATCAAGATGGGTTGGAAAAGTCAACAATAATGTGATAGGCTTAGTGATGGAAAGTTTAAGGTTGAGTAAAGAAAGATACATATGAACACATTAAGGCTTGCTTAACTTATACTCTACTAAGAACCAGGCGTACTTTAGAGTGTAAGGTACTGAGTGAAGTTAAATAATTAGGATATGGATTTTACTTTATTTCAGACTTGGAAATCCCAAAATATATAACATTTTATAAAAAATCATCCATCAAAAATTCTAATTATTCTATTCCTGCCTTCCTCGTTGCTTCCACAATAGAGATAAAGTATTTGGTGGTTATTTTTTTTCTCTATAGCAAATATCTAGTTACATTAAGGAAATTAACATTGTCTGGAGACACCCATGTCAAGTTTTTCTTTTAAGGAATGATTTAGTCTGTGACAAAAATGAAAGATCCTCCTGTCTTCTTCCATCCTCAAAACCTTGCTCATTTGGAACCCAAGAGGACATGTATACTAAATTTTGTTCTTTTCTTGCTTCAATTTTCTGTAATGGTGAATGATTAGGGATGAAGGTCTATATTAGTCTTGCCTGATCAATTTTGTAAAACTGCTTAGGACAACATATTGTCATTTCCATTTTGGCCAGCAAAACAAAGTTGGAAGGAAAAAACCAGCAAGCCATTGGCAACAGAAAATGTTCTCTTTTCAAGGATGGAAGGACATCTGTTCAAATAGTTCCATTTGCCACTTTTGTGATATTTTAAGGATCTTATGGAACTTTGGCCTTTATTATCTAACTTCTGGCTTTCAGGACTCTGAAAATTTAAGTGTTCTTTATTAATAATTTCAAGAATCACTCTATTACCACTATGAGAACAAATTAATTGCAAAAGATGTATTTTAGCTATTAAAAAGCTGGATTTTTTGGAATTCTCAGTGCTTGAGTATGCTATTTAAGATGTCTGAATGTGAAGATCTTGCTCTGAAATGCAGAAGGCATTGAATATTTATATTGCTTGGATTCTTTGGGATTCCTTGACCTAAGGATTTTTGTCTTTCAATAAATCTGTTTTCTTTTTCAGCCACTCTTTCTTCCAGGTTAGCCACTTTTTCATTCTATTATATCTTCTTGATGAAGATTCATGTTAAACTTTTTAAATCTATCCTCCATGACTCTTGACTCTCATATTTATTATCATGTGTCTCTCTCTGAGCTGCATTACAAATTTCAAAAAAAAGAAGGTTGTCTATTTTCCATGTTTCTTATTTTCCCTTTAGTAGTGTCTAATCTTCTATTAATGCATCTATTGAGTTTTTATTTTCAAATATTTTGTTTATTTTATTTCTCCAAGTTCCATTTACTCTAAATCTAGTTAATACATAATCTCTTCTTTCTTGTTCTTAGTTTTAAACATCCCTTTATTGTTTAAATATATTAAACATAGTTAATTTGTATTTTTTTGTTTGATAATTATAATATTTGAAGTCTTTACAGGACTGATTCTACTATTTGTTGTTTCTTCTACTTTTTTAAATTTCTTAAAATGTTTATTATTTATTTTAGAGAGATAGAGACACAGAGTGCAAGCAGAGGAGGAGCAGAAAGAGAGGGAGACACAGAATCTGAAGCAAGGTTCAGGCTCCAAGTTCTCAGCACAGAGCCTGATGTGAGGCTTGAACCTAAAAACCATGAATTCATGACCTGAGCTGAAGTCAGATGCTTAACTGACTGAGCCACCCAAGTGGCCCTTGTGTCTTCTCTTCTTAACTGATATAGTGCTCTGAGATAGACAGAGAGAGAGAGAGAGAGAGAGAGAGAGAGAGATTTTCTTCTACTATGAGCTTCTCGTTTTCCTTGGAATAATCTCTGTGGGAATTCTTGAGCATTAGTGAAAGTAGCATTCTGCCACAGATAAATTACAATTGAATTACAATTACTTATAGTCATCAAGGGGGGAGTTTATGTAGGTGAGGGAGGGGGAGGGCACTATCAACAAGCTCAGGAACATTTAAAGTTTAAGTTCTTTACTTCAGGTTGTTCAGACCACAACAGAAGAGTAAAATAAGATACCTAACCTATGAGAAAGCTGGCTTATGATTATATATTCAAAGGATACTATTCCATTTGCCTAGGTCAAGACAGGCAAGTTATTTTTTTACATTCTCCTTTTATGTAGTGGGTGGAACCATTTGGGTTCCTAACTTTATGAAGTGGTCCTTTATTAGACTCTCCACTTTGAATTAATCTATACATCATCCCTTACTCCTATGATTTAGGCTGAAATAGTCAGAATTAAAATGGGCTTTTGCACCCATTTACTGCCCTGGTTTCCAATTTTTATTTCATTTTTGGGGAAAAAGTGTTTAAAAATTTATGTGATATTTTAGAATTCTTTTCTTCTTTTTCTTAACTCAAGAGAATCATTGGTTTATTTGTCAGGCAAATGGGATTATGTTTGACAATCAACCTGATGCCTGAGAATTTGACTATTTCTGAGTATATAAGTAGAACTGAGTGATTTGCAAAGCTTCTCCTTCAGTTAGGCAGATAGGAAGAGGTCCCTGGGTGCCAATGATAGAAGCTATCAACTGGGTAACTAGGGTAGTCACAAAAATATGGAACTTGTACTCATAGAAAATGCCCCTTATCACCAGCATCATTACTCCAGCATGAGGGGAATCTGTTCTTCCCTTTTTCTCGTATAATTTTCAAATTGCCTTGGTTGTGGTTTTCGCCTACATAACTTTGATGTAAAAATTACCTTGATTTCACATTTATAAAGAAGGTGAGATTGGAGATATTGAGGCTATGACTTTGCCTCTGAGAATTTGAGTAGGTATACACCTTAGGAAGCACTCTTCTTGAAAAAGAAGAGCAAATACATTCATTGAGTGCTTTCTTCTCCTCAAAGATACAATTTAAACTTTTCTATGTTATTTAGTATTCTCAACCTATATAACTTTATTTCCTACATTTTCTTCCCTCTTTGCTTGCCTTTAAAAATTATTTATAGTTATCTGAACATGCTAGGATATTTCTTGGCTCTTTCTTTCTGCACATGCATTATCCTCCTCTTCTTAAATATGTGAAACTCTTATGCCCTAATACCTATCTTAATTGCTCATCTGGTTATGGATCCTTCTTGAATCCTCTCTCTATCCTCTGACCTGAGAAGTGCTCATCTCTTCCTTTAGGCTATTACTGTACTTTTTATGCAAGTCTATTAAAACAGCTATCAGCCATAATCAAACAATTTATGTATATTCTTCTCTCCCTTAATGACATTTGAGCTCCTTAAAGGTGAAAGCAGCAACTTTTTCATCTTTATATAGTCAATGCTAGAAAAAGTTATAATTACTCAATAAATGATTGATTAATGAATTAATTAATTAACACACCAGACACTGTCAGTATCTGTTTTCATGAGCTTGGGTATATATGATGACCAAAATGAACACATATAAAACAATGATCAACCAAAGGCAGTCAGAGATCCATGATGTGTGATTCAGAAAT
This sequence comes from Cryptoprocta ferox, assembly GCA_028646485.1. Classification (NCBI taxonomy): domain Eukaryota; kingdom Metazoa; phylum Chordata; class Mammalia; order Carnivora; family Eupleridae; genus Cryptoprocta; species Cryptoprocta ferox. The sequence goes on along the minus strand of CM053566.1, from coordinate 55,466,456 downwards.
GAGCTCTTACAGAAATTTGTATATTTACTCCAGGCTCAAGACCATCTTACTATATGTTTTCTCCTTTGATTAATCATGACATTAGCCTGGATGCTATGAGAATTAGAATATCAATATCTCAAATCCCTTCCACTTGCAAGATCCTAGTTACAGTGTGGCTTAACATATGTATAGGGGGATATATTATGGATTTAATTGACTTCATATGGTTTTCTCCAAAATTCCTGATGGATATTAGGTCAGATATAGCTATACTAATTTTACAAACCGTGACACTTTGTTCAGGAAAAGTCAGTGCATCAAGATTAGTCTCTACAGTAAATTACTGTTTGTTGTTCAGATTAACTTGGTAGTGGAATACGCAGGACTAACCTACCAGTAATTGGAATCATGGTCTAAACATCAACCCACCATAGCCATATGAAGGTAATGCACCCACAGGTGAATATTCAGCCCAATTGTCTGAACAAGGTAAGATATTGAGCAGTTAAAGTGTCTTTTTATTAAAACCTAATTCTTATGGAGGTTTAAACCACATTACCAAATGGGCATTCTACCTGGGCATCTGCATCTATGTTTTCTCTCCTTGTGCATTTCACTTGTGCCATAGTGCTTGTTCCTTTTTTGTTTTCCTTTGTTTTTTGCTTTTATTACCCATTTTTCTTGCTTTTCTAGAATTTTGGGGGAAAATAAGAAAATGGCTGTTTTCTTATGTGTTTATGGGGTTTAAAAAATTGAAGAAAGCTATCTTTATCATCATCTTCTGCCAATATACCAAGTAGGAATGAAAACTGAACAAATTTCCGATCACTGGTAAGAGTGAGGATGTGCTTCTGAAAGAAAGGTTCAATTGCTCATTGAGCTGCTGGGCAGCAGCAGGGACTGTGAGGGTTGAGGAGCCTTGGTTGCTGAGAGCTATGGGGCAAGCAAACAGGCATTTGTGTGTGAGTTGCCTGGGTACTGGGAGGCATCTGAATGGATATGAGGTGATGTTCAACCCCATTGCGTTTATATGAATACACATTACCATTTCCCGCAAGGAAGCTGATAACAGCACCATGATGCTTTGCTATAAAATCCATTGAACATTTTCCTGCATGTTTTACTCTCTTTAAAATGGCTCAGGAACAGGCATGGAAAGTGCCATTGCCCCTCTGTAACATTCTCTTTCCCCAAATGAGAACCCATTGGAACACACTGTAGGGGTGTTTCACTGCAAAATGCTTGGCGTAGACAACTAGAGCAAATGAGGGGTTTTCCTTTAAACCCAGCAGGTTTAGGGGTTGTGTGTGGTGGGGATGGGTTGGCATTCATTGTTTTTCTTTCCTCCTGTATTTCTATGTTAAAGCTTACAGGAGCAGATAAAGAGCAAGGGGATTTAATTATGCGTAAATGGAAGACAATGAAGAGTCCTTAGGAGTGTAATTAGCTGTGGATGTAGATGTGCGCATTCTTGTAGCTGCATTTTATTTGCATAGGAATAAAAAAGTTCAGAAACACATAGGTTCAGAACATGTTAAAAGACATTTTGGCCACGGAGGCACATTCAGAGGTTAGCGCAGCATTCTGCAGATGCAACATGTTCGCACTGAAATCATAAAATAGAAGTGAAAAGCTGCCCCACTCAAAAACAAAAGCAGTAATAATAGCAAACATTTATCCAATAAAAGAACCTCTTCTGTAGCAAGGTAACAATATTTAAATATGCTCTAAAATCTTTTTTTTTTAAAAGAAGAGAAAGTAAACGAAAACCTTAAACCTATGGCTAGAGTTGTGTTCATAACTCAATGTCTTTTGCTTCTAAGCAGTCCAGGCATGGAATCTAGAAACATGCTGATGCAATTGGAAAGTAAGATCATGTCACGGGGATATGAGAAGTGAAAACTACTGTATTATGGTTGAAGTTCTGTATAACAAATACGTTCCTCTCTGTATATATTTTATTAAAGAAATATCAGTACATATTATGCTTGCTTAAGGTGATGGATTCCTGCAGCTTGGAAATTTCTTCACTTTTCATAACCATTCTTGATAACCAGTCCTAATACTTAATAATAACCTTTCGCCTGTCAACAGATATTGCTCAGTCTCCATCACTTAAATCCTTCCTATTTTCCTTCTGGTTCATTCCCTCCTGATCTGCTTTTGGTTAAACTAGAGGACAGTTAAGCTTTCTTTTCCATTATAATTGATCTGTGTGTGTGTGTGTGTGTGTGTGTGTGTGTGATGGTTCTTCCCTATTCAGGACAGAACATGTGGCAAGAGGTCCTGCCAGTCTTTGTCCAGAGTTGGGAAAATTCTATTTCACTATGAGAAAGGAGAAACAAAGTTTGGTGACCTATATTATTAAAGAACATTTAGGTGAAAGACTATCAAGTTATTTAAGAACGGAAAATGGTTCCTCAGCGGCAAGGAGGATCATTAAGGATACTAAGAGAAGATATTAACCAATCAGAGCTAAGAATCAATTAGATGAAATAGACAGGAAGAAAGAGAAGAATTAGATTAGGAATACCTTATCTGGGTAAGCAGGCCATACTGAGAAAAGTCAAAGAAGAATTGGGGTTGGCACTGATGAAACAAGGGTGAAAGGGCCATGGATAGGACTGGAAGAGCTTGGAAAATTGTATAGGACCATGCCTGAAGGTGGAAACAAATGACAATATCAAATTTTACCTGAGTTCTGTGCCGACTAAAAAACTTAAGTGACACTTAAGAACTCTCTCTACTCTTTGGTTTTTGGTTAATTACAAAGAACAACTTTGCCCTCGCATATTTTAACATATGACCCCTCACCACTGTTCCACTTACCTACCTGCCTTTATGAGACCCCGGGTCCCCTTTCTTTTCATTGAGATGGTCTTCATTAATGAATGTTCTCCCTGTTCAGTAATCAAAATGTAATCATCTTTACTGTCTGGTGCATTTTGTCTTTCACGCAATAATATACACCCCTTCCAAAAGTACCAGTTGAATCTACAAAGCTTTATTCCCCAGTGGTGTTGTCATCCAGGTAATGATAGTGTTCAAGTTTTAAAAGGGGAAAGAGAAAGGAGTAAGAGTAACTTAGGGCCGCTAAAATCTTCAACTTCTCTGAAAGAAGTTTCTTCTGAGTCTAATTTAAGAGATTAGAAGTGTCCCAGGACTAGGAGAGCTGCTTAGTTTGGGTCCTCACTCACTCCCAATCTCTACAGGATGAATGTGAATAAGTAATGAGGGATGAGAGAAGGTTCTCAGCATGGAGGATGGTACAGTTTAATGTGGATTTCCTTTCTTCTATCCTCCTACAGGTCCTCCAGAGTTAACTTTGGGGTAGTGACTGCCAGTCTAGAAAGTGGACTTAGTAGCAACTGAAGCTCACTCTTTTCCTGGAGATGGGGGCAGATGCAGTCACTTTTACTCTCAATCACTACTTTGAGTTCAACCCTGAGAGCGGGCCACCCACCTGAGTTCTTAGCACCTCACCTTGAGGTGCAAACGGACTTCACTGTAACACCAGCTACAGAGACTATTATACTCATCAGTTTCATCATATTCTGTGTTATATTGCTAATTTGCTGTATTAAATTAATTTTTAAATAGGCAATATATATGCACTCAAGACAAAATTGTAAATATGTAAAACCATATACAGTTAAAAGTAAGTTTCTCTTCCAACCCCAACTACTGGTCCATATTCTGCTCCCCAGAGGCAAACACAGTATTATATTATGTGTTTTTGGCATTTACATGATGTGTGTTTCTGCGAAAAAGAGAGAAAAATGTTATATATGTACATTATATATATATGTTACATATAGTTTACTATCCCATATTTATATATTATATCTATGATATATTTTGTGAGGAAATACTATATATCAAACTATATTTTCTATTCTGTACTTTACTTTCTCAATTTACCAAGCAGTATGCATTAAAGATCCTTTCCGATCCATATATATAAAGTTGCCCCATTATTTTTAAAAGCTGCAAAAATCCATCAGATTATGTGCCATAAAATATTTAAGCAGTCCCCAACTGATGGGCATATAGGGAGTTTCTGATATTTTCAAACATAAAAAACAGCACCTGGAATTTTCTTGTTCACACATAGTTCTTGAGTGTTTGCCTGTATATTTTTAGGATAAATATCTTATGAAGGAATTTCCAAGCCAAAGAGTAAATGCATTTGTGTTTCTGACAGGTATTGCTCGACTGCCTTCTACAGGTGTTGCACAAATTTTCACTCCTTCTGCACTGTTTCCTCACATCCAGAATAACACACTGTGGAATCAGCTTTGCAATCTGAGTATACAAATAACTAAAATGTTATTTCTCTGTGTACAAAATTTTTATTTTTCTTCTTTTCAATAATTACCTTTTCTAATGGCTATGTCACCTTCTCAAATAGACTGTGGTGATCTTCAATGCCAGAATATTCTTCTCTACTCCTTCTCTCATTCCCTAGGACCTAGCACATAGCGCTAGCGATATATGGAAGGTACTCGGAACAGTTTGATTGATTCATTGATCCTATCCCAAGCATTGATTAGGTATGCTAATTACTTGACTCGTTATGCCATACTTCTTTCTTTCTCCATTTCCAAAGTGGCCTCATTAGGAATAAGAACAGAAAATGGCTCTCGCTTCCCTGTCTGTACTATTGATATTTGATGAGGAGTGTTTAGGTGGTTCGATAAATATAAACTCAGTTTCACATGTCAATAGAATGAAGGAGGATGTATGTAAATGAACCTCTTGACAAGATGTAGGACTTAGAGTTTCTTTGCCTGGGAATTCTTCATTTGTGAAGCATGTTTTCCCCCAGGGAAGTAAAACAAGATTTGATTCAGTTTTTTTCCTAAATTAAATTAAATGAAATGGTCATATGATCCCCAAGGGGAGACATACTTCACATTCTGATGGGCTGATGGCTTACTCCAAAGCAAGTAACTTTTGAATAAATTGGAGCTGTCTCTGATGAGACATGAGGGAGGAAAAGAATTGATGTGCTGGTCTAATGAGCAATATTGTTAAAAACCCATTCCAAAGATCATGGTGTGTTCATGGCAGGTAGTTGAGTATAATGTTCAACTGAGAAGAGTGTTAACGGCAGTAAACGTTGCTGGTGTTTGTTTGACTCTTTCTTCATCATTTGCCTATGCCCTCTGGGGACTAAATAATAGGTTGGGGAGAAGAATTCTTTATTTTTAATCATAAGTCTACTACAATGACATTTCCCCCATTTCTTAATCAACACTGGGTTTTAATTTAGCAAATCAATTAGGACAGGGAAACTAAAGAGACTCCATTAAATAAAAGCTGTTTTTTTTTCTTTCCTCCTTTTCCCGCTGCTGTTCCTGCTAGGACCTGCACTCCTACATTAAAGCTGCCTTAATGTATCTCCTCCTTGTAAAAGGTCAAGGAGTTAATGATTTCTTTAGAGTCTTCCAATACAATAGATACATCTAAGCAGTGACCAGGTGATGTCATCATGAACATTCTCCAAGACCACTGACTGCAAACACCTTGACTTCAAGACCCCTGGCTCCCAGGGCATACAGACTCACGCAAGACACTTGGGCACTGATCCTGGATGCCTGAGAGGACATGTACACCAGACCATGGTCCTCAAGAAAAACTCCATACCCCCAAACAAAGATGCAACTTATGCTCCTGTTCCTTTCTGGGTCTCCCAGATACTCTGTATCTGCTCACTGTTTTCAATAAACTCTACTAACTCCTCTAGGCTTGCATTTGATTTCCATTCTTCAGGAAGCCGAGGACCTTCTTGGTCAGTCTTGAGGGATCCCCTCTGGGTCTTCAATCCAGCCTGCCTGTATCAAATTAGATCGAGTTCTGTTGAAATTCGGGTATTTTTCACTTCTAACCTTGTGTTGCAACTTTGTAATAATACTCATGAAGAATTTATAAAATGTTTATTAAGTGACTAATCCTGTGTTATTTGCAGTAAAAGCATAAGGCAAAAGTAAAGACACTTTCTAGATGAAAAAACAAAGGAAGGGGTACCTGAGTGGCTCAATCATTTAAGCGTTGGACTTTGGCTCTGGTCATGATCTCACAGTTTGTGAGTTTGAGCCCCATGTCAGGCTCTGTGTTGACAGCTCGGAACCTGGAGTCTGCTTAGGACTAGTGTCTTCCTCTCTTTCTGCTCCTCCCGCACTTGCTCTCTCTCTCTCTCTCTCTCTCTTTCTCAAAAATAAATATTAAAAAAAGAAAAAAGAACAAAAAGTATATGACCTTTATAAGGCAATAAATAAAGTACTCACCTTTCCCACCCAGTTCTAAGTCCTGACTTCCTTGCTTCCAACCTTGATTTCCTCTTTATTTTTTTTTAGTTTTTTAAGTTTATTTATTTATTTTTAAAGAGAGAGCATGAGCAGGGGAGGGGCAGAGAGAGAGAGGGAGAGAGAGAATCCCAAGCAGGTTCCATACTGTCAGCGCAGCACCTGACACAGGGCTTGAACTCACAAACTGCAAGATCATGATCTGAGCCAAAACCAAGAGTCAGACTCTTAACTGACTGAGCCACCAAGGCATCCTGAGGCTTACTCTTTTTTTTAAAAAAAAGATTTTTTTAAATACTTATCAATTTGAGAGAGAGACAGACAGAGACAGAAACAGAGACAGAGTGTGAGCGGGGGCAGGGTAAAAGAGAGGAAGACACAGAATCTGAAGCAGGCTCCAGGCTCTGAACTATCAGCACAGCTGAAGTCAGAGGCTTAACTGACTGAATCACCCAGACACCCCAATAAATGGCTATTCTTAATTGACTGACAACTATATCCCTTAGATCATGGTAGATTTATTCTGATGTTTTCTGTCTCCAATTGCTGTGCTCACTCAGTAGAGGAACCATCAACTCCAGTCCTCCATCACTAAGAGAAGCAGGTTTGAGTCTGAGACAACATTGAGAAAAGACTATAAACACACCGGTGTTACACTTTTTACATACATCAATAATTATATATTGTATTTCACAAATAGAAGTTGTTCCATGAAATGGTGATTAAAAATACTAAATAGGAACTCTTGAACTGTGAGATCATGATCTGACCTGAAATCAAGAGTCAGGTGCTCAACTGACGGACCCACCCTGGCGGCCCTAATTTTCCCCATTTACCCAGGCAGGATATAATAGAATCATACTTATGTGAGTTCATATCCCATTTCTTGCACTGAACTGTGTGGCCTCCATCAAGCTAATTCACTTCTCTTAGCCTTGCCTTTCCTTTGTTGCTATTTGTAGACAAATAAGAAAGTTTCCCTCCCAGGTCTGTTATAAGGATTTAGAAACAATGCATGCAAATCAGCAAGCACGTAATAGGTATGATGGAGGTTTCAGACTTTGGAACTATCCCTTGGAATCCCCACTCCTTTATGCACCTCAGTTAATCACTTAGGTTTTTATTTTCCCTGTGATTCCCATTACCTTTTTCTTCCTTGGAACCTCATGGCTAGTACCCTAGTTAGGCATATGCAAGTGGTTTGTGGTTTCTTCCCCTTGCCCACTCTGTCCACTAGAATCAGAATCTTCTTCCTCAAGTCCTGTTTTCAAAATCGCACAACACTGGCTTCCAGTTCCTCCTTAAACATAAAAAATAAAGGGCTTAATGTTAAGTACCCAATATAACAGGGAGCCATCAGGTGTGTTTGTTTTATTCCTTCTTCCTCCCTTTCACATAGCGTTTCCTCAGTCACACTGGACTCGTCACCACATGTCCATATATTCTGTGTGCTTCCTCTTTTGGGTCTTTCCTCATTGCCATGTACCGACTCCTATCAGCCTTCAACCCCCACCTCAACTATAACTTCTAACCACTCCCCTTACATTTCCGGTTCTGTAACTTTGTTCACACCCTTCTTAGAATACTCAGTATCCACTTCTTCTTCTTCTTTTTTTTTTTTTTAAGTTTATTTATTTATTTATTTACTTACTTATTTATTTCAGTGGTGGGGTGGGGGGAAAGACAGAGAGAGAAAGAGGAAGAGAGAGAATCCCAGGCAGTCTCCACTCTGTCCGTGTGGAGCCCAATGCGGGGCTCAAACTCACAAACTGTGAGACTGTGACATAAGCTGAAATCAAGAGCGGGACGCTTAACGGACTGAGCCACCCAGGTGTCTCTCACTTCTTTTATATTGTAGCTGTTTCATGCCATTCTTCATTTCTGGATGATATTAAATTCCACTGGAAGAAAGGACGCAATGTTTTGTTTCCCGAGACTGGATTGTGTTTGCTTGGGATGCAGTGTGACACAGTGAGTAACAGGAGATGTTGCATCAGACTGCCTGAACTTCCATTCCAACTCTACACTTTATTCTCTATGTTGAACAAATCTGTTATGTCCATCTCAGTTTCCTTAATTCCATTCATTAATTTATTTATTCATGTATTCGACAAATAAATGAACAAATAATTCATTCAAAAAATTCCAGAAAGGTAATTCGGACAGCTATTATGTACTCGGAGTCCAGTGGTGAACAGACTCTATGGGCCTGGGACCCATGTATCCACATAGGCTCTGAGCTGAGAAGCTCAGGCTTGTACTTGGCTTAATGTCCTGTTACCATCATCTGGAAATTCTTAATAATTTTTTAACAAGAGGCCCATATTTTCATTTTCCCCTTGGCTCTGAAAATCATGTAGCCAGTCCTGATGGTGAGTAAAATAAACATGGTCCCTGCTTTTATGGTGAGACAGAACATAAACAAGAAATTTAGGAAGTGAAAAAGGAAAATATCAGTGATAAATGCTATGAATTCCTAGGTGGCAACTTTAAATTCAGTGATTGGGGAAAACCTCTTAAGTTTACATGTAAAGCTGAGATCGGAATGATAAAACTTACCATGGAAAATGCTAAAGAACATTCCAGGAAAAGGAAACAACATGTGCTAAGATGTTAAGGCAGGGATGAAATAGAGGGTTTACAAAACATTGTTCTTGGGACAGAAAGTGCAAGGAAGAGAATGATTAAGTCTAAAGATTCGCTTGGCCCAGATCATTAAGGCCAGGATATGGGGTTTGCATTTTATTCCAAATGTGATAGGAAGCCATTATAGGGTTTATAGTGAGGACATTAAACTTGATTTATATTTTAAAAGATCACACTTTTCCATTATAGTAAGACAGAAATGGAGCAAGCATCTCAGAAAGAAGACTACCACATAAGTCCAGACAAGCAATGATGGTGGCTTGAACCAGGCTGGTACCCAAGAGGCCAGAGGGAAGTGGCCATATTTAGGATATATTTTGGAAGCAGAGTTGATAGGATGGATTCCTGATAGATTGGATATGGGGAATGAGAGAAGGAGAGGTATCAAGGATAGCACTTAGATAGTTCATAATGATGTCATTTATTGAAAGAGGGAAGCTGGGCAAAAATAATTTTAGAGGGTGTATACTGTGTGTTCTTGCACATCAATGTGGGTAAGTTAAGAGGGAAGACAGGTATAATCACCAAAAAGCAGAGATAACAGCACACACTTCATGTAATTATTGTACATATTCAGTGAGATGATACGTGTAAAGAATTGTGCCCCATGCCTACCGCAGAGAGGTGCTCAATATATGCTACTGATTTGCTATTTCAGAAATGCATAGCCAAGTGTAATTGCACTTGTAATTCAGAGAACTTCATAGTAGTAACAGCATATCGGAGAGGTCTGCAGGATTAGCTAAATGGACGGCTACAAAGATTTTAAATAGGAAAAGGGATAAAGAGGTAAGACTTGTCCTTTTCTTTAAACAAATCAGTTTTTCTGAATAATACCTCCATATTTTGGTGGTTTCTTTTTTAGGAGTCTCTCTCAGAATACAGGAGCCAAAGACCCAATGAGGGAAATAATACAAAATAAAGACATGTATGCAGCAAGGAGAAAGTACACATTCTACATTATGAGCAAACACACTCTTAATAAGTACTCCTTCAAATATTCTGTAATTGACACCTGATTCAAATTCCCACCCTTATTCCCCATTAGTAGGATCTGGCTTTATTTTGGAAACTGTAGTATTCTTATTGTGAAAATGGAAACAGGATTTTTTTTAATGTTTATTTATTTTGAGAAAGAGAAGGAAGGACAGAGAGATAGGGAGAGAGAGAATCCCAAGCAGGCTCTCTGCTGTCAACCTGCAGCCTGATGTGGGGCTCCATCCCATGAAACATGAGATTATGACCTGAGCCGAAACCAACAGTTGGACCCGACTGAGCCACCCAGGCACCCCTGGAAATAGGATTTAATAACTAACATCTTCTCTGTTTTAAATGTCCTTCTGCTATTCTGTATATGTAAAGCTGTTCTTACCCCCGCAGGGAGTCCTGGCTCTTGGAAAAGCTGTTTTAACTTGTCATTGGTTGGTTAGTGTGACAGAGAGCAGTCAGTCAGAACTGGACTTGCTGGTTAGGCTGCAGACATCTAAATGACTTTTGCTGTATCTTTTTCTCTCTTATTCTTCACCTTAGGATGCAGAAAGTACACCTTGAAGAATTTTAAATAGCATAAATCATATATTATGGTATATGTAATCATCTGTTGTCTAGCATCAAGAATACTGACGGCTATATTAAAATATTTTTTGAAGTTTTGTCCTTGAATAGTATCTAAATATTGAAGTAATGAACGTATTCCCAAGTGTAGTCTTATTTGCTAGGTAATATGTAAGCATATTTTGGAATACAAAGCAGTGCAAAGAGAATCCTGCGTGGAGGTGAGAGAGCTGGCTCTGGCGTTGCCACAGATTTGTTCCTTTGGCCCTGAGCCATTTAAGATATATCAAATGGATGCAAAACCATGTGGCCTTACTAGCACTCCTGTACCCAGGTGAAGGTTAACATACAAAACAAACCAAAATAGTGGTGGTGAATACGATTTCCAATGATACAGTGTCAAACGGCAGAAGGAATGATTATAAATAGCATTTCTGCTGCCCTAAGTCCCTCTCAGGGTCTCTCCAAATTCACCCTCTGCTGACTGTAGTTCCTGCAAAGCATTTTCTGTGCAACATTCTCACCAGGGTCCTCTGCATTGTCTCAGTTCTATTGCTCTGCATAGGAAACTAAAAATACATATCTCGTAGATTTGTGTTACGCTAGATGATCATTTAAATGTTCAGATCGGAACCCCTGGAATTTTCCATCTGCCTTTCATCTGCTGGGCTGGTTCTGGAAGGGCACTGCTGAGAGCTTCCCTGCGGGTTGGCTTTGCCTGTGGGTGTGATTGAAAATCTGTAGCTAACACTTGGAGAAACAGGGTAAGGGGATAGTTAATAAAGGACAAAAATAGAGATCAAAAAGATATAAACACACATCGCAGTTTGATCTCAATATCATTTTTTAAATAATACATTTGCACATTTTCAAGATCAGCCTCTCTGGGGTTTCTTGCAGGGGACAGAATATTCCTGCAAGTTGCAGGGATGTTGATCTAGTTTGAAAGAAAAGGGTAGAGGTGGCAAATTGCCAATTAGATCGCAGGTGGGGACAGGAATGGAAGGGTAGAGATGGATGGCTCTAATGTCAAGAAATTCATGCTGATGACAGAGAGAGGGAGAAGACACGTTTTAGGCCCGTGAAAAGGAAGGCAAGGCAGACACAGGAGGTGAAGCAAATCACACACTTGCTTTTTGTTTTCGCTTACAAAAGGAGCCCCTACACCCAAACATGGAGATCATTATACAGAATGTCCAAGGCAAATTAAGGAAAATAATTATTGTAGCTGATGAAGCAGAAACCCTATTAGAGCTAAATGCTACTTCACAGTACTCAGTGGTGGAGGTTTTGAACTAAATGCATTTTTCAGCATCTTTAGTGTAGTATATTAAATTAAGTTTTTAACCACTTTTCTCCTCCCCTTTATTTTCCTTACCTCCCTCCTCCCCTTTCTTCCGTCTCTCAGGCAGGTGGTGCAGAGTTGGAAGTCTGCCACCAACAAGAAATCCCTTATTTCCCGACTCCTTTTTGAAAAGTAAATAAAAACTTAGAGGGGTAATTAATGGTGTAAGGCTGAGCTTGAAGTGACAAGGAGTGACCTGTCACCACAGAAAATGGGGCAGAGAAGAAACTATTGAGAAGCAGAGAGAATCCTTAAGTTTGTCTGGCTTTTTGTGCTGTTTTGCTTTCACTTAAGGAACCTCTTGCATCCTGAAAAAGATTTCCTTTATTCCCACATTCCCCTCCCATCTCAGAAAACAGGTCCAAGATGGGGGACAATTTCTATTGATTGGGATGTGTATGTCTCTATAATTTCTTAGCTAACATCATACTTTTTTTTTTAATTTTTGTTTGTTAGGTGCATCTTTCTGTATTATATTTGGAGTCTTTAAATCCATAAGTTATATTAGGTCTCTAACGAGACAACAGGTTTGCCAAGCATAGGGAATTGAGTCTTACATTGCCTGTATATCCCATGACACTCCAGCAATATTTGCCATTTTTGACCATATGACAAATATTATTATATACAGAAAGGGGTAAATTACTTTGAAAAAAAATTTTTTTTCTAGGAAAGTTTCTGGCCCCTAGGAAGCCCTATGGATGCTCATTTCCATAATGGATCAAAGTCAGTCTTCTTCAGCACTGTTTGGGCCTTATGGTGTCCAGTCTTCTATTAGATTAAGTACAGCATTTCTGGTTTTATCTCATCCAAGAAAAGACACGGCTTCCAGGCAGGCTTTCCCCTCCCTGGTGGACCCCTGTGCTCTCTTATCTAGCACCTGTTGTCAGAGACATCTGTTCATACACGGAACTGTTGACAGGTGGGCAGAAACCATGTTGTAACACTTCAATTTCTCGTTTCAGAGTCTTTATCAAAGGTTTACACATAGCAGATACTTAATAAGTCTTTGATAATAATGTTGATTATCAAAAATGGGCTTTAGGTTAGTAATCTAACAAAGATGGAATGGTACGTTTGCTAATAGACCTCAGATCCTCTCAGTCCTCCAATAGGATCTGTTAAAGATTTTTGCATCTGCCACAGCAAGTGCTTACCACCCAACGCTTCAGAGAAATATGGGACAACATTTTGTCTAGAGATGTCAAGACCTATTTCTTCGCTGCCACTTAGTTATGAGATCATGAGGAAATGAGAGTCCAACTTCAATCATCACTGAGATCAGATGAGAGTAACCATAGCTCTCCTGAATTCCAATTGTGTTCATGGTGGAGGCTTACTCTGTGCCAGCCTGTCTCTCAGTACTTTACGTGTATGGATGGATTTCTCACCGGAACCCTATGTGGCTGATACTATTGTTTTCCCATTTTACTGGTAAGAAAAATGAAGCTAGGGAGATTAAAGAACATGTCCCAGGTCCCAGAGCCGATAGACAACGAACCTGGAATTTAGTGAGAGAATGTGGATGACTCCCGTGCATAGGATTTTAATCCACACACAGCCTCTTGTTGATTGTTAGTTGCAAAGATCAAAATCAGCATGATATGAAGAACTGCTATAACACATATGATTTTTTAAAATGATAGGAAGAATTTTGAGAGTACTTTAAAAAAGTGAAAAGGCTTTTCACCAAACTGGCCCATGTTATATTTCTTTCTTTTTTATTTTTTAATTTTACTTTTATTCTTTTGAGATGGGTGGGGGGGGGAAAGAGAGCGAGAGAGAGGGAGAGAGAATCTCAAGCAGGCTCCATGCTCAGTCTGAAGCCCAACACAGGGCTCGATTCCATGACTCTGGGATCATGACCTGAGCCAAAATCAAGAGTAGGGTGCTCAACTGACTGAACTACTCAGGGGCCCCCCATGTTACATTTCTATTCCCTCTGCCCCCTGCTTGGTTACTAGCTGAGAATCCCAGACTTTCCCCTCGCCATGAGCAGAGATAGTTGGTGGCAACCACCCATGCCTCGTTCAGCCCATTACTTCCTGAAGACTGGCCGTGGTTGTTTTTAGGGGTGACATATTTCTCTCGGTTCTCTGTAGCGAACCAGCAAAACTGACTCTAGAAAGGAGTTTCAAGCTCTGTGTGTAGTAGTGTTTAAAATGCAAGATCCCCATCTGGGAGAGAAATGACTTGAAGAGCCTTAATGCAAACCTCCTTTCTGCTTCCCCAGCAGCTGTGAGGCTGGCAGACCCTGTAAGCAGAGGAGGGACATGGATGGGCCATGATGATACATATTCAGGAGCAAGGAAGACTTGATTCTGCACCTTGCTGGTTACAGCTGCCAGATTGTGAGCGATCGATAGAGAACTTTGCTAATGATGTGGAATTCACTTCTGGCATGCTCTGCACAAATACATATGCAATATATTATTAGTGCCCTCAACTACAGGCCTGTCCAGATGTGACTTAATTCAAAGTCTGATTATCTTTTCCTCTTTTACCTTCATAATTGGAACATTGTTGATCAGATTCTGCTTCTCATAAAGACGGCAAACCATGCAGTATTGCTCTGAAACTTTTTTTTTTTTTTGACAGCAAACATCAGAAAATCACAAGGTGGAGGTAATGAAGTGACAGTAGACGTTAGGGTTGCCCAGGGGAAAGTATGGTCCTGGAGTCCACATTTTTAAGAATCATGAAGTTGGGTGGAGTATCTTTGGAAATTATTAGAGAAGATGTATTTATATAGATTCCTGTCCAAAAGATGAATCCAATCATCATCCCATAGACAAATGTGGAGTCTTAATGGCAAATGTTGATTTAATATTCAAGTCTGAGTCTTGCAGTAAAAAGGCTGAATTGCATTAGAAGAGCCGGACTAGAACTGGGCAGACACAGAAACCTAATACCACAGCAAATAAATCTGGCAGGACAATTTAAAGCTGAAAAGAAATAGAAAGATAAATGATGTCATAAAAGATTCACAGGGGCGTTTTTAACTGAACTGCTAAATATTTTAAAACAGAATAGCCAAGGCCATTTTGTATTAGAAACCCAAATGAGTGGCTCTCTCAATTTATTAAATTTAGTTCCCTCAGTGTTTATCAAGCCTGTTCTGTCAGAAAGATGCTGTAGTAGACACTGGATATAGCAGAATATTACCCAAAGAGATTACTGACTAGTAGGGAGGAGAAGGCAAGTAGCTTCAACAATTTAAATGAACACCATAATAAGTTAGGAAAAATAATATGCTAGTGAGAATCTTACATTGTCACTTTAGATACATTTTAAAGAAAAGTTCTAAAGATGTTGCCTCCTATCAAGTTTCTATGCCTTTTGTTAAATGACCCAAGCTCTGTGGCTACAACCAACAACACGGCTCTAGCCCAGGACACTTATATATTGGCCACCATGAAGAGACCAGTGACTCCTCAAGTAGCTTTTCCATATTGGACAGGAACTAAGCCATCCTATCAGATCATCTCTTTAGAGGGAGTATTGGGTTCAAGAGAGAGGAGAAGAAGATTACAGTAGAAGCACCTGCAAATGGCAGGAATTATCTCTAAGAGACTGAGTCCTTGCAATGAACCAGGGCCCAATTCTGGTTGCTGTGGAGTCCCATCTTATGAACCATGGCTCTCATCTTCACAGAAAAACAGAACCTTCCGAGAAAATGCACTCTACACTTGGACCCAGAACAGACAATATGAGAAGAACCAGGAATGATAATAAACAGAGTCACTTTTAGCTTTAAAAGAAGCTCCAGTGGGGAAAGTAGAGTTTTTGAAGCCTCTTATGGAATTTGCTGACTGAAGATTTGGTTGATATGCTCAAGGCCATTGTTAATGAAAAGGAAAGAAAACAAACAAACAAAAACACACATGCAAGAGGATCCCAAACTCACAGAAGTTTTTTTTTAATTGAATATTTACAAACTTTTAAAAACTGGGAGACTATTTTTTCTTTTAATATTTATCTAATTTTTTGAGAAAGAGAGCAAGCAGGGGAGGGATGGGGGGGCAGGAACAGAGGAGCCAAAGCGGGCTCCACGCTGACAGCAGTGAGCCCAATATGGGGCTTAAACTCAACAAACTGTGAGATCATGACTTCAGCCAAAGTTGGATACTCAACTAATTGAGCCACCCAGGCACCTCAAAAACTGGGAGACTGTTTTTTAAAAAAATAGATCAAACTTTTGACAGGCAAAGTTTGAGGTATTATCTGAACCAGGCCTGAGCTGAATAAATCACTGATGAATATGAGAAAATGAACATGCTTCCTTACACTTTAGCTACCACCTCCAGTCACTTCATGTGTCAGCCTGTTTTTCTGTTCTGGGGGTATCAGCACCAGTGGACTTTGAGCACAGCTGAAGGACTGGGGATGCTCTGAGGGGTGAGAAAGAAGCCCCACAGGCCCAAAGATAGCATAATTCCGTCCTCTCATTGGAGAGATCATCTCATGTGTTAAGGCAAATGGAAATACACTTGGCAAGAAATTTTTGTTTTGTTTTCTATTTAGTGAGAATTTTGTTCTTAGGCCCATGGAGCCTATCAGCTGGCTAAGCATGGTAGATGAGAGTTGAGGGGAGGTGTATTATGTAGGCTTCTGATGGTCTGGGAGACCAGGCTGGTGGGGGAGAGATCATACACCAAGGATGCTGTGTGATTGCTTGGAGCCTTGTTTGTCTGGAATTTCATGGTAGAAGAAAGTGTTAAAAGAAGTACAAGAGAGTTGAACACAAGTTTTGCTCATTTCTTCTGATTATGTGTCATCAATTGTCATAAATGTGCATATAAGATAAGTGTCTGTCTGCTTATAATAATCCACCCTTTTATCCAATCCTGTTCAGACTTTGAAACCATGTGTATTTGTATTTCCTTCCCAGCCATTCAAAATCTGCTGTCAGGCAAGAACCTTAGAAGAGTAGTTCATATTTGAATGTAAACTATTTACAGCTAAAATGGTGTTCCTTTCTGGGCACATCTATAACCAAAAGGGCACAGATTCTAAGATAAAGGAGTATATTTCTTTTTAAAAAAAATTTTTTTTAATGCTTATTTATTTTTGCGAGAGAGACACACACACAGAGTGCAAGCCAGGGAGGGGCAGAGAGAGAGGGAGACACAGAATCTGAGGCAGGCCCCAGGCTCTACGCTGTCAGCACAGAGCCTGATGCGGGGCTTGAACTCACAATCTGTGAGATCATGACCTGGGCTGAAGTTGGCTGCTTAACCGACTGAGCCACGCAGGTGCCCCTAAGAGTATGTTTCTCTTTAAAAAATTGTGTAATGTTTATTTTTGAGAGAGAGAGAGAGATGGGGGGAGAGGAAGGGGGATGGACAGAGAGAGAGGAAGACACAGAATCCAAAGCAGGGTCCAGACTCTGAGCTGTCAGCACAGAGCTTGATGTGGGGCTCAAACTCACAAACCATTGAGACTATGACCTGAGCCAGAGTTGGACACTTAACTGACTGAGCCACCCAGGCATCCTGAGCATGTTTCTAATCATACAAAAATATTGAAAGAGGAGCTTTGAAAGTGATAATATCCTAGGTGCCTCAAATTGCCTCCACAATGCCAGGTTGCTCCACTTGTGTGGAGCCATGCTGATCTGAGGTTAGGACCCTCTCTGCTCTCCCTAGGTGCCATCTCCCTACCTATTGGAGGGAGATTGGCAGGCCAGGACTAGAGAATTTGGTCTATATCTTGATTTAATTTGTGCTTAAAATTATGTATACAATAAGGAAAAGCCCTGGCTCGTAACAGTATATTTTGTGATAAAAAAATATCATTTGAAACACTCAATTAAAACTGCCAATTAAGGGGCGCCTGGGTGGTGCAGTCAGTAAAGTGTCCGTCTTCGGCTCAGGTCATAATCTCACGGTTTGTGAGTTTGAGCCCCACATAGGGCTCTGTGCTGACCTCAGAGCCTGGACCTTGCTTCGGATTCTGTGTCTCCCTCTCTCTCTGCCCCTCCCCTGCTCATGCTCTGTTTCTTTTTGTCTCTCAAAAATAAAAAGATGTTCTTTTAAAAAATAATAAATAAATAAATAAATAAATAAATAAATAAATGAAAGTGCCAATTGACTAGATTTATGACTATTTTGGATTTGAATGTTGATGAATGAAGAGAAGTCGAAAGAAAGAGAAGAAGATTAAAGAGGCAAAGTGAGGTGTGATGGTTAGACATTAGAAGGAAAATCATTTCTAGGCTTCATTGTGGGATAGGATCTCACTGAGCTACCTTTTTACATCTTTATTCTGGTTTATATAAAATCAGATTCAGAGTTATGCACAGAGGTCCTACAAAGTCTTCTATTGGTAAAATAAAGCAAAAAGAAAGAAGGAAGGAAAGAAAGAGGGAAGGGGGTGGGAAGAAATGAGTAGAAAAGAAAATCGAGGATGCTTATAAGACTCTCCAAACTAAAACACGGAAATAAATTCACACATCAGAGTAAGATCTTCCACAGTAAATTTTAAAATTGAAAAATGCTATCCTCAGTGACACACAGAATTTAATTTTTTGAATTTCTTATAATCTTATAGAAAAGCATAGGCAGTTACCCTTTGATTCTCCAGATTATACTGAGAATGCAAAGGCTAACTGTCCTGTGAAAAAATATGGTTAAGTGAAATAATCACTGTAATATCTCCAAAGGCTCCTTGGGAGCAACTAATCTCTTGGGCCCACACTTTCCAAGTCACATTTAAAAATTATGTAGATATGTCATGAAAAATAACACTGTGATTGTAATCATTTATAGTTCTCCAATAAAGAGTTGCCTTTTCAAAGCTGCTTCATATCCAAGAGATCTTGATTACTCCTTGTTTCTCTCATGTTATTATTTCTTTTCCCTAAAAATAATTCTAAAAGATTATAAAAATACAAGAAATTAGAGAAAATTGTAAACTACCTGATCATTATTCTACCACACTAAATTCTTCCAGTTTTTAAAAAATCCCAATTAGTGAGCTATATTTATGTTTGTTTTGTTTTTTCACACAAGATGCTAAATAAGTTATGCATAAACTTGTTTCTCAGCCATTACAGAGTGTGGGTGATAAGCTCCTCCCTGACTCTGACATCTTGAATGCTGTGAGATAAGGTCGAAAAAGTATTTGTCTTCCTTAAGGCCCTGAATGAAAGGGCCTACCCTCATGTTCTGTCATGATGACTCGTTCTGGAAAAGCTTAACTAACTGGACTGGAGGAATCCAGTCAGTGCCTTCCATGTTCTTAGTGTTCCCTTGAAACCAAAAAAATCTGAGCACTCAGAGAATGCAGCATTCAAATAAGGCTCTTCCATTTGATGGGGCCAGAGGTTAATGACTTTGATTTAAATAATTTGAAACATCTGTAAATAGTGACTTCTTTCTCTAAATCAGAATGTGGCAGACAAGTAGAACCCCCATGCTGAATGTTCATGTATCCATCCTCCAAGAGAGAGAGTGTCTCTTGCACCTTCCCTGGAAAACCGAATGTGGCTAGGGAAAGCTAGCACTGAGTCACTAACCGAGTCTCTTCTGCTGAGTAAGGTTTTCTCTTCTCTCTGAGAGTTTCTACCTAAGAGGTCCAGGAGACCCAGAGGCACAACTTAGAAGATAGAGAGGTTCCTTTACTTCTGGGCAATTCAAGACACTGGCCCGAAAGCAGAAATCAATGTATAAGAAGCTATAGTAGGTAGTGGGCTAGTTCTCCATCCCTACTGACCTTGTGCTACTTAAGCAACACTTTTTATAATTTTTAAAAATATGTATTTATTGACTTTTTTGAGAGAGAGAGAGAGAGAGAGAGAGGGCGAGTGAGCATGCAAATGGGGGAGGGGCAGAGAGAGAGAGATGAAAGAGAATCCCAAGCATGCTCCACACAGAGAGCACAGAGCCCTATGTGGGGGTTCAAGCTCACCAACCATGAGATCATGACCTGAGCTGAAATCAAGAGTCAGATGCTTAACCAAGTGAGCTACCCAGGAGCCCCTACTTAAGCAAGTCTTAAAGCCATGTTCATGGTACCTACAATAATTTGCTGGCCCTTACTTAAGAATGACCTGGGCCGCCACAATGCACAATTCCAGGGGGGACTCCATTCCCCCTGTGACCAGAATAACCACTGCCACTGGGGATTATACAATCCATGAGTCAGATGCTAAACCCATGCGGGCTCTTTCCCCTACATATTTTAGGAACTTAAAGGCTTCAGTTATTTATTACCAAAGACTATCACATTTTTCTTTGTAATTAAGTATGCTATTATAAATGGCACAATATTTGGGAATAAAATAAGGTATATTTTTAATAGAAAATATATCATTTGGAGGAAAACAAGGATGATAGGAAAAATACGAAATTATTTATCATCTGAAGTCCAAAACTACCAAAAAAAAGATATTGAATGAATGTCTTCATCAAAATTGTCAAGAAACCAAGGAGTAAATAAGTAACTGGCAGGAAATTATTTATGATCTAAACACAAAGACAGATGTCTTTCTCTTTCTGGGAAGGATAACTATCCTCCTCTGTAAGATATTCTTTCCTTGTTTCTCTCCTCAGGAAGGTGTTACATCCTGTGATAATTCCACCTCCCACAGTCTCCTGTCCTTAGTCTTTAAATTTTTCTTCCAAATTCACATGTGACTCCCATGGAGTCAAGTCAGAAGTTTGCACAGATGAAAAAATACTTCAGCAGACTCCCAAAAATATGCAAGTTTTTACTAAATATTTTTCAGTTGATGGTATCCATATCCTCCAGAGAGACAGGCTGCTGGTGGGATTTGCCAGGAATCACTGCTTGAACAAACAAAATCTGCTTATAAGGGAGCTCACCACAAGGATTTGATCTCAGAAGGTCCTTATCTTTTCCACACATTTCCTCTAACACAGAACTTTGGGGAATTTGCAACTTTTAGACATAAGGGAAACACATTTTTGCTACATAGTACACTGGAAATAGCAGTGGACTTTGAGTCAAGTGGGAAAATGTATATATTAGGTTTGGCATTACAACTCTAAAATGGCTTATTCAAATGCATTTACTTTCATGACAACAAATGACAGTGCCACACACGAGGCTTCCGAAGAACATAAACTTATATACTTCACTTTTTTCAGCAAATCATACGATAGGACTTGAAAAAGAACTGAGATATAAAGAGAGGAAGACAGAGAGAGGGAGAGAGAAGAGAGTGCTAAATTAATCAGAACCAATTTATTCCATTTGCCTGCAAATACAGAGAACTGTTGGATACCGTCTAAGGGGTCTAAGTTTTTCTATGATCTTTTATATTTCTTTGGAACAGGATACCTTAAACTGCTTCTCGGGGACAGTAGACATTTCGCTTGCTGGGAAAGTCTGCATTTATTCTGCTTTTCCAATTTTCCATGGTATGATGTTATGAAGAATGCTAGGTCTCACAGACTTAGTAAAATGGGCTCTTTGCCCTCAGCAGCTTGGACTTGCCTACCTCTTGGTGTAGGGCAAGAGCTCAGCACACAAACTGCCCCTTTCACACGGGCAGAATCTCTCCACACCAGGCAGGCGCTTGAGGAGGAGAGATTACCCTTTCTTTCTCCATCGCTTTACACAGTTTTTGTCGCATATGTATTCCAGGAATATTCAAGGCAGGGTTCTGGGGCTCTGTAAATCACTAAGCCACATCCATTCTTATGGAAATGTGGTGATTCCGCTGAGTACCTGGTCACTTCCCCCAGCTGTCACTTCCTCTTGACAGAGGCTGAAAAACCTCATCAGACTGTGCCCTCACTTGAATTTGGATAGAATTAAATTACTTTGGTCTAGACAATATGTTTTCATGCTGCAAGTGGATGCAATCCCTCAAAACTAGCTTGGTAACATACAGACTGAGATAGAGAAATTCTACATATTCCCCCCCCTTTTGTTATTCCCCTCCCACGCTGCTGGGGGGTGCATAGGAACAGAAGGGCGAAGTTAAAAAAGAGGTAAAGATTTTTCACTTTGTTTTCATATATTTGCCAGGTAAGCATGTAGCCCAGTATTTACGATTGTCATCTAGAGGCCGCCTCTAGCTTTGTGCAGAGAATACACCACTTAACAAATTCTCTCTGGCCACCAGGCCCATCCTTGGCCTTTCGTGACTAGGTTGCTGGAGTCTCTTGAGAGATGACTGTCACTTTGAGAGGCAACAAAATCTTTTCTCTGCCTGCAAGGGGAGTTTGGATAGGTACATATCTTGTGGTTTGCTCTTCCAGAATCCCCAATTCTGCAAAACCAACACTGTGGCAGGCAGTCCTGTGAAGACATTTTAGACCTTTTCTGTCGGGAAAATGTTTCCGTGCCAGGACATGGTGGCAGAGGACAAGACCAATGACAACTGAAATGGGACTTGTCTTTTGAGCTAGAGCCAGACCTTTCCTCTAAATAGAAGAGAAGGTGGCTGTATCCACAGCCTGAGGGCAGAAAAAAAAAAAAAGGAAGTTGCATAAAATCTAAACTATGCAACATGAATAAATTCTAGAGATCTGTTGTACAACATTGTGCCTATAGTTAACAATATTGTTTTGGACACTTAAAAATATGTCGAGGGTAGATCTCGTGTTTTTATTTTATTTTATTTATGTATTTATTTATTTATTTATTTATTTTGAGAAAGAGCGAAAGAGAGCATGAGCAGGGGAGGGGCAGAGAGAGAGGGAAACACAGAATCTGAAGCAGGCTCCAGCCTCTGAGCTGTCAGCACAGAGCCTAATGCGGGGCTCAAACTCACAAACTGTGAGATCATGACCCGAGCCAAAGTTGATGCTCAACCGACAGAGCCACCCAGGCACCCTGAGGGTAGATTTCATGTTAAGTGTTCTTAGCACAATATAAAAGAAAATAAACCATGTGGTATGCCAATGGCATCTGAAATATCCTCTATCCCAATCACATGTCTTCCACAGGCTTGCCTAGGACACACTGCCTATATTGTGTAAGTCCTCCTTTTGATTTATAGTACCAAGACCATATCCGTATGAAGGAGAGGAAAGTGCGGGAAAACATTACTTGTTTTTGGAGTTTATCCTGTCTGGGAACTAGGTTGCCAACACTCTGAGGGAGGCCCCTGCTATGATATGTGTGGGAAGTATGGCAGGCTCTCATTGGTAATCATCTTCCAGTCCAGATTGTCTAGATGCTCACAGTTGTCATCTCAAGACAAAGGTGTGCCTGAATATCACTTTATTTTCAAATAAATCACATTTTATTATATTTTAGAAACCAGCTTCATAGACTGGTAGAAACTTTAGCTATAGTCTTTTGGCATCCACCCAGGACCCTCACTTCCTAGAGTTGAACCAGGTTTTAGTGAGTGTGAAGAATATTTTTTGGTTGAATGGGGGTCTTGTTTTTAGACACTAATCCACAGAGGTCACCACTGAGATGCTCCTTATACTTTGTCCTCCTAGGAATCTGCCTGGGAAGTTTAAAGCTCTTCTCACTGAAACCCAACCATATCCTTGCTCAGGCCTCTACCCCTTGCCTTGCTCCACTATATCTCCTTTGACTTATGACTCCTTCAGACAAGGAAGTCATTTCTCAAGCCTTATGATTGGGGCTGCTGGTATGAGAATATATCTGCCTTTATTTTAGCAGTTCTTTTCATTTTCTTCCCTGAACACAGAGACAGACAACTCCCTGAATAAGAAAAAAAAGGAAAAGCAAAAATATAAAAAGCCATAAAGAAGATGTGAAAGTGAAAAAAATATATATATAATTTCATCACTAGAGCTTCCATGTCTATTGCTCTAGGTTGTTAATTGTAAACTGGCCGCAGACTAAGAGGATGAGTGTGAAGTAAAATCCAGCCAGACCTTAGTTTGCCAAACCATCCTGCATCCACCGAAAAGGAATGTCATTTTCTAATTCATATGAGATACCTTATGAAATAGCAGTGGCCTTGATATGCACATGTACATATTATCAGGAATTCCTGCAAGTTGAGAGGAACTTTCCATTCCTGGCAGCTCTGTCAACACACAGCCGACTCCTTGGGTCTGTGATCCATTCTCTCCTCTGAGCATAGGTGTGATGTATAAAAGACGGTGATTTTATACCTTGCATAGTGTACATAGTTTGGTCCTGGATGTAACTTTTTACATGGAGATCTCCATTTGTAGAAAAGATATTCTGATGTATCAGGGAAAGGGAAGGTCGTGAGAAAAGGCAAAGACCACATTTTATGTTAAGAAATGCTTTTCAATCTGGTGAAACAGCAAACAATAAAGTGGGCTTGGAAAAGGAATGTTCTCAAAAAATGACAACGACAGCTCCAACTTTAATTGACTCCTCTGACTCTGACAATAAAGTGACAAATGAAATCAGTGACTGTTCTGGAATACCTATTGCTTTGGTAGTTAAAGAATGTGGCCCTACACACAAACAGAAACATGCATCACTGGAGAAAGTGGGTGTCTTACCAACTATTCACTTATGTATTGAATTCTGTATTTAGATATGAAACACTTGATCTGAAGATTCTACCAAATGCAAATGCTTACAAAGAGTAGGCAAGTAACATAAGTATATGGTGACCACATATATACAGTGTGGAATGTTAGGGACATGGGAAAACTAGGGAGGCATCTCTGATCTAAAAGCATTCAGCACATAACGTTCAACACAATGTCTGCCAATATTAAGGTAGATTTGAGCCACGTTTATAAAATTTTTGAGAAGATATTAAGATGGCAGGAAGAAACAAACACAACTATTTACATCTACTGTTATCAGGCACCATAACAATCTCATTACTTTTCATTTCATAAGTGGGTAAAAGAGACTCTATGATGTTACATGGCTTGTCTACATTTACACTCTTAGAATGGGGCAAAGCAAGAAGTCAATCACAAAATTAATATTCTTCCAATAAAAGTGTCATTTTACACCATCAGGCAGCTTCCTTTGAAGATCTGATCTCACTGAAGAGTGAACTATATTCATGAAAAGGTGGTCCAGTTGGGTGATGTTGACAGACGACCAGAGGTCAACAAGCTACTCTAAATTTCAGTGAATAAAAATGGTTTTGCTTTTTTTTTCAAATGTTAGGAAGTAATTGCATGAGAAACACTGAATGGACTAGAGATTTAGGTACTATTACTAAAAGCTTGTATTTGGGAGAAGGAGATAAGGTGGGTTAAGCCAGATGGAAGAAACTACATGTGATCCTTACTAGAAAATAAATTTAAGAATTGGTTGTTACTTCCAATCCATGAATAAAAGCATAATTTGCTTCATCACTTCCAGCTTTAAAACTAAGACTCTGTTATTCTACCCACTAATGTTTCAGTAGGTAAACCATCCATAACTGTATAAAAGGAGCTGTTTTCTGGTCAATATGAATACTTCATTCTAGGTAATGCCAATGGGAGGAGAAGTGAAGCAATAGAGGAAACTGGAAAGAATTCTGATTTTTGGAAAGGATTTTCCAGTGTTTCATGGAATCTTATGGAAGAAATTAATTCAAATTAGCTTGGATATGAGCCTTGTCATGTGCATCAAAGACTCTCAGAAGAGTCGAAACCAATAATGATAAACAAGACTGTATCTTGCTGGGAGGAGGTGGCTATTACTGTGCCAAAGACTACATTTGCTGAACAGCAGTAATCAGTTAATTGCTCTAGTGTGTACCACACCATAGGAATCACTTTCAGAGTTAGAATGCATAGGATTTCACAACTTGGGGGATTATAAATCAGGAAGAGATATTTTTTTGTTTGTTTTTTATTTTTTAAAAATCGAATACTACTTAGCTAGCTTTGCAAATAGCCAGGAGCCCACTAAAGAGACCAAGGAGCAGGTCTGATAATCATTACCTGAGGCCATGGAATATAGAACTCTTTATGATTGGATTACTTTAGACTTACTACTCCAACCCTAGGCAAAATAAAATAGTAAAACCTGTGAATTCCTTCAGTTTTTCTGTGCCTCTAACTTCCCACTAAAATAGTTTCTTTTAAAAAAATTTTTTATAATGTTCATTTATTTTTTAGAGAGGGCAGTATAGAATGTGAGCACAGGACATGGAGAGAGAGGGAGACACAGAATCTGAAGGAGGCCCCAGGCTTTGAGCTGTCAGCACAGAGCCTGATGTGGGCCTCGAACTGAGCCAAAGTCTGATGCTTAACCAACTGAGCCACCCACGTGCCCCTAAAATAGTTTCTATTTGTTGAAAGCTTATAGCATACAAGGCACTTTTTCCCACTAATTTAACCCTCAACATCCCTATAAGGGAGGTAGTTACCACCATTTTACAGACAAGAAAATCATAGGTACCTTAGACTTCTAAAGCTACTATAAGCTTCTAACTTCTATAAGACACTATTGTTTTCAAGATAGCCCACTTAACTCTCCCCATATATATAGTATTTTTTCCTCTCACGTTATAAAATGAAAAAAAAACTTCTAAAGGGACAGACATTACTTGATGTGTATATCAATACATAAATTAGAATGAAGACGACCTCTTCCAAAATTGGCATTTCAAATAAACATTAGAGTTTTAAATAAATGAAGTTCTACTACTAATGAAACTTGAATTAGCACAAGCAGTTTGTGTGTGAAGGGTAAAGGTAGGAGATATTGTTTTGTTATGACAAGGCAATCATAGTCAGGGGCACTCCAAGGGGTAACATTGCTGTGGTTTCAATGTGAACCCCTGGAGGTGTGCAACATGGCAGTTCTGTTCACGTCATGATGTACAAGTGTTGACCTAGAGGCTAAAGGGCCTTGATCCTAAGACAATCATTGTCCACACTCCTACTCCCTACACAATATAGGAATATGAACAAAATAAGATTGAAAACATTTCAGATGTGCCTGGAATATGAGTGAAATGTTGGGAGCAAATGAAATGGTGTGTTTTTTTTCCTCTGTAGATTCAAATATTCTCAAAAATTTTACTTTTTAAAAAAATTGTTTTTAATGTTTATTTTTGAGAGAGAGAGAGAGAGAGAGAGAGAGAGACAGAGCACAAAAGGGAAAGAGAGAGAGGGAGACACAGAATTTGAAGCAGGCTCCGGGTTTCAGGTTGTTAGCACAGAGCCTGACACAGGGCTCAAACTCATGAACCATGAGATCATGACCTGAGCCAAAGTTGGATGCTTAACTGACTGAGTCACCCAGGGGCCCCTCAAAAATTTTACTTAATTTAAATTAATATACACTAAATTGGCTTTTCTGGGAAGTATAATTCACATAATTTACATTCATTTCAGATGTACAACATACTGATTCAATAATTCTGTTATTACTCAGTACTCACCCAGTAAGTATAGTCACCGTCTGTTACTATACAATGTCATTATAATATTTTTGTCTATATTCCCTATTCTCATTCACCAGTGTGACTTTCATCTCCATGAGTTATTTATTTTATAACTGCAAGTTTGGACCTCTTAATCCCTTTTATCTATTTCACCCAAACCCTCGCCCATTTCCCTTCTGGCAACTACCAGTTTGTATTTAAGAGTCTATTTTTTGGTTTGTTTCTTTGTTCATTTGTTTTGTTTTTTCAATTCCACATGTAAATGAAATTCACATGGTATTTGTCTTCCTCTGTCTGACTTATTTCACTTAACATAATGTCCTGTTAGTCCATTTATGTTGTCACAAATGGCAAGATCTCATTCTTTTTTATGGCTGACTAATATTCCATTGTATATATGTATATATAAAAGCAATGACACTGGCTTTTTTATGGAGTACAACCCTGAGGTTTTGCACATGTGCAGATTCAGGGAATCGCTACCACTGTCAGGATAGAGAACCACTTCAGCATCCTCAAAAAACCCCCATGTGCTGTCCTTAAGGCATGGCAACCACTCATCTGTTCTTCATTGTTCTAGTTCTGCCTTTTCCAGAGAGTGTCACATAAATACAATTGTACAGTACACAACCTTGAGAGACTGGCTTTTCGACTCAGCATCACTCTTTTGAGATGCACTGATGTGGCCATTTGTATCTGTAGTTTGTTTCTTTTTATTAGTACTAGGCTAGCATTAGTACTCCATTGTACTAATGGAATTAGTATTCCATTGTATACATTCACCACTGTTTGTTTATCCACTTATTTGCTGAAGAATATTTGGGTTGTTTCCACTTTGGGCCAATTATGAATAGGACTGCTTATACACCTTTATAGACAGGTTTTTATATGAATGCAAGTTTTTACCTAGGGTAAACACCTAGAATTGAAATCACAGGGGCATATATGCTTAACTTTCTGAGAAATTACCAGACCATTTTCCGGAATGGGTATGACATTTGCATCCCATCAGGAACATACAAGATTTCTAGTTGTCTCACATCCTAGCCAGCAGCAGTGTAATTGCAGTTTTTTGCTTTTGTCTATAACTATCCCGATAGATGTATAGAAGTACCTTACTATGGTTTTAATTTGCATTTCCCCAATGACAAATGATATTGCACATCTTTTCATGTGTTCGTTTGCCTTCTGTATGTCCTCTTTGCAAATGCCTTTTCAAATCTTTTGCCTGTTTTTAGCTGGGTTGTTTGTTTCATTATTATTGAGATTTGACCATTTTGTCATTGTTGTTTTTAATAATTTTATGTATTTCCCTCCAGTATATTACTGCACAAAGTTTAAGTATATGTGAATAGTTTTAATATATATTTGGACACATGTTGTTTGTCAGATATGTGTTTGCAAATCTTTTCTCCCTGTCTGCATATTGCCTTTTCATTCTTCTAACAGTGTCTTTCACGGAGGAATTTTTTTTTTTATTTTGATGAAGTACAATTTATAATTTTTGTATGGGCTTGTTTGTCTATTTATTTGCATATGGTGGTCTGATGAACCCAATTCTACTTTTGAGAAGACAATCCCTTGCCAATTTAATTGCTTTCATCTTTGTCAATAATCAATTGGTGAGGCACCTACGTGGCTCAGTGGGTAGAGCCTCCGACTCTTGATTTTGGCTCAGGTCATAATCTCACAGTTCATAAGATGGAGCCCCACAGTGGGCTCTGTGTTGACAGCACAGAGCCTGCTTGTGATTCTCCACTCTTTCTGTGCCCCTCCCTTGCACATGTGCATGCACATACAGTCTCTCCTTCTCTCTACCAAAATAACTAAATAGACAATAAAAAAATCAAATCAGTTGGCCATATTTTGACAGAGAAGGATCTGTTCTTGAAGTCTATTCTGTTCTATTGATTTATGTAACTATACCTTTAGCAGTATCACACTATCATTATTACTGTAATTTTTATAGTAATTATAAAAATCAAATAGTATGAGTATTCCATTTTTGTTTCTTTTCTTTTTTCTTTTCTTTTCTTTTCTTTTTAAACTCTTTTGACTCTTCTGGTCTTTTGCCTTTCCATATACATTTTATAATCAGTTTGTACAATAAAAAAAATTTTTTATGGGACTTTATGCAAAATTGCATTAAATACATGGAACAAATATGGAGAAAATTAAAGTAACTATATCAAGTCTTTCAATCCATTAACATGATATGTGTCTCCATTTGCTTATGGCTTCTTCAATGTCTTTAATCAATGTTTATAATTTTTAACATATAGATCCTACACCTGTTTTGTAGGTTGATCCCTAAATACTTTATCCCTTCAAAGCTATTATAAATAGGATTTTTTTTCTAAATTTGGGTTTCCAGTTTGATTTTTAGATCTCTCATGAAATTTTCTATATAGACAATAGAGTAATTTGTGAATAGAGACTTTTACTTTTTTCTTTCCAATATGCATCATATCTTATAGATTCATTTTACTTGACTTGCTTCATTGACTAGGAAATTCAACATGATGTATAAGAGTGGTAAGAGGGACATCTTTGCCTTATTCCTGATCTTCAGGAGAAATAATTCAGTTTTTTTATCATTTGAAATATGGTCAGCTATAGTTTTCCTATAGATGGTCTCTATCATATGGAGGAAATTCCTTTTAATTCTTAATTTGCCAAGTGTTTTTATCATATATGTGAATTGAATTTTGTCAAATACTTGAGTATCAGTTGATATGATCATGTGTCTTTTCTTCTTTAGTCTATAATACAGTAGATTACATTGATTGGTTTCCAAGATTTGAACTAGCCTTGCATTCCCAGAATAAATCCACTTGGTCATGATGTGTTTTTCTTTTTATATTTTTCTGGGTTTGATTCACTAGTATTTTCTTACAGATTTGTATGTCTATATTCATGAGATCAATTTATCTGTAGGGTTTTTTGTTAGTTTTTGTACTACTTGTGTCTGGTCTTGGTGTTAGAGTAATTCTAGTCTCATAAAATGATATGGGGAGTGTTCTCTCCTCTATTTTTTTGAGAGAAATTGTGTAGATTTGTTGTTATTTCTTCTTTAAATGTTTCATAGAGGAGCACCTGGGTGGCTCAGTTGGTTTAGTGTCCGACTTTGGCTTAGGTCATGATCTCATTGTTCGTGTGTTCGAGCCTCACATAGGGCTCTGTGCTAACAGCTCAGAGCCTGGAGCCTGCTTCAGATTCTGTGTCTCCTTCTCTTTCTACCCCTCCCATGTCTCTTTCTCAAAAAATAAATAACCATTAAAAATTTTTAAAAAATTAAAAATAAATGTTTCATAGCATTCACCAGTGAGACTATCTAGGTCTAGAGATTTCATTTTTCCAAAGGCTTTTAGTAATAAATTCAATTTATTTAATAAAATAGAACTATTCATGTTGTCTATTTCTTCTGGGTGAATTTTAGTTCATTTATTTTTTTAAAAGAATTGGTATAGTTCATCTAAGTTGTCATATTTATTTGCATAGAATTAATTGCACTATCTTCTTATTACCATTTAATGCCCAGGTGTTCCCCAGTGATGTCCCATTGATGCTTGATATTGATGATTTATATCTTTTCTGTTTTTAATGTTTAATGTGGCTAAAGATTTGTTAATTTTACTTATCTTTTAAAACTTACCTTTGGTCTATTTTATTTCAAGTTTATTGATTTCTGTTCCATTTGCTTCAGTTTTATAATGTTCTCTCTCTTTTTTTGGTTTCTTTAAGTAGAAGCCTAAACTGTCGATTTGAAATATTTCTTCTTTTCTAATAAAAGTAGTTAATGCTATATATTTTCTCTTAAACAGTGTTATTTGGCTCCATCCCATAAATGTTATATATTGCCTTTTTATTTTTCCTTAGTTTAAAATATTTCCTAATTTTCCTTGAGACTTCTTTTGAAACATAGATTATTCTAATGAGTATTTTGAATGTTTATATCTTTCATCAATTTGGGAAGCTGTCACACATAATTTCTCAAGTCTGTGTTTTCACGTCTTATGCTAGGGTTTCAATGACATGAACATTACACCTTTTTGGTATTGTCCAACAGGTCACAAAGACTTTGTTCACTTTTATCAATTTTTCTCTCTGTTAGATTGGATACCTTTTATTGATTTATCTTTGAGTTTATTGACTCCTGTGTCAGCTCCATTTTTTTATTGAGCCCATCTAGGGAATTTTCTTTATTGTATTTTTCAGTTCTAGAATTTCCATTTTGTTCTTCTTTATATCATCTATTTCTTTGTGGAGACTGTCTTTTTGTCTGTTTTTAGAATGTCTGTTTTTACTTCCTGAAGCAGCATTATAATAGATGCTTTAAAGTCTATTTTTAATAACTTACACATCTTGTATCGTTACTGGACATTTTTTATCTGTCAGTTGTCTTTTCTCTTGTGAGTTGAGATTTTCTTCCTTCTTCGTATGTCAAGCAATATAACTGCTTACTAAACATTTTGACAATTGCAGTAGTCTAGGTTTTATTTTAAAGTTGTTGTGGTTTTCATTTGATTTGTTTTGTTTTAGCATACATTTGGCCATGTGACACTCAAGACACAAGTTCTGATCTGATTTGGGAGGGCTTGGTTCCAAAATCAGTTCAATTTTTAAAAAGTATCTGCATTGTTATTCTCATCAGAGCTGCATGTACTCAACCTGGTAGTTAACCTGAGACATGAGTAGAGATCTACTCTGCACCTCAGCTCTCAAAGTCTCTGGTAGGCTGTTTACAGTTGAATTCCTGCATGAACAGCTCAGAGATTAGTTCATGTGTTCAAATACAAGAATATAATGTTATTTTTTGCATCTTCATTTTCACTACATTCTCGCTGATTCAGTATTCACTGAAATACTCACTTCCTGAGTATTTCCTACCCTGTTCTCCAGCCAGATTGGGGGCTCAGTTTCCTTGCTCTGTTATGTATTTCCAGGGTCTATATCTGCATCCAGATACAAGTGATAAGCTGACAGGGAGAAAGAAAAGGGTGAGGGTGGGGGTAAGGGTGGTTAATCTATTCTCTGGGACCACAGTTCCTTTCATCAGAGAGAATATTTGTCTTTCCTCCAAGTTTTAGATGCCTGATTGGCTGCTACTTCCTTATTAAGCAAAATTAAAATAACAAAAAAATAATGGTAAATAAATGATATCCCTTCAATGCCAGCTCCTGTCTTCTCACTTGATTTACCTTTAAGAATCATTTTTTGACTCCTCAGGCCAAAAGTGATTGATTGGTTCTTATTTTGAAATTCTTTCTATCCACACCTTTGTACACTTCTTGGTTTCATGCTGCCTCTGAGATCAGTTGGAGTGATATTAGGTTCTCATGACCAGCTCAGTGGAACTTTGAATTGCTGTTTCCTTCACCAACTGATCTGCTATCATTCAGTTTGCAAGTCCTCAGTTTGTTGTTCCATAAAGTCTATCTAGGATGGAGAGTTGTATTCATCCAGAGAGATTGCAGGGAGTCTATTTACTCCAGTTTCTCTAGAATGGAAACCCTCAAATTAAATCATTTTAAAGGTAAGTTAGAGAGAAGTCAATGTGATGACAGAAGCAGAGTTGGTGACAGAACGTGACAATGGTATGCTGTTGGTTTTGAGGATGGAAAAATGGATCACAGCCAAGGAATCGAGAGACCTTTCTAGAGGCAAGAAAGGCAAGAAAATACATTGTCTTCTAGAACCTCTAGAAGGAACCAGCCCTTGTTGACTTTAGCCCAAGGAGACTGAATTTGGACTTTTGACATTCAGAACTGATTTTAGCAGCAGAGCATATTCACATAAGGCTATGAAACCAAGGGGTTAAAGATGAATAAAGGTGAAGATCAATAGAACAAATATGAAGCAAAATGCCAGAGTCGAATACAGAGGCACATGCATGCTGAAGCCACCCTGAATAATGGTAGGACTAGGAGTGAAAAAGAGAAGCAAGAGCACACTTGGATTCAATGTCTTGGTTAAATAAGGTGGGATGGAGGATGGTCAAATAGCCTCAAAAGATAAGGACTTTTTATTAGAAGAAGAAGTAACCATTTAGAAGCTTCACTTGCACCCAACAGAAAGGTCAATGACGCCATTTTCCAACCTCAGATGCACTGGGGAATGGGCTCAGAGGTGAATGTGAAAGTCATGAGAAACTTGTTTTAACCCTATTACCTTCGGTGAGATACAGTGAAGTCAGAAGCACATGGAGAGAGGAGGACAGAAATAATTTTACAGTTTTTTTACTCAGAGTTCTCTGGGGGAGATAGCAGCCACTGGGACCACCCAGCGGAAGCACTGGGGTCAGTCATGAGGCAGAGAAAGGGGACTGTAGGCAAGAGAAAGGGTGGGAATGAATGGGCCAAGCAGGCTAAGGAGGGTTAGGGTTGGCAACTGGAGTAATCTGGGCTGGCTATGAGGCCTGGAGCTGTCCTTCTGGTCCTCTCATACATGGCCCCAGGGTGATGAGTGTGGGGAGATAGTGGCCCAGAGTGTAAGAACCTGGCATGGGAAGTGGTTGGGATATGGATTTAATGGGCTACTCAAGAAGGGGAGCTAACCAGCTTCTAACCACAGCCTTAAAACTGGGTCAGGGCAGAATTTACAAAAAACTGTATTGCAAAACTGTCATACTTCCCATGCACTAATCCCATCCTTCGAAAATCAATAGGCATTTGTTATAATAACTTTAAAGGTCTTTAAAAAAATCTTAGCCAAACTACTGTTGTATGTTTTCCAGGGAAGAGAACTCTTATATTTCAGATCCTTATTATATAATAGTTTACTAACAGGTGTGTTTTCCATCATTATGCACATAATGAAAGAAAGGTCACATTTCTTTTCTTTTGGAATCTTTTCTTTTGGAATCAAGTCATATCCAGCTCTGAGACCTCTCTTAGGAGCGAAAGCTTTTCTTTTTTTCTTTTCTCTTAGCCCCTATAGTTTGTTAGGAAGTAGAGGCACATCATCTCTCCCTGCAGTTCCTAAGCCATGATGCTTAACGCTCAGCGCCCAGGCAATCTCTGCCCACACCTGCTGTGGCTGTGGGCTTGTTCTGTCCCACATGAGCATTAGGGACAATCATAGAACCCACCACCCTATCCTGTTCCAGGCTCTGGGAACCCACTTTCTCCGAGGCGCGTATCAGCATCTTCCCTCAGAAGCTCAGCCCTCATGTCCCTACAGATAATCCAGCAGTATTATTTCAATCATACCCATAAATCCATGTTAGAGGATTTTCATACTCGTGTTTGCACTTTTTTTATTCCTATGATTCAGAATTACAAAAAGGTGTGAATTTTCCCTGGGGATGAAGGAACTCTAAACATAATTAGACTTGGGAGATAGAAGGGGAGACTTGTACTTTTTTTATACATCCTAGGAGGAAAGGGAACTTTTTTCATTCATTTGCAAATAAGTCCTCAGCAAGAAAAAGAAATGAGTAATGTTTTATTAAAGAAAATATTAAAATGAGAGTACATTTCCTCAGCACAAACATTGAGATGGGGTTGTAAAGTTTACCTGGGATTTACAAAAGTTATTGCCTAGGTGCAATTTAGTCTTAGGGAAAAAAAAAACTGCTGGGACTCTGAACAATGCACTATTGGTGCAACCATAAAACATATTAAAAAACAAAAACAAACAAACAAAAAGCCAAATGAATTTCTCTAAAATAACCGAATACGTAGTGTTCTCAACTATTGTTTCATGTGTTTATATAGTTGGGACTAAATCAAAATCACTAAATAATTAACTTAGCTCAGATCACTGTAAAACATTGTACTAATTTGTTCATGAGTCAGTTTGCTTTCTTGTTTGCCAACAGGTCCTTAAAGAACCTACTTTGAAGGTGGATTAGGAATACTATAAACTAGCACCTCACCTGTACCAACATTCAAAAATAAACATGCTAATAATTTTCTAAATGCTTGAAGTAATTGACTTTTGGGGAGGTACCTATTTTTTCCTCCACTTTAGCAACATAATTTATTTTAACTGCATTCAAGAATATATAGCCTTATAGTTAGATACTGCAATGACCAATTTCAGCCTAGTCAGCGTCTGTGTAGTCATGTTTAAAATATGTTAGGTCCACAGTAATGAGGTTTCTCTGTGTAGCTACTTTAAGCATATTTTTATTTTTGCTTTTTTTGTTTGTTTGCTTTTGCTTATATCAGCTTGCAATATCAGCATTTGTGAAATATTTTCTTTTTCCAATGAGGAAACTTAACTTTACACGCAAATCATAATATGATGCTGAATGTTTAAGTTGCTTATAAATTATATCCAATGCAGCACACTTAAATTTAAATACTTAATGCAATGCAAGTTATAAAAGAAAGAAATTGCTTAATCTTACAGAGTTAATCAAACACTCTCCTTTCTGCTTGTATTTCCAAAACTCTCTTAAGTGTGGATTTTAGAGCCCTAAAAAGGTAGAAAATCATTGTTCACCGAATTATATAAAAATATTTATCTAGTGAATTAGCACTTATCTATTTAGCTCAGATCCAAAGGAACTTAGCACTCCTTCAAGAACGGTTTGTGGTTAGAATTCTGGAAGAGTAAGAGCTGGTGAATAAGTATGCTTTGTTAAAGAAGATTTAATTGTTTCATTTGCTTTAAAGACATGCCCGGGATTAAATACGGAGGGCTCACAAAAGCATCTTTGGGGCATTTTGGTGTCTGAATGGGGTGGGGAATACAACTCATGTGGATAAAACAGTCCAATTGTTGCCTCAAATAATCTGGAAACAATCAGATCACCCCAGTCACTATTTGAGGACAAGAATAATGAGCTGGGAGCCTTATGGGAGAAATGTGTGCTGCTGAAGTTCTGCTCACAGAATGAGTTTTTCACATCAACACCAAGAGGTTTCACCATCAAACCTCTGAGCTGGAAGACTGATTTCCTGAGTGCATTTTTAAAGAATGCCCGTTGGAGATATTTGCTATACAATGTATAATAATTTGGCATTCTTTGAAGCAGCCAACAGCAGAGAAGGATCAGAAAGATACAAACTTTTAAGACATTGCTCATTCTAACTCACTTTGAACTTTAAAGCCTCTTTTTCAGCAATAGCAAGGTCTACAATAGGAGATCAAACTTGGAAATCACAGCTTGAAATGCCCATCCAGATGAAATCATGCAGAAAATGAAACAGATCTGGCAGAACAAGGCTGTGGTCAGGGAAACAAGACAATGTCAAAGAAAAGAGCAACAAGTAAATAATCGGGACCCATTTCTCTTCTTTCTTCTAACTCTCTCTCCTTCTCACAGCCCAGCCTCATGTCCCGAAGCAGGAATCCTCAGAGTATATGAAAATAAGACATGCACAGACCCAAGCTGAAATGGGCAGAGGGTTCCATGGGGACTCTTGGTGGCTGGGCAAGTTTGGTTTGGCTCAACACATGTGCAGGGAGTGAAGGAAGGAGGCAACTCTGGGAAATCCAGACATGCCAGATATGCATCAACCATATCTACCTAAGTCAAAGACATGGCAGCTTGCAGAATCAAGGCAAGTGGGGATGAAAGAGGTCCTGGCCTGTGGGACTCAGAAAATCTCCCTTCTCCCCTCAAGTATAGATTTGCTGAGAAAAGAGGTGATCTCAGTTCTTTATCCTATCCCCAGCATCCTATGTTTCTGGGGCACCTAATCTATGATTTTTTGTCTATAACTATTTATTTAGTGTGTATGTTGCTGTTCACTGACTAGCTTTTAGCCTTTGATGAGAACTTTTGTTTTGTTTTTAATTAACCGGTATTCATGGAGTTCCAAGTGTCCTTTTTTCTAGGTCATTGAAAACTTTCTAACCAAGGGAAAATTCCCTCCCCCTGCCCTGTCTAGCTATATTTTGAGTTAATACTTCATTGGCAAAAATCATTAAGAATGACTCATTTCTCTAGTTTTCCTTTCCAGGGCAGCTGCTGCTGCCAAGCTGTTGCAACTGTTCTGGTGGTGAGTGCTTTCATGTGCTTGAGACAAGTGGAGTAAAAACTAATTTTTTGTGACCTATAATTTTATAATTTGCATTTAGGAAACACAATCCATTTTCTTACTTCCTGTCTTTTATGTCTAGTCCTTCTTTCCTCTGACTAAATGATTTCCTGGATTCGATTTGCTTAAAACTGAACTGACAACAGAAGAGAAAAAGGTAGTGGATTTACTTAGGAAAAAAAAAAAAAAACACAGATTCCTAGAGCATGAGAGCAGGGGAAAATCTTTGACACTTGAGAACATAATCTTAGTGAGGTTGAGAGACTTGTCCAAAGTCACATAGTTAGTTGTCTCCTGATGGTTATAACAGAATCCAAAATCCCCAAATTGCAATCCACTGTATTTTCCAGTGATTGCTGCTCACTCCTGCCCTCAAATAAGTAGGAAATATACATGTGCCTTATATATTAAGAAAACCAAAAGCAACTCTGAGAACTATTGCATTATAGAATACATTTTAATAAAGTGAGAGCATTTTACTTTATTTATTTATTTTTGAATCTTATTTATTTTTGAAGGAGAGAGAGGGACAGAGCAACATCAGGGGAAGAGCAGAGAGAAAGGCAGACACAGAATCGAAGGTGGGAATCCAGGCTCTGAGCTGTCAGCACAGAGTCTGACACAGGGCATGAACTCACAGACCACGAGATCATGACCTGAGCCAAAGTCAGACACTTAACTGACTGAGCCCCCCAGGTGCCCTGTGACAGCATTTTAATGTTTAAAAATGTGTTTTCATATATACCATCTCTTGTTTATTCATGACAACCCCATTTCATCATTCTCAGACTGAGGCTTATGAAAGTGAAAGGATTAATGAGTGGCGAATCTGAGACTCAAACCCAATGCTTTTTGCTTTCAGTTTTTTATGCCTTTTTCTAGGAAAGATGCCCAGAGTCCTAGCTGCCTCTGGTGGACACAGACTTGCTTACTTTTATTCATATCTTTGGAAGGTCAATGTCCATATTGTTTCCACTAAGGAGAAAGAGTTGTGTTCTCTTTAGACTTCATAACTAGATTGTGCATCTAGAATTATTTAAATGAATAAGGTGGCAACCGTCCTTGACTTCAATCCAAACTATAGCTTGCTTTAACTCCATGTTTACCTTATCCTAAATTGGTCTGTGGATTTAACACTATAGCTTAAACTTATACCAATAGCTAACTACCTTTTTTTTTTTTTGATCAGAGCCAAAAAAATATTATAAGCCGACAGCAAAATGAGATTAAAAATTTATAGAATTCTGTTTTAGCATTCCACACTGAGTGGCTACTCACTTAATATATTTAATGAACATTAACTGTTTTAATGTGATAGCACACTTATCCTGGAACGAGACCCTCACAACATTTTTAGGAATCATTAAATAGTCATGCCATACATACTTATAATACAATGTGATCAGGTAAGATTTGGTCTTGAATATTCCCAACTTTTCTTTTAAAGTCAGAATTCATGTTATCAGAAAGTGCACCACTGGAGTCCTTCTGGTTTGAGAACATTGATGAAAACACTTGCATCTCCTGTAAACATTCCTTGAGTACCTCATGTGTGTCAAGCTCTGTGAGCTGCCCTGGGGAGTCTCACAGAGTCTCTGCACAGGCCCATCCTTTCAGGTTTAAAAAAAAAATTATAAAAAGGCCTAACTGCTTGCTTTAAGAAACTTAAGATCTTTTAAGAAAAAGAGATACAAACAGGCAATTAAAGCACATTGTGATTAGTGAGCTGATAGAAATACAGACAGAACGCCAATGGAACCCAAAGAAAGGGCAGAGCATCCAACAAGAAAGAGAACTTGGAGGAGGACTTGTGAAAAGGAAGAGCCATACTCAAAGATCTGGAGGATTGTTGGTCATTCCAGCAGAGAAACCATCATGGATGAAGACCAAAGGAAAGAGACAGACCCCAAGAAAACAAAAGATAGTCCATCTTGCCCAGAGTACAACATGCAGTGAGGCGAGTGGCACACATTAAGCAGAACTAGAGCTGGCTGCTTCATGGCAAGAAGTTTGAAAGTTATACTGAAGTCTATGGTCAATGACAAACTTTAGGAATATTGTACTGGCATATCAATATTGTCCTCACCAAAACAGGGAAACCTATTTAGAGGTAGGCAAGACTAGAAGTAAAGAGGCCAGTTGAAGGAAATAATTTATAACCTGAAATAGTTGTGGGGATGGTCTGACCAAAATAGTGATAGCCTAAAAAAGGAGAAAAGTGAATGGAATGTGGAAATACTGAGAACTGAGAGGAATTTGAGGCTGATTGGGTGACAGGGGTGTTGTCAAATTGGGAAACTGGGTTAAGATTTATGTTGCTGACTCAGGTACGAGAGGAATGGTTGTGTCCCTCTGTAGGGGTGGGAACCCAGGAGGAGGAAAAAGCTGACCATTTTAGAAGCCACGGGAGAGAGACTGAGGGAAAACATAGGATTGTTGAGTGTGCAAAGATTGGTATTACTTGAATTATTCCCAAACCTCCCTAGAAAAAGCAAAAGGAAATTGTGTGTGTGTGTGTGTGTGTGTGTGTGTGTGTGTGTGTGTGTGTTGTCATCTGGAATTATTTTTTAGGATTCTATCCAGAGTATTGTTGCCTGGAATGGTATAGACTTGAATGTAGACTCCCATATCACTCACGTAGGATTGTTTCTAACATTGTATTGGAGGGTCAAGTGTTAGCATCTTTGCTTTGATAAGAAATATTGCCCAAAAACACAAGTCTATACATTCAAGAATATGCTCAAAGTCCCTTGTGTAATCCAAATAAGGAATTCAAAAGAAATCAAGTAAGTCATTGGCAGGAAACCAGCATTAAATGCAGATCTACAGACCTAAAAATCTCATTGTTTTTGACACTGCTCGTTTGAAATCTACTTCTGCTCCTCATTCCTACACTGAGGCCACCTCCTCCCTGAAGCTATTCTGATCATCTCCATTGGACAAGATTATCTCTATCGTCTGAAGTCCTTGAATACTCTGTGTCATTCTTAAGACCTTGATCACGGATTACTTTGTGTTGTAGCTTCTTTTGCATTTTTTACTTATATATGCCTTACCTTTCCTGGTGGCCTCTTTATAATTTCGATGCAGAACTCATTGGACCTCCATATTTGATCACATAATAGATGTACAATTAGCTAAAGGATTTGCTAAATTAATTTTTAAACGGTGCTTTATTTTGGGGGTACTCATACTGGGAAATGCCATCAGTACTTCATATAGCTCTTTTAAAAGCTAATAGTTTTAATGAAAATGTCAATCAATTAATCTTTATGGCTACTGAAGGCCATTGCTACTGTATCTTAATGAATTTAAATGATCAGATGTTCTCCTTCAAGAAAATCTTCCCAATGGAAGTGACCCAATTATTTCAATAGGAGTAATAGACAATGTTGTAGTTTAAGGAAAAGAATTAAGAGCCCAATTATAGTTGAACTATGAGATAGTAGATTACATAATTTATGAAATGGATGTTTCAATGGACTTTTTCCACATGTGTGTATACATGCCTGTATCTCTGTGTTTATAACATGGAACTGTGCTTTATTTTAATTTGAAATAGCTATATATTAAGAGGTATTTTATGTAAAATGCTGTGGGGAGGCTGGTATGGATTTTATCAAAGATACATTCCTAAGAAGAGGTTGTAATCTCTTTTTTTGTTGTGCTATACCAGAAGACCTAGGACATAATGGAAATAAAATAAAATTAATTTGTTAAAATAACATAAATCTTTTTTGCTTGCCTAGTGTTTTCCTGAAGTGGT
Organism: Cryptoprocta ferox; assembly: GCA_028646485.1. NCBI lineage: Eukaryota > Metazoa > Chordata > Mammalia > Carnivora > Eupleridae > Cryptoprocta > Cryptoprocta ferox. The sequence continues at coordinate 55,425,577 of CM053566.1, read as the reverse complement.
CAAATATGCAGGATAGGATAATGACAACATGAAGAAAGAACACATGTTGAAAAGGTTAATGAAAGAAAATTTGATAGAAATTCACTGGGCCAGTCTGTCACCAAATATTTACCTATCAATTGCACACTCTGATCTTTACACTTTGTACCATGTGGGTTTGTAGGAAAAAATGTAAAAAGTTCCTACCCTCAACAATCTATAGCATTTTTAGGATACTCATGCTGATAGAAAGTATTCAATTAATTTTAAATAGCATAAGAGAAAGAGATTAAAGGAAGCTAATATTAATTGAGCATATATATGTGCTAAGAAAAAAATGATCATTTGTTTGCATACATATTATAACTTAATTAATAGCTGAGGAAACTGGCACTTAGAATTGTTAGAAAAGTTGCTGAGTCCCAAAGCTTGACTTTTCTGCTCCTCTTGATTGCCTTAGTATAAGGGCTAGAGCGCAACAGAAGGCGGAGTGGGAGAGACCATCCATGTACAGTATTATCAGACAAACCTCAATGGGGCCATGATGCTTTGTTTTCTCAATGGAAAAAAAAGCCAAAATTTGTGCACCTTGAATAATTGAGTGTAAACATTTAGGTCTGATGCTGAAACATTGACATGTCTACTTAAAACTGCCAAATTATTTAAAGCTTAATATTATACGTGTATTTAAGGTTACATATTTTTAAATGTATTTTTTGGGAAATATTGCAGTTTTATATTATCAGATTATACAAAACATTTTTATTTAGATTGCTCCTGGTCAACTTTGACACTAACTTTATCACTTTCATTAGATCTACACATTAAATCATTGTATATTTGAACCTTCTAAGATGTAATCTTTATAGGCATCTAATTTAATCTAATCTAATCTAATCTAATTTATGTTGGGATAGAGCGTTTTTCTGTATATATGTATTTTTATTTTGAAACAATCTCAAATTGTTGTAAGCACAGTATAATACCTTTTCTTTTCTTGAGTCACTTGATAGTATCTTGTTGATTTAATGCTCTAATACCTCTGGAAACTTTCTTGTATATTTCTTACAAAGAAATCAGGAGTCAGCAAACTACGGCTCACTGGCCAAATTCTATCCGGTGCCTGTTTTTATAAAGTTTTATTGGGACATGGCACACTTATTTGTTTACAGATTGTATATGATTTCCCCTCTTATACAATGACAGAGTTATGATAGACATCATGTGGGTCATAAATCCCCAAACATGTGCTCTCCTGATTATTATGGGAAAAGTTTGTCAGCCCTACATAATCATAATATAACCATCAAAACCAGGAAATTAACATGGCTGTATGACTAACCATATAATCCTCAGACTCCAATCAATTGTCTAGAATTGCCCCCAGAAATGTCCTGTAAGGATTCAGTTCAGAATGCTGGGTCCCATTGAGTTGTCACATTCGGTATGAGATGGCTCCATGAAAGCCTCTCCTTGACTTTTATGACGTTGGCACTTTTTAAGATTACAGGCCATGGGGCACCTGGGTGGCTCAGTCAGTTAAGCATCTGACTTTGGCTCAGGTCATGATCTCCTGGTTTGTGGGTTTGAGCCCCACTTCAGGCTCTGTGCTGACAGCTCAGAGCCTGAAACCTCCTTCAGATTCTGTGTCTCCCCCTCTCGCTGTCCCCCCCATGCTCATGCTCTGTCTCTATCTGTCTCTTAAAAATAAATAAACATGTTTAAAAAAAAAGATTACAGGCCAGTTTTTGTGTAGAATGACCATCAATCTGGATTTTTCTGATATTTCCTCGTAATTAGATTCAGGTTGTGCACCCTTGGCAGGACTCTCACTGATAAGCGTACCTGCTGGGTGCTTCTCACTGCATCCTTCCACTGTGCACATGGTGGGGATTTGTTCCCTCATTGATGATGTTGACTTTGATCTCTTTATCAATACGATGTCCAACAGGTGGCTCCACTGCGATATTATTTTTCTTTCTTTAATATTTACTAAATGTGTACTTTTGACAAGTCTACAAATATGTTCTCAGGGAATATGTACATGTGTTTGTGTGTGTGTGTCCAGGGTTTGATGTACTGAAGGGGGCCTAGTCCTTGCTTATGCTACTTTGTCAGAAAGGTATTTGTATTCTATCTGAAAATTATCTTTCAGGCTAGATCCCCTTTAAGGGAATAACAGTTCACCCATGATAGCATTTTAGATCCTCAGACAGGTGTCATACAAGAAACACCAGGACTGAAATATCAAACCATGACCTCATTTAGTGAATCCTTTAAACTTCTTTAAGTTTATGTTCTGTAAGTCCTATTGTGTGACACCTGTTATATTCAGCTTTTGAGACAATGAAATGAGGACACGCCTCTAAGAAACTCCTAGAGTCAAGGCTGAGTCTGTTGTGGATTTTTACCTGTGGCAGACTCACTAGTCTTACCACCACCTCTCATATATAATAGTTGCTCCATAAACATTTGTTAAATGAATGAATCAATGAATGAACAAATGAATAAATGTGCAATTTCACGAATGGCCTTACAAGCTAGCATACCATATTTTGCAAAAGTACTTCTTACTATTTCTTTGGAAACTATATGTTGTATACAATTTGGAGGGTTATTGAAAAACTCCTGAATAAATAAGAATATTTACTCATAGAAATATAAATGAGGAACCCAACATTCATTTGGACTGTGTCTACTATTGCTTCAAATGAAAGTTTATTTCAAAACAATCAAACAAGTTGTTTAGTAGTCTACAAAAAAAAATTGACTAAAACTTTTTTAAAAATCAATTAATTATCTTAAAGTTAGGCAGACACACTCTTAGAGATTTCAGACAGGTAGGCAGGCAAATAAAAACTAGGTGCACCCTCAGCTATATACCTAGAGACACTGAAAGCCTAGTAAATATACAACATTCCTCTCTAAGTTCTTTACTGAGGCTCACACACAAGAAGTTATGCCTAAATTTTTATATCTGTTTTCCCATATCTTGCAGATATTTTAAATTTATTCTTCCTGCCCAGATTCTGCCCCAAATCAAAAAATATGCAGCGAAAACCAACGCACTGGCATTTTCTTTAACTTCTGCTGTGTTTCATTCATCTGTGAGCTAAACTAGAATGAATTCCAAAGACTCGGAAAGGATTAGGTTAAGATATAATCTTAAAAATACTTAATAAACATAGGGAACTGGAACACATAACATCTAGCCAGGAATCCAACTGACTTCTACTCAAAGTGGCCCCCTACGATAAGCCTACAGGCTTGCCGTGTGTGAATCCACAGATTTGATTATATTATCCCTCCATTTCCTTAGCCACAGGGGTAGAGATTTTGCCGGCATGTCTCAATACCAATCCAAACAATGATATGACTTACCACTTACATTCATAGTGCACATTCCTCATCAGAAAGCTTCATGAATGGAGGCTCATTAATCAAGCAGTCATCCTGAGAGGCAGACTGGAGGCAGGATCTGAGCTTGCAACGTGTCCGGAAACCGCCAGGTACAGGAAGCATACATTTACTAACTCGTCCATCAGTGCCTGGATGCCAATAGGTCTTCCTAAACAACCTCTCTAACACTCCAGTTCCAGTTTCTGCATCTTTAAATATTTTATAGCCTGTATATAACAGGTCCAAGACAGATCTTCACCTATGCCCTTAGACAGACATCTGTCTGAAATCCATCTTTAGCACATATTAAGTCAGGGGCTTTGTACAACTTATTTAAACGTTTTGATCTTTAATTTTTTCATCTGTAAAACTGTGATCTTTGTTATTTAGAGTTGTTGAGAAGATTTTATAAGATGACATAAGCAAAGGACCTAGCAAGCTCAAATTACACAACTTTCAGTTAATCCCTTGAGAAAAAAAGATGTGTTATACTTGCTTCCCCCAAACAGGATCATTTCTCTATTATTTTAGTCATATCATCATCATCCTCATCCTCATATTTACTTTACTGAGTGTGATTTTTTGCCATACTATCCCATGTGCGTGTGTGAATGTGTGTGTATATATTTATATATAATCTCCTTTAGTCTGTGGATGTATATAGAGTTAATAAACATAGCATACAAATATATAAAGTTAGAAGGGATTCATTAACTTTATGCAAATAGTATTTACATTAATTCTATGAGTGAATATTGTTCTCATTTTATAGCTAAAAAAAACCAAATCTGAGTGAAATTAAGAAACATGAGTAGTGTTAAGTGACTAGACCATATCTAAGCTGAATTCTAATTAGGTATCTACCTGCTGCCTTCTAATGAAAGGCACCATTTGCAGCAGAATGTCTACAAGGATCAGAGACTAAGGATTATGAGCCAATCAGATGATTTGACTTATATTAGCTGCTAATTTCATTGGAAGTAAGAATTGGGTTCTCATTCTGCAACCAATGGGCTGGACCAACTTGGACATGTAATTTAATTTCTCAGTTGCCCAATCTCTAAAATGTGAGAATATAGGAGATAAATCTTCAAAACCTTTCCAATCATATAAGCCACTGATAATGAATATATATTTGAAAATATACTAGAAATTGAAAGTGCAATTTAGGATAATGAATGACACTCAAAATTTACATGCAGGAATGTTTTGTTTCACTTCTTATTTATGCACACAAGAACATATTCCTAAAAATTATATATCTCAAGATTCTTTCCATATAATAGAAGTGTTTGATAGATGTGTACAGACCCTTATAGTAAGCAACTGTTCTCCATCAATATGTTTCATGTGAATATTCTCAATCACTCAGTGAGGAAAATGGGCACATTCAATACCCCTTTGGAAACAAGAATATTTTGCCTTTGAGAGTTTGAATGAGCTCATGTTTGTGAACATGTTTGTCTTCCTCAAGATTCAGTCACTACTGTAGTGGGTTGAATAACGTTCCCACAAAATTTACATCCACTTGCAAGTTCGTAGTGTGATCGTATTTGGGAATAGAATCCTTACAGGTGTATAATTGGTTTAGTCAAGAAGAGGTTACACTGGTAAATGTGGGCCCTTAAGTGTAGTAACTATTCCCTTATAAGAAGAGGGGAAAAGACATGGCTGGGTAATGGTAAAGATTGTGAGAAGAGGGAGGGAGTGGGATGGCTTTACAACCTTCTGGTGGCAAATTTTGGAGGTGAATGAGCTGCAATGATAGAAGGTTGACTTTAGAAAAAGAAATGCTTGAAGTTGAGATTTTGGAGGGGTGAATTTACTGGTGATGGTTTTGACAATGGGATTAGGTTATTGAGATGAGGTGGAAGAAAAGATCATTTGAAATTCAGAGGAAAAACAAAATGAGAAGCCAAACACTTTATATACGTTTCTAAGACAGTCCTTGGGTGTGGCTGGGTATGTCATCTCCCACTCAGCCTGGAAGGACAGACACTGTCCCAGCTATCTTCAGATTACTAGTGCTTATCATAATCCTGCTGCTGAAGAACTCAAGAAAAGCTTGCTGCAGGACTGAATTATTAGAATTATTAGAATATTATCTATTTCTTGTTAAACTGATTTCTAAAGGAGTTTCTCTCCAAGTAATTGGTGCTATGCCAACGTGTTGACACTCGTGATGTAACTGGAAGCAGACAAGAACAATACACACACACACACACACACACACACACACACACACTTAACCAGTGATTCTGTATTTTGGAAAAGCACAGTATAATGACACATAAGTGACCCAAAGTACTCAGGCAGGGGGAGAGGTGGGGTGCCCGTCTGTGACCCAGCACATCGGGATTCTGCTGTCAGCAGGGCTTTCATGGCAGAAAAAGAGGTTGAAAGCCACTTTCTCCATAAGCAGTATGTTTATGTATTATTCACAGTAGCAAATAATTGCAAAATGTCAACATTTCATTTTCCTCTTAAGAGCTTCTTTTGATTAGTGACCTAATTAACCATTAAGAAGAAAAGGTTTTTTAAGTGTAAATATGAAGAGAGGGAGTGTTTCCTAGAAGCAATTTGTGATCTTAAAATGTCACAGGCAGGCACATCATGGAGGTGCTACCAGCCAGCACTTTTCAAAATATGACTCTGTGTCAGGAGCTTGTGGCATGGATGTGTTTGTTTGTTTTGTTTTGTTTTTTTTTTTTGTCTTTATTCTGAAACAAGCAATGCAAATATAGATATGGTTGCCCGAGAGATTTCCTTCCCTTTTTGAAAACCCTTCAACATATTCTCTGACAGCCTTGGAAAGGTTGTTTTTAATCTATTTAATTTGAGGCTGTATTCTCCACAGATAATGACACATTTTCTCTTCCACTTCATGAGGATATATGAAAAAAATGCAAAACTGCCACACGCACAGCACATTCACACTTACCTACATATAGAAGAAATGCACAACACATCCATATACACCCGTGTAACACACACAATACAACGCACACAAAATGCACAATACCCATGACACGTGAACATACACAACACACACAATGCACACACTCACACATACATAACACATGGTACTTCCACATACTGATACAAACATGAGACCCACATGCATATAATCACATGGCATATTTATATATGAATTTTAAAGGCATCTCCTGAGGACCTTATTTCACATGTCAAAGTGTGACATCTCCTGGGAGATCTCAGCTGGAAACATTTCTGAAACAGCCCTTTCTCACAGTTGACAGTAACCTGACCTTTCCTGCCAGCTGCCCACAGGGACCAGGGATGAGCAAGATGCATAAAATGGGAAAACACAAACAAACAACATCTAGAATTGTGTAACTTTCTTTTAAAAAGATTCAAGTCAGTTTTAAGTATAGTCTACCTGACTTCCATCTTATAATGAAATAATGTAGTTATGTTATTAGAAACAAAGATATAAGACCCTCTCTTTGGGGGGTGACGATCACAATCGGAGTCTAGAAAATATACCATATTATACAAAACAACACAGATTAAATTATCTTATAAATTTTATTACAGCAAAAAAGGCACAAAATCTTAGCTATAGTTAAGCCCCATCAACCTGTTCTGCTAGTATTTGACACACACACACACACACACACACACACACACAGTCTTTGGAAATAAATCTTTCAAGGCAAGTGATTATTTTTTTCTTTTTCCTTCTGAACCACCAAATATAAATGGCATGTGCTAATAATTTTTGGTGAATATATGAATCTGTCTTTAAGAATAAGAATTTGGAGTGAATTAAAGCCTTGAATCGGAAGCATAATGTGTGATTCATTTAGCAACTACTGAGATGCTACCACATTCCAGGCACCGCACAAGACCTTATTAGGTAGCAAACATGAGAGAAACCCCACTTTCTGGGAGCCCCCAGACTAAAGGGAGAGACACAAGTTAGAGTAATTTGAGGTTAGCAGTATGAGAGAAGGCACAGGGAACCACTAGAACACAAGGAAAATCCCAGCAAACTCCTCCATCTCCGGTCCTTCCACACTCCCTGAACACAACATAATTCCTAGAAACAGGCACTCAAAGACCTATTAACGGAGACAAAGACAGTCATGTGTATGGCAAGGAATCAGAAATACATACTGCAAAATCACAATGCCTGTAGAGCATTGTAAACACACACTTAGCTGTGAATTTCCACAGGAAATATAAACTGCTTATGAAGACTTTGCAGATCTCAGTTTGGATATAACCACACTCATCCAGTTGAATTCTGTAAAGCCAACTTAGCTATGTTGGGATGACTAATGCTATTTATGCCTCTACCTATTTGTGTCTCTACATTAGACATCCAGCTGGTAAGGGTTCCAGTAGCTGAAAGTCTTTTGAATGTCTATATAGTTATGTATCTGCCTCTGCCTCTGCATATGTACATGTATGTCTGTCTGCATATGTGTATAGGCATATCCTCCAGCTGTTTGTTCATGATCGATTAACTCCACTATCCACCTCCGAGTGTCTGAGAAAAGGTCATTCCAGAAATCACCAGACTTGCCCTGGTTCAAACACTGGCACTTGCAAAGGTCAGATGGAGTAGCTTGTGCCACACCCTCTCTGTGGGAAGGATGATCTCTAGAAACAGCAGAAGGTGCCTCTATGAGGTTGAGTATACCCTCATCCAATGAGTGAGGCCATGCAATCTGGTTCTAAGCAGACAACCAGTACCCATTATTGGGGAAAACAACCATTCTGAACTATACTTTTAGCAATTGACCAATTTTATCTGGTCTGTGCCATCTCTTTACTTTTTGTCTTAAACCTATATTTGACCCCTCAGCCTATGGACTCTCTAACCATGTGGATGAGGGTAGTAATGTTAAATACTCTGCTAATAAGGTGGAGACCACTTACTTTACCAATCACATGTTGCTAATGACAGCTCTTTACTCAACTGTTGAAAAAATATCCTTAGACAATTTAAGCATGTGACAATAGTGACAAGAGGAAGGCCTCAGCAGGTGGTCCAGCAAGACTACTCTTGAAAACATCTTCTTGCAGGCAGCACTAGTTGAGCTACCTGACATGTTCAATTCCGACTTTTGCCCTAGAAGATGTTTTTTCTGCTCTGAATTTTAGGTAAGAGACAATGGACCAGTGAAAATGAACTAAAGCTGCTTTTTCCCCTAAACTTTGTGTATCGTCTTTGAGAATGGAGATTCCAACCAGTGCCTAAGCCAGTCTAATCATTTCATTTCATATCTGTATTCTCTCAGAAAGGTTTGGTAATTCATGATTCAAACATGACATTACTGATAGTACTATTGGTTGGAGGAATGCAGGAGAAGGGCAATGCAAGATGTTAAGGATTCAGGGAAAACATCAGTGTGAGAAAAAATACAAAGCCAAGAAAAAATGTCGGATGTACATATTAGAAATTCTCTGGATTCTGTCTGTTAAAGAAAAAGTAAACTTATCTTTAATCATTTGTAAAAGGAAAGAATTAAAAGAAACAACGTTTTTGGTCCAATAGCCTCCTATCTCCACCATCCACAGGGCTCTATTAGAAGCCTGTGACAGCCTCTGTGTGGGGAAGATAATGTCACTATCCAGAAAAGACCAGCAATGGGCTGATTTTTCACACATGCTTCAGACTCCTGTAACCAGACAATGCCTAAGCAGGCTGTGCAGAAGGAAGATTGGCAAATCACGAAAGCAGAGACTGATTTTCTCCTTTATTGCCTAAAAGCAGATGAAATTGTCCTTACATAACAAGCAGCCAGCAATTCTGTACCAATTGTCTGAGCCTCAATCAGTCTTTCCTCATGGTTATGGTATCTTTTAGTCTGATTTCAAATCTAAATCTCTTTTGGTTACTGAGCAAAGCCAGGTGACTCCTTGGAGCCCCTGACTGTAGCAAGTGAGGGAAGATGCCCTCACTAAAGGCCCTTTTCTTCCTATCAGCGTTGGCTAAAGTGCCTTTAGTTTTATATTCTATTACTTTCTACTGAATGTATGTCAGTTCCTAGGTTAGTTTCTGCAAAACTCATCTCCCCAAAGATCTTCAAGAATACATCCCCTGATCATTAAGCTCACCAATTAGTAATTTAAAATTTATGTAAGTGAGACATTTAAAACCATGGTGTCTGTGGACACAGATTCCCATAGCAAACTTATTCTTAGAGTAAAATATCTATCTTTATGGAATGATTCTGCCCATATTGTGTTTGAAGATAGAGGGGAAAATGTCGATTCTTAACCACATCTTCTCCTTTCCTAGAAGTTTGTCCAGGAGGTCAAAGGAGCTGAAAGACTGACACACGGAATTTCGTTTTGCAAGAGGTGCAACTCTATGCTGGTTTGAGCAATGCAGCCACTGCCCTTTCTGCTTTATCTACAGAATTTACTCCTAAGCTGTCTATTTCTTTTCACCTCCGCTGATGCTCAAGTGAGGTGCCATCACCTCTCAGCTGGACATCATCAAGACACTTGCAACGGGTCTCCCTGCTATTACTCTTGCCAATCGACAATCCTTCTTCACAGCAGCAGTTACTTTGAATTATGTCACTTTCATGCCTGAGCCTCACCAATGACTTCCTATTTCCCTTAGAATGAAATCTAGCTTCATATCCCATGTACTAGTGGCCTCCTAGGCCTCATGATGAACAACTCCCTGCCTTTTCTATTATATTCTACTCTCCCTGGCTTTGTTTGCATTTTTTCCAACAGAATGCTTTAGTTCTATTTTTGGGCCTTGCATGTGCTATTACCTATGCCTGAGCTTAACCTTTCTGGCTCCTCAATACCTCAGTATTAGTTCAGATGCTCTCTCTTCAGGGAAGCCTTCTCTGATCCCCCATTTAAGTATCACTCCCTGTGACATAAACCTATGTACTATCTTTATAGCACTCAGTGCTGCTTGGAATTGTGAGCGCACAGGCAATGATGGTTACCCAATGGTATTGTCTCTGTAAATATTTAATGAAATCTGATCTGAACTTTTATCATGGAATTATAACTTTATTAGTACAACTATCAATCTTTGAGAGGCTGCCTACCCCTAAGGTTGTTCCAATCACATAATCCCATGGTTGAACATTGAGTTATTTGGAGAGATTTTAAGATACAATGTTTTCCAGTAAAAAAATTTCTAGTATGCTGTCAAAGCATATGGCCTGCACTAGGCAAAGAATAACATGATTGTGAGCACAGAATGGACCAGGCTCCTAGCAATATGCCATAAAAACTTGCCACTCCACTGATATGTGACCTTTATAGCTTGTAGCTTTTAAAATCATATTCTTACCCAGTGCTGCATGTCACTCTCATTAAAATAACAATTAACCCTATACACTGCTGAGTGGCATTAGTATCTTTTCCAAGAAAAGCACATGATTTCATTTCATGCAAAATGAATATAAAAAGTCATGCAAATAACTCAACTGTTTTCTTTCTATAAGTCACCATATGAACTGGAAGAAAACCAGCACAACTTAATTCACAAGAACATAAGCCAACACCTTCATGAGGAAGATTAAAAAGAGAAGGAAATAGAAGTGAGCAAATCTTACCTGTAGAGAGGCATGTAAAAGATGCAGAATTGGATACCAGAAGCCATGTATGATAGATGGATGGAAATCCCAATCTGTGCATGGGTGAAAATTCAAATATCCCCAGACAGGATGGATTTATTCTGCTGCTTTATTAAACTCAGACTCACAGCCCTGGGTCATTTGCATTTGCATTAATGACTTTATATTAATGCAATAGCTTCATTACTGGATATAGCCATTATTTGATTATCCAATTCACAAATAGGTGTTCTGTTTTTAATCATGATAATAAAACCATTTGAATTTGAAGATGTTGGAGTTAAGCTAACAAGTCCAACAACTATTAGGAAGTCTTATAAATAGGATAAAAAGAAATATTTTTTTATAAATAGCCGACAGAGAACTCTGTTGTGTAATCTCATTTTCATAAAAATGCAAAGATAGGAAGATAGTTGTATATTTCAAACTTCTAACTTCTTCAGAAGGAAATGCTAGATACATGATTAAAAACCTACTTCTGTGTTGATTAGGGTTTGAATTCAGAAACTGTTTTCTTTTTCAAGTGGAAAAATCATGGAAAATGTCCTCCAAAACAAATAGAAGATATCTAATAGAGAGATTCCTTAATATTCCTGTAACAAGTGTATGTTGTGGAAGTCAGCCACACAACTTAGCACTTGACCAAAATTGTATGTAGGAGTATCATTTGTCAGAGTGCAGTTTGATAGATGAAATTAAAATATTAATAAAAGTGTATATTGTCAGAAAGACCTTTGATTCATATAGTGTCATTTCCCAACAAATATGAAGTCAAGACCTTGGATGGCACAGATAAATATGGTCATTTATTCAGCTATAATATTTCTAGTTATGGCATCACCATCATCTCTCACATTATGCAGCTCTAAGTCCAGTAGACCCTTCAGTACAGCCATTTACCCTCTTTGGCAGTACTCACTATATATATTCCTCTTCTACATACAACTCTTAAAATATTTTGAAAGACCTGTTTTCTAGTAAACACCTCAACTATTCCTCAGAAGATAGTTTCTCATTGCTTAATTAGAAAACTAGTTTCTAGTTCAATGTCTTGCCTAGATTCATTTTTGATGGATTTAGTTTGTAACTAAAATGTGGTAAGTGGAATTAAGTGCAGTTCTTTAACCATGACCTATTACTTTTTTGATGTCAAGGTGCCATAATTCTATTAATGTAACTCAAATTTTGTTAGTCTTTAAATATCCATATACCTCATCATTGGCCCATATTATCTAGCAGTCAAAATGTCTCTTACTATTTTTCTAAGGATCTCATCTAAGTCTTGCAAATCTTTTCATCAGAATGTTGTGATTTTACTTGATGTAAAGTCTAAAGGAACCAAAATGTGTCTTGCTGCTCCATGCTGCCTAGTTGAACCTCCCCTGATTTCCATGCTTTACATTCATTGATTATTTGGTTACCTGACTGTGTTTGTGTGATTTACTCTCTTTTACATATGTAAAAGGTTTACTCTATCTCTCCTAGTCTTACTGAACTTTAAAGCTCATATCAGATGTTTCTATAATACCCTGTCCAGATCAGACCATGTGTCCATATTCTTTCCTCTGAATTTTCATAGCAAAAACAGTAAATTCCTATTGAGATTAATCACACATTAATTAATGAAGCTTTTGACAAATCAATACCTTGGCACCCCGACTAGAACATAAAATGTATGAAGGAAGGGATCTTCTACTTTGAATTTTTCCTAGCATGTTTTAATGAAGAATCAAGTGAACAAAGGCCACTCAATAAATGCTTAATGAACAGTAACAAAAATGACAAAGATATGTCTATCACTGTAGCTAGGAAAAAACTAGACTTGGGTCTTCACCTTGAAGAGACCTTGTCATAGATGCTTGAAGCTTCTTCTCCTTTCAGGTTGATTTGATGTTGCCCTTAAGTGTTGGACTGCAGAAGGTATTACACAGGGAGAAAGTGGTTCTAATCATTATTTCTGGATTATCTGCTCTGCTCATTTTCAAAAATATAATGTCACTTCTTAGGCATTTTCCCTTGCTATATATATGACATTTAAACATGTTTGGATATAGGAAGATGTTTGTATAATATAGGTTGCTGGACTCTAGGTATTGTTCTCTTTTTCATGAAGGTTCCAAATCTTCACACAATGTGGTAAGTATGATCTGTTCTAATAAGCACAAAGAAATAATTAAGGCTTAGTATGTGTTTTGTAGGCACAGGTTTTGATTTCTAAAACCCTGAAAGAACCAAATGTGACACCAACACAGTGTCTGTATCTCAAACTCACTCACTAAGTATTGGTTGAGTGGCTAAGTCACAAAGGGTGTATGTGTAGGTTTACAAACTGTTTCCTAGGGTATTCACGGCCAATTAATTAAATTATTCCTGACATTATCAGTGATGATACTGGTAACCCTTAGATGCATTTAGATGGACTCAAATATTGTAATGATTAGACTTGCGTGTGTAATTCCAGTTAGTAACATGGCAGTGTGATTCTAGGCACACATTTCTAGTAACTTTTCCCTATACCACCTCATCATTCTTTCTTTCAAAGTAGGTAAGGACCTGTATAAAAATAAGCTACACTTCTAAAAATCCTAAGAAAGAGCTACACACTGGTTCTGGATTGGCTGTGACTTTAAATTATACCTGTTGGGTGGTAGAAAATATTCTTCAGTCTCTTTTATTTATATATTGGTTTGGGGTGATAATGTTTTATTTTGACTTATTTTGAGCTTCAGCATTTCAACTAATTAAGACCAAAATAGTCAAACATTGTTATTGGCTTTGCATTTGAGAACAGTTTCTTGAAAACCTGGCTTGGATCCAAGGCAAGTTTCCCTCTCCCTGGGGTGGGGTTTTAGCACCATAATTTTCTACTGCAACTCTGATGCAAACCCATAAATCTCAGCAAGTTCACAAGGTTTCACATTCTATTAGAGAAGAAGAACAAAGGAACAACAGAATTAGAGACAAATGATGTGACCAAGTGTCACAAAGAAGGTTCATTAAAAACTGAAGACAAACCTGTGAAACATTCACCTGAAAAATGTTTGCATCTTCATAGAAATAGGTCTATTCTGGATTCAGTGACTGATTGGTGGGGAGCAGGGGGTTACAACGACACAGTGAAATGGCATTCTTTGTTCACTGAAGCTGCTACCCAAACACCCCGAATTTAAATCTCTTTCTGTTTGAAATACATTTTTCTTCTCTCTTTCTCTGAACAGTCATCGAGAGGCTTAATTAATGAATTAGTACTTGCAAAAATCTTTGATATTCCAAGATGAAAGGTTTTGCGTAAGGGTAAAGCATCAGCACCAGCAGTAAAATGTCCTCTTGATGACAGAATGCATGAAGTGTTAAACTGGAATACATTTGACAACTGCAATTAAAGAGGTTTGATCCTGTTTTCCTCCTCTGTTTTTATCATATACATTATTCCAGAAGATATGAGGCTAATAGGAAAGGTAAATTCTCATTGGCCAGAAATTGTTGAGATATATACACACATACACATTCCCCAGTGGTTAAGGCAGGTGGAAAGTTTATGGGCAGCCTCTTTCTGGGGCAATAAAAGCTTCTTTTATTTCAAATTCTCTTTTTACACCAGTTGCTATTACTCTGAAAAGCTCCTGGCATTTGGAAGGCAATAAGCAGGGCATAAAATCCATTCTTTCCTGAACAGGCCCCATTCCTAGGACTGCTTTTAAACTAACTAGTTTACAGCAAAGAAACAGACAGCTGGGTCTCCTGCAAAGGCTCTCAGGAAAAGCAAGGGATGGGGGACCCGCTAACTGCCTAAGTGCAGTACATGGGTTATAGATAAGTTACCGACTGGATCTGTAACTCTTTCCTTATGTGACTGAAATTCTTTGGATCTAAAATATGATTAAGTTGACAGAAATGATGTCAGTTTTGGATACAGGAAATTGCTTTTACGTTCCTATTTTCTTTAGAATACCTCTTTCTTGGTTTAGGCTTACCAAAAGTCTTTCTTTTGAGAAAATCCCAGGGCCAGCTCCTGCTCAAGTTAGGGTAAGGATGTGAATGAATGTAGAGTTGGGGTAGATATTTATTGCCTTCCCAGGACAATAAATTCAGTGCTCTACTTGATAAAATGAGAGTCTACATTGCATTCTTGTAGTGTGAAAATCAAAAAGCACACCTCACTGTATGTACAAATGTCTGTCAGCATTGCTACGTGCCCACCCAGAAGCCAGTTTCTCCTTGCTTCCTTAGAGGAAATGGTCACCTGCATCTCTCAGGGAGGCTGGACTAGTCAAGAAGACCTCACTGATTGGAGCCTGGCATAGGAGATATGTGTGGCCATCAATCACTGGGACTCTGGAATGAATTTTATGAATATAAATAATAAGCTTCTGATGGATCCAGTCTTGAAGTAGCAAGACCAATTTCCAGAACCACAGTGAAAAATATCTAAGAATAAAGGCAACTCCTAGGCTAGAAATAACTTGGGAAGTGGGCCTGAATTTGGACCAGTTGCCTTAAATTGTACCTTAAATTGGACCCTATTTATGCCTTCCAAATGATAACAGTACAAAACTACCTCTTGAACACAGTGCCAGAACTACAAGCACCTGACAGCTAAAAGATGTAAAGATCCTCAGTTAGTAAATATTTTAATAGAAAAAATTATAATAAATTTGTGAAGTGAGTTGCTCCAGGAGGATTTTTTTATCCCTCACTTTCTTCTATAGGCTTTTGTGCAATACTACTACTACTAATAATAATAATAACATTTACTTTTTATTACTTTGTGTGCAAGTATGATTGGGCAGCTTCCAATCCATTTTTCTGGGCAGGGGAACTGAGAAATATGTTCCAGAGAAATGGAAAGGAACCTGCTAGAGGAGCTCAGGGGAGGGGATTAAATGCAAGGAGTATTTGTATTTTCAAGAGGGCTTTATGTCACCTTTCAAAAGGGTGT
Organism: Cryptoprocta ferox; assembly: GCA_028646485.1. Lineage (NCBI taxonomy): Eukaryota > Metazoa > Chordata > Mammalia > Carnivora > Eupleridae > Cryptoprocta > Cryptoprocta ferox. The sequence continues at coordinate 55,409,674 of CM053566.1, read as the reverse complement.
GACTAAAGGAATTGTCAGGAGATAAAATTGATAGAACCACATGGGGAGCAGGATATGTGGCCAAGGACATGTTTGAGGTATCGTAGACTGAGGGAGAGAAAGGCTCTCTCACCGGGAGTTGGTGATTGGCCTAAAACCATGGTTTCCTAATGCTTTCTGTTGCCATCTGTAATCTGAAAATGTAATGTGGGTTGATTTTCTTTCTGTTCACTTAAATTGCTTCCTGCAATGTTGCTTTGGATGATTGCAAGTATGGCTATGCTATAGAGAATTTCTGCATAAATGAATTGGCAGTTTACTAGCTTCAAAATACATATCCAAATCCCTCAAAAGCTTTTTTCAAACCCACGAAACAAATGGGGTCTCTATGGGCAAAGGCATATAGAGACACAATTCCATTAAAAGCATTGAAAAGACACTGTCTATGGCTATATGGCCCACAGCTGGCATTGTTCAACTCAAGAAACTTTAATTTGGGGATGTACTTCAAGGTGATGAGTTATCTAAGAAGCTTTGGAGTTAATCTTCTACTGTTGTGAATTGGAAATAGATAAGGGCTGGGTCCCCTAATACAATGACCTGTTGATGGAACAAATCTCTGCAAATTCTCCAAGTCCTACATTTTGGGCTTCCACTTTCCCCCTTCACTAGATTTCTAGAAATGGAAATGTCCATAGATGAAAGTTATAGTGTAGTTGTTTGGAAGTCCTTGGATGCATGGTTGGATTTGAGGGGAGGGAGGAGGGGGTTTGGGAAATACTGCTTGCTCCCTTAGACAGAGCCACACTAATGTCATCTGGCCAGACATGAATAAACCAAAAAATGTTTGCTACCTATGTGGCCGTGTGTAGAGTAAAATGATAATTCTTCCAATTTATTATGCTTGGGAATTTGAGAGATTTGGAAAGAGGGTGTTTATGTATTTTAGATGAAACTTCTGGTCAAAGGTATTATCCATTTACTAGTGTACTAACACATCAAAGTCCTGAAGCGGGCAAAGCTCTTTCCATTCCACTGGCTGATAGGAGTCCTTTCTTTAGCTCTCAGCTCTTTCCATTCCCTATTTCAGGCATTTGTGTGACATTTTACTCTCTCCAACCGCCTCCTTCTTTTTGCCATCATTTCTCTAATTCTTTATTCACACTCAGTTTTCTGAGACTGATAAAATGGTCCCGGAGAGTTTGCTTTGTAAAAGAACTTTGTAAAAGAATGTTCAGGCTTAGGAAACAGTAGAGTTACTTAGGAGAGATATTCTCAATGTCCCTGAAATCACATTCTAGAATGGTTAATAAACTTTGCATAAAATGTGCTTCTTCCATTCAGGGCATGTTTATCTACTCTGGGTTCATAGCTTTTATGTCCCGTCTCATTATCAATGCATTCTGATAATGCTCAGCCAAGAAAGTAAATTTGCCTCACAGTATGAAGATGGGAAAATATGAGCCCTCAAGATGATTGTTTCGAGAATTAGCAACCTCCTGCCAAATTCCTCAAGACTTCGATCAAATGTTTTAATTTGAAATTTTATGATGATCTGCATATTTTGAGTACAAACATTAGACAGAAACTGGAGACTCCAAGTGGCTGCAGTCTGTATTCACGTGAAGTCACTTACATGTCTTCTCTTAGAAATGCACAGCTAATTCAACCATCAGCTTTTGTTTTCTCCAAGTACAGTAATTACCAACTCACTGCATTTTCTTTTCTTACCAAATTGCAGATTCTTCTTATGAACCTACATAGTCTCATAGCAAAATCTGTGCTTCAAACAGTAGTGACTATCAAAGGTTTTAGTTATTATCTTTATAAAGTTAAATAAATAAATAAATAAATGTTTGCATAACTACAATGGATAATTACAATTGACATTGCAAAACTAATTTCTTATTGTAAATTTTTCAGTCTACAATATAACATAGCATATTTCATGTTTGGAAACAAGATTTTTATTATTTCTGAATCTTTCTCTTTCTCCCTCTCTTTCTTTCTTTCACACACACATTTATAGAATATACAAAATTTAACTAAATTTAGATAATTACCCAAACTTACTCTTATTTTTTATATTCTGTAAATCATTCTTTATTAAAACTTGTCCTTAAGTAGGCATACTAAAATTAAATGAAGAATCCTTCTGACAAGACCAGTTAAATAAAGTCAATTAAATTTTAACTTCTTCAACAGACTTCAACATTTGAGCTTCGTATTTCTTGACGTGAAGCCAAGGTTAGTTCTGGTTTTAACAGAGTTGGTCTTCTTATCACTATTTTAATAAAGATATTTTTGAAAAATCTTATGACAGGCCATCAGCCAGAATGATACACCTCATTATCAGTAATCAGTATATATTTTTGAATGAGAAATATGACTGGTGTATGTGTGTGAACAGGTGTACCTTTCATCTTACTATTCCTACTTTGTTTAGGATCTTTATGGAAACTAGAAATAATGGTTATATTCCTTACAGTATTTATAATAATTGTCATATCTCTAGAACGAATCATCTTCAAGACACTTTATAATGAATATGCCCCTATTGCACTCTGGAGGAATATAAGGCACACTAAAGTGTCTATTTTATAGTTATTTACACCTGGATATGGGACAGGTTATTTACTCAAGATCACCACAAAGTGGCTGGGACTTCACACATTATCAGACGCAGAAGAGTCCAGGAAAAACAGGGGTTAGTGGAGCACATTTCATCATGATAAGTATTTTGCTTTTATCTCTAATATTCAAGGATATATTCACTAAGCAGAAAACTTGAGACAGAAGCTGGGGAAATACATATTTTATTCCTCAATAAAGATTGTTGATGCTGGCATACAAAAATAAACAAAAACAACCAGTGAACAAATACAGGGCAATGTGTTCAAAACCTACAGTGGCTCTTCCTGACAAGTCAAAGAATGCTTCATTAAGAATGTGATTCTTGGGGTGCCTAGGTGGCTCAGTCAGTTAAGGGTCTGACTTCGGCTCAGGTAGTTTGTGGGTTTGAGCCCCAAGTCAGGCTCTGTGCTGACAGCTCGGAGCCTGAAGCCTGCTTCAGATTCTGTGTCTCCCCCCTCTCTCTGCCCCTCCTCCCCTCAAGCTCTCTCTCTCTCTCTCTCTCTCTCTCTCAAAAATAAACGTTAAAGGAAAAAAAGAATGTGATTCTTTTGTTTAGTGCTCCCTGGGGCATGGGGCTATTAATGGAGGTGGGGATAGTGAATCTGGGCAGAGAGTATTGCATGCCTGGGGACATGGAAGAAAAAAGATAAAAAAGGACTTATGGGACTATGGAAAGGCAGAGGAGCTAGAGATAAGATCTGAAAACAGGCAGAGAAAAAGTCATTGGAGGACATAGGTGACCATGTTCTGTAGTGTAGTGTTTACTTTAAGGGCAATAGTGACAACTTGACCAATTGCAAAGAGAGGGTCTCACAGCAAGGTTGTGGGAAATGATGAGGCTGGATGCAAGAAATAGTATGGTCCTGTGTTAAAAGTGTTTGTGGAGGTAGACAGGAAAATGTGGGTTTGAAATGATTAACAGGGATGTAAAGATTGATAGGAGAGTTTAGGTTACATTTAATTTAATGTCCAAACCAAGACACTTTTGATAATTCATGGTGGGTGTATCCCCAATAATTATGCCAATATGATAGTCATCATCCAGGACTGTCCTAGGCAACCACGGATGTATGCTTGCCCTTAGAGTAGGGTCACACCTATACATTCTTGCCAGCTGCAGAACCTGGAGACTAGAAGAAAACATCCTTGGTCATGCTGTTCAGGAAGACAAGAAATCTGACAACAACTTAATTTATTAATACTCACAGGAGCCTTTGCATTTTAAAAGACTCTACTTGAAGAACTGTAATGCTTTAACTCCAAATAATCACTTTCTAATGTTTGCCTGGGCTCCAACCCAGATTCATTAAATTAGAACTCTTAGGGGTAGAGCTTGTGCATTAATTTTTTTAAAAATATCCACAGATGTTTCTGATGTAGATCCAATGTTAGGAACTACTGAATTAGAATACAATCTTCTGGGGAGACTTGTTCATTTCCTCAATTCCTTTGTATTGATTCAAGTTCTTAATACATCACTTTATACTTAGTAGATTATCAACATATATTCAGTCATTTTTTTGGTAAGCAAGGGACTGAGTCCCTTTGAAGGAATAAATAAGACTCGTCTGTAATTGGCATATTAATTGTGTGTATGCAAATGCATGGTGCTAGGCTATTTGAAAGAAAATTCTTTCAAGTGGTTAAACAGACCTTTATAGAATCTTGTTTACATGATTAATTTATTTAGCAAACTCTTATTCACAGATAGCACAAGGGCAAACTTCAGTCCCACCACCTTCTGAATTATCACGGTGTCCGTATTTGTGGGGGTCCAAATTAATGAGTTTTTACAGAGCAGATTGTCGGGCTGTCAAGACTGCCACACTGATAGTTGTAATGCAGGGCTTTTTAAACTCAGAGAATAAATGAAGTTTTCCTAGATGGTAGCTGATCTACAAGATATTTGTATTTCATACTGCTAATAAATGTTCATTAAAACATGTTTCATTATTAATTATACAGACTAGCATTCAGAGCTCCAGTAAATTGTATCCCTATTATAATAAACGTATTTAATTACAGAAGTTCAGTAGTAAAGCGTATTTTCGTAAAGCAGTTTTATTAGGTGTGTCATATGGTTTAAACACCACAGAAGCAGACCTCACAATGCATGAAGATTGTTTAAACACATCAGAGTGGAGATTACTACATCACTACATGATAACAGATCTCAAATTTACAATTACCACTTTTATTTTACTGTATCAAACATTCATCTTAAAGCATGATGAACTGGCCACTGGTATTGAATAACTGATAGGCATCATCCATTTTGTATCTCTGAGCCAATACATCAGCTGTGGTTACCTGTAGTTTTATCTTGGCTACACATTATTAAGGCATGATGAATCATCCCTGGCCAGAATGGAAACTATACTGGGGCATCTGGGAAGTGGACTCTTGAAGTGGTAACTACTGTACACTTAATAAACCTTAGGTTTATTTAGACATTACAATTTCAAGTTCAGAGAATGTCACCAGTGTTGAGCCAGAAGAAAATGAGCCCCCACAAGGTTAAATGAGTGACCCTAAATTACACAGCCAAATTTGGCAAGCAGATGGGAACAAAATAACCAGAGAGAGGCAGCATTATGTACTGTGCTTGGGAGATTCAGAGAGGCAAGGAATTAAGCCTTGTCTCTGCAATCTAGTCTACAATCCTGTGATAGTGGTCAAACTATTCCACCTCTACATTCTTTTATGGAAAGTAGACGAGTCCTCTCTGCCTCGTCGGCCTGATGTCAGCAAAAGATTCACTACAGGGTCTGGCACTCAGGAAATCTCAAAATGTGTGAATTCCCTCATTTTCCCCTAGAAACTGCATTTTTCAACTTGTGATCCCTTCTGCTTTCTACTGGATCTCAGCTGTGGCTTCTTGTTCCCACTGAGATTGTGTTCTAGGTGTGTTATTTGTTCCTGGATGATATTCTTAAGAGTGAGTCGGGCCGACGGTGTTTTGGGGTGTTGGAAAGAGCTACCTAGAGAGACAGAAAATCTCCCAACTCTGAGGAGGTTCTCAGCATGACCTGAATCCAGTTCAGAGAATATTTAGAATATAGGCTCATAAATATGTGAAAACTTTGAACTTAGATGCTTTCTAACTTCCCTTCATAATTGAGATTCTATGATGATGTTTCCTTGGCATCTAGAGTTAGGAGGGAACATCTGTTAAAATTTGGTTTGACTGACTAACTTAAATGGAAGGATGCCTCCTTTGTTTCGTATTTCTTGTGACTATACTCGTGCCAGACACAGGCCCTAAAATTGAACAAAGTCTCCTTATTTTATAACTGAAGGGCTTTGGAGACCTAGAGAGGTGGAATAACTCTTCCAGGTTCCTACAAACTTACTGGCAGAAGACAGGATCAATCATTGCTGTATGTTTATTTATACATTTATACAGATGTTGGAGTATCTATTGGCCCTAGAAGCCCCATATTGAATATTCAAATTGCTATTTAATCCTGGTCTCATCCAGACCTCAATGTTTTATTCCTTACATTTCATATGTGAGGCTTCATGGAGTATGTGTGTTTATGCGGGCATTTAATAGTTCTTTTGACTTTCCTAGGAAGAGACATATGGGTATCTTTTTTTTTTAAGTCAAAGCTTTTCACACTTGATTTCAGTTTGTTGAAAAATTAAAATGTGGTTTCTCTCTCTGAGTATGATAGAAGCAAGATAACATAAAAATAAATAAGGAGAGGGTCTTTTTTAATAAAGCTACCTCACCTTTGCCAAAATGCCATCTTGAGTTTGTATACCATAAACTAAAATATATTCTAACCATAAACATTGAGATTCCTCCCCCACCCCTTTTTTCTCTGGTTTGGCTGCAGGGAGGAGGCGCTCCCATTCGTAAGCCTTGGCTGTGAGTGTCTTGCTTCAGACACAGTAGAGATAATTAGCAGGGATAAGTATCCAACAAGAGGATTAGGCATTCATATGGGTAAGAATAACATCTGCAGTGACATGATAAAAATGATACAGACCATTAAACCGCATACATCAGGGCATAAACTGATCACCAGCTGAGGTCAGAAAGAAATCTCCCCGCCTGGTATAATATTGTACAATTAAGCAAATTTGGGGGTTTTATGCTTTATTTTAGAACATCCGTTATCATCAATCCTCAAAAACAAACTCCGGGTCCTTGATTGTCTTCTTTTCAGTGTTTCCAATGACCTGAAACACTCAAGATTTACACTGAAATCCATGCTGTCCTTACTACCACACAAATCCTCAACACACATTTCCAAGGGCTTCATGCTTCTGTCACTCCAATGAATAGTGGTGTGGTGCTTTCCTCTCTCTTGTGCTTGTCCTCTTTATGGTCAATAACATTCATTAAGGAGACGGATCGTCAAAATTTGATGTGTAAGCTTGTGATTAAGAGCTGGTGTAAGTTACAAAACTGAACTCAAATTTGCCTTTAATCCTTCCTTCATTCATAAGATCTGCAACATAATTAATAAAATATAAATGAAATAATTACTTAATGATGCCCTACTATGTGACACATATTGTTCTAGGTGCTAAGAATTTAGCAGTGAATAAAAAATTATTTGCCTCAAAGAGAAGACAGATAATTAAAGGACACACACACACACACACACACACAAGACAGACACTTAGAAGACATGGACAACACTAGAGCCAATGAGACCTAACAGACTTTCACAGAATCTCCCTACAACAGCAGAATATATTCTTCTCAAGTGCACTTGTAACATCCACCAAGAGAGGCCATATGCTAAGGCATAAAGCAAAACATAATATATTTAAAAGATTAGAAATAATACAAAGTTTATTCTCTGAGAACAATGGAATAAAATTAGAAATTAATAAAAGAAAGAAATTTGGGAAGCTCACAAATATTTAGAAATTAACACATTCTTAAATGACTCTTAGTCAAAGGAAAAACTAAATATATTTGAAAATATTTTTAAATGAATGAAGATGAAGACACAAGATACTAGCTTATGGGATACCACTAAAGCAATTCACATAAGAAAATTTGTAGCTGTAAATGCCTATATTAAAAAGGAAGGAAGATCTCAGATAAATAACCTATCTTTCTACCTTAAGGCACCGGAAAAAGTAGTACAAAACCAACCTAAAAGAAGCAGATGGAAGGAAATAGTAATAATTAGAGTGGATATTAATAAAACAGAGAATAGAAAACAACAGGAAAAAAATTGATGAAACCAAAAACTCGTTCTTTGAAAAGATTAGCAAAATTGGCAAACCTTTAACTAAAGTGATCAAACAAAAATGAGACTCAAATTATTAGAATTAGAAATGAAAAGGAACACATTACTACTGACCTTACAAAATAAAAAATGTTTACAAAGGAAGGTAGACAACTATATGTCCATAAACTAGGTAACAGTTGAAATGGACAAATTCCTAGAAAGACACAAACTACTGAGATTGAAACCAGGAGAAATAGACAATTTGGACAGAACAATCACAAGTAAAGAGATGAATTAGACTATCTACAAAGGAAAGTTCAGGCCCAGGTGACTTCACAGATGAATTCTTCCTAACATTTTAAGAAAAATTAATAATAGTTCTTCAAAAATTTTTCCAAAAAATAAGAGAAACATTTCCCAATTCATTCTCTGAAGACAGTTTAAACCTGATACAAAGCCAAACAAAGACACAACAAAAAATAACAGTCTCATATCTCTTAAAATAGAGACTGCGAAATCCTTAACAAAATACTAGTAAACTGATACCAGTAACATATCAAAACAATTATACACCGTGTCCAACTGGGATTTATCCCAGGAATGCAAGGTCGGTTTAACATCAGAAAATCCATTAATGCAATACATCATATCAATAAAATAATTTTAAACACCATGATTGTCTTTACAGAGGTGGATAAATCATTGACAAAATTCAACAATCTTTTATGATAAAAATATGCAATGAACTAGGAATAGAAGGGAACATCTTCAAACTGATAAAGGTAATCTTAAAAATGAAATCCAGCCAATATCAAATTCAATGATGAAAGGTTGAATACCTTTTTCCTAAGATCAGAAGCATAACAAGGATATTCGCTCTGGCCACTTCTATTCAACATCATGCTAGAGGCTCTCACTATGACAATTGCATAAGAAATATAATTAAAAGTCATCCAGATTGGCAAGGAAAAAGTATTGAAGACGTAAATGTAAGAGCCAAACTATAAACTCTCAGAAGATAACATAACAATATAGGCATTTCTATCTAAACAAAGTAGATTAGTGGTTGCTTGGGGCTGGAAAGGGGACAAGAAGGGAATAGGAGGCAGATAGTTAAAGGTACAGGGGTTTTTTTGGAAATGATGAAAATGTTCTAAAATTGAGACTGTGGTGATGGTTGTACACATCTGTGAATATACTAAAAAACTATTGAATTGTGCACTTTAAATGAAAAATTTGTATGATATATAAAATATATCTCAATGAAGTTCTTCTGATTTTAAAACCAACACATTAATAAAGAACCAACCTATCAGATGGGGTTGAGTTTTAAAAAGAGGCTGCCATGGAAACAGGCTGCCATGTTCAATATGGAGCACAAGAATGGTTTGCTCTTACCAGCTTACAATGAATGAAGCCCTGCTTTTAATATACATAGACACTTACTCTTATAACATTCAACATGGAAAGATGTCTTCTCATTCCTGTCGACATTATATATATATATGTATATATAGTAACTGACTTCTCTGAAGGATCCATAGAAGTGAGAGGAAAAGAGAATTTGAATACTCTCCTAATAATGAAAGATGATCTGTATGTTCAGTATAATAAAAGTAGAATTCTGATTTATATTGTCAGCCCACCTCCTCCATTTCTTTCTTGCAGTCTTTCTTCTTTTTCTTCTTTGCTTCTCCCTTCCTCCTCTGTATACTCCTCCCCTACTTTCTTTCTCTTTATCCACTTCTTTCCTATGATATTTTACTCCCACCTTCTTTTCTATTTAACTTTGATGTCTTCATTTTCAGAATCAAAAAGGGATGAAAGTCAAAATAGGACATGTACCCAGGAACAATAAGCCAAAAGTCCCCTAGTATATATATTTTTTTCCAAAAAAGTAATTTAGTGACTTGAAGTATCTTGATAGTTTTTGTCTGCTTCCTCGTTATGTAACATACACTCATAGTTATAACCCAGGACTTCCCAACCCCAGCACTATTGACATGTTATGCTGGATAATTTTGTGTTGAAAGGAGCTGTCCTGTGCATTCTAAGATGTTAAAGGGCCTTCCTGTTCTCTGTCACTAGACACCAGCAGCATGCCCGTCTCCAACCTTAACAATCAATGACATGTCCAGATATTGCCAAATATCTCCAGAAGGCAAAATCATCTCTTATTGAGAACCATTGTAAACTAAACCTGAGAGAAAAGCTCTTCTCTTGATTGGCTCACATTGCTTCTCATGTACTTTCTCTCTCCAGAAAGAAAAGTAGGTTTTGGAAAGGACGTACTTAAAGCTGAGAGAGGCCCAGGAAGTTGCTTTACTTTTCATTTTATATTTTTTCAGGGTACAGATCCAATGACCCACTGAACAGGAATGGAAATTTTCGCTTGACATTTTAATGAGTTTCCATATGTGGTATTTATGTTCTATTATCTTCGACTTCCTACAAATTCAAAAGTATTCATTTTTCCCCCTTTACTTCTTAGCCCCGACATATATTATTGAAAGATCAACACGTTAAGTACTTTCTGTTGGATTATAGAGATAGCTGGCATTCAGCATTTGAAGAATGAACACAAATCTGAACAGAATCTAGCAATAAGCCATTTTGCTTAGCTATGTCTACTAGACCAGCAGCAATGGCTTATCTAAAAATGAAGTGTGGGGGTGCCTGGGTGGCTCAATCAGTTAAACGTCTGACCTCGGCTCAGGTCACAATTTCATGGTTCGTGGGTTCGAGCCCCACATCCAGCTCTGTGCTGACAGCTTAGAACCTGGAACCTGCTTCAGATTCTGTGTCTCCTTCTCTCTCTGCCCCTCCCCTGTTCATGCTCTGTCTCTCTCTCTTTCTCTCTAAAAAATAAATAAACCTTTAAAATTTTTTAAATAAATAAATAAATAAAAATCGTGATTCTGTGGTAGGGTCCCCTCCCTAAGGGAAAAAAAAAAAAAAAGGAAAAAAAAACCCTCACGGCAACCTGGTTATACGCATACATGACAACATCCCTCACAACCTTATAACATGAGACCACTTAATCAGACTACATGTTTATATGTTACCATATATGGGAGACAAAGAAGTAAAAAATATATATTAAAAAAACTACAGCCCGTGGTGCTCGGGGCTCAGTTGAACCCAACTGAGCAGTGCCGGCAAGAATAAAGTTGTTTCCTGGGAAGAAAAGCCTCCGTGTCATGACTCTCTGTGCTAGAATCCTGCTACAATGTAGCTCACAGTCTCTTCAGGACTTTATTCATTGTCTAGTTATCAATAGCAACTGCTTTTCCATCCACTCTATTCCAATCATCAGGTCAATAAACACTGTGTGCCTACTGTGTACAAAGCACTACAATGGCACCAAAAATTTTTATTGACTTATTTTTTAAAGTTCCTTTATTTTTAAGAAAAGTTGGGTAGGGGCAGAGAGAGGCGGGGGGAGAGAGAGAATCCCAAGGAGGCTTTGTGCTGTCAGTGCACAGAGCCGGTGGTGGGCTCAACCCAAGAACCTTGAGATCGTGACCTGAGCGGAAATCAAGAGTCAGTTGGGGAGTGCAGGTTTACACTAGGTTATATGGGCTGTCTGGAAGAATTATGATTGGTGCTGGAAGAGTTAAACTGACTACCTAACACAGGATTGGCTGTTTAAATAACAGGTGATACATTATCTCTATTTCTATATATAACTTCTACTTCAAAGAGCATGTTAATTCTCTAAATGTGGAGTGTTCAAATTCAAACAAAAGACTGCAGTTACCACCCAACCGCAAATGACCAGGTGTTCCTTAATAGGGCAATTAAACTAAAGCATACCTGCAAAGGGTGGGGACCATTTCCCTAAAGTCAGTGTGGCAACTTCCCCACCACCCACCAACAGAATATAAACCAGAGTTTCCAGAGAGTCAAATCTCTGGTTTTTTTAGAAGCCACACAGATCTTTCGCCAAATCATCCGAGACGGGGTAAGGTCCAACCTCGAGCATCCGCAGGTATTTGTGTAAGGACTTGCTGTCCCTGAGTGCAATTTCGGAGCTAGGCAAGCAAAATATGCCCTTTGGGGTTGGAGTAGGAAAAGATCAAATGAGTAATATTTCAAACATTTTTTCTTTTGAATTAAAATGCACGGTTTAAGCCATATTTCAATTATCAGCTTGACATTACTCTTTAAGCAAATGACTAGAGTTAACAAGAGAGCTACTACATTTTGAATACATTGATTTTCTGCTTGGTCTAAACTCTAAATAGCCGATTAGAAAGCTGTGAATCAGACAGACTCAGTGTACCTAATACATCCTGCAATATATTACAAACTGGAAACATTCGGATCTTTGAAGGTGAAATGAATTAAAAGCACATGATTGTTACAACTTCAATATATAAATAGTAACGACATACTAGCGCTTATCTGGCAATTTAAAAAATAGTCCACATTTTGTTATGCACGTCAACCTAATGCATAAAACTACTGAGCTTAAAGGTATAAAGAAACACAGATTTATTTTTCAAAAATGACTGTGAAATGAAATGAATACTTAATTGAACAGTTTCCAGTTACAGAATATGCTGATGTTGCCCTCCATTATTTTCATAAGCAGCAGGATATTTCTGCTGCTGTGTCTCTCACTTCTATCTTGGCATGACACTCTGGTTGTCCACATTTAGCCTGGGCCTCCATTTTATCGATCACAGGAATATCTCATCAGCTTAAATAGTATTCCTTGAATTAAGAATTAGTTGTGTTTGCTTAGCTGTACTCCCAGCACTGACAATGTGACCTTGGGGAAATGGCTTCACCTCTCAGTATCCCGAGTTTCTCTATCTATAAAATTATATTAATGAAATGATAGCACGTACCATGTCATTGAGAAGGGTAAAAGGTGATTATAACTGCACAGGCTTGTTGTTGCAATTATAATATCAGGAAGAGAATCCATGTAATGTTTCTAAGCTCTCCTCCTAACTAAACACTAAAAAGTATATTTCACTATATTTTGGTTTCTGAAATTTAAACATTGTAATAGAATTGAGAAAGTGGAAGGAGATGGTATCTATTTGATATGATTATTTAGCATATAAATTACATTTATTGAGGCAAGGCACCTCCCAGTAATTTTTCCAAGATGTTTTCCTCATACAAATCCAGGTAACAGAGGGTCTTTGAATTAAGGAAACTCAAGCATGGACGATTTTAAACCTAGCACAGTGGATAGCAGCGTACAAACATGGAAGCAAATCTAGAAGGAATATTTGCGCCTTCAGCTGCCTTGGAGGGAAAGACAATGTAAGTCTCGTGTAGACTCTGCCTTTACCCTTACCTTTACCTTTACTGGCTTTTACCCTACCCCTGGCAAACCTTCCACTGCCTGTCAGTTTAATCATTTTATGCCACTATCTTATTTCCAGAAGAGCCAGGGGAGATTTTTTTCCCCATAGAGTTTTTCCGGCAGGCCCAAGAGCTCCTGAAGTATTGCCCCCACTCCATACTACAATTCATCTCAGGGCTCTAGCTTCAGGAATTCAAAATCACGTTGAGGTTTTATTGATTAAAAACAAAACAAAACAGTGATACATTGCCCTTCTCATGGTTCATTTGCGATAGATCTATTTGAAATAGATGAACAACTTTTAAACCAGATCTCAGAATCTGAGGGGAAAAGAGTGGTGCATTGGATAATTCCCATTCACTTAAAATCACTGCGCCTATGCAATCACAAATTGAGGTCATCTACGAAATTGCATCATTGGAAAGTGAGATGGAAGTAGCCCAGTCCACTTGGCCAGGCTCCACTTCAGGAATTAGCCATGTTTGCTTGGTTGTGTCATATTGAAACAGTCAACAGTCTTTTGTTTCAAAGATAGTTAGAGAAAGTTTGGAGAATACAGAAATGAAAACAGCCAAATGAAGGAAAATATTTTCTTTGAGGGCATCGTATAATCAGGTTTTTCAGTCTGTAAAAATCAAAGCTGAATAGACTCAAAGTCTACAAGACTATAAAACTGAAAAGAATAGAGAGAAGATTGAGATAGACTTATTCATCAAATTCCAGAACAAAAGGCCCCCTTTGAAGCTTGAAAAAGGAGGATTTAGGATAAATGGAAAGAACTATTTTTTAACACAGTGGGGGATAAACTTTTGGAACTCATTATCCCAACTACTGCTATTCATTAAAAATATAAATAGATACAGAGACAAAGATTCATTTCTGAATAAAGATCAGTAATGGGTTACTAAGGAATGTTCAGGTTTAGTTCAATGATTGGAAACTTTTGCATTATTGTCACTCATACCTGGTTTTAAATTCTAGCACAGCCCTTACTGGAGAGATGACTTAACCTTCAAAGTCCCACTTTGCATTGTGCCATAGAGATAATAATTGTACTTACATTTTAGAGTCACTGGAGTGATGAAATGAGGTGAAGCATGCTAACTTCATGGTAGCTCACGTGATGATGATGAAGATACACGAAATGAAGAAGATGAAGACAAAGAAGATGACAAAGGAGATGAGGAAGAAGGAGGAAGAGAAGAAGAAGGAAGGAGAAGGGGTGGGAGAAGAAGAATAAGAATAAGAACAGGAAGAAGAAGCAGAAGAAGCAGAAGCAGAAGAAGCAGAAGTTGAAGCAGAAGCAGATGAAGACGAAGACAAAGATGAAGAAGAAAGAGAAAAAGAGAAAGAAGATGGAGAAGAAGGGGAGAGAAAGAGGAGAGACGGGAGGGGGAGGGGATGATGATAATAAAATCCTTCCAGGTTGATGTCTTGTCATTCTCAACTTAATCTCATACACTATATTTCTGACATTTGCAGGACAGTCCTAACCAACAAAGAGTTACACTGTTCACAATGCAATGTAATGCAAATAGGGCCCCATTTGAAAAACACAGATTTAGACCATAGATCTGCATTGAGGAAATCTATTTCATACTTAATCCCCTTAATTATGAGTTACTAAGCTCTATTGACACATACACACAAATAAATGTATGCATGTGTACACAGACACATGTGGATGCACACACACACACAATTCAACTCTTTGATCCAATGAGTTTTTAATTTAGTCAGAAATTAAATGTCTAGTTTTCTAAGTTAATTTGACCAAGAAACTGAGTAATTTTTGGTTGTAAATATAGGCTATCTTTTGGTATATCCTAAGCCTGGAAAAGTTTTCCTCTTTGAATTGTGTTTTACCTTTCTCCTGAAAATCTAGAAAACAGTGGGAAGAAAGTTATTCCATATCAAAAATTGGAAAATACATCTGTGTCCAGCCTGTATCTGCAACCCCATGTTTGTTGTAACATCATTCTCAACAGCGAAGATATGGAAACAACTTAAGTGTCAGTTCACAGGCAAATGGATAAAGAAAATGTGGTATGTGCAATATTACTCAGCCCTGATAAAAAAGGAAATCTTGCCATTTGCAACAGCTTGGATGAGCATTAAGGGCATTACGCTAAGTGAAATAAGTCAGACGGAGAAAGACAAATACTATATGATATCAGTTATATGTGGAATTTTAAAAAGGCTGAACCCAGAGAAACAGAGGGTAGAATGAGGGTTGCCAGGAATTGGGGTAGGGGGAAATGGGAAGATATTGGTCAAAGGGTACATAATTCTGGTTATAAAATTAGTAAGTACAGCATGGTGATTATAGCTAGTAATACTGATTCATATATTTGATTGTGGCTAAGATAATAGATCTTAAATGTTCTCACCACACAAAAAAAGAAATTCTAATTATGTGATGGGATGGAGGTGTGAACTAATGCTATAGTGGTAATCATTTTGCGAATATACAAATTTATGAAAACAATACATTGTACACTTTAAACTTACATGATGTTATACGTCAATTATACCTCAATAAAGCTAGGGAGAAAAAAAGGGAATTTGAGCCAAGTATTTTCCTTCACTCCCTTCAGTCCTTCCTAAATATGGTCTGAAATGAGGTATATTATAAAGGCTCATTGCTGACCATGTTTTGCTATCCATGCTTGAAACAGATTTTTTTCTTTTTAATTTTCCAAGTGTTATTTTTTCCCTCATCTACCACGCAGCTCTTCTCTTCTGAAAATATATTTCTTTACTTTTTTACCCACTGCAACACTAATTCTAAATGCAATGTTCTTTCCTAACATTCATTAAAAAGACTCACAAGGCCACCATTATGTGTGCGTGTGTGTACACACACACACACACACACACACACACACACACACATCTCTCTTCTCCGGAACATACATCTCTAACTCAATGTTGTGGCGCCTTCACACTTCAGGCAGAGGTCCTGACACTCAATCTGCATAGCTCTTATCTGTCCTACACAGGAGGAGGCAAAGGGGTCTGGGGGCAATGAAGAGAGAATATTTGTTGCAGTTCAAAGCAAGCCGTCTTTTTTTTTTCTTTCTCTCTCTCTCTCTCTTTTTTTCTCCTTCCAAGATAAATAGAAGTAGAAAGGACAAGCAGTTTTGATTAGCATTTAAAATGTTGTCAATTTTTAATGAAAGCGTAACCTCAAACCATCAACTTCACACAAGCTGGAGACAAGGTTGCAAACCGAATGCTAATATATTTGGCACACTTTCTCACACTTGTCCTTCCGTGAACTTTTCTTGTTGCTAATTTGTTATGTCAGCCCATATTAGTAGGTTTCAAAAGTCCAAACTGGCAAGTGTGGTGACCCAAAGAGAAACAGTCTTCAGAAGATCTTTAGATCGCACAGGAGTTGGGCAGTTTATTAGCTGTGTACCTACAGTCCCGTAGACCCGACTACTCACTTGGACGACTGGCCAAGTTTCAGGAGTCATCTTCAGAGTATTTCCAAATCTGTTTCTGAATGTGACATTTTTATTCAGGAAAGAAACGCTTGCCAGTGAGTCAATAACATTCATTGCATGCAAATGATGTATTTGTTCTACCTTTTATTGATAAAGCCCAAAATAGCAAAAGGAATGCATGTTACTGGGGCACCTGGGTGGGTCAATCGGTTACGTGTCCAGCTCTTGATTTTGACTCAGGTCAGGATCTTGCAGTTTGTGAGATTCACCCCAGTGCACTGGGCTCTGTGTGGACAGAGCCTACTTGGGATTCCCTTTCTTCCTCTCTCTGCCTCTCCCCCCCTTCAAAAAATAAGTAAACATTAAAAAAAAAAAAGGAATGCAGGATACAATGATTTCCCTCAAAGAACTTACATTTTTAATAGCAAAACAAGAAAAAAGGTATGAAAAAGACAGGAAAATACTGAGAAAAAGATATAAATAAGTATGAAAAAAATGAAGAGCACACTTCTGAAGGGAATTAATAATGGCGCTATTAAGGTCCATATATAACTAAATGCATATTGGAATGTCTCTCTCAGAACAACCAGGGACTTCATGAGCTAGTACACACAGCCTCTGCTCCCCCACCATTAATTTACTTAGGGGAAGCCTGGTAATAAAACAAATATATCAGGTTATCTCTGATAGCAGCACAAAATGGAGAGGGGAAACAATGAGCCACATTACACAAAAAGCATGAGAAATTTGACCTTTGAGAGCTTTGCTTGGATCTTATTTAAAAGTCAAGAAGGCAGCTAAACTAGTTTCCACTTCAGAATGATTAAAAAAAATATTTGCTATTTAGGACAACTCAGGTTTACTGTTCTCTCTCTCCCTTTTTCTAGCTTTCTGCACAAGCTAGGGTGCTCTTTTAGAGTCCACTTATACAAGCAGGATGTAAGTTCTATAAAATAGGTAGATTTAGTCAGAAAGTTTGTCAAACACAGGATGTTACTCATTCCAGTATTTTCCTGGGGAAGTTCACATTGTCCACTTTTCAGTGAGAATGGGGATTGAGGAATACGACTTTCCTTACGTACAAGGCATGATACTTTCCCTTGTTGATTCTTAGCGGACCTACGGATGTGAGTTTATCTGATGTAATATGTGCTCATTTGCTTTGTGCTTATGGATTTTAACTGGGATGTATGGTTCTTTCTTGGCAAATACATATATACCACTCCCTTAGGGGCTATTCTTTTCAAATTCTTCCAGCATCTTTTGAGGACTCTTTTACACTCTGGAGAAGGCTTTTCCATTGTTTTCATGGGAGAGTTTTCTATTAGTGACTCACGTTAAAAGGAAAACATCTTGTCAAAAATAGAACTTAATGAGCTCTGCATTTTATTATGAATTGAAATATGCAAATCAGTAGAAAGAAAATCAAAGGTGGAGGCTCTTAACATTATAATGTGCCCCTAGCACACTTTAAAAATAACAGTCTCTTAAAAGTATATGGTCATGAAGGTAATATAGATAAACTTACAATAAAAAAGAGTATATTTATATTGTCATTTCCTGGCTTCCGTATTTAACTCTAAAGTGTTAATGTTGTATTAAGAGTCTAGGTTGATTTAGGCAGAAACACACACACACACACACACACACACACACACATCTTTATTAAAAAGAGGAATTGCACAAGAAGATTTGATGGAAGAATTAAAACTAAAGGTCATGAAATTTGATCATCTCCATATTTAAGGTTACTCTAAGTACTCTGCAAATAACAAGGTGCTTTAATGCCGTGCCTGCACTTTCGTCTCATTTAATATGAAACCCATGAAAAATTGTTCCTGAAGTCATTATCTTCAACTGTTGAGAGCATAGATCATGACTAAGTGACTGAAGTGCCGTGGGAACTCTCAATGGGATCCTGTTCAGGATCTGATATATGTCTCTTGGTATCCATCAAACTCAAATGATGTGCAAAAGAAAAGAGAGGCAGAACTTTAATTTTTTTTTAAGTTTCCGTCCTGCTTGCAAAATGCAGGACCAAGGTAAGTTGAGAAATTGATGTGCAAGAAAATTAAAATATAATTTAAAAAAGTCATGTGAGAGGAGCGCCTAGGGGGCTCGGTCAATTGAGCATCTAACTCTTGATTTTGGCTCTGGTCATGATCTCACAGCTCCATTTGTGAGTTTGAGCCTTGAGTTGGGCTTTGTGCTGATAGTGTGGAGCTTGTTTGAGATTCTTTCACTCTCTCTCTCTTTCCTTCTCTCTTTCCTTCTCTCTCTTTCTCTCTCTGTCTCTCTCTCTCTCAAAATAAATAAACTTTAAAAATAAAAATAAATAAAATAAAATAATAAAAATCGCATGAGAGAATTTTTTAATATTTTCCTTGAGAACATTACATCTGGCTTCTTCAAAAAGGTACACTGTGCAAACTTTTGACATAGTAAAGGTTCTGTGAATCATACCTTATCTGTTTCCTTTCTCTCTGCAAAATTTGCTTAATCTATCTAACAAGTATGTTCTGAATACCTGACATTCATATACATGGGTGTTAGGAGAGCTGGTCATAAAATAATTTTGACTTCAAGAAAAGAAGTAGCTGACTTGGGTGATCAGGAATGGCATCATGGATGAGGAGACATTTCAAAGTGAAATAATCACGTCAGTAAATCCACAAAAAGGGAGATGAAGAGGTTTGATTCTAACACATGGAGATTTTTATACAGGAGAAAATGGTGTGCAACTGAAAAAAGTTGAGGCGACTTTAGCTTTATGAAGATGTAACAAAGTGGACTCAGGCCACTGGGAAGCCCATTGAGTGTTTTGTGGAAGAGAATGACACTAACCAAAGTAGTCTGGAAGGACGACTGTAGTGGAAACAAAATATGTGATGAACTGGAATGGGGAGACACTGGGGGCAGGGAAGTTCAAGAAAATAATTATAATGTCCACTGTGGTGGACTTGGGAGACACAAAAAAGAGAGCATAAAAAACATCAAAGGAAGACTTCCTAGACAAGTGAGGGAAGTTATGGACAGCAGGGAAAGGTCTCCGTCAATGTTACTGCAGGTGCAGATATGGGTAATAATGAGAATTATTAATACTTATTTAGCTCTCTGAAGAGAGGAAGGGGTCTTTGAGTTAAATTTAAGGCATTTTCAGTTTCCTTTGAGCATACCATTTGAGTGGAAGTTAGCAACAGCTACTTGGAAAGTCACGTTTGGATGTTAAATCTAAGACCTCCACTGGAGATTTAGAATACAAGGCTCCTGAATAAAGAAGGCAAGGGGCAGAGAAGATATTGTTACTGGACAGAGAGCCAGTTCCGAATTTGGATTCAGCCGCTTGCCACTCAAAAATCAATACTCAAGAGACAAGTGAGGGTGAGAAAGGAAAGTTGCTTTATTCAGGAAGCCAGCAACTTAAGAAGATGGTGGACTAACATTTCAAAGACCCTCTTCCCTGTCCTGGTGAAGCTGGAAGGTTTAAAAGGGGAAGGAGCAGGAAATGATAGGAGCTATGTGCAGGAGAAGCCCTGCTCAGGTGGTTAGTTGTAGGTCCACAGGAACCTGAACATACTTGCTAGGATCAGGGACAGCTGTTTTTGAATGTGGTTAGGCCTTATCTCCTGGGAAAGGTTGGTCTTTCACTCTCCAAGGTCAGTGGTCGGCAAATCTTAAGGAAAGTAGGTTAGTTTTGCTACAGAGCAGGGGACTTAGGTCAGCAAGCAAGGAGTGCAGAGGCTTGAAGCAGGTTAACCCCTAAGACCTAGTTGGAATGCTGTTACAATATTACAAAAGGGTGAACACAAAAGAGCTGAAAAAGCAGGGTGTGGTAGGGTGAATAATGCTCCCAAAGATAACCGTGCCCTAGTCCTTGGAACCCATGAAAGTCACCTTCTATGGCAAAGGAGCTCTGTTGATTGGATTAAATTTAAGCTCTTCTGAAGGGAAGATTATCCTGGTGGATTATAAATGTAATTTCAAGAGTCCTTGGAAGAGGGAGGCAGAAGGAGATTTTCCTGAATAAGAAAGGAGGCTGGGAAAGCAGAGATTGGGAGCGATGCAGTCACAGGCCAGGGAATGCTGGAGGCCTCTAGAACATAGAAGAATCAAAGAATAGATTCATTCCCAGAGCCTCCAGAAAGAACTGGCCCCGTCCATACCTTGAATTTAGCCCTGTAAAAACTGATTTCAGACTTCTGGTCTCCAGAACTGTAAGAGAATAAATTCCTATTGTTTTCAACCAAGTTTGTAATAAATTCCTAGCACAGCAGTAGAAACCAAGTACAAAGGGCGTATATAAAATGTACAGTAAGAGCAGAAGGAAAAATCAGAGGTGAGTCCATAGGGTTCGATGAGTCACAGAAATAAAGGGTGGAGAGAATTTTAAAAGAATTCCCACTATTGAAGAGTACACATAAATTCTGTATCTCCCAGATTGGAAGTTTAAGATGCAGAAGGGTGAAGGAAGTCAGATATAAGGATTTTAGACTGACTTGTGTTCCTGATGCAGATTCATACAGGTTTGAGCTTTCTAGTATGTGGTCCCAAGGCTAGCTCTCTTCTGTTCTCTAATGTTTAAGAGAAAATATTTTTCTATGTATCTCATTGAGCTTTCAGCTTTTTGTATGCATATTTGGAGGCAGAATATAATACAGCGGTGCTCTCGCTGGGAGATTTCCATGTGAGCTCCAGGAAGCTGGTGAGCTGGCAGGCTGAATTACTCGGATGAAATACTAGTTTCTGACTCTCTTTCTTTGATGTTCTAAGACGTCAGAAATGCAAACATTTTTATACCTAACTGAATAATAATTTCTTTCCAAGCCTCTATATTTCATAAAATGGTGGTTTAGATGCATATGTGTGTGTCTGTGTGTGTCTGTGTGTATGGGTCAGTAATGATATGACAATAGATGGATTTACATAAACTCAGGTTCACACATCTGTGTATGAAATTGTCCTGGCTCCCTACCTGGTCTGACCTTGAGGCTAAAGAATGTTTACATCAGTGATGAGTCTATCAGTTCTTGATGAATCACAATGCTTGCTTATGTTTAATCATTGCTGATAGTACCAGCTGACAGCAAGACCTGAGGAGAGAAAGGGGAAAAACATAAAGCAATTGAAATCTATTTAACGGAGGAGAAATTTTTTTTTTTTTACAAATGACTCTTTTTGCATATGGATGGAGTGAACTGAAGGTTATTCTGTATATTTATATAAAGTACATGAAATTACAGAGGATGCATTTATTTCCTTTTGAAAATAAACCCTGTAAATGTTTCCTGATAAGCCCTTTAATTTAAGATACCAGAATGGATTATTCTTTGACTTTTTAGTGTGAGAATTGCTTGTCCTAGCATTCGCAAGGAGTGAGAGATTCTCTCCCTCACAGGTCGAAAAATGATTTTGATTGGATAGAAGAAGATAGAGAAAAGAAGGCAATGATGTCATTAAGGGTCTTAACCATGGTGGGGTGCAGGACAAGGAGATTTGGCTTAAATAGCATGTGCTTCCCCTACCATACCAACCACTGGCCAAACGGGCATGTGCTGAACTCTGCTTGACAAATACTTGGATTTCATGACAAAAAAAACCTTAAATTTCTGTGTATATAACCAGAAAATGGTTTTCTTTGCCAACACAAAACAGAGCAAAGGGATACTCCATCATCACCAGCCTTAAAACACGTTTTCTTCTCCATAAATGTCTTTAAGGTGCTGTAGATTTGTCTGCAAACCAGTCTGATGGGTCACAGTTGAGGATGTTTTCAAAGGAATGCAACTGTGTTGATGAACTAGCTTTTGTGTAACCATGGCGACAATAAGCTTCTTCTACATTGTCTTAGTTTAGGAGAGGGCAGGAAATATTGCATGGGACTTGATAGGGACTCTTGTTTCCATCTGAGAAGGAAAGAGGAAGTCATGGGTATGGTATGCCATTTTTCCTTTTCATACCACATGTTACAAGGGTGGACCTTGGACAGCTTCCTCCCCAGTCTTTGTCATCCACTGGCACTCAGAACCACAGATTCGGTTCTAAGTAATGCTTGAAAAGTATTCTAAGTAATGTTTCAATGGCCTCATGTACTTCTACACTGGCTTAAATGAGTTGGAACTTGGAGTTATACACCCAGGCCCAGGCACAAAAGCCAAGGTCCCAGACGAAGCTGCTAGAGCCAATGTCTTACTCTTTCACATTTCCCATCTCTGCAGTAGCTGTCTCTCCCAAGTAAACATGTCCCAGTTCTTCTTTGTGACAACAAAGAACCTTAGGTTCTGATTCCCTGGAAACCCTGAACCCTTGTAAATCACATGCCATTAACAGTCACTCTACTTTGTGCTCAGCGATAAAACTGGTTTTAGTTCGATTTCCACACCTGCTTAGTCCTATCCCCATTTCTTAAAGTACCCCCCCCACTAGACCTTGAGCATATCCCTCTCCTGCACCCACAGAGAGATGTCTAGAAAGGCATGGGTGTAGCTAGCTAGTATCTTCCTGTTTCCTGAATATTGGCTGTTGCATGGTTCTACTGTGCTGAGTATGTGTTTGGAAAGAAGGTCTGAGAGTTTCACTGCCAAAGATACAGTTGCAGATACAGTTGTCTTTGCCTGGAAGCCAGGTCATGCCAGTGGCCTGGTTAATGGGCCTTTAAAGATCTCAACTCCCTCTTGTTTCCTCAGATCATAAGGGCTGAGGTACCATAATGCCTTTTTTCCTCAGAGACTACAGAAAGTAAATCAAAACTCAAAATTGCTTTTGTTTAGTTTTGTGCTTAAACTCTGCACTGCCCACCCTTTGCACTGAAGCTGGAGAGCTGCAGTCAGTCTGCAGTCTGTCCACCTACACTGCACCTCCTTGAGCTCCATAGTAGGTCTCTTCTGAGACAGATGCTGCCAGGAAGCAAAGAAAAATGGTGTCTTTTAGGTCAAGGATATATTAGGACATAGGAAAAGGATCCTCATTTTTAAAAATTTCAATTTGTATCACAATAACTTTGTTCAAGGGATGCTTACTTGGGATGGAGGAGCAAAGAGGCTGAAGACACCATGAGCCTTGGGAAGCAGGGCTGGAGGTGGCGCTGGACCCGACAGTGGGTGTAGAGGACAAAGACACCACTGAGCTAGATGTTCACTCCAGCCAAGTTGCTGCCCCTTTAGGGGCTGGTATAAAAGGCTTCTGGGGAAGTTCAGTCCTAAATGCAACTAATGCATATGTACTCATCTGAAATATTTCTGCCATTTTATCTAAAATGGAATATTTCCAAGAGCTGATTATAAGCATGTGAAAGAAGTCTTAGTTGCTATTTTTTCAAACTTCAATCAGTTCACAGGGATGATTATATTCAACTATTGAGGGAAGCATTGACGTAATCTATCCAAACGTGCTCCTGAGTCATCGCTGAAAATGTGTGTATCCACGATCTGCTGTATCTCGCCTTGACGCTTCTTTCTCTTTTAATTAGCAATCTTTCCCCCTTGTGTGTGTGTGTGTGTGTGTGTGTGTGCATGCTTTCCTACCCACTTAAGGTTTCTAGCCTAGAAAAGATTCCTACCAACAGTAACCACTATTTGAATGGTGAAATCAACAGCACAGCAAATGTGGTCCTTAATGACGTGAGACCTGTTGCCTCCTCAGTCTCATGAAAAATATTCACTCACGTACATATTTTTAAATGTTAAAAACGATTGTGTGAAAAAAGCATATTGACTCCACCTTTTACAGATTGGAAAGATTCTTGCAGCTCTGTGCCAACATATTTTTATTTTTATTTTTTGCAAGAATCACTTTTATAGTTATTTTCTCTTTCTACTACATGGTTGTTCTTGCTCCTTAATTTAGACTCTTTGCCATGCAAATATTATTTAAGCCTTACTCAGCTTATGTGGTGATTTTAAAATGTTTTAATGTTCCGTTTGACATTCCCACTGGTCCCATTTCTTATGCTGAAAATGTATTAACTCCCATATCAATATATATGTATATACACTTTTGCCAATCAAGGATATAAAAAGATATTTTCTGTGCATAATTAGAGAAGTTATTATAAGTAGAAGATAGAAGGAGAGAGGGAAAGGAGGGAGACAAAAAGAGTAAAGGAGAAAATGAGAAGAATATAAAGCGAAAGAAAATGGAAGTTAAGACAGAATTTCAAAACGTACAAAAAAGACGGAAGAGTGAATTCCTAAATTAAAGATAGGAAAAGAATGAAGCAAACTCAATGACTGGGAAAAATAAACAGCAATTTGAATAATCACCAAATAAATTATTAAGGGAAAGAGGGAAAGAATCAGACTAGGGACTGATAGCAAATCACAAATGAATACAGAAAAGAAAGTACACTATTGGTAATGGGTCATTTCAATTTAACTGAAATGCTCTGATTTCCTATACTATTCCACACTTTTTATTTCTAGTTTTATCAAAAATGTTATTCCCCAAGTATTATTCTTATTAATGTTCTCTTCATTTCTGCAGGAGGCATAAAAATAACTGATGAGTGTGGGAACATAAGCCGTGTGGTTAGTGAGGCAGGGGTGATAATTAGAACACGCTGTACTACCAGTAAACAAAGCTATTATGAACGAGAGAGTTCTTTATAGAGTGTTTAAAAAGAGGATGGAAATAATATACTTTCCCTTGACTGGCTTACAAGCTCAGCTGGTTTTTACCCTGAGAAATTAAAAAAAAAAAAAAGTGGTTGGAGTTAATCAGCCAGTGGATTTGGAATCTCGTTAAATGCAACTATAAATATTATTGATAGGTTTTTTTGTTTCATATTAATTTTTCTTATACAATACCTTTCCTACCCAAACTTCTAGTTTTTAAACAATATCCAAAATTTCATAAAGTTAAGTTATTGAATAAAAATCCTCCATGACCTTTGAACCTATGTTTTAAGAGGTTTGCCTGTTTGTTTTTACTGATTTTTAATAATTCTGATTCAGAGTTCTCAAAATGTGAAATACTGTTTGTAACCTCTGATCTTACTTTGGGCCTCACTTGTCACACTTCCACGTATCTGAATCAAATAATTCTGATTCTGGAACTATAGCCATTCTCCAGTGAATTTATTTCTTCTTCATCCATTGGGAATATGTTCCAATATCCCCAATAGATTCCTGAAACTGTGGGTAGTACTGAATCTTATATATACTATTTTTTCATATATATATATATATATATATATACACACACACATATATATACTTATGTTAAACTTTAATTTATAAATGATTCACAGTAAGAGATTCACAACAATAATAAAATAGAACAATTATAACAATATACTGCAATAAAAATAATGTGAAAGTGGTCTCTCTCAAAATATCTTATTGTACTGTACTCACCCTTTTTGTGATGATGTGTGATGATAAAATGCCTAGTGATGAGATGAAATGAGGTGAATGACGTAGGCATTGTGACCTAGTGTTAGGTAACTATTGACTTTCTGATGATATGTCACAAAGAGGATTATCTGCTTCCAGATCACGAGTGATGGTGGGTAACTAAACACTTGGAAAATGAAACCGCGAAAGGGGGGACTACTTTAAGACCAATATGTCTATATTTGGGAGTGTTTTTTCCCCAAGCTATATCAAATATATGAAATATCACACAGTGTGTTTCCTCTCGTCATCTCTTCATACTCCCCAAACACTTGAGTTATACTAAGAAGCCTTTGTTATACTTTTGCCTTCTCATCTATGTAGTTCGACCATGTGCCCTCATTTTTCTTTCAGAATACAAGTTCTTTCAGTTATTGTGAAACAAAGTAGGAAAATGCTTTGGTAACACAGGTAAAATTATGAATGGCCTCTTAAGAGAAGGTACACTTTACCTGGTTTGTGAAAATAGAGAGACAGTTGTGGAAAAGGGAGACAAACTCGAGGTGGCTTTTTAGATAAAGAAATGAACATAACTGCCTTCAAATGCAGGCCTTTAAGTCTGACACTTGTAGAGAAATCTGCCTGACTTCATTGAAGTATGCATGTGCCCAACACTGCAGTTGGTTCTAGGGACAGGAAGAAAAGAAAGTCATGGTCTTTGCCTGGACAGAGCTGATGGTCTGTCAGAAGTGGTGGAGATGGGCTTATTTATAAGTGACTGAGTCCCCTGGAAATTACTGGGGTTACAGTAAAAGGATGTACAGAGGAACATGGGCCTGGAGTTTGGCCAATAGATCACCAAAGATGAAGAGTCTGGGGCATATTCACCCACTGCAATGTTCTCTTATTTCCCTGCTTCTGCTTTTGCCCTTATGGTCTATTCTCCACCAGGCAGCCAGAGTGATCCCTTAGAAAACTTAATGCTAGTAATACCATTGATTTGTTCTGGATCCGACAGTGGCTTTCATCCCACCTTGAACACAATCCACAGGGCTTACCCTGGTATCCATACTCCTGCCATCTGGTCCAATCTCATGTCTCTCTTGTCCATTTTTCACTAGGCACCTTTCTGCTACTCCTCCAATTTATCCAGTTTATTCTGCTGTCGGGACCATGCTCTCCATTCTTACTGCAACACTCGCTTTCCTCTCCCTTTCTTCAGGTGTCTGTACAACTCTCTCCTGCTCAGAAAGGACCTCCCTGACCATACTTCCTCTATATCCCTTTTTTTATTTATAATATTGCTTTTTCTCCACATCATGTATCACCTTCTGGTGCTATCTTATGTACTAATGTCCTCGATTTGTTTGTTTCCACACAAAGAATGTAAGTTCAGTGAGAGCAGAATCTTTGTCATTCTTATTCATTGAAATATCTCCAGTCTCTGGAATAGTATTTAAAAAAAAAAAGACTTTCAATAATTAAAGAAAAATAAGTAAAAGAATGGAAAAGAGAATCCTAAGGGAAATTTTAGCCATTGATTTAAAGTAATCAGAAACTAAAATTTTTACTGAATCTGAATCACTTTCCAGAAATAAAGCTTTCCTCCATTACGCTTTTTGGCCTCATGAGGTAGGATTTTTGAAGATACTTAAGCAAAATCTGAGTGCTCATGTGTTAAGAAGAATTCCTCCTACAGGAAAAAAAAATCCATGCAATTAGACGCAGGGTTGGATTAAATGAGCTCAAAGTCCTTCCAACACTAATGGTTCATGATTCTATAGACAAAAGTACCTAATCACAGGAGGCCAATGGTCTAATGCAGGGTTTTTAAAACTGTTTCAGAAAGTAGTAGTTTCTTGGGATCTGAATCTTTGTGATAAATAAAAAGTTGTGATTCAAATACATTTGAGAAATTTGAATGAAATACATTGAAATAAGCTTCTTGATAGAATGAACTTAACTATGTGAATGGGTATTATTAATCTTCAAAGCAGGAATATCATTTGCAGCTTTAACCAGATTTATTTGAAAGTGAATATACTTGGTTGTAGAGCAACCTACATAACTTTGGGAAACACTTTTTCTAACCAAACAAATAAGTTGATAGGACTTAACAAATGTACAAAGTGCTTGAAAGTTTGCTTTCTCTTTCTTCTGCATCCCTTTACACCTTGCAGGACCCTCCCATCTGAAGTAACTCATAATCTCAAACTTCTCGAACTTCACCTATCACGAAAAACAATCAAACATTTTTCAGTGTTTTTATTTTTAAAAATAACCTAAAATCCATTTTGAAGATTATCCCACATAATAATAGCAATATTTTATTTTAAAGAGTTTAAACAGGGATTAAAAAAAACCATTTTCCTGTAATTTTTAAATGATAAAGTTCTAAGTGATTTAATCTTTAACCTAGAAATAAACAGCACATGAGAATCTTCACTTTGCCAAGGAAAAAACTAAGACTCAGAGAGATAAAATGGCTTGTTCTTGTCCCAGAACTACTAAAGATGTGAACAAGACCTAGCTGTAAATATCTTTATCATTCCATTCAGCACCATGAACTCCTAATGCTACACCACCAAACATCGTGGTATCAAGGTACAGGGTGGCCTCCATTGAATGAGGATGCACAGACTGTCTCAGGGCACTTTATGTAAGAGTGCACCGCAATGCGTCTCTACATAACAGGCACAATTAAACTTGTCCCCCCACTTCAAACCCCAGGTTATTATCTGTGCAGGACAGTGAGAAAGTGGGCTCGGCTTGGGGACAGAGATAGGTAGTTCCAACCAATGGGAGAGGTCACCATTCCACTTGTTTTTGTTCCCTTGCACTGAGTTAGACTGCTATGCTTCTCTTCCATTATTGTCAACAATGTCTGAAATAGAAGAATTGTTTTCAGTAGTAAAGACACAATGAAACTTGAATTCAGGAGGCTTGCCAAACATCTCTTTCTGAGCCTCCACTGAATTTTTTTGCTACCAGCCATAGAGAAGGTCAAGAAAGAAAGGCATGATGATAAACTCACTTGTAAAATTGTTCTAACAAAGCATCTGTGAGCTACTGCTTGATCAAAATGACAGACATCAATCAGAATAATAACTTCAAATATGAGATTTTCAATTAGTGAGTGAACATAAATAAACGTGTCTGGAAAATCAGCATAAGGGATTTTAGACAGAGACAGCCCATACATAACAAGAGAGAGGCAGGTATCAGGGAAAAGGTGTGCTGTTCAATAAATGCAAAACAGCCCCCCCAGAACCCAGGGTCAAAGAGGAGCTAGAGGAATTGGCTTGCACATAAACAAAGACCTATGCACAATTATCCTTGAGTGATGCTTGTGAGCTCATGCATACCTTGTTACAGATCTGTAAAGATGACTGGCCTCCATTTTATAAGGGGACAGAACGCACCTTCCTCTGCGACTCAGTAGGGCTTTCCAGACCTCCCCACCGAAATGTAGCAGATTAGACAAACTCTCAAAATAGAAAGTGTAGCACGCGTGAGGGGATACTCTTTAGGGATGGAGAAGGGGAAAGAGGAATGTTATAAAAGTCAGAGAGTTTTCCGAAATGTTGAGTCTGGCCTTTCAGCAAACTAAATAATCCAGAGTTTGGTCCATAGTGTCTGTCAGCACAGTAAAAAGTGATTAACACAACCAAGACCTATTGAGCACAGCAGGCCTACTTTTCAAGCATAAACAAGGAAGGAGAGAGGAGACGCTTGGTTGGCGGTATGCCTCACAGACTATACAACTATTATAATTATAACACCAACAATGACAACAAAATATAACATTCAAAACTGTATGTATATTCCACCTTTCATCAAAAAGCCACCAAGGTCTTTTCAAACAATAACTCATTAGTCTTTACAATACCCCTGTGAAAGAGTTGAGGATGTATATGTTATTAGCACTTCGCACTTCCATTGTACTTTTCCTCTAGGGAGATGAAAGTAGGATGGATTGAAATTATAAAGTAGAAACCACTTCAAATTCATGGATGGATTTAAAGGAGGGCTTTGCCATGGCTGTGGATGTGCCCTTTCAGCAGGGAAAAAACTATATAGTACTACTGAAGGGAAAGAAGGAGAAAGGAAATCATGCCTTAATGATCCTTTGAAGGCTCTTTTCTCTCATATATCTGTACACAGTTCAGTCACGGAACACTTGGCCCCATTGAGGGGAGTTCAGTCCAGTATCTCATCTGAAAGAAATAGAAATCTGACTTTTACGCACTCTTGTCTCATAACGAATCCAGTGTCCCTTTGTAGTTCTCCAGTTACTGTTCCCAAGAGTCCTATCACGGTTCCAGAATCTTTTGCATTGTTCAAGTCATTCTGGATGCCCACGTTTCAATGTTGACTTTCTTACCTGGTAAAGTCAAATAAGGACCTGAAAGAGTTTAACTGTAACCATTGTAGACCTTCTGCTTTCAATCTAATTAAGATGCCCTTGTCTTAAACAATCGTGCATTGCTAGATGCTGAATTAAAGAGTCCTTTTGGACATGGAAATTCCTCAAGGAGTTTCCGAGTCAGTTCTTGTGATCTCCCCTCCTTAACAAAAGGGAATGAGAACTGTTCAGAATAATGCTGGTGAACCTTCAGTTTGGTTATATGATTGTATCTAATCATCGGTAAGAACTCTTTTAAACTTTACGGTTTAGGTATGCAATGGAAGATATATAAAATAATGGCCACGAAGCAGAGTAGGATTGTCATATAGACAGTAACCAATGAATATAATTTAAAAAATTATTATAATCAATGATATAAGCTAATATCATGGACTAATTGGAAAAATAATTCTTGAAACGTGCTAGAAAATGCATGCATCATGGGAGAGTCTTTTGTGTTGCTGTTTCCGACTTGAGAAGTAGGGTCATTCTTTTATACTCTACAGATTTATGGTTCCTTTTTTATTATGCATCATGAAAATTTTAAAACATGAGAAACTGTGTTCTATTATCCAGATTTGTCAAAAGTGAAATTGTTTTGAGGACTATAGTGCTGCAAATTCAATTGAAATGACCTTTACCACTCCCTAACCCATTTTGCTCTTTCCTTTGCCTGGGTTAATCAATATTTTTTAATCCAATGAGCATCTTCATATTTGTATTATTATAATTTTATTACATATGCTTATATCCACATGCAAAATACAGGATTGTATTATATTTAAAAACTTATACAACAGGACTTACACCATAGAAATGTTTTTTTATCTGGCTCTTTTAGCCCATATTATCCTTTAAGATAATATTGATGGTGCAAATATTTTCCTGTATTTGTTTCAGATTTTTCTCTCTCTCTTTCTTTAATGCAAGGATATGTGACTCACTTTCCAGTCCTTTCCCTTCCTCGCTCCTTAGATATACCCATCTTGAAGTTGATGTGTGTCATTTCTGTCGACGTTATTATAATTTATTATTTAGGTGTTTCTCTATGGACATTAATATAATTTTTGAATACTTACAAAATATTGTAATGTTGAAGACGTTCTTTTCAGCAATTTACTATGAAAAATTTCAAGCATACAGCAGAGTTGGAAGAATTTTACAGTCAATACCTACACAACTACCACCTAGATTTCATCATTAACATTTTACTACACTTCCTTTATCATTCATCTCTCCCTCCATGTATTCATGTCTCTATACATCCATTAATCCATATTAATTTTTAAATTCATTTCAAAATAAATTGCAGAAATCTTTTACTGCAAATGTTCTTTGCAATTGCATTTTCACTTAGAGTTGTATTTAGTTGATTCTTTTTAACTGTTGGAAACTATTCCATTGTAAGATTAACAATACCGTGTCAGTTTCCATGAGTGATTGGCAATTGGGCAGATTACAATTTTGTACATATTACTAAATGGGTATCCAAGACAGCTTTGTAAGCATACACCCCTATATGGCAATGTAAGAATTCACATTTGCCCCCATCCATACAAACACTTGAAATTACCAGGTTTTTATATTTTATCAATATGATGGCTTCAAATATCACATTGTTTTAATTGACATTTTTTTTCTGATAAATAGTGAGGTTCACCAGGTTTCCATGTTAAACATTTGTTTTTACTCTTTTTGGAGCTGTTTGTTTAGATCCTTTCCTATTTTTTTAAGTTTATTTATTTTTAGATAGATAGGGAGCCTAAGCAAGGGAGGGGTAGAGAGAGAGGGAAAGAGAGGATCCCAAACAGGCTCCACATTATCAACGCAGAGCCTGACGTGAGATCAAACCCACAAACTGCAAGATCATGACCTGAGTCACCCAGGCAGCCCTTCAATTTTTATTGTACAATTTTTCTTCTTCTTTTCTTCTGATTGGCTTGCAGTTATAAATTATACATTTATGCACAGTAGTCTATTGTCATGTATATATTCATTGTCAATATTTTTTCCTAATAATGTGGCTTTTCTTTTTTATTCCATTGAAATATCTTTTACCATACAAAGCTGAATTTTATACATTTACAGATGTATTTTTGGGTTCTTGAAATTTTTAGTATAATAAAGGTATTTTCCTATATCTTCTAAAAGTTCCCAAGTTCAGCTTTTTGGATATAGGCTCTTTTTCATCTGAAACTAACCTCTGTGTTCTTTATCACTTAGGGATCTATGTTATCTATCTTATTTTCCCTGGGAACAGCTATTTTTCAAGCAATGTTTGTTACAGAGTTTCCCACTGGTTTTTAATACCTCTTTTGTCACTCATCAAGTTTTCACGTACGAGTAAGTCTAATTTGGGTTTTCCACTTTCTTCCAGTGCTGTAATATGTCTGCACTGCTCCACCACAACAGTGTTTTAATAAATCTTGGTAAATAATATGACAAGTTCTTATTCTACCTCCTTCTCTACTTTTCTTTTAAGAATATTCTTTGTCCTTTAACTTTCCAGATCGTTCATGGGTCAAGTTCTTTGAAATACTCTGTGCGATGCTCTTTGTAATTGTATTGAATTTATATGAAATTTTAGTTAAAAATTATCATTTTATGCGATTTTCATATATCTCTAATTAATATATCTTTATTTTATGTTCTTCACAATTGTTTGTAACTTTTCCCTTAATTTCTTAGGTCTTTTATCACATCTTTTGTCAGATTTATATGTAAATGACTTTTCATTTCCTTGCCATTTTAATGGTGTCTTTTGTTATTAATTTTAGATTTATTACTCTTGATATGGAAGGTTGTAAAGAAATGTCAGATTTCAGAAGGCAGATCTGGTATATATAGTATATTACTGAACTCTCTCATTAATTCTTAACAGATTGTTTGGAGAATCTCTTGTACTTCACAGATAATAAAGCTTTACCATTAAGTTTTAAGTCATCTGTTTGCTGTACCATATCATTAGATATTCTTCATCAGGTTAATGACATGCTCTTCCATTCTTATTTTGCTTTAATCTTTTGTTTATCATCTATAAATACTTCATTTTATTCAGTTCTTCTCTACATCTACTTAAAATTTCATCGTATCATTTTTCTTCAATCAGTTCAAGAGAACATCGATTTTCTGACATTAAACCATCCTTGCATTGTGGCATAAACCCTAGTTCTTTTTTCTTTTGTGGTGCTAAATATCATTTCAAAGATTTTTTAAATTTTCCATTGTGTTCACAAGTGATATTGGTCAATCATTATATTATCTTACATTGATTTCCCTTAGTTTAATAAAAGTATCCTAGACTTATAAAATAAATTTGTTATTTTTCCTACTTTCTCTAAGACAGGGATTTTTCCAAGTCTCTCTCGGAATGATGTGTATAAAATTGGGCAGAGAGAAAAAGAGGAGGGAATGATTGACTATTATTTCAGTTTCTTCAATACATAGTTTCTGTTCTGTTTACTTTAGCTCTTTGATTTATTTTTGTAGTTTACATATTTCTGTCAGATTGTTTATTATCTTTGTCTCCAAATTTGTTGGTATCAAATTGTTCACAGTGTTAAACTAAGGTATTTTAAATATTAACATAATTTGTGCATTTATATTTCTTTTTGTTCAGAAATTTGTTTAGCTGAGCTACTTTTATTTCTTAAACACTCTCGCCAGTGTTTTTAAAACTTTTTCTTGTTAATCTTCTTCTGGAAACTTATAATTGTATTAATTATTACATTTTTGTGTTGGTTATTTTTTTTTCTATTTCATTAATACATGCTTTAATCATTATTTCTCTCTTTTACTATTTTTTTGTATTAACTATGGTACACTTATGGCTTTATCATTTGCAAGTCTATGTTTATAATTTTTCAGTCTATTTGTATAACAGATAATTTTTTATTTTATACAGGTAATTATTTTTAAACAGATAATTTAGAATCATATATTTCTATTTAAATTTTAATTTAAATATCATTTGATCTCATAAAATTTGATATTTAATGGTTTATTTGCTATTAACTTCTGAATATTATTTAATTTCTATTTTACCTTTTACTCAAGAACTAATAAAAGTATATACACTTCAAAAAATCCAAACTCTCTTTATTATTTAATTTTACATTGTTACTGTCTAAATTTATTGAAATGTTATTAGAAAATATGGCTGATATGACAATGATTCTTTAAAATACATGGAGACTACTTTTTTTCACTAGAACATAGTCAGGTTTTTAAAAAATAAATGTTCCGTGTATATTTGAAAACAGTCTATTTTTAAGCATAGAGTTTTATACGTAGTTATAAAAGAAGTAGAAATAGATGTACACTTAGGTAGATATATTCAAACTTCTCAATATGCTTATTACAATCATTTAGATGTTGACCTTTTCTGTCTCCTTGGTCTGATATATTTTAAAATATTCAGTATAACTTAACTTTTGATTTTCCTAAATATGTTAGATTTTGTTTTATATATTTTAACAAAATTATTTTAGGGATATACACTCTTCAGATTGTTTTATATTGTTAGGGTTGTTCTTTTTATTGCTATATTACTTCTCTTCATTAGATACTCTTTGCTGTATGACATAATACTGTATGAGTTTAATATTACTATATCATAAATCATTCCTTTGTATAATTTTGTCTTCCATATTATCTCTTCCCTTCCCTCTTTCTCTCATTTTTTTCTCTCATTTTTTAATGGGGCTCCATCTCACACACCGTGAGATCATGACCTGAGCTGAAATCAAGAGTCTGACGCTTAACCAATCGAGCTACCCAGATGCCCCAATGTGGTTTCTGTTTAATATGTTTCTTTGTCACCTTTTCATTCTCCTCCCAGGTTTTGTTTGATTATCAGAATTTTCTTTATTGATGTATTTTTTCATTTACTCTTCTGGTTTGGATGTGCTACATTATATTTTTGTTCTTTCAATTGTTTAATCATATATCTATGCATATATATCATAATCCTTTATTAAAATATAAATTATTCATTGGTTTCTCTTTCAGAATATGACAAGGAAAATTTCTATTTTAATTACAGATTAAAAATAACCTCTCAAACATTCTTATTATTTATTATTTAGAATTTTAGTGCTGCCTTCAAAAGACACAAAGTAGTCATTACTTATTTTTTAGATTTGATAATTAAGTAACTTACTAATATGTCTTATCGATCATCCTACTTCAACTCTTCCTGAAGTTTGATTCTTTACTTGAGCTTTCTGGGAAGACCTGCGGTGGTTAACTCAGCATTTACATAAGAGAAAATATAGCTGTTTTGCTCACTTTTCCATTATGCTGGGCATAAAATTCTAGACTGAGGAGTTATTCGCCAATTAATCTGACATTATTATCCACATTCTTTAGTGACATCTCCTAGGGGTAATGACAAGTTCTACTTTTAGTCCAATTGCTATCTGTTTGTAATATATCTTTTTCCCTCAGTTTTTCTAAACTATGATATTTGTTATTTTTACTATTATCTGTCAACGGTCGATTCTTTTTTTGTATATCCCATATTTAAAACTTAGAGAGTGATAGGATACGTTTTGAGGGAGGGGGAAGGATAAGTCCAGAAAATATTTTTTGAGCACATTGAAAATATCAATCTATTTAAGTATCAGAAGACTACTTATGTTATGACCACATTATAGATGAGAAAATGGAGAAAAGACCTGCCCCAAAAAACATTTATTTAAAACTTTCACTTTTTTAAACTTGAACTTGAATGTTTTCAATTAAAAAAATTAGCCACTGTGCTTTGCATATTGTTTGTTCTCAATCTCTTTGATCCTATTTTTGAGGACCTTTATTATAAGTAACTGTGTTCCAAGGCCATCCCCTGCAATAAACATATGGCAGTGGTATGTATAGTATTAAAGGGAGGTAGATAATGTAGGCATGGACTCACTTGCCATCCGTATTGGAGTCTTTTTTCCTCTGTAGTATCATTTCTCTCATCCTCTGGTTAGTGCAACAAGGTTTATATGAAATATGACCCTCATCCTTTATTTCGTATGCTTCCAATTGCTGTATCTAAGTGTATACTTGAAAGAACACATATGCTGGGTTTGATTCTGATTCTTTTGTTTGATGCGTTGTAATACTCTTATCTGCAACAAAGGTACTCTGATGAGTATAGTGCAATGAATTAAACCTACCTAGTTTTGGCTCCATTTTCTCATCTGTAATATGGATTTAACATTAGTACCTAACAAATCGAACCCTTGGTGATATGTAATAGGTTGATATTTTCAATGTGCTTAAAAGAATGTTTACAGGAGCTCTCCTCACCCTCTCCACTTACCTCCATCCTATTATTTTTCAAATCTTATTAACATTAGTTCCCAAATACCTCAGATCGCTGTCCCTCCCTCCCCTGCTATCTATCCTACTGCTGCTTTAGCTCATCTGGACTATTATAATAATTTCCTAAATAACCTGTGTGCCTCCAACTTCATTTTACTCTAATCCATCTTCCACCATGCCACCAAAATGCTTTTCTAAAGTGCAAATCTGTTCATATCACTGCAGTTCAAATTCTAGTGGCTTTTAATTACTTTTGTGCACCTTAACATGACCTGTTTCAGCCTCTGGCCCCAGTTGGTTTCTTCAGGCTTCTCTCAGTTCATGATTTTCCACTCACCTCTTCTTTTGGTTTTCCTGATCTGTATTCAGTACTCTAATTGGCATGTTCTTTCTCCCTTCTGTCCTTATGCTCTTGCTGTTGCCATTTATGATATCCTGTCCAACCTGTCCACTTGGCTGGTCTTCACTCATCTCCCCAAACCAATATCTCCTTTCCTTAGCAATGTTTCTTAATCCTCGTCCTCAGGCTGAGATCTAGGCTCTTTGTCTATGTTGTTGAATACAGATACTTTACTCCTGCATACTGTGATTGTTTATTTTGTTGTCTTTTTCACTGATTCTAAAATGAGCTCCTTGAGGATAGGACCCACATGGTGTTCATCTCTGCATCAGAAAAATAACTACCTGGTTATTTTTGAGTGAAAAGCCCCAACAGATATTTCCTAAACTCATGAATAAATGATTTGCTAATTGAATTTCAATAAATGATTCACACTGAAGCCTGTGGAATAAAGATGGCTACTATTAATGAATTAGAGTTTCAAAGACTTATTTTTAATATTACCATTTAATTTACAAAGTCAGGAGTGAGCACCTACCTGGTGGACAGCCATTTGCTAACAACTATGGGCCCATATAAAGAAGATAATATTGGTCCACATGATGCTTGCATAGATATGAAAAGAAACAGTTTTCACATAGTATAATACAGAGTGTTATTTTGAGCCTTAGAATCAGCAGCGGTTTGGGGAAATTGTGATTCTAGAACTTTAAAGACATTTTAATCTATCCACTCGGTGGAAGTAAATGCCTAATAAAATATCATGGCCGCCACCCTGCCGGCCCACCCATCTTCATCGTCTGTACCTTCATGTCCTCTATGCAGTACAGCCACCCTTAGCCCCTTGGCTCATGTGTGCAATTCCTATTAATTTCAGAAAACGGCCACCGCCAAAGCAATAAGAGTGAATTTAATTTAAAAAGTGCAATCATGTTCTACCTTGTGCAGAACCGGACTTGGAATTATTTGTGACTGTGATTTAGCATTATTTCTGGGGGGAGAGTCACCCTGTTTAATACTAATAGTCTTCCCAGGAAGTTTCATTAGAGTGAACTGCAATTTTTATTGCTCAGGATTTAACAAACTCCAATCTAAAGTCTCACTAGAGACCTCGCGCCTCTTCCCCCCTCGTGAGCGCCTTTCTCCTGAAATTTCTCTGCTCAACACTCCTGACAACAACCTGTCTGCAGATGCACCAACAGCTGCTCCTGCTGAAAAATGGGCTTGTCTCTCTCACGGGGGCTATGATTTCTGGCATATGCATGCCTCCTACTGTCTCTTTGGTTTTAAAGCAATTTTCAGCACACCTGCTTGCTTGAACTTTACTGACAAGCCCTCTTAAGAGTTCACTGAAGAAAAAAATATTCGTTTCCTAGGTACTTCCCTGTAATTCTAAATTTCACTTTAAATCTCCCAGTAAAGTGTTTACCCCTGTGGATGGAGAGACAATCTGTGTTGAGACAGTCCTGCTGCCTCGGGCAGGATCTCATCAGCTCTCATATCACAGCAGATAGAGAAAGGGATGATCCATTAAGGCAATAAGGCCAACTTGTTCCTACAGCCAAAATTGTTCCTTAGAGTACATTTGCTACTGCCATGTCCAGTGTGGGTTTAACCACCACCTAAGAGATTATATCTCACTCAAAAAATTCTCCAATTGGATGGTTCTACTCTTTTGGTTTTGATCCTGCCAGCCTTTCAATTTGAATCAATCTCATGAAAATATTGATCAGTTCATTTTTATTCTACTTCCTGGCCTTACCTTAAAGTTCTCCATAAAGCTGCACTTTTGATTATGTCTCAGGAACATTTATGTGGCCACTGTCCTTAAGAGTCACCATTTAGTCTATCCATGGGTCATGAAAAAGTGACTACTTAATCTGATTGTACACAAGTACCCGACAATTTAAAGACCCTCTTTTTCATCCTTTAGTTCACCGGCCTGGTCTTAGGGTAATTGTCTCAATGCTTCAATGTAGTCATTGTACGACTTTTGATTATTACTCCTGTGGAACTGGTACATGCTCTCAACTGTGGCCAAGGTCATTGGATAGACCTATCTCAAGCATTGTGAGACCAGCAAATTGGGAATAAATGAAAGTTTCTAGCAGGTTAAGTCAGCTAATCTATATCCAAAATAGTGAGAAACAGCAATGGGAGGTAATTAATATTAATATCATGAAAATAATATGAATATAGACTATTAAGACATTCTCAAAACCAAGACCAATAAGCATTCTAAAAATAGGTGATGGATGGACATGGATGGGCCTTTTGGGCTTACAATGCAGTCACACTGTCCCAAACAAAGTAACATAAAAATACAGGAGAAGAAGCAAGAAAGTCCACACAGGAACCAAAGCCAGTGCTGTTAATCTTTGCATATGGAATTTGGTCAATGATATATGTAGGTACTAATCACTCATCACCTAAATAAATATGAAGAACTCTTTGTTTGCTTCAGATCAATTCTTTCTTCTAAGAAATTCTCTGCTTCAAAAAATTAAGAAATAGTTTTTCCTGGGGTAAGCCGAGTGGAAAGTTGAAATAATCTTAGCTAAACAACTACTATGTATTATATTTACTGAAAATAAACCTTGGACTTCACTACACATTGTTGCAATGAATATTATCTCATTCCATTTCTGATTAGGCTCAAAATCAATAAAAACAGAGCTATTGTCTGTTATGTCAAGATATGAATCCAGTTGATCCTGATTCTAAAGCCAATATTTTTTTCCATTTTGTTCTACTGCTTCCAAGGCTTCCATCTCCAGCTGAAGCACAAAATGTCTGTTACCAAAATCACATCGACTCTAGTCCATTTCTAACTTTCTCTTCATCTTATTTTATTGTGCCGAAGTCGGTACAAGAAGGCAACTGCCATGGGGATGGGAAGGCCGTGGCTCTGGAAGGAGACCAACTCCATTTACACTCTAGCTCCGCTTCATACTAGCTTTATGAACCTACACAAGCAGAGGAGCCTTTCTGAAACTCAGGTTTCTCATCTGTAATGTGGGAGTATAAGTGCTTAAAATTGACCTGCTGGGAGGATCAAATACCTGGCAGACATTACGTGTGTGGCAAATATTAATTCCCTTTTCTTTCTTTGTCAATTTGTCAGCTCCAGATTGGATACAATCTTTCTGCTTTGACCTTCCCTCTCCCTTTTTACAAAATTCAATTCCATTCACTTAGCATCTGAACATAATTGACACTTAATAAATACATGTTGAGTGAAGGAAAGATCTCTTCAAGACTCAGATCAAATGTCCTCAGGACTCTGAAGCCCCAGCCCCACCCTTGTTAAGATTGGTGACTGCCTTAAATCCCCTTAGTGTTGGTTTATGCACCTTCATCTGTGTTAGCATTTTGTCTTATATTTATTGGCTCTTGGGCTTTCTCACTATAAGGCAACTTTTTCAAGACCAAAGACCATGTTTTACTTTTCCTTATAAACTTTGTACTTAACAAATGTCTTTGGATATTTATTTGACAAATTATTGTTTGGAAGATTTAACCTTAATACAAGTAGTTAATATAGTTAATTCTGATTAATCTTGTCCATAATATTTTGCAAAGTATTTAAATACAATAAGGAAGTCAAAGAAATTCCAATTATAACATAGCCAGAATATGCGTATATATTTTATTTAGGTTTACATCATAGTTTGATTCCATATTTATGCAAGAGTTATAGCCTACAATCTCATGTTTAAAGATTGGGGTGGAAAAGTATTAGGTGTGGATTATCTACGGAGCTCCATGGTAGGTTGGTGTATAAAAGCAAGGAATTTTACAAAGTAAATAACCCCCCTAGTCAACTTATTTAGTAAATGGTAAGTTTTAATAAAATAGGGTCCATCAGAAACTAAAGAGTCCTGTAATACATAATCTTGAACAAAGAAGCAAACCAAATTTGCCACATACACACACCCCACCATGGTACCCATCTTCTGAACTCACTTTCTGGCAGTGGATTTAATTTGATGGTGGTGGCTGTGATGTGACTGATTTGTTAGATCTGTCCTGAAACATATGCCTCTGTTTATGTTTCCTCAGGAATCTCCAGAAAAGGGTAAATTCTAGTTACCTCCATTGCATCCTGGAAGACATAAATTTAACTTTGAATAGGGATAGGGCTGAATTATCTGCTTTAAAATAGGGACTTTCAATCTCATTTAATTGTTTCACAGAATTCTTTGAGTGGTAAAAGCATTCCATAAATAGGAGAGATTTATTGCAATCTTGTGGGCTTTGACTTCAACTCAAGCCTCTCTCTTTCAAAATCACCAGAAAACAGTTTCCCTTCATTCATAAAAAACACGAAAGGGAACTTTTAAGTTTCTTGCCTTCTCACTTTCCCAACTTGATCCCATCATTCTGCCCTTCATGTCTCAGAGCAACTTCCTCACTCACGGACCCTCTGCTCTAACCTGGCTGTCCACTAACCATGCCTTCAGATGCTACTTGATAATCACATAGTATCTCTACTAGTTTTCTCAGGCTTGTGTTCAGCTTTCAGTTAATTATGGAAACTCCTCAAGTAGAATTCCACATTGTAAACGTAGCTCTGTCACCCTGCAATATTCCCCTAGGAATGTAGCTGACTACAAGGCCTATCCAGAAACCCAGCCCTGCTGAAAGAATATCCCCTTTCTGAGAGGACAGAGCTCTTTGGGCTGAGCCAGAGGGTGGCACCCAGCAGAAGTGAAGGCTGACTTTGACTTCCCTTGGAAACATTAGTCAGAATGGGGAGGCTGCCCCATTAAGAGAACTTGGGGCTTTTCAAGGGTGACTCACCCCTAGGAAAACCCATTACTTTCCCAGAACCCTGCTATATTCTCAATTTCTCCCTTTTTATAGCAAATATAAAGTGGTTAGAACTCCCACACTGTTTCTTCAGCATCTCTGAAAATTGTTCACTCCTGTTCAGGGTTTTACCAGTGATAAAAAGCTTATTCTGCATATTCCCAGAGAGTGAATGGCATAGAATGCACCTAATGTGACTGCCCAGTGCATTGACATTCATATTTAGTACGCAAAGGCAAGTCATTTCTGAGAGAGGGAGTCCAGTTTGTTCTGTAATGCCCTGAGACAGTCCTGTATCTCTTGCTGCAGCTCCTGACAGATCTTATAAAAGATCGTAAATTACTATCTGTTGAAATATACGAATTTAATGGATTCCATTAATGCACACCTGCACAGAAGAGATTTCAGGAGCCCAAAGATATGATCAGTCAAATAGCTTTAATAGTTATTAATTACAGAAGAGGACTATTTATCCCCTGCTTACATAGAAATCTGCAAGTAGTGTAATACTCACACTTCAAGGCTTTCTGGATGGAAGAAGGAAATGGGCTTTGGTTGAAAGGATCAAACACTTATTTTAGCTAATGCATTTCCATGCTGGGATTTTTTTATTTATTTTTGGGAGAAAGGTCACTACTTTTGTATGTGGATTTTAAGTAATTTAATGTCATGGAGAGTGTGGATTTTTTAAAAAGAATCATAAAAAATGCTTTGACCAGCATTTAATATAGGCCACTTCCTTTTACATCTAAGTGCATGGAAATCAAAATGTTTAGATAAAAACCAAACCTCACCATTTAGGAAAGTCCAAGCCAAACTCTTATATGCAGTTTTGGTGATACTCTGCTTGAAGTGGTTGGGCACGGTGATATGCATGAGGTTTTCCTAAACAGCTTCGACCCAGTTATCCATGCACTGCGGACAAAGATCTCACCATCTTTATCTGATAAGAATCATAATGATGACAGAAACTAATTTTTGCCAAACGCTAGATGTCTCACAGCAACTCTGTGAGCCAGATACTATTATCTCAACTTTATAGATAAAGAAATTGGGACACAGGAAGGTAAAGGGTCTTACCTTTGGTCCGACACTTAGAGTTTGAATATGAGCTTCCTGTTGTCTTAGTCTCTATGCCCTTAAGCACTAGGTAATGCTGCCTCCCAACCTTTAGGGAAGACTGTCATGTGACCTTATTTCTGTTCTGATAATGATGACTATGCAAACTTTGTAACACAGCTAGACAGACACACATGCCCTAAAGGAGGGTAGACCCTTATCTGATACAGAGTGAGTCCCTAAGTCTGCAAAATCTGATGAGGGAATCAAGTGGGACGAGAACTGTGTCTAATGACTGAATTAACTAATGCATTCTTCTCCGATTACATAACTGGAAATATCTCTGGAGTCTGGGAGACTGAGGTTTGTCCTGAACACTCATCAGCAAGTTCAGAGGTGGATCACTGTAGTGTGTACTACTGAATGCTGTGTCCCACATCTAGATATTTGATTATGGCTGTGCCCCCACTTAGGCCTTTTGAATTCATTTTAAAATTATTTTGAATATGATTTATCCTCTTGGATTAGCTATGTGTTGTGAACCACAAACTCTGTGTCTTAGGCATCTTTCCATTTCCCAAAGGGCCTAGCACAGTGCTATAAATGTGAGTAATATTCTGAGTATATTTATTCAAGTAACATTAGAGACTGATCTGGTACTTAGGCCTTTGTTTTGCTATCTTTTTTAATAATTTCTTTATTATTAGAAGTCCTATTGCAGTGCTATGTCTTCTATGCAACTTTTAAAGACAACAGTAGCTTATCCTAGCTCCTCTTTTAGGAAACACACACATTTATACCTTTGATTGGTCTTCTTGGGGATGGGTCCCCAATTAACAAACATTTATTAGGTGCCCAGCACTATTCTAAACACTTTCAATGTATCTGCACATCTAATAGTCACAAAAGTCTTCTGAAGAGGTACCATCATTAATCCCATTTTACAGATGGGTTAATTGAGGTACAGAGAGATAAAATAAGTTGTCCCAAGTTGTAAAGGTAGACATGGCAGAGCCAGGAACCATACCTGAGCTTTTCAACATGGAACCTGAGCCTTCTGAAAGCTTGCAATTAAGTGGGGGAGATTAATTGGAGATGGGAAAAGATACCAACTTGAATGGGAAAAGATACCGACTTGAAGAAGTCTAGCAGTGAAATGGTGTAGGTAGCTGGAAGTTTGTTTTGTTTTGTTTTTAATACTTATTTATTTTTGAGAGAGAGACAGAGCATGAGCTAGGGAGGGGCATAGAGAGA
This sequence comes from Cryptoprocta ferox, assembly GCA_028646485.1. NCBI lineage: Eukaryota > Metazoa > Chordata > Mammalia > Carnivora > Eupleridae > Cryptoprocta > Cryptoprocta ferox. Next base: position 55,365,571 of record CM053566.1, on the reverse strand, counting down.
GGGAGACGAATCCAAAGCAGGTTCCAGGCTCCGAGCTGGCAGCACAGGGCCGGACTTGGGGCTCGAACTCATGGACCGTGAGATCATGACTTGAGCTGAAGTTGGATGCCTAACCGACTGAGCCACCCAGGTGCCCCAAAGTTTGTTTTGTTTTTAAGATGAGAGGTCCTTTAGCATTTTAAAATCTGATAGGTTAGAAGCAGAGCAGAGACTGAAGATGTAGCAATAACTGAGCAAAATGCAGCCCCTCACCCAGCTCACACTGTTTTGGCCCAGGAGGCCATTCTCATTTATGTGAACCATGGCGGAGTCTCTCACCCGGTGTCCTACTGCCTACTCCCGTTTCTTATTTCACCAACCACCACAGTCCCTTTCTAAAATCAGAAACTGCTCATGTCACTCCCTGGCTAAAAATCTCCAATAGTGTTCTCATTTCTCACACAATAAAGTCTAAATTCCTCCATCTGACTCCATATATCCTCTGTGGTTTGCCCTTGTATGCTCTGTTTTCACAGTTCACTCCAGAAGATGAACATCCCCTACTCTGACCCATTCTACACTGAGATACTTTTAGTTCCCCATTGTCTTTGGCTCAGGAAGCTATTCTCCCTGTTGTCTGCCTGTAAAATCACTCATATTTTAAGAACCACATCAAACACCACCTCCTTCATAAAGTCTTTTCTTTCTCCCCAGGCAGAATTAAATTTTCCCTTTTGTGTCTCCCTGTGTATGCTGAATATACTTCTATCATAACAACTATAATGTTTTATTGCTCTGATTTGTTTGCGTGACTGGCTTTCCCTACTAAATGGAAAGGTGCTTGAAAACAAGGATAACTTGTTTAGCCTCAGTGTTCTCAATGTAACCAGCACATAGTAGGTGCCCAGGAATTCATTGTGAATAAGTTAATAAATGAATGTGTATTCAAATAAATGCAGAAAATATCTTGTTGGATGATGTGGGGAGAGGAAAATAGGATGAAGACATTTTTTTCCTCCTCTAAAGAGCTGAAATAATGTACCTGGTTTATAAACAAATCATTCTTCTTTCAAGAACATCCCGGTAACTGTCTCAATAAGTGAAGGACATATATTAGAAAGGTATTACACTTGCTGTTGACATTTCATTTCCTGTCTTTTTTTTATGTGCCCATGCAGCTGCAATAACCTTGTTCTTACAATCCCGGTGATTGGGAAAGCCATTTTTATGCAAAAAGTTCCTATGTGAACAAGTGTGGGGTAGACTAGGTGGGTGCAGGTGATGTGGTTGATGGCCATCACTGTGAGTTCCTGTTTCACCATCCTTGGCTATGTATGCCACAGAAATCACTAAATGAGTTTTGTATTGCACCACACAGCATTCCACTTATGGGAATAGCATATTCTTTGCATAAACATGGTGGTGCAGTTTGACATTCTTTAATTTGACCAGGAAGGCAGTCCTCCAGTGGAGGAGGCCAAAATTGTATTACTACCCATTTCATGGCTGTGAAAGCCAAAAAGGCGGTTTGTGATGGAGCCAGAACCAGGATCTGCCAATTCTGACTTCCCATTCTGTCTTCTTCAGTATGCAGTATGACTTTCCAAATGGCAGCTGTATTGGGAGGGAACACCACTGGCTAAATTATTTAATAATAAATATATCTTGCCTTAACATGATAAAGAAAGATGTACTTATTTCTAAAGTGCTCATACCTGAATTATTTGAGTTAGAATATTTCTGTATGGCTGGCTCCTTTAAAAATTGTCATTTTCGCCATTGACATCACTGCCATTATCAGGTTTGCTGGCAATTGTATGCTATTTCATAATTCCTGAAACATTTTCACTTATATCACGTTGCCTGATTCTCAGAAAAGCCCTGTGTGGTAAATATTACAGTTATAGTACCCATTTTACACATGAAGAACTCGAGTCTCAGATTTGTTAATAATTTCAGCTGGTAAGTGTCATGGCTTGATATTGATCTCAGATATTCTAACCTAAATTACATGCTCATTGAATACTTGCTGTGCTTTCAGACTTTGCTCTGAGAGTCTTATACTGCTTTTTTGGCATCCTCTCCATGGCATAAAGAGACCTCCATAAGCTTAAATCATAGAATTGTAGCAATATCCCTTTGTTGAATATCTATTATAGGCAAATGTATATGCCAGTCACCATAAGAAATATCAAGACCAAGAGGACACAGTTGTATTTTTTTTTAATTTTTTTTATTTTTTTAACTTTATAGTTTATTCTCAGGTTGGTTTCCATATACCACCCAGTGCTCTTCCCCACAAGTGACCTCCACCAAGACCATCACCCCCCATTACCTTT
>CM053566.1:54837155-55362753 GCA_028646485.1 Cryptoprocta ferox | reverse complement strand
GTCCTTCTCCGCCTGACTTATTTCGCTTAGCATGACACCCTCGAGGTCCATCCACTTTGCTACGAATGGCCAGATTTCATTCTTTCTCATGGCCATGTAGTATTCCATTGTATAGATGAACCACGTCTTCCTAATCCATTCATCAGTTGATGGACATTTAGGCTCTTCCCATGATTTGGCTATTGTTGAAAGTGCCGCTACAAACATTGGGGTACATGTGCCCCTATGCATCAGCACTTCTGTATCCCTTGGGTAAATCCCCAGCAGTGCTATTGCTGGGTCATAGGGGAGTTTTATGGATAGTTTTTTGAAGAACCTCCACACTGTTTTCCAGAGTGGCTGTACCAGTTTACATTCCCACCAACAGTGTAGGAGGGTGCCTGTTTCTCCACATCCTCGCCAGCGTCTGTAGACTCTTGAGTTGTTCATTTTAGCCACTCTGACTGGCGTGAGGTGGTATCTCAGTGTGGTTTTGATTTGTATTTCCCTGATGATGAGTGATGCTGAGCATCGTTTCATGTGTTTGTTGGCCATCTGGATGAAGAGGACACAGTTCTTATACTAAGGACACTTATGTGTTGTTGGAAAAAATATAAATGGAACAAAAAGAAAGATCCTCGAAATTAAAAATAAAAGCAATCATGGTGGGAAAAAACAAATCTCAGTGAGATGCATATAGCAAGGATTGTGGAAGTTAAAGGGAAGTAATAGCCCATTATTTTTTGGAGTCATGGAACTTTGGGAATGGATGAGATTGTTACAAAATTGATTAAGTTTCTCAAGGGTTTCAGATCTTTCTATGGCTTTCCACTGCCTATATTATAAAATCCCCCAAACTCGAGGCTTCCACATCCTTGCTTCTCTACTGTCCCAAATTCCTCTCACACTATGAGAAAGCTATAGCTGTAAAGCATTTCTTACATTTCCCTAATCAAAACACAGAACACTTATTTTTAATATTCAGTACCATTGCATATTCTGTTTCCTTTTCCTATAATAGTCTGTTCTTGACCTTGTCTTTCTTAGAAGTCCCAGCCTGAATGTGACCTTCTCAAAGATAACTTCTGGCAACCCCCAGAAGAATTTATGTTTCTCTCTTTATGTGCCACTATACATCGTCTCTTCCTCTATCATAGAATTTTTGGTCATTTGTTTATTTCCTCTACTAGAATATGAGCTATCTGAGGTATTTGAAGTGAGGGACTAAAAATTCCTTGATCTTTATAAACATATCACTGAACTCAATACTGCTTGTATGTATGTTGAATGAATAATGAATAGATCCTGTCAATAGTAGAGGGCAATTCTTTCATTAAACCAAACACGGTTTCAAATATAGAAATTTCTTCTACATTAGCCCTGAGAGACAGTCATTTCTCCTTTACTTTAATCCCTGCCAATGTATGAGTTGCTACTGCTCTACAACAAATAAGAAGTCCGAATTATTTTGTAGTTTCTCCATTACAATCATATGCAGGACACCCTTTAAAATAACTAAAGCCAGTAATCATACCCTTTCTAAGTTCTTCCTCATCTAGAATAAATGGCCATTTCTCATTCAATTATTTCAGATACGACATAGCTACACACATTTTAGTTCCTCACTCTCTGGCCTAGGTGAAATTTGTCAGTGTTCCATTTCAAATGGATTTCCTGGAGTCTGCTTGTAACTCTCCTGAACACTTCGTAGAAACAAGGAGAAAAAAGTCAGAATTGGCCTCGAGCTCAGAGCTGCCTTAACATTGGGAAAGGCTCAGAGGAGTCTTCTAAAAGTGAGAAGGGTAGATTATTATATTGCATTATTAATATGCAATGGATATGCATTTATTCATGTATGGTTGGCTCTACCTTTTCAACATTAAATTACTTTCTACCTTATGAAAACTTAGTTCCAAATGCTTTTCTGAAGTGCAAATTGTCCAGGGAGAAAAGATGGTTCTATTAGGTTGGTATTCGAGACCAGCCCTAGGAAAAATAGTGAAGCAGATGAAGATTTTTCTTGGTATCTTTCCATCCTAAATTAAAAAGAAAAGAACAAAAATAAAGAAAATTCACGTTGCTAAGGGATCTGTTGTGCATTGTTCCTATGGCATCCTCTACGCACCCCAACTATTGAACATGCACCCTATGCTTTATTTTGGGGTAAGGATAAGATAGGCATATGCCACAGTAACAAAAGACTCCAGATTTCAGTGACTTAATACATAACAATTTATTTCATGCTCATGCAAATCTGACATAAGCCCAACAGCTCCACAAGGCAGCTATTTTCCAAGTGGTAACTTAGCAACCCAGGCTGCTTCCATCTTTTTTTCTGCCATTCCAACACACAGGCTCCATCTTCACATCAAAGGGGAAGAGAGGCTGCAAGGTTGCCTATCAACAATTAAATTCTTTTGCCTGGCAGGGAGATTTATCATTTTTCACTCATAGTCCCTTAACTAGAACCAGTCACCTGGCTACATATCATTGTAAGGAGGCTAGGAAGTGTCAGAGAATTCACAAATATTTGGTGAACAGTAACTATCCATGCCTCACTCTTGAGCTCTAGCCCCTGCTAGCACAGAGCTGCGCAGGAAGAAACACTAAAATAAATCTTGTAAATCAAATGAAAACATGAATCAAATTGAAACTTAAATTACAGAGACAGAGTCTCCATTGTCTGAAATACTAAGAGGTGTTGTTGTGGAGGGAAGAGAAACTCCAAAGTGATTTCTGACATACCACTTTCTCCTGCATTACACTGGCCAAAGCAAGGCACCTGGCTTGACCCAAATTCATAGGAGGCCTATGAATTCCCTTTTGAGGAAGGAGAAGGACTAGAACATTTGAGAACAGCTCTGGGACTACACTAACATATCTTGTGATGGAAAGCATAAGGATGGAATGTCTGCAGATTTGGAAGGTACTAGAGAAGGTAATTTCGTGGTCCATTGACATTAGTCTTCCATTTGTTGGCAGCATGGTGTCATAGAAAGCACTCTGGGTCAGGTACATTCTACTTCTGCTAACTTTACCGAAGTCACTTATCTTCTTTCTAGACAAGTCATTTAAAATTCCTGGGTATTACTCTCCTTCCTTATTAAGAGATGGAACAGATGATCACTAAAGATTGTTTCTTCCTTAAAATTCTGAAATTTCATGGTTTTGTATTTGCTTCCTGTTTAGTTGTCAATTTAACTTGTTTTCTTCCTTCCTTTCCAAATTCTTTTTATTTATTCTAAAAGCACATCCTGAATTCTACCACACATTGACCTCTAAATGAGAGACATTGAAAGACTGAAAACTGCTCAAGCTTCATGATGCTTACTGCTCAAAAAAAAAAAAAAAAAAAAAGGAAATAGATATGCACATGAACAATATCAGTGCTTACCCCAAAACAGAGCCTAGAGTACATGCATACCATTCACCAGGGCTTCAGAGAGTATTAAATCTGCATTTAGGCAGTCAGGAAAGACCCAGGGTGAAAATGCCAATATTTGAAATCTAGGTGAAGGTTCTCTTGTTGGAGAGACTCAAAAGGTAAGCAACAAAGAGTCTTCATCAGAGGGCACCAAGAAATGGACCAAAACTTGCCTTAGAAGGATGCCAGGTGGTTAAGAATGACAAGCTGAGTGGGCTCAGAGTGTGGGGAACTTGAGAATGTTATCAGGAAATGGATTGGGGACCCCCACCGTTTTATAAAGGAAATACCATGATGAAAAATACGGAACCGCTATTGTAAGTATTTAAAAAAATAAAATAATAAAAATGTTAAGAATGAAATGAAGAAGGGAAAATTGGGGTCATTTGGAGCAGAAATATATGTGAAAGGACTTACAGTGCATCATAGACTGCCTCACATATGTTTGTGTATGTGTACGTGTATGGGTATGTGTGTTATGTTTCTGTGTATAGAATCCCTTTATGGGTGCTATGTTGGTTACTTTTCTGAGTCAACATGGCTAGGCTATGATGCTCCATTATTTCATCAAACAGTAGTCTAGATATTGCTGTGAAGGTATTTTGTAGATATGATTAGCATTTACATCAGTTGACTTTAAGTAAAGATAGTGTTTCTCAATAATGTGTGTGGGCCTCATCAAATCAGTTGGATGACTTAATAGTAAAACACTGAGGTTTTCCAAAGAGGAAGGAATTCTGCCTCAAAATTATAAAATAGAAATTCTTCTGAGTTTCCAGCCTGTTGGCCTGTCCTACATGCTTCAACTTTGCAGGTCCACATAATCATATGAGTTAATTCCTTAATCTCTCTCTCTGCTCCCCCTTCACCCTCATTGGTTCTGGTGCGTGTGTGTGTGTGTGTGTGTGTGTGTGTGTGTGTGTGTGTTTGTGTGTGTTTCCTGGAGAAACTTGATGGAAACAGGCGGGAAAGAAAAAGCAAAGAGGGAATCTTCCATCCACTGCCCTGAGAGCAAACCCAATTATGCCCTTACCTCCCTTGCTAAGACTGACAGATATGATTTAAATTGTTCTTGGTAAGTGATGAGGATTGATTCCAGAAACATCATTTCTCACCGGAAGTCCTCCTCTTCTACACAACACTCTGCTGCAGCAAATATTTATTTTTCTTTTGTTGTCTTCAAGTGCTACTGGAATCTTTCATTTAAATGTTTACATGTTTACATCCTATCTCTCTCACTGTATTGCTGTGTCATGTACAAAGCTTCCTCCCCTCCAGCCCAGTTCTTAAAGACATGTGTTGTTTGCTGATTGGATTGGAGAAGAACTCAACAGTTGGTCCAGAATCTGAACTCCTGCAATGTGCCGGGAGCTCTCCCTGAGCAAGGCATGGTGTGGCTCTGGCAGCATTGCAGAGGGCTCGCCTTGCTCTTCCTGCAGTGTCTGCAGTGGCGGCTGAGGCAGTGAGGGCCTCCTCTTCACATGAGAGAAACACCCATCTGTCTAGGTGTAGTGCAGAACCACTTCTACTGTTTCCCATGAGTGCCCTCATCTCACTGTGCACCACATAAGTGATATGACTGACAACCGAGAAGCTCTCCCAATCCATTTCCACAGACACTTCAATTTGGACTACAGTATAATCATACCCCAGATCAGATTGAACAGTTTCCTGTCTCTCATATAGTGAATATTCAGACACAAAAATGATCAATTTAGCATATGTTCTTTGTCTGTCTTTGCCTTTGTTTGCAAACTTCTCAGAGGCAAATGTGTTAAGAAAATTTGTAGTAAACGGTGCCTAGATCAGGAGATTAGAATTGTCTCTCTTTTTAAAAACATATTTTTCATTCCACATGTTATATGAAGGCTTTGGGAAAAGCAAAATAATGAATTAAAAGACTTTTGTTGTTCAAAATCTTATGCAAATTATCTCGAGGTGTTTTCTGAGGACCCATGTTGTTTTGAGCTCATCAAGTTCTGCTTCTATCCTGTTGTAAGAACGTAGTGGCTGCATTGCAAAGCACCACAGCACCAGGAGAAGAGCATGTTCTTATTCAGCTTTGCTGAATTAGTGACAACTAATGGTGCATTGGAAAAAGTTTTGTTTAGGTGGAGTGCTGAAAGAAAAGGTTTGAGTGAGGTGTGTCCAGAAAGAATCTTCTTTATTGCCTGCCACAGAAGATTTACTTCCAGATTCCTTATCAGGAGCAAGTTTAATCTTCCTGTTTGTCAAAGAGCAACAATAACAATAATATTTTCTTGGTTAAAAAAAATGGAAGAAAAGAAGTCATATTTCTTTATGATTAGTTTATGTCTTATTTAGATCCCCATCGAAGGATATAAAAGCTCCAAAGTCTGAAGCAGGTTTTTAATAAGACAATCTTATTTTTAAGGCATTCCATAGTACATAGAGGACAGAGTTAGCATAAAACATCAATCCAAGGGAATTGAGACTTTTGGAAAAAGTTATCAGAACTGAATTTGCCCATATGGTAATATGGCGCCTGGCATGGAGGACATTGACAATAAATACTGTGCCATGCTGAATCACTAAGTTTGGCTCTGATTCTGTCTACCGTTCCCTCACACTTTCCTCTCCATCTCTTCACATCCTGCCTGTCCTTCAGTGGCCTGCTAATGTCTCCTCTGAGCACTTCTGTGACTAAAAAACCCTTTGAACAGGGTCATTTATTCATGTGCCAAATATTTGTTGAGGGCTTAGTATTGTTAAACTCTGTCTTTCACAAATCCAGACTGCATTCCATTCTAGAGTGTAGGTGTTTTCTCCTTGTTTCTTGTGTGCCGCCATGGTATATGTTTTCCATGGAGAGAGGGCATGTTTATCTGGAGCTCTGAAACTTTACGGTAGGGTTTATTATCCCAGCTTATGGTTTTAATCCTGTCCCAGATTCCAGGGCCACTTGTGCTCTGGGAAAAATTAGAAAGGGGCAGATTCCCACTTTCCCAAGATTTCCCAAGAAATCAACACTGTTTGGATTTCAGTATTTTTTCCATTCAATGACTCATTGAGTCTCTACCCTGTTCCAGGCAGAAGAATAGGGTTGGACACACAGAAAGTGAGGACAGATAGACACATTTCTCATCTAGAGATGTCTAAATAGGTAGACAGAGAAGTGAAGGCATGATTTAATATAATGTGGGAGGTGCTTGGATAGCAAGGGGCTAGTGTCTAATCTCCCATGGTAGTATGAGATTCAGAAATTAAGTCTGCTTAGAAAGTATTCTTTTTTTTTTACTTCTGAACCCTAACATAGCTGGGTCTTCATGCTGTCAGACACCATTGAAACTCCCTGACAGTCAACATCCATACCAACTCTGTTTCTTGTTCCTCTCTTTTCTGCTTCTTCCACCTTCAACTTGTTTGATCAGTTTGGATCATAAACTTGGTTTTCTATTAGCTAATGCTTCCTGTACTCAACTGAAATTTTCCCGAGTAGAATGATCTTGTGGCTCACACTCATGTTCCAATGTGCCTGTCAATTTCATGGCACATGTCTGCTGGGTCTTTAATTTTTTAAAATCCATCAAGATTCCAGGGATCATCCCATTGCCTCATGAGCCTGTAGTATGCCTTTGGCACTGGTGTGTATTAAATACCATATTTTTTATATCTATTATTTTACAAAGTGGAAAGATGACCAGAATTTGAATCTTACGCCGTCTATCTCCTTTTGCAATCCATCTTTATGTATTGGAAAAGATGTGTAAAAAAGAACACTTAAGGCAATCATATATTATTACTAGCTGGAATATTGGCCTCCAAACTTAAGTTAAACTTTTATCCTTTTGCAACAGGTAGGCCCTCGAGGACATCATTTGCTTTTTAACTAACCTAAATGTAGGCTTAGGGGTTTACTGAATGCTCTAGTCCAAAGGAACCTCCATTCCTTCTTTCCATTTGATACCAAAAGGGTGAGAGTAACCTAATGTAAGAGTTACCACTGGATTCACTGTAGCTCACTGATGTCGTGATTAAGAAGAAAACTGTAGGAAAAAACCCACAATGCACAAAGAATCAAATGAAAGGAAAATGTGCTCCTCTCTGATTCTGTTCATAGCTTCCTATTAAAATGTTTACTTGATTATAGTTATTTGGGACACTTAAAGATTAATTTGTTAATGCTTATCATATTTTTTCTCCTGCACAAGAAGGCTGTGTGTGTAAGTAGGTGAGGAAGGAGGGATCAGTAGATGGAGGGGTAGGGAAGAGAGAGTGAAGAAAACTGTGTTCTATCCAAACACATATAACATTCCCCTCAAGGTTCTCACTTTGTACTGGCATGACCACTGATGTTTTCCATACTTAATGTGACACCTCAGTTTCTAATATAAAACCAAGAACAGGACAACAGTCAGGACAACCTCTAACCACCAACACATTGTAAATACCTAAAATCTACCCTCACAAGGTACCTTCACTCAAGGTCTATTTAAATAATTTCCTCAGAAGTCAGAAAATACTACCTTTTGTCCATCATTCCTTTTTTTTTTTTTTTTTTTACTTTGGAAAGTTTGTGAAACATTTTAGGAAACTTCAAACCAAAATAGTTCAAAATATTTTGATACTTAAAAGAGTAAATCGTAGTTATCTGAACAACATTCATGACTGGAGTTTTAAAAATATATATTGGTTTAAAATTTTAAAAGATTGTACTGTAAAAAATGTTGCCTTGTTTAATTCTATTATCATAGTAATAAATATCTTTCAGAGCATGCATGGAATGCTAACTTCTTAGCCACTGGTTCATGGGGAAGAATGCAGCTGAAGCCAATACTATGCAGGTCAGGAGATGAGGCACTAATTGGCATGGCCTAGGCATTGAGAGCTTGTATTTAGGCCCAAAACCTGGCTCACTACATTTTTGAGTAAATTACCTAAGCATGCTTGGTCAGATTTACTTATGTATAAAAAATAGTAATGATTATAGTATATAATTCATGGGTTATTATAACATTAAGTGGAACAATATACCCAGAGTATTTAGAGCAGTGCTTGGCACATTGGTAGTACTTAATAAATTTAGCATTTTTATTGGATTAGCTCCTGATGAGCCAGCAGCATCCATTACAATGCTCCAAGATGTGTCATTATCTCAGGCTTGATTTAGGCCAATATCCATATCTGAGGGTGTCCAGCCCTGCCTGCTGGGGCACGTAGCAGGAGGTTTCAGGCAGAGATCATAATGACAATCAGGTGGATGGCAGCACTGTGGTTCCAGATGGTTCTCTGGCAGAGGGTCATATCCATGGCTGGAAATAGAGGTGATAGGGTCCTACCCCCAGGGGATGGTAATGAAATTCTAAATAGGAATCCAAAGTGAATATAATGGTATTTAGGTGAAGGCTGAGGCTCAGTAAACAAACAGATGTCTCAGGTTCACTCTCCATACACCAAGTACTGGGCCATTGGCAATTGAGGACCATCACACTCCCCATTGTGTCTTCATGATGATAATATATCGATCTCAATTTGGGGGGCCAAGATTGGTCCAAAACATGAATTGGACTAGCACTGCAGTTTAAAGTATCTGCAGGTGAGTGATTTGGGGAAAAGCCATTTTAGAACATACAATGGTATTTCTAACATTGTCTCATATCTTTCTTGGTTTAAAAATGTCAAGGTTGAGATTCAGGATACTGTCCCCAAAGCATGAAATTTATACGTGATGGAGCCATGCATAGAATCTTCCTCTTCTCTTTTAGGATAGTGAACTGCTTCTCCTTTTAGTAGTGGTTTCCCCACAACTACGGTTTTATGTATATTGAATATTCTAGTTGAAATGTAAAATGGATGATGTATTGGGCTACTTGTACCTAGCCAAGATTGCTGCACAATAGTGCCCCATCAATGATTATTGATTAATTTATAGATTACTTTAGTATAGTCTAATTACCTCATATAACTGTGTCCACTTGTGCATGTAATAATTATTGCTTGAAGAGAACGGTGATATTTAAAATTTTTAACGTAAAGATTAGGTTGTAGTTGTAGGGTAATAGAAGCAAAGTATACTTATGATGAAAATACTCTCCAATCTTTTTCTTTAAAATTTTTTGATTTAGTCCATATTTTATGGGTTTAAATGTATAAATTATTCTGTATGTCTCATTAAATTCTGATGGCATTATGGAGAGAAAACAGTCATATATTTACCTTTCTAGTAGGGAACCTAATATATTAAATCCCAAAGTAAGTAAAACAGGCACATGTTTAAGATTGTTTCTGATAAATTAATGTGTGATAGATCCATTATAGATGCTTGTAACACACAAGGTTCTTGTTGCAGACAATAGAATTCACTCTAGTTTAGGTAGAAAGAAATAGACTCTAAATTGACCCCCCAGAATCACACTTGAAGCACTCTACCTCTGTCAAGGGCAGGTAGTTTCTGAATCAGAAGCCAGAGTCAATGCCACCCCTTCCCCTTCAACTCTGCTTTGATGCACCCCAGCAAAATAGATTCTCTGTATACTTCTACTTCCCTCACATAATTTAATTAAACATCATAAAGATGTTTAATAAAGTTTTTTATTAAAAGTTTTATAAAGAAGCACCCCATAGGTACAGAACCTAAAAATATTTCACTCCAGCTTCATCAAATCCAGAAAATACAGCTTTATGTATTTTTTAGTATAATTCTGTACTGGAAAGTAAGATTTGCACTACGTGGAAACAAACTATTGAGTGCTATTTCGAATAGTCTCAAATGTTGAACAGCTACTTCAGATGTCAAGGAAATACATAGACATTAGGAATGTTTTATCAGTATGTTTTATTTTATACCTAACAGAACATCCTCTAAAAGTCCATTTCTGTCTGTATCATGCATTGGACTACATAGAATGTGTGTATCTAAAATCTGCATGGAAATTTTTGATGAAAGAAAGCAAACTATTACAATGTTCTTTTGTTATTGAATGTCTCCAACAGTGCTCCAAGAGAATCAGGAATCTGGATGAGACTCATCCACTTCTGAAACAATGTGGGGTCTGATTATGTCACCATTACATAATTCACAGACTCAACATCAGAATCTTGGTTTGGAGTATAGTCAAGGAAGTATGCTAAACTTAAAAGAACATATATATGTCAAATCCTTTCTTATCTTTATATATATACACACACACACACACACACACACACACACACACATACACACAAAGCCATGTGGATGCTCTTTAGTAATTTTATTAATCTATCATTTGCAAATTATTCACACAATGTGATACAATACAAATAAAATGCAATTAAGAAAACAGAGCTTTAAAACATGATGTTAATAAAAATTTAACATCTATAACTTGATTAGTCAATTTTTACTTATTGCAGCCACACCTCAAATACTATGTTTAGGTTGGTGCCCATATTTTAGACAAAATTATTTACATCAGTGGTTCTCAGATAGGATGTCCAGGATGTGGAGGCAGACTGGGAGATTGTGCCATGACATAATAACAATAATGGGATAAAAGTAAAACAAGGGTGAGGTCAAGGAACTATAAGTAGTGAAGCTAAAATGTGGGTTATGTTATGATAACAATATGTAGTAAATAGGAATAAATCTGGTTTTCTGTATTGTATCAATCAACGTGAAATGAATAAAACCATGTTACTTAGAAAATTCATAATGTTAGATACAGTAGAGCTGATGGATGTCCAGCATCAAAGATGCTTGGCAGCATCATAGTAATTGATCAGGAAAGATCTAATATAAAAGGATGAGGTCTCTACACTATCAACCACAGATGGGATTTCCAAGACTCCAAATATGGTAGCCATATGTGTGACTTCTTCATTGGCAGCAAGTAGAAAAGTCCTCAGGCCTATGGGAGGGTGGATATGAATTAGGATAAAAAGTAGAAAGGGGGTCTTTCCTAAAGGCTGGATCTGCCTGGAATGGAAGAAGGGGGGTAAACAGCAACAAGAGACACAGAGATCATTACTCCTCCTCCACATGCTACCTGCCCTCTCTTTTCTTTCTTTATATTCTTTCTAATACAAATCCAAAGATTCAAAAACAATATTTATAGGAACACTCTGAGAAAATGCAAGATCAATCTGGGCAATATTACTTACCTGCCTTCCTAGAGAAAGGGCAAGAAGGAAGAGGAATCCTGATTCAAGCTCTCTAAATGAATACCCTATCATTTCCCTTTATACATCCTACCCCGTTTCATCTGGCAAACCTAGAGAGCTGTTATTTTCTCTTTGCTCACAGATTCCTGTCTTTTCCACTTATCCAAATCCCACCCAGCCTTCTTGACTCAGCTCACATCTCAGCAATTCTACTTTTTTTTAATCTAGTTCACATGCTTGAGCTCTACCTCTCTGCCAAATTCTTAAAGCATTTAAAGTCTGTAGCTTACAATTCAGTACTTTATATATCATCTATTCTTTGTTGTTGTTTCTTGTATCTTAATCCTCTTACTCTGCTTAACAAAATTGCAAATGATACAAAGCTGTTTGAGATAGCCAATCACAGAAAATACAAATTACAATAGGCAGGAGTAATGGGTGCAAGACACCAAGCTAAAATTTGATAGGAACAAATGAAAAGTCTGACCTTGGCCAATGACAATAGTATGCCATGAACTGCCAAGCATGATTAACTCCATGCTGTGCATTTTAGGTCCATTAAAAAAATAATAAATTGATATAATTCTGTACATAGGAGTGAAAATGGAGTTGCATGTATAGAATAGTAGTAACATATTACAAATTGTTTCTATATCAGAAGGAACTAGGTCTTTCATTTATTCATTTATTTTTATGCACTCATTAAGCATTTATGATGACCTGAGATGTGCCTCACATTAAGTGGGGGGAAAAAAAAGAAAAATGAGCTGCCTTTCTCCTCAAGGCTCTCACACATTGCTATACAAACTGAAGACTTGTCTTCACTATGGGGAGCAGAATATATGGGCATGTTCAAAATGCCGAGTAAAAGCAAAAGCTCAAAATTAGTGCTCAGTAGGCGAATTATAGTGGATAAGGGGTCCATGCAAACTGAGACAGATTCCAGGAAGCACAATGTCTGCAAAGAACAAAGGAGAAGGCGATCCCATGGTCCTCATGCAGGCCAACCTAGAAGAAGGATGCTGTTAGCTTCTCAATAACACACATCATGAAAAGGATTAGGGGATTACGGTGTACTCTGAAGGCAGTCACATAAAATTTAAAGATATAGGAAATGAGTCTTGTAATTACAAATGACAAAAGAACAAAAGAAATAAAGAAGAGATAGAGATGATTATATTTAGATATTTGAAGGACCCACAGAGGGAAACAGGTTAGACTTGCTCTGAAGACATATATAGGGCAAAATGGGATGTATGACAGAGTGGTAGGTAGGCAGATTTTGGCTAAATAACAAGGAGAGTGTTCTAATGGTAAAAGCTGTCAAAAGTGAAAACATGCTGCCTTGGGAAGGAAAGTCTTCAAGTAAATGATCCACTGTCCAGCTGAAATTTTATTGCATCATGCTTAACGTTCTTTCCATATCTGATAATGATGAAGATTTTGATTATACTTATAATGAAATATTTACTTCCACACTACTTACTAAGAATCTATGATCTTCTAGGCATCATATTAGGTACCATATATTTAGCTAGGGTATTTCGTGATTGCTCTAATGGGACACTGGCATAACTGATAGAAAGATAGCAATAGGCCAAGTTGAAAGATATGGGGAAGGCAACTTAAAGTAGGCACATACTCCCAGAGAAGTTACGGGCTTTCCAGAAACCCTGAAGTTCCCCATCAGGACACAGAGCTGCTGTTGCTCCCACTGCAGTAAGTGAGAAATCAGTCAGACATAAGAAGTTCTGTTATTCTCCTAGAAGGTTTTTTAAGCTCTACTTTCTATTCCTTGGCTGCTGTAGAAACTCTGTAAGGGTAAACCTGCCCACCAAGTGCAGTGGAGTGGGGCAAAACAATCCTACAGTTTGCTACATGAGAGTGTGTATCAAAGAGTGATTGCCCTAGAGTGGGCTGCCCTAAGCCAGCCTTGGCTTTGGGCTTGGCAATTTCACAGGGAAAGTGGGCTGGGAGGTCCTGATGGACAGTCTGCAACTGGATTCCAGATCCTACAAAATCTCAAATTCTCAGAGGGCTTTTTAAAACCTTTCAAGTATAGGTACTTATGAAATCAGACCAAGTACCAAAAATGGCTAATTTTCCCAATCTGTTAGGAATCAGATTCTGTATTTACATACACAGAAAAATTATCATAATTACATATATCTATATTTTCCTTAATGAAAACATGTTGATTTGTAACTATTTCTTACATTCCTCCCTACATGGGCTACATAGCATGGAAGGCGGTGCACCCTTCTTATCCGTTTTTGCAATGGACAACATGGGTACCCAGAGCATTGCAGGCTGCTGTGTGTTCCTATCATAGTGTGCACAAGGTTCAGTAAAATGGAATTGCAAAGTGACAAAGGAGAAGCGCTACTCTCAGGGGCCCAGGAATTCCAGAAATAGTAAGAGAATGTTGGCCCCTGTATGAATACTATGAAACAGAAAAGAAACAAGAAGACCAGTCTTCATTACTACTACAACGTACCCGGGTACAGGAATCTGGAGCTACCAATGTAAGACCTGATTTCAAACTGTTTCTGGATTATCTGTACTGGAATTAAAATTCCAATAGCTAAAGTGTCTGTAGCTACAATAGTTACAAGGAGATAATGGAATTGCATCATCTAAGAGCTGAAGTTTACCCCAAAGATGCTATAGACAAATCCTAAAGTAAGCTAACAGAATGGAAGAAAAAAAGTATTTGAAAAACAAATAAACAACAGAATAATATCTGTTGGGTAGAAGTTTATTAAATACACATTGTAGCTGAAGAAAACTATTTGGCCAGCTTTGAATGCAAGTATCATAGAATCAACTTCTTAGGTATAATATTAAGTCTGAGTTCTTGGCAAAAATAAATGAGTGTGATAATTTACTTACTGAGAATGTGAATGGTGAACTTGAAAAGTTGGACATTATGGAGCCGGAACAATCATTTCTCTGTACTATTGGCTACTAATAGCTTCTCCAGGCACGCTTATGCACAAAAAGTGAAGTTTACTTGCAGCAGACATGTGATAACATCACTAAAATATTTACACACACCAGAACGTAAATCAGGGGCAAAAAATCAGTAACATTTCTAAAAGGACTTTTTCTTTGAAGCTTGGGCATGTCTCAAAAATCTTTCAACTTCAGATATTAAAAATCGTCTCTAAAAATTATTTTAGGGAAGCTTAAAATTTTGGTCTCCATTGTCTCAAAGGGGGATAAGGAATAGTCTTGTGAAAGAGTACCTTTAAGAATGCTATTTTGAAGCTGGATGAGGGAGAACATTTGTGTGAGCTGTTTTATTCCCCCTTCCACTCTTTCTTCTAGTCTTTATACTCTATATTCTCTACTATGTCTAGATCAGAAATGATTTATCATGGATATTGTTGCACATGATTTTGCAGTTTTTCCTCCTCATGACATTTAGAGGTGGCAAAGTTGAAAATCTGCTTTTAATTCATCCTTACAAGATATCAAGTCTTCTCAAATAGGACTTTTTTCTTGAAAGACTCTTGGCCTAAGCTGAATTAAATAACTAAAAATTAAATATAGCTCTTAATGCTTCTAAAGATTAGCATTGTGATATAATCTAATTTCTATTATCCTGCCTTTTTATTAGCATTTAAATTTTTATAAACATTCGCTGGCTCAAAACGGATATTATGTTCTTGTTAATGTTATCTATCTAATGCACTCTCTCTTATTCATAATAACTACTAATATTGTTTAACTATTTGAAAGTTCTTAATAATTTTTGTACACCAAATTAACATCTTTCAAAATCAACATTAATTATTTTAAGAATTTTATTATCGTAATAAATAAATATGCTTATATTTCAACTGCCTAAAGAAGCTTAGCTCATGGAGGTTTTCATTCCAAGTTGTATCTAGAAAGCTTGCCTAGATTTGAAAATGGATCTTAATAAATATTCAAATGTTAACAATCAATTCAAGGACCACACCTTGTTCATATCCATGATACCATTGAGCTGATTCGAGATGATGGAAATGTGTGTGACGGCACTGCCATTGAGCAGGCAGGTGACCAAGGCGCCAGAAAGAGCTATTTTATTACTTTGTCTTTCAAAGTCTGAGGCTGAGGCTGAAACTAAGTATATTTTCTCTGAATACTGAAGACAAAGTTAAACTTCAGGGTATCCCTGTTTAAAAAACAAGTCCTAGATCAATTTATGAAGAAGAAAAACAATAGAAAAGTGGTCTAAGTCTGTAAATAATCCGTAACGTGAAAGCTTGAATTATCAGTAAACCTATGACAAGTTGTTTAACCCTGCCAGTAATTGGGTGATGAAGATTTAGACAGCAATGAGCTGCCATTTCACACCCATCAGGCTGGGGGAAAAAATAACAGTGAACATCAAACATTGGTGAGAATACATGTAAATGAAAAGCCACAGGCAATTTGCTAATACATGGTAAATGTAAAGTTTCATATACCTCTCAATGAGCAAACTCGTTTTTCCTGTGTATCATAGAGAAACATTTGCACATGTACACCAGAGATACTATGAGAGTTGTGTTGTTTCCAATAAGGAAATACTATACAGTGATTTAAAAGAATAAATGGGATCTACTTCTATCAAATATAAAAAGAAAATAGAAGCAAGCTAGAGAATGGCAATTTAAACAGTATAATACTTAGGTCATATTTTAAAAGACACCACACATGTCTTTTGTGGCTATAGACACATAGGAAACATATAAAGAAACTTCTCATGCAGGTGACATAACAGTTTGAAGATGGTGATTACCTCAAAGAAGGGACCTAAATAGAGTTATTCTATTTTATTACTTATAAAACAAGTCTGAAAAATAAAATCTCTGGAAAGCAAATAATAGTATTGCCCACTTTTTACAGATGGGGAAACTTAGGGACAGAGAAACAAAGTAACGGCCCCAAGATTGCACAAGTAATTAGGAGTAAAGCAGAGAACTGAACGAAAGCTACCTGGCTCCAGTATCTAGGCTCTTAATTATATTACGCTGTGCTGAATTGTCAAATGTTTCAGTAGACACTGAAAACACCCCCAATATTTCCATTACTTGGTGATATGAACCCATTTCTAGCTGATTCAAAACACCTCAACTAATAGTATCTTCAGGGTCCCAGAAATTTAACAGAGGAGAGATATCCAAAAATTTAGCTCGAATGAAGGAAGATACTCTTGCAAAGGACTTAACAATTTGCTGTGTGCCAGAGAGTCTAAGGGTCTTCCGTACAACCCAGTCACCCCCTAAGATTTGGTTGCTCTGGTAATCAGTGTTTCTGTGGAGGAATCCCAGCCTAGCATTTCTCAGAACATTTATCTGACTTGTATTCTGAGAAAAATCAGTTATGAAGTTGGGAAAATAGTAAAAGGTATTGTGATTTTGTGAGATTTAAATTTTAACAATCATCATTAAGTCCTTACTAATATTATCAAAGGAATCTGCTAATGTCAATTCGAAACAAGAACAAGAACCAAAGATACACACAAGAAGGATAATGCAGCCATCTTTGAGCATCAGGACAGGAGCACATAGGAGAGAAGTGGTCACAATATAACCAGTCTTCTTTCTTGTAGCTGACACTGTCTTACAGGTATGAGTCTATGGCTCTGTCTGCTCTAAACAATGAGTCATTCTTGCAAATAAAACATATATTAATAAATTTACATGTATTCTCTATATTATAGAACTACTATAACTGATATTCCAAGAAATAAATTTGAGAAGCAAAATAAATCCTTAAATTGGCAATATTGACAGGTGAGTTTGTGTGGCATCCTTAACGATGCTAGGATATCCATATGTTACATTACTAAACGCCCAATGATGTGAGCTAGTATTTGAATATTTGCTATAAGCTACAGTTCTTTGTAAAATGTACCCAATGTTTTGATCATTAAAAAAGGAAATGAGCTTGTGGTACATAGCACAATGGCCCCCAAAGACGCTTGTATCCTAAGTGCAGAATGTGTGAATATGTTACCTCCTATGGCAAACTGGATCTAGCAAATGTGATTAAGTTACAGATCTTGAGAAGGGAAGATTAACCTGAATTATACAAGTGGGCCCAATTTAATAACAGGAGTCTTTAAATATTGGAAGAGGGAGGCAGAAGGTCAGAGAGAAAGAAATTTGAAAATGCTGCCTGTGCTACTCGCCTTGAAGATGATGAAAAGGACCACTAGCCAAAGAATGCAGGTTGCCTCTGGAAGTTAAGAAAGGCTAAGAAATGCGTGTTCCCCCTAGAGCTTCCAGAAAAAAATGCAGCCCTATTGACAGCTTAATCTTAGCCCAGTGACACTTTTGACCTACAAATTGTAAGATAATAAACTTGTGTTGTCTTAAGCCAGTAATTTTGTGGTAATTTATTACAGTGGCAATAGGAAACTAATATAGAGTTTATATGAAACAATCTGAAGATGGTTTTGAATTCACTTTTAATAGTTCAACCATAGTGTCAATGATAAAAGAAGGGAAATTTTCCACATCTGCAACATTTGTCACATGCGAAGATCAAGAATATGGAACAGGGAATTTTCCATGTTTTAATCATTTTAAGAGTAGCTTTTAAATATTTGTGGTGTCCTTCAATATTCTAAATTACTTTATTTGACCTTTATTTGGTGTAAATAGTTGCCTCTTTTATTTATTTCTATTATCAAATGACAATATCAGGTAGATAACATTGTACGTGTTACTAAAATATATACTTTTTTCACTGGTTCAAATATTACAAAACTGTGCACTGATTACTACATAGTTTCCTTTTTTAGCAAAAAATTCTCTAAAGCTGTATATAACTCTGTCATAGAAAAATGATTCCTTATTTATTATTATTGTAGCTCACCATAATTTTTAAATATGTAAATAGCTATAAAATATGCTATGATTTCAAGAATTCTGGAGGATTCATGGGAATTTTGATTTACTGTTCCTGATTCCTGAACATAAATAAGTATTTAGAATTTGATGGGACTAGGTAACAGCGTGCATCTCTTAGAGATTACAAAACTAGTAACTCCTTTCTTGAGTCTGTACATTCAAAGCTATATCCTTTAAAGAAAATACAGTCTATCAGACTTGTATGCAGTATCTTCCAATCAGCCCTAGCAGAAAATAAATTTGAATGCTATAAATAACAAAGACGGATTGCTGGAAAACTATGATACACTAATGATTATAATCATACTAATTCTATTGCCACAGTATAAGAACAATGATTGAGATGCTCCACATTTATGGTACTGTTTGGTAGAATCTGGAATAATTGGAATAGATCTAAGGAGAGCTAACCTAATTGAATAGCTCTATCCCTGAGACAGATGTCACTATACCATCATTTGAGTGTCCCTGTGTTATTTATGCATGGGAAAGCACAGACTTCGAGTGGCTAAGTTACTCTGACACAAATTCCCCCATTCCTACTTTATTTGATACTCAGCCATTCACAAAAGTCATCACCTAATGAGATGTGTACATAGTCTTTGAATTAAGCATTTCTAGGATTGGAACCGTTCGTTGTATTCTGTTTTATTTCTAAGAAGTGAATGTAATGTAAACTAATTACTGGAAGACTAAAACCTTGAAGGAATGACTTTTCATAACATGTTTCTCATTTTTTTTTTGTGGATACACAATCAGTGATCATACACATGGGCAGACATTTCAGAGACTTTCAGGAAAATGACAAATTAGACAAAACCTCATGGCTTGATACCTCCTTTGCCAGGGGATGAGGTGATGCCTTTCATGTTGCAATGAAATGCATATTGGGCATGAGTGTCCCTCCGAAGCTGAGGCAAGTTTGAGGATCTCTGAGAACGGTTTCATGATAATTCCATCTCAAACACAGAAAATAAACTTCTACTCCAATGTCCTAATTAAGACTTCTGAGATTGAGATAGCAAAGGAAGAAGCAGAATCCATTCTCTTTATTCAGACATTCTGACAGAGAACTGTAATGAAACATCTGTTGTGTAGTATGTTTAAAACAAAATCACAACCACAACAAACCATCTTTTTCTGTACTACCCTAGGTAGAGCCTGCCTTTGTGGACCTTGACTAGACTGACACCCCCAATTGCTCTATATTCTCCTGGCTGTCGTTGATGGGCTCTATCCTTTCTTTTTCAATTTGAAGACCTTCCATAGTCTAACTGCCTACTCTCCCAACTCTCCCTTGATTTCTCAAAAAAAAAAGTGAATGAATGAATGAATGAATAAATGTAATACCAGTGAGACAAATAATATGTCTAATAATTAGAATAATTAAACTTGAACCATGTAATATTTAAACTGAAAGAATTTTTAATAATTATCTGTTCCACCTACATTCATTTTCAGACTCCCAAAATAAGAGCAAAATGCTTTTGGTATTACTGCATATTTTAATCCAGAGTCCTTTGTACTTAACAACAAATATCATGTTTATCCCTACTTTCTTCCATTTTCTTTATTTTGCTATATTTCAGGATGTCAAAAAGCCAACATGGGCTTACATCCACATTGCTAACTACCACATTTTATTTGAAGCCACAATCAATCTGTAGAGGGAAAACAAAACTAAAAACAAACAGCCCTTCGGGTAGATCTTTAATTGCATATGAAATCGACAATATGAGACTTTTGTGAAGTTGTAATGGTTCAGTTTGTTACAAATCATCAAAAATGGAGATACATTTCATTAAGTATATTTAATTGCAATAATAAACTTTTCTGAGGTATTCTATAGAGATTATTTTCAAATCCTTGTATATATTTGCTACTGCATTCCCTTGTGCCAAAGTTCATTCTTTTTCTTCCTCCCAAAGTTCATTCGTCAATTACATAAACGTTTGTACACTAGTACCTCTATTCATTGTTAGCCAGTGCAATGCATTTCTTCTTTACAGTATTTGTCAGCCTTGGGATAATACAATTCTATGTGTACCTGTTTCTTTAGTGTGCCTCTGCATAAGTTTTATGCAGGCAGAGTGTGGTCTGAAATTGTTCATTTATTTTTGAATAATTAATGCAATATGATGGAACTGAATCATAGGCATATAAGCTAAATTTTTCCTCAATGGAAAGCCCTTTGATCTCCCTCACAGTCATAGATTTGGGAGATACGTTAGGACTAATTTCAGACTCTATTGTGTGAATCTGTTGCATTAATGGAAGCAATGATATTCATCATGAATTTATTGAGCACTGATTACATGCGAGATTTGGGGTTTCAAAGAGTTCTGACATTTTTTCAACTTAACCATAAATTTGAAGGATGCAACATAAAGCATATGTGAAGAATGCTATGGGTTGAATTTTGTTTCCCAAACAGATAAATTATGAACCTAACCCCTAGTACCTATGAAGGTGACTATGCTTGGAAATAGGGTCTTTGCAACTGTAATCAAGTTCAGATGAGGTCAGATTGGATTAGGATAGACCCTGCTCCAATGTAACTGGTTTCTTTATAAGAGAGGAGAGACACAGTCTCATATAAAAGAGAATGCTGTATAAAGACAGAGGCAAAGATTGGAGTTAGACATCCAGAAGACAAGAGACACCAAGGATTAGCTGCAACCACCATAAGCAAGGAGAGAAGCAGAGAAAAAATTCTCTCTCAGCCCCTCCAGTGCGAACCAACCTTGCTGTAACCTTGTTTTCAGACTTCTAGCCTCCCAGATATGTGAGAAAATAAATTTCTGTTTTTTCAAGCTGCCACGTTGTGGTACCTTGCTACAGCAACTCTAGGAAACTAAGACAAAGGGTTGCTGCGATGAGGTGGAATTTATACTTGAGCAATAGACAGATGGGAATTACATTCCGGCTCTTCAATTCAATGACTGAGTGGATGGGCAAGTTACCTAACTACTGCTAATGAGTTTCTTCATTTGCAAGGTGAGGACTGTTGTATATACTCTACGACTTGCTATGAAGATTAAGGATAAATTTAAAATATTTAATGCAGTGTATATTGTTATATAGTAATGCAATAATATATATTCAATAAATAGTTATCATTCTTACTTATTGCCAGAAGTGTGTAACTATTCCTAACTTTTGCATTGCTAAAAATGAGAGGAACAATGGGTATTATTTCACTTTTAGTTTATACCACCCAG
Source organism: Cryptoprocta ferox (assembly GCA_028646485.1). Lineage (NCBI taxonomy): Eukaryota > Metazoa > Chordata > Mammalia > Carnivora > Eupleridae > Cryptoprocta > Cryptoprocta ferox. The sequence goes on along the minus strand of CM053566.1, from coordinate 55,341,136 downwards.
TGTGCACATTTCAAATACTCAAAAAATACTTTTTTGACTGACGTAATGGTTTTGAAAGCAATTGAAAAGGTGAATAGCAGATGTCTAAGCTGTCTCTTTTTTTTAATGAGGGAAAGGGATTGATCTGTCAGTATCAGTTTGCTTGAAATTCACAAAAATATGCAGTCCTTTAAGAAGAGAATAGAAGGGTTTCAGCTGAGCCTTGACCAGTAAGCATACGATACAGAAGGCACTTTTTGAGAAGCGATGTGCCCCACTCTCATTGGCTGCTCAAGAAAGCAAGCAATGATTGTTCTTTGAAGCATCAGGATCTGTCCATGGCCATTCAGCCCTGTCACTCTGAAAATTAGAAAGTTGGATGAAATTGAACATTTGTTAGCAGTGTTTGTTCATTAGTTCATTTCCCTCCTTGTAAATATGATGTTTAATATTCATCAGGAGGATTCCTGTCCCATCTTGATTGATCACCTGTAAACTACCGGAGACAATTCCTGTTGGTGAATGAGAAACATAAACTCGTTTATCTTTACATCATATCTGTTTCAAATTAAAGTAAAAACGTAGAGTTTGCACACTAAAATGGTTCTACTGTGGAGCAATGTGGCTATAAAACAGCATGCTAACAAGCATGACATGATGAATGGAATACAATAAACTGCCATGATTTCCATTTTCCCCCCAGCCGATCAGAGAACTCACACCTACTGGGGATACAATAACAATACTCCAGGGAGCCCAGTAAACCACCTTGAGGGCAGTGATCCTCAGCTTGCCCCGGATAGCTGTTCGGCCACGCCAAGATGAGAGACACTGAGCCTCACATCATCTCCACACATCTCCTCCCACACTGTATGTGAATGCACATGCTGACAACCACAAAATGTGCAATATTGATAGAGGGTGGGAACAATGTTAGAACAAGGAGTGCCTTGAAGCAAGAGGCAGAGGGAGCAAGGGCTAGCAACTTCTTTCGACTTCCCAAGAACAAAGGGCCAATCCCATTCTTATCTTTCAAGGCACTGTTATAATAAAGAACAGGGGAGTCATTATTTGGAGATATTTTATGTTTGATAAGAGTTCCCAACACAGATGAAAAACATTTTAATAAACTCTCTTTTGGATTCCATCTATATACTATAGGAACTTGTGACTCAGGAAATGCGAAAGGCAGGGGGTAAATTCACTTGCAAAGTACTTCACTGTACTATGGATTTTTTAATAATGTAGATCAAATTCCAAGTTTCTGTGTACCCAGCAATAGTGAAGTCTATCGTTCACACTATGGCATACATGTCCATCTTTCCCACTTCCTGAGGCCTCTTACAGTCTAAACTCTCCATATCATATTTCTCTTTCATCTCTAAAATGTTCACTTCTCTGACCAATTTTTTCATTTTCCTAGAACATTAAAGGTATTTTTAAGTTGGATAATACATTAGCCATTCATTTAATTTTGTTTTTTTACCATTGACCTTATGTTACAGTTTTGTCAAAGGAAGAAGGAAGGAAGGAAGGAAGGAAGGAAGGAAGGAAGGAAGGGTGGGAGGGAGGGAGGGGATGGAGAAAAAAGGAAGGGAGAAAAAAAAAACAAAGCTTTTTTTTATCAGCTGGCACCAGTCTCATTGCCTAGTAGATTCCCAAGAAATACTTTAACAAATCAATGGCAACCACAACTACTTACTGGAAAACCAAATAGATATTCTATAAATTTTATTTGTCAGCCAAGTTGTTGGGAGCTATCTGAACTCACCGGTTGAGTGAAAATTCCTGGTGAGGGTATGGCAAGTTTGCACGGTCTCTTGCCACCAGGCAGTGACCAATATCTACCCTCTTGTAACTTTTATTTCTGCTTGGGCACCAAACCTCGGAGTGCTTTGCTGATTAGTGTCAGGAGTGGCCTGTCCCCCTGCCCTGTCCTTGAGGCGTGATTGCACCTGGTCAGGGAAAAGATAAGTAAAGTAGATACACCCTAATGCGACTAACGCAAGCAACATAGAATTTTCCTCCTAGCTGAGCAATTAACTGATAACTCACTACTGGATGTGGCCTGGATGTGGTTGCAAAAGTCACTACTCTGATAAAATGTATCATTCGTCTTTGGGACTGTGAGAGCAGGCATGATGTCTCCTGGGGATCCTGTTTTTCTGGAAATTTTCTCTTAGAGCTATAAATGGCCTAATGACCCTTACTCATAAAAAACTGACCTTTACTAAACAATGCTGTTTGCCTCATGGTTAAAGGTCACTTCCTTAGGGCTATACCTAAGGTTTAGGTTTTGTATATCTTGGTCTTAAAAAATACCTACCCTTCCCATATGATAGCATGAGTGCCTGTAGCTAAGTGTTTTACGACAATCATTACTACTAAGATTAGAATTGTTAACTTCTGCAGAATCCATGTTCTGGAAAATTGTAAAAATTACCTATGAGAAATCATTTACTGCTCTTTCTGCTCCTTGTACCTTTCACCATAAATAAAGCTGACTCTGAGGTCAGAGCAGAAATGCCTGCCTGGTGATCAGAAAGACACTTGAGGCTCTCTCCCCTCTCTCATGCCGACACCATCCATCCTTCAGGGAACCCTGGACCTGCTGGAGCTGGACTCCAGCACCAAGGGGTGTGAGGGTTATCAAGAGGTCATGTCAAAAATGGTGTGATCTGCATGCTCTCTCCTCTAGCTAGGATAGAGTAATAGCAACTAGGTTTCCCTTTCCACCCGAGGCAACTTAAAATATATAGAAAGTATATGAAACAATGTTTCTCAAGATGCTGAGCATTAACTTGTGAAGGAGAGCACGTTAAGAGTGTATAAAAGAATAAAGTGTCCTGAGCCCTCTGGCTGTCCCCTGCCTCCTGCTGGGAGAGAATTTCCAAGCTGCAGCACAGGCAGTGGGACTTTGGGAGCTGAGTGAACTTCTTGAGTGCAGGAAATGAGCCAGAAGTCCTGGAAATCTAGGTGGCTAAAGTTTGCAGGGCAAATTATTTGAGGGGAGAGAACTACACAGCGGGACAACTCTGGGGCTCTGCAGAGGAAGCCACCAGAGTGTTCAGCTGGGTCCCGATCAACACATGAATGTGAGGAAACTGCCCAAAGCTGGGAAAAACTACTCCAAAGGATTAGAGGGAACAACACATAGAGTTCATACAGGGCTGGACATAGTTTGTATACCCAAAAGTCAGTGAAATTCCTCATAATAATTCGCCGGACATCAGGTGGAGAAGGGCTTTGCCTCAGTAGTAAATAAAAATGAACTCTAGACCAAATGTTTTTGTCTTACCAAACAAAACTTTATAGCAAGAGTTGCAAAGAACAAAATGTTTCCAGGTGACTCAACTGTATCCCAGAACAAAGCTCAGTAATATTTACAGGAATATAGGACCCAAAAATATTCAACACCCACCAAGTTAAAGTCTACACACTCTGGTGATGAGGTTTTGAGGTGATGGTGGGGGGTCCAGAGCTGACAATCAAGAAAGAATTCTTGAAGATGTCTCTGGTGCAAAAAGGTGGTTTTATTTAAGCACGGGGACAGGACCTGTGGGCAGAAAGAGCTGCCCCAGGACCATGAGGAGAGACTGGTTTTATACTATGGAGTTGGGGGAAGTAAAGTCCAGAGGAAGTGTCCAAGGAGATTTTCATATGCTAAAGAAGACTCACAGGATATGGAGGCCTAGCTATGGTCAAGTTAAGGTTGTTTTTCCCTCTAGCAATACATTAGCATTAAGACAGTAGGGAATTCCTGGAAAAACATTTTACTCTGCCTGCCTCAAGTGTTGGTCAATGCTTCAGGTTATAAGGAAATTTAATTTTATCTGCCATTTCCTTCTTTGTTTCCCATGTCATCTAGTATATGACCAAGCAAGGGAATCTGACCTAGAAATTACACAAATGCTGGAAGCAGTAGAACAGGACACCAAAATGGTTACAATTGTATCTCATATGTTTAAGAGGCAGGATGAAATATACAGCATGTTAAAGAGACACGAAAGATACAGACACAATCTACAAGGAACTTGTAGAAATGCAAGTTACAAAATCTACTAGGAAAAATATATTAAATGATATTGTGGCAGATTAAACATTGCAGAAGAGAGTTTAAAGTCATTGCAATAGAAACTTTCCAAAATGAAATAATTAAACAGAAAGAGAGAGAACCATGAGAAAAAAGGAAGTGGGGAATAAGTGAGCTATAATTAGAATCCCTTAAGGAGTCAAAAAGAAATAAATACTTGGAGAAATAAATGGTTATATATTTTCCAAATTTGATAAAACCAAAAACCCACAATCCAAGAATTTCAGCAAACCCCAAGTCCCCAAAATTGAAGAAAACCAGCAAGTCACATCACGACCAAATTGCTCAAAACCGTTAATTAAGAGAAAAATCTTAGAAGTAGCTGATAAGGGGGATGGGGTGGAGGGGATTATTTGAACAAGAGAACCATGAAAACAGTGAATTTCTTGTTGGAACCAATGCAAAAGAGAAGACAGAAGAACACCATCTTTAAAATATTAAAAGCAAAAAAACTCAAACATCCTTCATAAATGACAGAGAGAGAGACTTTTGCAGTTATACAAAGCTGAGAGAACCCCCCACCAGCATACCTGTACTACAATAAACATTAAAGGAAGCCTTGTATACAGAAGAAAGATCTAGCTCTACATGAAGAAAAAAGTACAGAAGGTTGGAAATTATAATTAGCTGTATACATAGAAATACTTCTTATTGTCTGAATCTCCTTAAAATATGCTGGACTGTGTTAAGGCAAAAATAACAACAATAGGCTATAGAATAAAAGCATGCATAAAATCATACATATGACAAAACCAATTTAACGTCTGCAAGATAAGATACGAAATTATATAATTGAAATATTTTTTAAAATGTTTATTTATTTTGAGAGAGAGTGAGAGCGAGCGAGCAGGGAAGGGACGGGGGGTGGGGGAGTGGGGAGAGAATCCCAAGCAGGCTCTGCACTATAAGCTTAGAGTATGATGTGGGACTTGATCCTGCAAACCATGAGATCATGACCTGAGCCAAAATCAGGAGGCAGAACCTCAACCTATTGAGCCACCCAGGTACCCCATGAAATATTTTTATGTCATATGCTATAATATCACTAGAAGAAAGACTATTTTAAGGTAAGCAATCCTAAACATAAACTGAACAACCACTAAAGTAACAGTTATAGTTAATAAGAAACAAAAGACATAAAGTAGAATCATAAACAAACAAACATTCAGTTATTGCAAACAACCGCAGAAAAAGAGGAAAAGGGGACAAAAAGCAGATAGGCCAAACGAAAATAGATAAAAAAATAGTAAAGCTATCCCCAACCATATCAAAAATCTCGTAAATAGAAATAATCTGGATGTCCCAATTAAAAGAGACTGATAGCCCGACTAACAAGCTACACAAACTATATGCCACCTACAAGAGACCCAGTTTAACTATAATGACATAAACACGTTAGAAGTTAAAGGATGGATGAAGATGCACCAGGTTAAAGGTAGTCATTATCGAAAATAAAGAGACATATTTCATAATAATAAAGGAGTCAACTAACTAGGAGAAAATAGCAATTATAAACATTCACACAGTTAATTAAAAAGTCTCAAAATATGGAAAGCAAAAACTGATACAATAGCAAAAGGAAATAGATACATCTATGCAAAGACCTGTACACAAAGTTCACAGCCGTTTGAGTTTTCGTAGCCAATAACCAGGAATAGTCCAAATGCTCAGCTGGTAAATAACAAAACATGGTATGTCCATACAGTGGGAAACTACAAATTAATAAAGAGAATAAACTATCATGACATGTGGAAACATAAGTGAATCTCAAAATAATAATTCTGAGTGAAAGAAACCAGACAAGAAAGAGGACCTTCTTATGAATCCATTTATGTAAGATTCTGGAAATTTCCACCCAATCTGTAGCGGCAGAAAACAGAGACATGGCCATCTAGGTGTTGAGGGGATGGGGTGGAGAAACGAAGCCTGGCAGATGGGAGAGAATACAAAAAGGCATCAGGAAACTTTAAAGTGATGCATACGTTTCTTATCTTGATTGTGGTGATGGTTACATAGATGTACACATATGTTTAAAAAAATTAACAGTTTAAATATATATACTGTCTGTCATATGCTAATTAAATACTGTGATTGAAATTCACTGTTGATGTGGCTAAAATTAGTTGCCATAAGTGGCTATACTTACAGTCTCTGTTGACGTGACCTAAAAATAATATGAACACGTGTAGCAATCTTTGCATGGTTTCTGTTTCCTTTCAGTCTTACAATCACCCTCTGAAGGAATTTTTTTTCACTTACTCTAAAATATAAATGACTCTCCTATTTTGTTTTATTATTTTTTTAAAGTTTTTAACATTAATTTGTTTTTGGGAGAGCGGGAGAGGGCCAGAAAGAGGGAGACAGAGGCTCCACACAGTGAGCACAGAGCCTGACGTGGGGCTCAAACTCACAAACTGTGAGATCATGACCTGAGCTGAAACCAAGAGTGGGGCACTTAACTGCCTGAGCCACCCAGGTGCCCTGCTTATTTTACAATTATTTTAAATAAGGTGAATGTTCTAGGGCTGTAGTATCCAATATAATAGCCGACAGCCACGTTTGGCTATTTACATTTAAATCAAAGTTTTAAGAAAATTGAAAAATTGGTCCTCAAAAAATTGGTCCTCAGTCACGTCAGTCACATTTTAAATACTTAATGACCAGTTGTGGCTGGTGGCCACCACCTTGAACAGTGCAGCTATATAACACTTCTATCATCTCAACAAGTTATACTGTACAGTAGGTGCACACAATTAAAAGTATAAGAAATATGGCTGCTAGAGCTCTACTTTGAGACTGAATAGGTCTTGTGTAAGTCAGTTTATCCAAGCTACCCTATTTTTTTTTCATTAGTCAATTAATAGAACTGATCTTTTGTAAGGTGACTTTCCATGCCTGCATCTAGGATTGATTCTATGGGGTCACTCTGTGTTATTGGGAAAATATCTGTGGGTGGAACACAAACATGTATCTCTCACTCCATATCATGTGAACATGTACCACTTCTTTCATATAGTTTCTATTTAACATCTGCGGGGTTGATGGGTAAATAACTTCTCTGTACCTTCCTTGCCCATCTATCTAAACCAGTACCCATCTTTGAGGTAGAATATTTGGAAGAGCAGAGACAATGTGAGTGGGTAAATGACAATTGAGACAATCCATGCTAAGAGTTAGTGAGGAATTGTATCATCTTTTTCTTCAAGTTTACTCTTTCTTTTTGGAATGATCTTTCTCCACTAGGCTCTCCCACTACCACTCCCTTACTTTCTTCCTTACCAACCTGACTTTCACCAAGGTGATTCCTATTCAGCTTCAGTACCCTGCTCAATTATCATCTCCTCCAGTTTATAAGAGGACTTTACTGGTGCTCTAGTAATTTAGGTGCACTTTATTACTCCTTTTTTTTTTTTTTTAAAAAAAGCAATCATTACAGTTCTGATTAAATAATGTGTACTTAACCATCTTACATAGGTTATTAGTTGAAGAGGGCAGTGACATTACTTTTCTTGAAAGTCTTTATCCCTGAAGTCTGGCCCAGTACCTGGTACATACTGAATATATAATGTGCATATAATATATTTGTGTTGGCTACCTGAAAATCTGGTGAACTTCTATTTCACCGGGTATGGTGAAACACTCCTAAAGAGAACCACTGGGGTTGAAAGTCATCATAATATGCTTCTACACATTTTTTGAGATTTAACATAGCTCTTCTGACATTGAGTCATTCTATCTTCTGGGTTCTCATGACCCATTGTCAATATCTCTATCATCACACTTACTGCCCTGTATTGTAAATTGTTTGGCTAATGTCCACCAATGTGGGCTTCTCAAAGCTTACCTATCATATCATTTTTTTTGCAGTCCCTTAGTTATGATGTGTAAAGTACATTATAATCTCAATAAATGTTAGTTCATAACATTCATGAAATAAGATGTGACTTGCCATTACGAATTTGAAAAGAAAAGCTCAGGAGAATTCACAAAATCTCTGTGGTGTACTTGACTTCAGAGGCTAACCAAAGAGCTTGATTTCAGAAGCAAACCAAAGCACAAAAGCTCAGTTTTTCACACAATTTTAAAGGTTGGCCAAAGATGCCACAGATAGGTCAATTTCAGAAATTTACGCTATTAAATTAAGCATCCAAAAAGGAATTTATGTGCCCCAGGGAACATAAAAAGCCATGAGTTAAACGTGGATTCTTCAAGAACCATCATTTCTTTTCCAAGAGTTTTCAAAGGAAAGTTAAACTTTTGCCCTTGGTCCAATAGTTTATTTTTTGATGTGTGGTAATCTTTTCAGTTTATTTTTAAACACTCTAAGTCATGTTATTAAATTTTGCAACTTAATCATATGATTTTTTTGTTCTTTCATCTAGAGGTGAAGTATTGAAGGTGAACATCACAGTGCAAAGATCTTTTATTAAATAAAATTATTTGAAAACATCTTGATGAACTAGATAAGCCTCAAGGGCTTGAGTGATGGGGTAAAATTTGGACTGATAGTCTTGATATGTTTCAGGTACATTTCTTAATTACAAAATATATTTGACACACTTTTGTACTGTCTTACATTAGAACTGATGTCATAGTTTTAAGTGTATAAACATGATCTTCCAAAGTATTTGTAAACTCTTCATTTATTTTTTAAGTTTATTTATATATTTTGAGAGACAGAGAGCATGAACGAGGGAGGGGCAGAGAGAGGAGGAAAGAAAGAATCCCAAGCAGGCTCTGCACTATCCACGCAGAGCCTAATGCAGGGAACCAACTCATGAGCTAAGCGAGATCACGAACTAAGCCTAAATCAAGAGTTGGATGCTTAACAGACTGAGCCACCCAGGTGCCTCTGTAACCTTTTTGAATGCCAGTCCCATGCCATCTCTTCTCTAATACTTCTTACAGTACCTAACGCAGGCAGAGCATAGAGGAGGCAATTAGTCAATTATTTTTAAATGGTGTACAGTACCTACCTCCCATCTATATCAGGGTCCATTAAAACTGGACCTTCCCTAGAGCCTACATTGTATCTTTGAATGTCTCAACCATGAAAGGTTGATATTCTAGAAAGATAGAATGTTTGGGGTGGTCCTGTATTTTGAGGTCCTTGGCAAATTTTGAACCAGGAAGAGATTCTGCATTTTCTCCACCAAACCAAATATTTGATCATCTCCTCTAATAATTCACTAAATAATTTTATATCACCAAGTTTAAAGGTTAGCAACCCACCGATCTACTTGTTAAATATTTTTGGAGTGCCTATTATGTGCCAGGCATTATGGGGGAACTGGGTGTCCAAGTAAGAAATCTATATCAGCAGCCAAAGGAAGGTGATAATTGTCAGGAAGCTGGGACGTGGCAGTAAGACAACTAAAAGGATAATTCCAATTTCTCAGGGTTTTTGTGAGGACTACATGTGATAATTATATAAAAATTACCACAGTGACTAGCACATTATGTGTATTTCACATCTGGTACCAACCATTACCATGAACTAATTGGGCCAGGCTGGAAAATCATTTTTTGTTCCACATTTTTGTGACTCAGTATCACAGATTGGTATGTAGCTGGAGAGAGTTTTCCCCAGAGTTCAGCTTGCATTTTTATCTTTATTTTTACCTCTCTTGGGATAAAAATACCTTCTCTGCTCAGTTAAGCCCATTTGCTAGATTCTGAATCATTATGCAATCTCACATCCAACACTTATCCTTAAGGAAACAAATAGGATTCACATAAGCAATGTTTCCACTTAAAACCTTGTCTCCACTTAACTATTTTCAAAACTTGTGTGTGGAGGGAATGGATAGTGCTGGGGGATCAGTGAAGATTGATTGGAGAAGTGACTATAAGTAGGTGAGGTCAGTCTTGGGGAACTGCATGTCAAAAATCCTTAGGCGCTTTTACCATCCAAAGCCATGAGGTTCTTGATGCATGCCAGGAAAGACTTGCATGTGTCTGCTAGTCTGGGAAGAGCATGGATTGCATTCTCTTCTTCCCTTTAAGTGCAAGTCCTTTAAAAAGAAAATGGACCTTCTGATTAACCATACTTTAAGCTGATTGCCTACTCTGTAGAGGTCCAGAGCTTCCTATGACATAGTAAAGAATAAGGAAGGGCAGTAGAACATTTGAGCTTTGGCCCTGACATTACATTAGCTGAGTTGTCTTGAACAAGTCATTCATCTTGTATGAATCTCTGTTCCTTGAGGTATCAACAGGTCTCATCTTCCCTCCCCTTTCTGCAGAGAAACCCTCTTTACCCCTAGTCTTAAGCCATGTAGTCATCTAGAAAAGGAAGGTAGACCAGTATTCTCAGCCTTTAAATATGCACTTAGATTTATATACTATTAAATTTCATTTAAAACATAAGTCATTGCCCTAAAATTTTAAGGGCACTGTACTTTTATTAGTAGCCTTTCTATTTTATGCATAAGATGCTATAGTCAGGCTGGCTTCAGTCTGATAGGCATTGGCCTATAAAGTATGATTTAAAGACAGACCTTGGCCAACACAATATTGAAGGACAACAAAATTGAAGGACTGACGCCATGCGACATCAAACATTCAAGACACCAAATCGGTGAAATATTTGTAAAAGATGCAGCACCTGGGTGGCTCAGTCAGTTAAGCGTCCCACTCTTGATGCGACATGATCTCGCAGTTTGTGAGTTCGAGCCTGGCGTTGAGCTCTGCGCTGACAATGTGGAGCCTGCTTAGGATTCTCCACCTCTCTCTCTCCTCTCTCTTTCTCCCCCCTCTCTCTCCCCCCCTCTCTCTCACTCTCTCTCTCTCTCTCTCTCTCTCTCTACCTCTTCTATGCACTCTTACTCTCTCTCTTTCTCTCTCAAAATAAATAAATAAACTTAAAAATATTTGCATAAGACATATCTGATAAAGGATAATATGTATTATCCAGTATAAACATATATTGGATAACACATACAAAAACTCTAAAAACTCAATAATAAGAAAACAAACAACTCTATTAAAAAATAGGACAGACATTAACAGACACTTTACCAAAGAAGATATACAATTGGCAAATGAGCATATAAAAAGGTGGCCCACATCATTTATCACCAGGAAAATGGTATTGAAATCAACAATGACACACCACTACACACCTGTCAGAATGGTCAAAATCCAGAACATTGACAACACCAAATGCTGGCAAGGATGTGAGGAAACAAGAACTCTCATTTCTTGCTGTTGGGAATGCAAAATGTTACAGCCACTTCACAAGACAGTCTGGCAGCTTCTTACAGAACTAAGCATACTCGTACCATATGATCTAGCAATCATGCTCCTTAGTATTTACCCCCAAAAGTTGAAAACTTATGTTCACATTAAGCCTGCACACAGATGTTTATAGCAGCTTTAGTCATAATAGCCAAAACATGGAGGCCACTACGATGTCCTTCCGTAGGCAAATGGATAAATAAAAATAAGCTAGGATACATTCAGACAATGGAATATTATTCAGTACTAAAAGGAAATGAACTACAAGCCATGAAAAAGCATAGAGAAATTTCAGGTGCATATTGCTAAGTAATAGAAGGCAATCTCAAAAGGCTACATACAGTGTGAATCCAACTATATGACATTCTGGAAAAGGCAAAATTAAAAAAGTAAAAGTAAAAAGTAAAAAGATCAATGTTTGACAGGTGTTGGCAGAGAGGGAGAAATGAATAAAGAGAGTGTGGAGGAATTTTAGGGCCATGAAATTACCCTGTGTGATACTATAATGGTGGATTCATATAATTATACATTTATCCCAAACCACAGAATGTACAACACCAAGATGAACCCTAATGTAAACTATGGTCTTTGGGTGATAATGATGTGTCAATGTATCAGTTGTAACAAATGCACCACTCTAGTGGGTGCTATTGATAGTGGGAGAGGCTATCCATATGTGGGGGTAGGAACTCTATGGGAGACTCTGTATCTTTCTGCTCAATATTACTGTGAACCTACAGCTGCTCTAAAAAATTAAATATATTTAAAACAAACAGAGAAAGACAAACAGACATTGGAGCATAGGTTTCATCAGCCCTATTGTTGCTGTATGGCTTTTCTATAGGGCTTAGCCCTTCTTGCCAAGGGCTTCATAATAAAATACTGTCAAAGATGGTAACACATTAAGATTCATATCAGGCATTAACTTTTATTATAATCTGTGCAAATGTGGATTACCTTGAGTCAATAGAAAGAACAAATGAGGATAAGAGGTTCTGTTTTTGAGAGGATGCCTAGGTTGGGCACTACAGTTAGAGTGGCCCTGTATTAATGAGGGTTTTCCAGAAAAACATAATCAATAAGATCTATTCATTATTTAAGGAATTGGCTTACCTAACTGTGGAGGCCTGCTGAGTCTAAAATCTGATGGAGGAGGCTATCTGGCTGAACATTCAAGAAAAGTTGCAGTTTGAGTCCCAAGACAATCTGCTGTAGAACTAGGAAGAGCCAGTGTTGGAGACGAAGTCCAAATGTACTCTGCTACAGAATTTCTTCTCGGTAAGGGTTGATCTGGCCTTCAACTGATTGGATGAGACCCACTCACATTATGGAGGGCAATTTGCTTTACTCAAAGTCCATGGATTTAAATCTAAATCTAATATAAAAGTACCCTCAGAGAAGCATCAAGAATAATATTTGGCCACATATCTGGGCACTGTCATCCAACTTGACACATATAATTAACCATCACTGGCCCAAATAACAGGAAGCAATTGCAGAATTTGGTGAAATCACCAATAATGGAATTGTCAAGAGATAGCAATGGCAATATACACTTTGTGGTTTTGTTAAATGCCAGGGATATTCATGGAAATGGGGTCTCTAAAAGAACAGAGAAAGAAAATTAAATATTCTTTAGCTAAATATTATGTGGAACCTATTTCTCTTGAGACAGATGATACCAGTGTCATCAGAAATAAAGCATTTTTCAATAGCTGAATATGAAATTTCAGCATGCATGACTAGACATGGCTGCTTCCTTCCTTCTCTTCCTATTCAATGTGTTCTTAGAAATAAATACATAGGGAGCTAATAAGGCAATAGGCAGATGAAAGGCAATAAGAAAATAAATAAAATAGGTTAAACAACTTCTCCCTTTAACCCTTTGCATTTTTTAAGTGTGACATATTTATCTGTACTTCTCCCAGACCTTTACATTACTACTCTTTTGTATCATTCATGTCTCAGTTTAAATGTCATTATTCAGAGACATCTTTTTGCTCCCCAATAAAAAGTATACATGATGCTCTTTTGTTTACATCAGAGCAAATATCACTGATTCCTACAATGTATTCCACAATCTCACCCATAGAAATATAAGCTACACCCTGGCATGTAAGCTCTTGTGTGTCTCCTTCGCTGACATATGTTCAGGCTCTAGAATAGGATCTGGAACATAGCAAACATATAACATTCAGTGAAAGCATAAGAATTTGAGTCTGGAGTCCAGTGAGATCTTTTCAGGCCACTTTGTGTGAAGATTTATTCTCCAAATCTGTCAATAAATTTAAAAACAACTTTGTGGAAAAATGAAAAGTTGTGCCTTTGAAAAAATTATTTCCAGCCAGTCAACTGCAGATGACACAGCAACAATTTATGAAAATAAAGGCTGAAATAGTGCTAATTCTCAAACCGTCTCTTGGGGGTGAGAGAATAGCAGTCCAGAAAGGCTAAGAAACTTTCTATAGGTTGGTTTCATGTAAAGAAAACTTTACAATTCAGAGCAATTAACAATAAAAAGAGCCATCCTACAAATATAGCTAAAACATTGTTGGTTTACTTTTGAGAGAAAAGGAGAGAGAAAGAGAGACAGAGAGAGAGAGAGGAAGACAGAGAGAGCACCAGTGGGGGGCGGGGGTGCAGAAAGAGAGACACACACACACAGAATCCAAAGCAGGTTCCAGGCTCTGAGCTGTCAGCACAGAGCCCAATGTGGGGCTCGGACTCACAAGCCATGGAGGTCATGACCTGAGCCGAAATCAGACGCTTAACCAACTAAGCCACCCAGGCTCCCCCTAAAACATTTTTAGAATAGCTTTTTCAAATCAGGGCTGCATAACTTTATCTCATTCTCAGATTCCCCAAGCAGTATCAAAACAAAGTTCTGAGAACAAGAATGTAAAAATACACTTAAAAAAACTCTTTGATTTAAACCTGCTATACCTTTTGACTTCCTTTTTTAAAGTAATGTCTACTAAACCACATGTATAATAATACACAACTTATTTAACCCCTTGATAACTGGCTTCCATTTTCTCAACACTTAGATAATTTACCCATAAAGAAAAAAAATGATAATATCATTTGACTTTGTTAGTTAAGGGAATCAAATGAAATCGCAAGTGAAAGATTTGTAGAATTATGAAGCCTTTTGAAAATAATATAGTGTTTGGTAAAGTAGACACTATGAATCCAAAGAAAATATTATAAAATAGAGGCCAGAGTCAGGATTTGATTGGCCTTCAATATGACTGAAACACAAAACCCTGAAAGATGAGGTGAAATTCTCAAAAAGATTCCAATTCTTTAAGTTATTTTTGGAATGTTCTACATTGATAGAGGATACAATCCCCATTTACGGAAAATCCAGTCCAGTTTCACTCTGGGTAGCCACGCTCCTTTTCAGTCTGCATATTTCAGGAGGCAAATGGAGAAACTGTTTTTTGTTGTTGTTGTTGTTGTTTGTTTGTTTTTTGCCCTGAAGAAGGCCATAACAATTTTCATGTATCAAATTCCTAAAAGAATTTCAAGTTGTAAAAGCCACTCATATGGGAATAAGGTTTTGAAATTACTTAATATAAAGGATGTTTGGCTAATAGAGTATTCAACTTTAAGAAGGCTTAGGGAGTTTTTGATGAGTGTCTGCAAATACATAGAAGAGTGATTAGATTTATTCTGCACCTTATGGTTAGAGAGCAGTCAGAAGTAGGAACAATACCTGGACAACACAAGAATTTGAGCGTAAGGTAAGAAAGAAAATTTTAATAAATGGAGCTGCAGTTGGATGTCTCAATAGATTTAGTTGTTCATCCCTAGAAAGTTTAAAATAGGCAAAATATGAATATCATCAATATTGCAGTAGATCAATCCCCAGGTGAGTAGTTGAGCCAAATAAACTCCAGGGTTCCTTCTTAAGTTGAGGTTTGAAGAGTTCAAATGAGATATTTCTACACTCAAGATGACTCTTGGAACTAGACACCAACTCCGTGATTTGTATGTAGAGAATGGTTTTGGAGCTCCTCAAATTCCATCCCAACCAAAGCCTTAACATTCCCATTAGTTATTAAAAAAAAAAAAAGAACTTCCCTGGCCTGGGGTGCCTGGGTGGCTCAGTAAGTTGAGCGTCCAACTTTGGATCAGGTCATGATCTTGCGGTTCCTGAGTTCAAGCATCAGGCTTACTGGTGTCGACATGGAACCTGCTTCAGATCCTCTGTCTCTCCCTCTCTCTCTCTGCCCGTCCTCAGCTGTGCTCTCTCTCAAAAATAAATAAGCCTTTAAAAAAAAAAAAGCCTTGCCTGACTTAATTGCAATATGTGTAATCTATCCTTCTGATTTGATCAATACACCCAGAAGTGATCATTCATCACCTCCAAAGATACCTTATTCCATTATTGGATTATTGCAGTTGTCAGACATTGTTTTTCTTTCTCTTATGAATTTGGACAAGTGAGTCCACCTCCCTCAGCCTCAGTTTTCTCATCTATAAATGAGGTGTTTAGGTTATAGTTTCTGAGTGTCCAGTGTGGGTCTCATCACCATCAAAGACTGGCCACCTATTTAAAGAAAACTGCCGTAGGTCATTCAGACATCTGTTTAGGAATCCCTCTCAATGTCATTGTAACATCTCTTTAGGTAGGTTATAATCAAATATTGTTTTTAACCAAAAACTACGTTACCCAGTTTGATTATGCATCTTATTGACTAAACTTGGCTCTGAATTACTTTTAGCTATTTCCCACAATCAGATCCATCTGCAAGAGATAAAGATTTACCACTATCGAGGTCTTTAAAAAGTGCTACAGTCTTTGAAGAAAGTTTCAAAACAAGAGTTCAAACAGCCTCTGAGCTATAGCCGCATCATTAAAATAATTGCATAATTGCTCAAGGGACAATAATCATTTGAAGGTGTAAGTTGTGACTTGATAAAAAAATAGTGACATAGCATATTTCATTAACAAAAATATTAAGTAACAATATCAAGCAGCATGTAAGAAAGATGGAACATAATAAGCCTTACAATCAGCCTCTGGTCCACAGAAGGAGGGTGATTACTATATACTGAATAGTCAAAGGAAGTTAAGTTGAAAAGAGAAAATCTATTCTACTTTGAAGAGTAGGCAGATTTTAGCATTTATTATTATCTGTATAAAAATATATTTTACTTTATCAGAAGGAATTAATTGGTAATACTAGTCAACTTACACTCAGAAAGGAGTTGAAATCTGAGAGACTGAAGGGAAATACAATTAATCTTTGCCTTGGCAGAGGTCTGCAAGGGCCAACATCAGGAGTCACAGTGACTGTGGAAGTGGGTAGAAGGGATGGTGCTCACTCTCTCCACCTCCCTGGAAACATGTTCAGTTCTTTTGCCTATGAAGGCCAGCATTTTACTAAAGTAGAATCTTACCTACCACTAGCCACCACTTCCACATTGACGGCCATAAACATCAATAAGAAACCAAAGCAGGGTCTACCTTGTTTGTCTACCATAAATAATTATTTGGTTCTTAATCCCTATTTACCTATCCAAATTTACAGCTTTTGTTTTGTTTTGTTTTTCCCTAGAAAGATGCTACAGACAGGATTCTCAATTCTGCTTTTAAAACCAGAATGGTTATAAAGTGACAAGATGTGACAAATAGAAGAATGGCTATTAAGTGACAAGATTATCAAGACATTAAAAAATATAGAAATGGGGGGGTGCCTTGGTGGCTCAGTCGGTTAAGTGTCCGACTCTTGATTTCTGCTCAGGTCGTGGTCTCACGGTTCATGAGTTCGAGCCCTGCATACGGCTCTTTGCTGACAGCATGGAGCCTGCTTCGGATTCTCTTTCTCCCTCCCTCTGCCCCTCCCCTGCTCATGCTCTCTCTCTTACAAAATAAATAAATGAAACTTAAAAAAATATATAGAAATGAGTTCACAAAAGGAGACTGGAGATGATGAAAATGATCTTTCCTCACTTAGAAGTGTCACTCAAGTGAAATCTACTTGCTCTTTCTCTGTCTCAAAGAGAGCAGAGATGGGGAATGTCAGTAAACCCGTGTGTCACATGCATGCAAATCTCTAAGTGTTCTAAAGGTCATTTGCAACCCACATGGTTTGGCATTTGCCTTCCAGAACACTAAAAGGAATAATTTAATTAACTCTTCTGAAGAAACATAATCAGACTTAATTGGAATTTATGCCGATCAAAATATTTGAGTCTAGGACCTGGATAACTGGAGAAGAAATGATACAAAAAATATTTGATAGTTGGTGTCAGTAAATTAAGGTTGAGAAGTACTTGATAAGGAAATCAGAATTTAACGTACAAGAGCTTGCACTTCATAAGAATTCAGTGTAGCACTTTGGTAATTTTCCTCTTGGCCCCCTTTCCCAAATTCTTAATCTCTAGAAAATATATCAAAGTGAGTCAATAGCAAATCTTGCCTCTGAAACAGGAGACTTGACAACAAATACCACCCAACTGTCATTGTTTAAGCTTATGAGCAATTGAATCTCATTATTTCAGCCAAATTATGCTTTACTGGAGTGAGAAGCCAAAAAATATTTTAAACTGTTTTTTTCTGCACTTCAGATTTCACTGATATGGACAAACATTGAGGTCTTAAGAAAGCAGGAATGTCTGTTTTAGCCAGGAAGAATCATCCCAGGAATGGTAACCAGATGTTTTTTGGCCTAAAACATGGAAAAAAAATAGAATTTTAGCCAGATTTCATCAACCAATTTTAGAGTAGAAGAATAAACAATAGATATTTCTAAAAGTTATGTGTATTTGGCAGAAAAATGCAAGGGATATTATAGCTTTTAGAAAATGTGTCTTGGTACCTGACTAAGAGGTATCATTAATAATAATAAAACCACTATAAATCAAGTGAGGTAATATTCTAAGTTATTTGCATCAATTATCTTGTTTAAATTATCATGTTAAAAATACTGTGAGGTGTTTCCACAGATAAGAACACTGAGTCTCAAAAAGATAAATAATGTGCTGAGGTTACCCAGCTAGTGAAGAGTTACACTGCTTTTATAATAAGTTGCAATACAATTCACACTTACTTGGGGTAAAAAGATGAATGTATTATTTCTTGAATGTGAGCATTCCAATGGCAGATATACCCTCAGTACGGCAAAGATGTCATTGGGATTCAGTCTGTCTTCTCCATCCCTTGATCATTTTTCTACTCTGTGGTGTTCATTCTCAGGCAATATTCCTACATGATAGCAAAGAAAGTCACCAGCATCTTAGGCTATATCTGTGTAGGTAGACATTACATACTCTCAGAGATGCAAAGAAATAAAAGTATGTTGCCTGTGTAACTGCTCTAGTTTTGTTCTGAAGTTTCCATTAATGCTAAAGATGGCGCTTCCTCCGACCCTACACACACCTATTAAACATGATACAGTCTCTAGTCAATGATATTACAAGAGTGTTGTATGGCGACAGATGGTAGCTACACTTGTGGTGAGCATAGCATAATGTATAGAGATGTTAAATCACTATGTTGTATACCTGAAACTAATGTTAACATTGTGTCAACTATATGAAATTAAAAAACAAAACAAAGCACAGTCTCTGCCACTTTACACTAGTCTATTTTAGAGGATTTCAAAAAGTTTCAGAAAACATACAATCAAATTTGAGATTCAAACATTTGTCTCAACTCAGAAATTGACCCATATATTTTCTCTTACCCTAAATGGTGACTGGTTATAGGGAAAGCTCATGAATCCTTACGGAAAGTGGTGGCTGGTTTGCATGCTATCTTCACTGGCCTTGGCATGTCCCTTGTTTGCTTGACCAAGGCTGTTGGCTCTCAATTCCCAAGGCTGTTGGCTGCCTCACTCACCGTAGTTTACTCCGCATTATGCAGAGGCTGGGGTTATAATCACGTGCAGTCCTGGGTCAGCTCCCTTTTACCAGAGATGCTTTTCCATTGTGCTACTTGTGCCATCTTGCTCCAGTGTTGGTTCTAAGCACTATGTGAATCAGTCTCTTCCACCAGTTCTAAATAGGAGGCAGGGTGCAAGCCCTCCCTGTTTTGGATTTTCCCCTCAAATTTCACATTTTTAAATTTAAATTTAATTTAATTTTTATAATGTTGATTTTTGAGAGACAGAGTGGGAGGGGCAGAGAGAGGGACAGAGAGAATCCCAAGCAGGGTCCACACCATTAGTGTGGAGCCTGACGTGGGGCTCTCACTAGCCAACTCGCAATGTGTGAGATCATGACCTGTGAGGAAATCAAGAGTCCGATGCTTAACTGGCTGAGCCACCCAGGCGTCCCTCCCCTTTCTTTCTCAGATGAATTTCTTATATGTCATACCCTTTCCTTTCCAGGGGAACAGAATGTGTAAATGCAGCAAAGAAAGTAACCACATTAGGAAGAAAAGAACATCATTAGCACTGTAGTGAAGATTCCTCTCTTGACGGCTTTAGTAAAATCATGAGCATGACTCATGGTGATCCCATGTAGGTTCTATGCCCATTCTAAACCCATCATTATGGAAAGGAAATAGAACACCCTAATTGGCCAAGCCGAAGTTAAATGTTAACGTTAAAAAGGTAGTAGGGATGAGATAAAGAGTGAGTTAGTTTCATCCAAATTGAACAGAATATCAGAGAAGCGAGTTTAGAAAGAAGGAAGAGATTTATAATAAGCTATGCATAGTTATGCTTAGTGTGCATTATGGATACAGTGGAATGACTAATTTTACAATTAATTTACATTAATTTCCTTCTACATACTTGGAAAATCCAAGGTATAGAAATATATAAACCAAGATACCTTTATCTATCTCCCTCTCTCCCCACCTCTCTCTCTTTCTCTCTCTCTCTTTCATCTATCTACGCCTTTATTTATCCCAGCAACTTGGCCTCTACTATTCTAAAGAAATATAATCCTCAGCCTAAAAAAAAGCCAAAAAAAAAAAAAAGATAATCCACTACTTCTGCGTATCCAAGGTCTCAGGTTCTAATGATTGGTTATTTAAGCAATTTTCAATAATAGATTTCACTCTATGTGGTGTTTTTTTTTTCAATTTATATATTAACTTTTCAATCTAATTCCCAGATAAATTATCCCTTCCACATCATATACCTCCAACATATATGCATACATAAGAGGCTATTCTTCTGCATTCAAAGCCTCATAATCAAGAAATGAGTTAAAACATCTATCCTAGCCACGCTCCTGGGTGGCTCAATCTGTTAAGCTTTCCACTTTTGCTCAGGTGATGATCTAACAGTTCGGTTGGTGGGTTCAAGTCTCACATTGAGCTCTGCACTGACAGCGTAGAACCTGTTTCATATCCTGTGTCTCCTTCTCTCTCTGCCCTTTGAGTGGCCACTCTCTCTCTCTCTCAAAAACAACACCAAAAAAAAGAAAAAAGAAACAAACAAAAAACATCTACCCTAGTGACATTCTACCCTGAATTTTGGCAATAACTTCAAATTATGGTTTTTGTTTTGCTTTAATTTTGCACTTAAATTCTCTATTCTGCAGTACTTCATGAACACAAATGTCTTTTACTCAAGTATATGCAGTACTCTACTGTCCTCAAGATGGAAGCCAAAGTACTGGGTCGAGGATGTAAGACCTTTCACCACTTGAATCTAACATACATTTTGTATGGATTAAAAAAAAAAAAAGGAAAAGCCTAATAGCTCCATACATTAATAGTTATAAAAATGTAAGAAGCCCAACATTTGTGGATTTTGCTAAAAATTGAGAATCCTAGGCTTTACCAGATCCAGATACTGATTCAAGAGGTTTGGTATATGGCCATCAAATCTGTATTTTTAATGAACATTTTCTTTAATCAAGCTGGGTTAGTTTCCATTGCAGTAACAAGCAAACCTCCAATAAAAGTTGATATTCTACTTGACAAAACATACAACATAGGTCAGTTAGACACTCTTCTCCACAACCAACGCAGAAATGTTACCATTCACTTCACCTGGGGAAAAGAGAATGTGTTGAACTGCTTACTAGCCCTTAAAACTTCCACCCAGAAGTGTTCTTATTTTATTAGATAAAACAAGTTTGGTGGCAATTTCTAAACTCAAGGTGATAGGGAACTATCTGGTGAACAGCATTTATGCAGCTATTCTGAGGACTTAATTTGAAGACACAGGTATCCTATTATTTATTCTGAACTAGCTTGTTCATTAAGTTTCAAAATCCTCCTTCAGTTCTCCCTAGTACATTTGAATACCCATCTCAGGCTGAATCTGTTTTCTGTTTCTAGGCGCACAAGAACTTCCAACTATATGTTTATCTACTGCAACTAAGGAGTCAAAAGACATTTCATGCTCAATAATTTATTTGCTTTTATTGTATTTTTAATGCTCAACTTGTCCAAAATCATTAATATATCTATACCATAAAATATAACCTTATTTTTAAGAAAAAATCTTTCAGCAATCAATTCAGAGCAAAAGGGATATCAAGAAAATTAGCCTTATCTGCTCAACAGAATCCAACTATTAATAGATTATTTTATAAAAATTTCTTTATAAATCAGTTGTTTGAAAATCTTTTATATTTCTCCATTGCGACAATATTATAGTGATTGAGATTTCTGGGAGAGTATTCCAATGCCTATTTAACTCATTAGGCTATATGTTCAAAATAAAACACTGTAAAATGAAATTGTATCATATAAAATACAACACCTTTACAATGCCAGTAATTCAATAGAACAAAAAAAAATGCTGAAATTCAAAAAATATGTTGTCTATATTTTAAGCTAATACTGAGACAAGCCTTTTTAATTAAGGGAGAATGAAAAGGTAGGTAGAGATTTTACAGATATTTTGAAAGGGACTTAGGAATATTTTCAAGGGTTTATATGTTATTGGCAGTGGTTCTTGATTATTCCTAATTGCCACTTCAAATTATATGTTCTTACCTTAAAACAGGTATGTCACTAACCACACTTTAAAATTTCAAACAATGATTATCCCATTGTTTGAATCATGATTGCAATAATGAAGGTGAGAATAAAAAAGTTAAAGTGGAAGAAAATGAAGAGTGAGACAATACATCGTATTAACTGGGAAAGAGTTTTAACAGATAAAGGAGGAAACAATAAAATGCAAGTGGATGTGTTATATCGTGAACATTATCTGAGGGGGAATACCTGAGCTGTTACTGGTAAACTAAAGAGGAGAAAAGGAGCATGAACCATTTGAGAGAAGGATAAAGTTGGTTGTGGTATAGACACACCGGAGTCAGACACCTTAGAGCAGGAGACAAGAGAAGAGTAGAATTACTTGCTTGATGTTTAAAGTAATGAGTCTGCATGGGACTTGAGCTTGTACGATGACATACTGAGTGAGAAGGAGACAGAAGAATGAGAAGAAGGTGCATAAAAGAGCTTTTCTTTAGTATTTAAGGATGACACAGATAAGTGTCATCTCCTCAGCCTCTTGAAGTTGAGGCAGGGGTTCCCACAGCCCCACATCCTGTTAATGAGCCTAGTGCGGAATCTATATCTGCTTTTCATTTGTCCATCAGTGAGGTCTGACAGCCTCTGCGTGGTTAAGTTAGCTTTATGCCTCCACCTCCCTTGCCCTCCTAATTTACCCAAATCCCATTTCCAGGCGCAATCCTGGGAATTTCCCCTGAGGAGATCACAAATGAGATTGGAACTAGGACTTTTAACAAACAAAACCAGGGAAAAACTGGATTTGCAACAATCCCTGGGGGCAGTGACTTTAATCAAATGCATCAAGTGTGTATTGAGTACTGACTTCTGGATCAGATGCTATGCTATGAAATTTCACATTTGTAATTTCTATTTAACATTTAATCAGTTTTTGGTGATTATATTCTCAGCAACCATATATAGGTGCTAGAGGGCTAACTGACATAGATTCAGGTTCAAGTCAGAGGAGGCAGAAACCAGAGCAAGATCATGACAGCTGGGGACCACTGGAGAGGTAAGCCTGAGGGCAAACTTTGAGATCTGAAAGTGTGCCTTTTGAGTCCCTGTCTTTTCCCATTCTTCCTACCTTGGATACCCCTCAAGGAACCATTGCATATCAAAACCAGCTCTTAGAGGCTTCATCACATTGACATGTGAGTGAAACCTCCTTTAGGTGCCAGCAGTCTAAGAACATCAAGCAATTTCTTTTGAATGGAAGCCTTGGGATAAATAAATCCACTCATTTACATATTATTCAGTCACATATTGAACACCTTCTACGTGCCAAACACTAAGCTAGCCTTTCTTTTTATTTGCCAATAGAAGCTATGAATGGCACACTGGAATTCTAGACACTAGGTAAGAAACGTTAAGTTTGAAGGAGGGAGATAGCAAGGCCTCAGTCTCCTCTGAAATCAGATCACAGTGCTCTCTTTCATCAATTTCCCTTTATATCAATTACATGTCCAAGAACACTGACATTCTAATAACAAAACAGACAAGTCCAATGGACCAAAATAAGTTGACTATACCTGAAATGATGGAAGAAACAGTGCAAACATTAACCCTGAAGAGAGAAGGTAAGTGCAGAGACACAAAGGCTTGAGGAGTCCGTGAAGCCACTTAGTCAAGCAAATGCAGGAAGAACACATCCACATAGATTAGAAAGAGTAAATCTAAGCTTCAAAACTACAAGAGACTGCCAATACAAAAACATACCATGAAATGCAGTGTAATGTAAGGGTAAAAAATTCAAAACATTTGTTTGTATTTAAAAAAAAAAGCATTATCTATCTATCTATCTGGGAGACAATCACATAACACTTTAAACAGCACAATATCCCAAGATACCCCAGTCCTTTCCTGGAGCATGGAGGTGTGTGTCTATTCTCCTCTGTGATAGGGCAGTGGGGTGTAAGAGCCTCAAAATCCACGTGTTGCTCTATGACAGCTCAGGGTCAGGATGGGAAGGTCGTTCGTCAGGTCTTCTTCGCTCAGAAATATCTCCCATCTTCTTCTGTCACTAAATTGTACCCAAAGACATTCATTCTTTTCCTATATCATGATCCACCACTGTCACTTCCTTTGGAAACACAGATATTTCTAGCAACAGCAGCAACCTGCTAGAAGTCAGTTCAAGGTCGTGAATTAGGTTATCAGAGAGCCAAATTCCCACATGCCAAGCTCACAACTTTACTGTAAGCAAGGGAGCCAGGAAAGACCAGGGTTGACCGAAGCTCTGCTGTGAGGTCACTGCCCTCCCACTGGGGTTTGTATGTGAGGTAGGCTAATATCTGATGACAGCAGGTAGATCACTAGTTTGGCAGTTCTCAAAGTGTGGCCCCCAGACCAGTGGCTTCAGTATTGCCTCAGAATTTGGTAGAAATGCAAATTTTCAATCTCCATTTCATGAATGTTGAATGAGGAACCCTGGGATTAGGGCCCAACAATATGTGTTTCAACAAGCCCTCTATGTGATTCTAATTCATGTTCAAGTTTAAGAAACGCTGACCTCCCTGGCAGTTCCACTGGGCATCTACCCTATATTGTGGATTCAGGTAATCATCTAAGAGTAAATGAGTTTCTGATGCTTTCCTGAAATCAGATTTTGATGTCATGGAGAAAGGGTTAGAATAAATGTCTCCAGAACCAGGAGATGGCAGTGGCAGCTGGTGGTGTGTAATGAGACAAAGGACAAATGTGGATGGTGTGAAATAAAGTCCAGAAACAAAAGAACAAAAAAGGATGAGAGACTGCAGGAAGACACATGCATTACCATTTTTTTTTTCTAGCTTAGTCCTAGCTTAACTTCAGTCTTTTCCATGATAGAACTTTACACTGGTGACTACTGGGTCACAGACCTGGATTAGGGCTGCACTGGGGACCATTTTATCCCGGGTTTTTATTTTTCTGTCTGTAAAGGCAGTAGCAGCAGGTTAAGCTGCCTCCCCATTTGTGAGCTTTCTTCCACCCCAACTGGTGTTTTCCTTTCTTTTTGTAATGAATTCTGATGTACTTACATCTTTCCAGGGATTAGGCCTGATAGCGACAGCCCACAATAAAGTGAGCACGAGGTCACACAACAATATACGGGGAAGAATGAACTACAATTAAGCCGGTATAATTGCATACAAGCAACACCTTCCAAAGTACCGAACAATAAATCTTAGGCTCAAAGTAATGAGGGATCGGGAGATGAGAACATTGGAACAGCTCACTAGAGCAGGCCTAAAACTCACAGTGGAAGTAAAACACATAATAAATTACCATGGATTCCTAAGCCCAAGAAATCAGGCTGACCCCCAAAATGTAACACCTGGACTTTCTAAGGTACATCATTTTTGCCAAGCACTTAATTTTCTCCTAGCTTCTTGTTGGATGACAACAAACTCGCACTTTAAATTGTTTTAAATGTTTTATTTATTTTGGATTTATAGAAAGAGACAAAGTGTGAGTGCTGGAGGAACAAAGAGAGAGGGAGACACAGAATCCAAAGCAGGCGCCAGGTTCTGAGCTGTCAGCACAGAGCCCAATACGGGGCTTGAACTCACAAACTGCAAAATTATGACCTGAACCGAAGGCTCAATGGACTTAGCCACCAGGTGCCCCACACTTCTATCTTTATTGCTGGAGACAGTGTTCAATTACCAGGGTAATGGAGAAAAGCCTTATCGAGAATAACCCAAACATAAACCTAATCAGCACAATATTCAAATTAAGTCACAATTCATTCTGTGCATTAGTATTTTCATCCCAACAACAAACTGAGTGGTATACTTTGCTTCAAATGAATTTTAAAAGTCTCCAGTCCCTCCAGAGTAGAAACAGTTTTCTGTTTAAGTATCTTTTCTTACTGAAAGTCATCTAGAAAACCAACCTACTCCCAGAAAGGAGATGCAACTGTGAGGGGCTTGGAGGTCCATGCTACAATGAAGACGGTTATCACTTTTTATCTCTTCCTGGTGGAGGAGCAAAGAAGCCATCACATTACAGAATATGGAAAAAGAGCAGAGGGGCGGCAGCTTTGTTTTCCTTCAGAAATTAGTTGCCTAGTTAGGACTCTAGAGTACAGGATGAAGCTTCTCTGGTTTAGTATATTTGTTACTATATTACTCGTATCATAAAAACCTTCATAATTAAGACATTAGTGAACTATCAACTCAATCACTCAGAAAATATGGTATTTTAGTAGGCTCCTAAATATGGCCTAGTCATTACCCAAATGGGTCACAGTTCTTTCCTTTTCTCAATGAATGTATATTCTATTGTAGGGGTGGGTTGGGTCAAGACTAAGATACTTGACAAATCACAGACTAGTTAAGTGCCTACAATTTTTGGTAGGCACTACCAAATAAATAAAGTCAGACAGAGAAATTACCACAGAACGGAGAAGCTGAAATTACTAAAATTGAGCTTCACTTGAAATTAAACTCTTTGCAGGAAAGCAAAAATCCTTTACTCTCTCCTCTTCCTTGTACTTTCCCTGCAAACTTGCAACAGTGGGCTCCAAGGTTTCAGGCCAGTTCAAGGCCCGCTGGAGCATAATCTCACCAGGGACTTTTTATTTTATTTTTTTATTATATTAGTTTTTTGTAGGATAACAGGACATCATCTAACATTTAGTTCTTATCAAGAAACTGGGGTAGAAAAAGGCACCAGACTAGTTGAAATCTTAAGAAACTGTGGCTTTTGAAAAACATCCTAAGTGAAGAAAAAGAAGAGACACAGAAGAAAGTACAGAGAAACAGAGACGGAGATACAGAAAGAAAGGGTGTAAATCAAAGAAGACAAGAGGAGAAAAAAAAAAGTTGAAGAGAAAAAAATCCAGGCTATTTGGGATATTTCATTTTGTGTAGAGGAGTTCTTATGTTTTAGAAGCATATTCTGTATGTTTGTGAGTGAGTGTGTGTGTGTGTGTCTGTGTGTGTATTATAAGTTCTCTAGTTGATCTCTCACCTTATGTTATGATTGGCTTTACAACTGTTATTGGCCAGTTTTATTTGAAAACTGATCTCACGTGTGAAAACCTTTTCTACTCACTATAACAGGAAGAGCAGGGTCATATGTCTTTTGGCTTCACTATGGTGACAAAGACAGTTCTGGACACCTTGCCTGTGCTTGGTACCTGCTAACCTATTGACTTGAATACACAGTGTGTATATCAGCTCTCCTTTGCTTATACAACCCAAAGTAAGTTGACTTTGAGACCAGAAGCCATAGACTTGAAAGGGAAAGCCAGAGACAAATGATGCTGAAGCTGTAAGGACAAAGGAAATTAGGGGACCCTTGTTTACCTCAGATCCAGAGCAGGTATGTGTTAGAAATATTTCTGCTTACTAATTAAATACATTTCATTTACTTTTACATCTTTTTTGCTTAACTAAGGAGAAAATGTGCATTATTTATAGGAACTAAACATAATGAAAACACAAAAAAGAAAAGGAACCATTTTGATTCAAATCTTGGCAAATATCCAACTTGCAATAACTTGAAGATTTAATATTATTACATGCACACACACACAAAAATAAAGCCTAATGCTCATCCAAGCATATTTCAATCAAAACTCTCTCTGGGAACCTTCCTACTGACAATACAATTTCGTGCAAAATAAACAATAAGATGCAAAAACTACAGTAAGCAGTTTAGGAAATTACATATCAAATATCTTCTTAAGAGCCTGGGGGTCTTACTGAGCAGAAATTTTGCCTAACAAGTCTCATTGCATATGCAGATTTAAATAATTCACTTGTTTAAGAAATCTCCTATTCTCTATTTACTCAAGCACTTCAGCGATGGGCTGTCGCCAGCAGTCATGCCAAGAGTCAAAGGGAAAAGAAGGTTATTTTTCTAGTTTTGAAGGAAGCGATAGGAAAATAAGTAGCAAACCTAGGATTTTGCAGTAAAGTCAGGTAAACAGTATACTCAGTCAAAATCTGTTCTCCATAACTGTGATTTCAGAACCCTGAATCATTCACACAGGTATATATACACTTACACTAAAAAACAGTGTGGGTATGGTTAGCTTTGTAGCCAACCGGTCTCCTATCTCTCCTAATATACAGGTGAGGATCCCAGAGAGAGATGTTGTCCAAGGTCACAAGACCAGTGAGTTTAAGCACTGGAATGAGACAATAGAACTTCCAAAGGTTGGTTCCTCTTTTCATTACTCAGATACCACACAAGGCATCCTGCATTTATGAATAATTCTACATAAGATCTTAAGTGTATGTATGTATGTGCTTTCCTAGACTTTCAAGCTTCAGACTTTGATTACACTGAATATTTCTCCAGTTTTTTCATGCACTCACAGATTTTCTCTGATGATTTAGCCAATAATAGAATAATAAAATAAAAAGACAACAACGATTAAGTAACCAGGTCTTCTCCAAAGAAGGAAATTAACAAAATCAATGTCTACAATACACATTGTACTGGAGTAGCTTTTCAAAGGTTTTTGGTCTGAAAGTCCAAATAGAAATGGTCTGATTACCAAAATTCTTAAACTTTCAAAACATGGATTTTTATTTCAGTCTAATGTTTTAAATGTTTATTTATTTTGAGAGAGAGAGAGAGAGAGCACATAAGCAGGAGAGGGACAGAAAGAGAGGGAGACAGAGAATCTGAAGCAGGCTCTGCACTCACAGAACAGAGTCCAATGTGGGGCTTGAACCCACCAATGTGAGATCATAACCTGAGCTGAAGTCAGATGCTTAACTGACTAAGCCCCCAGGCACTCCTTTCAGCCTAATTTTTTTAAAGAATTTTTCAAGTAAACATGTATTGGAGGGGATATAAAAACACTGCTTTTACCACCTCTTTTTCAGATAAAGTGGCCCACAGACTCTAAAGCAATTGTTGAAAATGAAAGCACACAATAGGTCTGGGCTTAGTTGGATGTGTTATTGTAATTTTCAGACCCTATTTCACACTTCCCATTTTTCTCTGTAAAACTCTCACAGGTATTTGAAGACATTAACTTTCTTTAAAAACAAAAACAAAAACAAAAACACCGTGCCTAGGACACTGGAAAATCCAAGGTGGAAGGTATTGTCCTGCCTCTGGTGGAGTTCACACACTTGCTGGGATAAGATGACCTTTTTAAATGAAGTGCTAATATCCAGTTCAAAGCTGAACTGGGATTTGGACTGGTCTCCCCAAAACGTGCCGCTTTGACATGTGGACTATTTTGAGCTGAAGACAAATTGAGACTCTGCAGGCTCAAGGGAAACTTTTGCCCCTCCCTTAACTACCTAAAGAATCTAAACTGGGGGCCTTTCCCAGAATAAGAGCTATTATTATTAGAGATAAATTTTATCTCTGAGTGACCCATCTATATGGCAGGGCAAACATCTAATTATCAAACACTCGCTCTTCTTATTGCCCTGTGAATTGGCCTGTATTGGATTGCCTTCCTCCCCTTTAAAGCCCCAGGCCACTCTCCCACTCCTTAGCTCAGCCTCAACTGAACCCACTTATCTTTGGGTCTTACATTTTTTATGGGGCTCATGTATATATGTAGTTAAATTTGTTTTTCTCCTGTTAATATGTCTTATGTCAATTTAATTAATTGAACAGCCAAAAGAACCTAGAAGGGTAGGGAAACCATTTTTCCTCCCCTACACCAATGAGTTGATGTTATTTTACACAAGGCAAAGAAACATGACACTGGAGTGGATTTTCCTCAGTTACTTGAAAAAAGTCTTTTTTTTCATATTATAGATGACTTGTGGACCTGTATCGCTTAGCCCTATAATTCTAAAGATCCATAACATATTACTAACCAGGGGTATAATCTTTTCTTCCTGGTAGTTAATGTTGGAGGAGTATTGGAAATGGGACATGTCTGGTATTCAGCCCTTTAGGAAATGTCTAAGAGCTGGATCAAAGGATCAGTTGGAGCCTGCCTCTTGTATGCCTCAAATTCACAGAATACCTCTTCGTATTTTATAGTCTTTTACTATCTCTCATTGCACTTAGTATAGAATTGCAAATTCCTATTGATTGATTAAACCAATTTAGACTGGTTCACTTGCAGATGGCCCAAAGGGAAAAACACAAAAACAAGCAAAACAGAAAAAAAGTCCGAGTCCTTTCACTTCCCAAGCCTTTGGGCGCTTTGTACTACAGAGAACAATGCTCTTCTCAGTTACTCTGTTTCTTTTTTCAAGAGTCCTTATAGGTTGTTATTGTTTTTAACCCCACACTAGAGAAGAATATAAAACAGGCAGTTGTTCTTAGTAATTTTCAGTTTCAGACTGAGATCTTGATGCCTTTCTCCCTGAGTTATTAATCATAGGATAATGGGCAAAATCTCAAACACACACTACCTGATGAATATAACTAATTTCAGTTTCAAGAAAGGACACAGCCAACTGTCGTTTCTTTAGAACCTCATGAACAGTGCACAAACCCAATAACTTGGACTTGGAAAAGGACCCAGAGAGGATTTGGGAGGACAAGAACTGAAACTAATGTGTGACTTACACTTATACATATTCTGATTGACTCTGTTCAACAGGAAAAGGCAACTTCATTTAAAATTCATGTCATGCAGAAAAGGAAAATATCAGTTTGGGGTAAAAAACTGTGACCATGTTTTTACCCATGGTAATATTAATTTCTCAATTTCCAAGCAATCAGAAACATAGAAAATGTGTCTAAGTTGGCTACATGGTTCATTGATTCGTGGACTATGACTCTGTCATACCCATGTTTTGGAAAATGATTGTTATTCTTGGCATCAAATTCAATGTTTGGAGGACTGTTATTATGGAGCTGTTCCTTGATGATCCATTTTAGTGTTATTATCTGCAAATATCTTATACAAAGTAATTATATACTCACTATTTACTTTATATCATCTCTTGGGATTATGAGATTCATCCCTCTATTTCCTAATGATCAAAGGGATTTTCTCCATATATTTTATTAATTTGCAAACTTTATTTTAGTCTTATAATAACTGAGGGGAGGATTTTATCTTTCAAATGATATATTTCATTATTACCTGGACATGCTCTAATTTCAACTACTCAGTTTTCATGATTTAATAGAATTTTGAATATCTATTCTTAAGTCTTCGTTTGATGAATGGTTTTTAAAGTGTGTTTCTAGATCCTTTTCCAGGGTCAAGGCTAAAAAGAGGAAGGAAGGGGGAATAAGTCCCTTCCTCCTAATCTAATCAGGGCACTCCTACTTTCACTTTCACACACTGGGCTATATATTTGAAAATGAAAATTATATAACCACCAGTCAAGACTACAGAATTTTAGCTCTTTCATTAAATAATATATCTATTATATATTTGTGTCATTTACATATAAGGAAAGAATGTAAAATAAATAATTAACCCCTTCTCTCTGAGTCTTTCCCTTTCTAAAGCATACCCTGAAAAGTGTCCCTGTTTCTGTTCCCAACAGCGTGTTTTACATGCCTTCTTGTAGTGCTGCAATAATTTATTTCCTATCCGCCACATGACAACATGAGTTTGTTGAGGGCAAAGGTTTTCACACTTTTCTTTGTATACAGAATATCCAGCACTAAAGAAGAGGATAATAGGAGCGTAAATCAAGGTGCCAATTGAATTTGCTCTAATCTGAGCCAAAAACCTAAAGAACTGATGTAAAATTCACTCAAAATAAGAAATCACGTGGGAGAAATACTTCCCCAATCACAGGGAGATTGTATACTCTCTCCACAAGACTGTGTGAAAGACAATAATCATATCTTTGAAATAGTAACCCTCCGCCACTTTAAAGACTCAACAATCTGAGAATGAATTGATTCTTTCCTACATTCTTTCGTCAAATGTTCGTTACAAACCACCTATGAACATAAAGCTGTGCCAGGAACCAAGATGAATATGTGCTGTACGTTCCTGAGGTTCTCAGAATATAAATAAGAAGTAAGGAGATAAGACCTAGATAGAGACAGAATTAAATTGTAGCTCAAGGCAGGATATAGAGGGCCAATTAGTTCTAAGGAGAGAATTGTACTCCAGGAAGATTCAGAGGAAGATAGAATAGCTGGGAACAGGGCTTTGATTATGAAATGGGGCGGAAGAGGACCTTTGCAAACGACTGAAAGAGGATAACGTGTCTGTGTGCATGCGTTTAAATGGAAGGAGGTGATAAAAGGAGAGACTGGAAGGATGTGGGGGAAGGTGGAGATGTAGAGGGTCGCAGCTCCGAATGAGCAATAGACTCTCAAAACAATCCAAATAGCTTGCCGGGAGCAAAGGTTCAGGTTCGATTGCTTAGTATTATTATAGTCCACTATTATACTAAGCTTTGCCTGTGCTACCACCTCCTCCAAATATACTCACTGGGAAAAAAAAAAAAAAAAAAAAAAAAAAAAAAACACAAGACAAAAGGAAACAATGTACATAGCGAATTCCCTGCACCTCTCCAAACAATGACAAAGAAAACATGAGCCCTATGCTTCTGCAGTAAAAATAAAACAGGAAAGAAAATGTAAAAAGTATATACAAGTCATTAAACATTGATATAGGTGAACAGAGGAAGATAGAAAATCTATCCTTTTTTTGTTTGTTTTTTGTTTGGGTCTGATTCTCTGCCCAGTCTAGAAGGAAAGAAACTGGACCTTTAAGGTTCTAAGTGATTCTAAGTCACTGCAACCCAAAAGCTTACCCCAGACCTTTTGGTAGTAATACACAAATTTTTCTGATTATTTCATCCTGTTAGAGCCCAAACTAGCAGGGCTAAACTGAGATTTGGGGTAGATTCATCTTGTAAGGGAGGAATCCTAGGAGCAGAGAGGAACTTTCTTTGGTTTGGAGATCTGATATCCTCTCTTTTGAATCCATGGGCACTGGTGCTGATCCGTTTGTTCTAATCCAAATTGCCAGTTACAGCGTTCTGGCCTCCTTTATGCTCCACTCTTAGTCTGGAAACAGACCATTTTAAGAACTAGGTCCTGGAATGTATACCTGTGAAGAGAGAACCTTGGCGTTTGGGAACTCGGGAGATCTTCTGGCTCCACCTGTAGGAATTTTCAGGCTTCTTCCCTCTGCTCATTCTTATCTGGGAGTGGACTGGAACTCCAATGAGGCCCCATCAGGAGAGAGTTGGGAAAACATATACATCCTTGAGAGGGCTATCCCACTCTCCACCCTTAATCTCTGCCTTGATAAATTTCCTCAGTCTGTTTGAAGAAAAAAAAAAACAAAATAGAACAAAACAAAGGAGGAACCTACAATTTCTTTCTTTTTTACTAATTTAATTTGAATACTAAAATGAACCCTTTCCTATAGGTTTAATGTATTTTCTTTCCTTTTGTTATCCCTTGATATTTATAAGCAGGAGGGGGTATCTGAATGGGATAAGAAGGGAAAGAAAATAAAAGGAGCACATTTGGCACTTGGATGTTTCCATCATCTTTCTTCCCCATCTAAAAAAAAGAAATCAACTGATTATTCAAATTTAGTTGTAAATGTTTAAAGTGTTAATGAGTCAGAGATTTTGCATTTTAAATACAGAGATCAAATCCTTAAAGAATAGAAGTTTCCATGGGGCTTTATGAACATCACTGGATTTGTGCTCCAATGTTTCTGAAAGCAGACTGTGTGGGCAATCTGCTTGTCTTTCAGGTGGAAGAACTAATGCTCCCAAAACTCAGTCAGGCCAGGAACATGTATCCAGAGCAGAGATGATTTGCCTAATTATCACCCTTCAAGACTCACTGGAGAAGCAGAGGGCTGGGTCTGCTTCTCATGAAGGCATGGTTTTATTTTTTTGATGGACACTTGCCTATTACTCATTAAAAAAATATGAAGAATTCAAAACTTTCAGACCAAACATACAAAAACTCTTTACTTATAAAAAGGAAGGCTTAAATGGGATAGAATTTAGGAAATCTCAACTTTTTAAATTCTTCTTCCAAATCTAAATCTCTTTTTCTTTTTCCTCCTTAGATTTCCTCTCCCTCTTTTCTCTTTCTTCAGATATGCTCTTTTTTTAAAACTTCTTTCTTTTTATCTTATAGTCTATCTCTTCCAAGGGTGTGCTAATGATACAGCAACCAATTATCTGGAAAACAAATCAACCATCCTGATTTGTGTTTGTGACAGTGCTGATTCCGTGGTGTAAATACACCCACTGTGGCTTATTTGGTTTGGGTTTATCTGAGCAGTCTCCAGACCCCACTATTTCCCTTTGTTTCTCTCTTTTTCTGTCTGTCTCTGTCTCTCCTTCTCTCTCTCTGTCTCTGTCTCTCTCTCTCTCTCACACACACACGTAAAAACCTACCCATCAGAGGGATAAAGAACTTATGAACAGAGAAGAAAACCCTGTAACCAAAAAATATATTCAAGAATTCTTCCTCTTATTGAAGTGTCATTTTGGTCTCCTGGTATTTGAAGTTTGGGGCCAGCAATGTTCTACCTCTTTTTCTGTAGAGTTGGAGAGAAAATTCAGATCTCAGTTGGGTTCTCACATTTTTTTCCTTCTAAGAAAAAATGAGCCCTAGGGAAGAGGAGAAATCTGAAGAGTTTATGTGTGTGTTTTCATTAGTTGCTTTGAGATTCAGAACTTTTGTTCTATTGCCACTTTAAAAAATATTTTTTTCTCTTTAAGTCAGCAGGGAACTGGAGATGATGAGCCCAGGACTTGGTTTCAGCCCTGGGGCACAACATCATAAGATTTAAATAATGTCTTATAGGTTTTCATACCTTTTTTTCCCAGGGAGTTCTAAGCATGTTGAAATGTGCAAGTTTTGCTCTCAGTATTCATTTCCCACTGGCTTTCTTTCCTTTCAACATTTCCTCTTCTCAAAGCCTTTTCTCTTTCTTTCCTTTTCCTTCTTTTCATTCCCTTTCCTCTTTCTAATTCCTTTTTTCTCTATATCTTCTTTACTATCACCCTTTCACTTTGCTTTTCCACAGTCCTCTTTCTAACTTTCCTTTCACCTCTGACTTCACTGTTTTAAAAACCTTTACCCAGACATCTCTTACATAACAGCATCATGCAGTAATTCCTTATTGCAATTACATGGAAACATTTTTGGAGCAAGGAAAAGGTCATTACCATAAGACATGAGAATAGCCCCAATAGGAGTTGAAGCTAAAGAAGGAGGGGGGGCAGTATTCAGTCAAAACTTTAAACAAACACTGGGGTCAAAGTCCATATAAGTGTGGTTGTCATTAAGGCTGCTTGCCTTGCCTATGGTTCTGCTTCTCCCTGGCACGTGACAGTATTGTGCTGCCCTTTCCCTTTAAGTTGGGCGTGACCATGGAAAGGCTTTGGCAGGTAAAATATGAGCGCTAAATATGAGGTAAAAATCAAGCGCTGATGCCAGGACAGTTTACAATGTTCAGGGTGGTGAAGGCCCAGTCAGCATGGGTCCCAGAGTAAGAATAAAGCAGGACAAACCTCCAGAAGACTTTGTGATGGAAATGTAAAGTGAGCAAGAAATAAAATTTGTTTGAAGACTCTGAGATTTGGAGGTTGTTGCACATACATACATGAGATAGCCTATTCTGAAGAGTACAGTAACCAAGAGAAGAAAACATAAAATAAGCTATTGGCTTTCAGAGATAAGAGTGTAGAGGCTCAAAAGAAAATGAAAAATGAGGTTAAATTATTGTCACTTCAAGGAAGATTTCCCCAAGAGTATAAAAGATGGCTGAAACTAAACCTATATTTTGGATGAATGCAGAAAGTGCTAATTCCTGTTGTCCATGCATATGACATATTTAAGGTCCAACAAATACTTCAGAGTATTTGCAAATGTGGCTGCAGTTAGCCACAAGGAAAATGTGCCTTGTCAAAAGTGTTTTCATCCAAGATCTGAAAATCACTGCTAGATGCAGCGCAAGACCCATGCCAACCTAAGGTGTAGTGAGCCCATTAGTTTATCATGGTATGGGATGGGCAATATTCTTTCACCATTTTTTACACTGTATTCATTAAAAAATTATCAGATATCTGTTTGAGACTAAAATAGACTTCAGAGTTTTAGTTTTATTATAGTTAATGAAATACACTGGGAAGAGTATCAAACAGGAAAAAAGAAAAATTGAGCACCTGCTCAAAGTCGGCCACTAAATAAATAATTTAGGTAAACAAACCTGAGCTTCAATGTTTTTATTTGTAGAATGGGGATGGTCTCTAAGATTATATCCAGATTGAATACCCCTTGATTGCATGTATAAAAGCCACAGCTTACAAGAAATGCTAATAATTGATCCTCGAAATGACTGTGCTTTGCTGGAAGAAGACAGTCCTGTACTATTTCATCAGAGGCTGTCAGGCACTGTGAGAGAGATGTGATTTTACCTGATTTGCAAGCTAACAAGTTAGCCTGCCATACCTTTATAGATATGGGCAGAAGACATGTCACTCCTGAGTCAGAGACAAAAGATTTTATTGCTCACAGAAATAGCAGCAGTGAAAATATCAACAACTCTTGTGATGGTTCCTTAAGACTCAGTTCCCAAAGGGTGATGTAAAGGGGACTAGTGACCTCTATACATGGAGTGGGTCACATTTTTGGAGGAAAACCCTTAGCTTATGGAAGCCAAGTCTTTTATAATGGACATTAAACAAGTCTGCCCTTAGCCCCAGAGGGAGACATTATCTTTACTATACTGGGCAAGAAGCATGACTGCCCTTTGCTTTGGAGGGAAACACTACCTCTGTCGTCCAAGGCAATAAGAACATTTGTTCTTTGTTCTGGAGGGAGATACCAGCTCTGTCTTCCAAAATAGTTCACTATACAGACATCCTTGAAAAGATAATACAAAACAGAGGCACTCAGTGTGTTTGTTCATTACACATGTAGAAATATGTGAGATCCATGGAGAAAATAAGTCTCCCCTAAATAGGTTCCTCTTATTTTTATATCATCTTGGCTTTTGGAAAATCTTTCCATCAGAAGGTCACTCCATCAATCGCTTTGAATAATCCAACAGAGGCTGGGGCCAAATCAGCTCAGTTCATGTCATACAGCATTTAATTCAGGAATCCAACGGGATCCCAAGCAGGATGATGCTGTCAATATGAGGTATTTGACCATGAACCATATCTCCAAGTTCTTGTTCCCAAACAGTTAAACACGGATCAGGCCATTAGAGTCTACCTTAGAAAGCCAGGTAGCTTTCTCCTTTAGTGTCTGTATCAACTTTTCTATTTGGCCCAGCATGTTAATGTAGGTACAGCAGATTTTATTAGCGGTGCACAGATGCCACTCTGATGTGTAAGGAGAAATTTTACGCCAATTCTCTTATCGATAGTAATGGCTGACAAGTTGAGGCTGACCTGAATGTCTCCTAGGACCAAGGTGGTGTCATTGATCACTTCGAGTAAAGTGAGGGACAAATTTTGCACTTTCTTTTCGTTTTATAAATTTTTTTAATGTTTATTTTTGAGAGACAAAAAGAGAGAGAGAGAGAGAGAGAGAGAGAGAATGAGCAGGAGAGCAGGGGAGGGGCAGAGAGGGAGACACAGATCTGAAGCAGGCTCCGAGCTGTTAGCCCAGAGTCCAATGCAGGGCTCAAACCCATAAGCCATGAGATCATTACCTGAGCTGAAGTTGGATGCTCAACCAACTGAGCCAAGGTGCCCCTGTACCTCCTTTTCTAATTAGATGATCCATATCATATATATATATATAACACCCAGCAGATGCTCATAAATACCAAGATAGAAGATAGTTACCTCTCTATTTCACAGCCAAATATGAAAGATTATAATAGTTTATCTGATTATAAAATTGCTAGAACAATGTCAAACTAGAAAATTATAAATGATATATTTTATTTACTGTTTAAATGTTATAATTTAAAGTCTCCTGCTGCTGAGGCTGGAAAGACTAAGTAAAAGTCTTACTCCTTTGTTACTCCTAGGTTATTAAAAAAAAGTGAGAATAAAAGTTCACAGAACATCATGTTGGGAAAGCCCTATTTGTAGGCAGAGTAGATATTTCCCCACATGGTGTGTAGATAAGTATCTCTGATCAAAATACATTCCTTCCACGGGCGCCTGGTTGGTCAGTCAGTTAAGTGTCTGACATCAGCTCAAGTCATGATCTCGTGGTTTGTGAGTTTGAGCCCCACGTGGGGTTCTGTGCTGACAGCTCAGAGCCTGGAGCCTGCTTTGGATCCTGTGTCTCCCTCTCTCTCTCTGGCCCTCCCCTGCTCATGCTTTCTCTCTTTCCTCTCTCACTGTCTCTCTCTCTCTCTCTCTCTCAAAAAATGAAATAAACATTAAAATTTTACAAAAAGTAAATAAATACATTCCTCCTGCTTGCATACCACTGTGTCTGAAATTTCCACCATTGAATACAAATTTGTTTATATTCTAAATCTAAGATATATATGCATGTATATAATTTGCTTATATCTATATCTGTATATGGGAGAGAATCTTGCTTAAAACAAATACCCTTGAGAAGAGAAATGGTCTCACACTATTATCCACACATTTTGCAATTAATGTGAGATCTTTTCCACCGTGACAAGACCTATTTCAAGGAAATTTCTTATGACATGAGACCCTCAGCAGGTCAGTTTTGGGGTGGTGATGATAATGACGAATGGCATAGGGTGGAGAGGAGGAGAGTGGAAGTTACAGGTTAAGGACACAAAGTCACCAAGACACCCACAGAGGAAGGGAGGGAAGGTGGGAAGACACTGTAGAGACCAGATTGTGTCAACATCTCAGTTTTGTCTAATAATGCTTTTCGAGATATAAGGAGTTGCTAAATGGCTGAAGTCTGGAAGCCCAGCCTTTCCTTTGATGGAGTATATATAAAAACAACAAAAACAACAACAAAAAAAACCATGCTGGCTCCTTTTATTTCAGAACAATGTTGACCCATATCCAATGAGATCCATCCACACCCCATCTCTACTGACTCATTTAGCTGCAAAGAAAGGTTCACAGAGGACTTCAAAATAGCAAAATGGCAAGGTGCACAAAGTAACAGAGAATTGAGAAATATGTAAGGCTTCTAGCAGCCTCTAGAAAAATTTAAGGCAAACCAAAAACAACAAACAAAAAAAGAGTAAAGAAAAAGAAAAAAAAACTGTTCAGAAATCATTTTTAGGGGGACTCTGAGTGCAAGACCTCTGCACCAGGCGCACAGTAAGAGAAAAACATAACCTTTTGTCTCTCAGAATGATAGATGGATGATCATGAAATTGTCAAATCTGGAAATGGTTTTTCCCACCACTGCCTGAATACCTGGCCGCTGCACCTCACATCCATAGCTCAGATTTCATATCTCAGAAGCTAAAGGGAGGGATGCGGGCCTCAGCTGTCAGCCTGTGTTGAGACCATGCAGCAAAGGCTGTTCAAATGGACATATTTTCCCTGGGATTATGCCTAACTGAATCGTTAGTCACTCACCCTTCATGGCTTATCTGCTTTAATTTGTTTATCTTGTTTGGTCATTAGTTTTGTCTAGATTTTATATTCATTATTCTGTATCGTATCTCTGACATTTCAGTTTAGGAGGTGATTGTTTACCATATACATTGATTCTCCCAGGCCCTCAAATATTCCACAATCGATGCTAACAAGATAGTAACTACGAATAGTCATTATTTGGCTATTTTGGGACACTCTCTCCATCTCATTTTAATGCATTCTTATGTTTCCAGTCTCCTGGGGACTCTCACATATTCCTTTTGAACCTTTACTCTTTAATGCTACCCAGACAGAGCCTTTGTACCTCTTTGGAATGAATAAATACAGACTATCTCAGGTGATTTAAATCTCTCTCTCATGTGCCTTTAAAAATGCACACTTTGCTTTTATCAATCCCATATTTTGCACTTTCAAGAGAAAACACTGCAACTGGCATAGGTTCCCTTATCAACCTGTATTATAGATGAGGGGACCAACTAAGGACAGGCTTGTCTTCTAGGTTCCTAACAAGTCACAGACACAGCGAGAATATATTATGGATGTTGTAGATCATTTGTCTGGCCTGTTTGCTATTGTAGTTTTTGTTGCTAGTTTATCTATTTACTGCACCTGGAGTTTCCATGTGGCCTTTAATTGGGACTGAGTAGGAAACAGTTACTCCTGGGGCCTAAGTGAATATGCACAGTAATGGTTTTCCTGGGAGTTGGCTAAGCCTAGTGCAACCAACACCCTTGTCCTAAGGGAGAGACCGATAGGAACAACTGCCCCTTTTACACTCCTTGTGTTTTACTTGACAATTTTTTTTTTCATAGTGGAATTATCACTGGTGTAGCTGTCATTGCTTGTGGTTAGAGAAGTCTGGAATATTGAAATGCATTCTATATATTGGCAAAACTGATACACAGAGCATCCTGTGTCTTCATGCTGCAACTTTCATATGATGATATGAAAAGATATATGATAGGATTGGATAGGATAGGATAGGATATGATGATATGGTATGATATGCTATAACTTGGTATGAATACAGACAAGCCAGCTCTAGATTGCTATGGTTTCATAAGTAGACCTAAAACAGGTTCTGCACCATGCTATTCAAAAAAGATCTTACCTATTTATGTCCAACTGCTGAGAGATCCTAGCAAAACAATAAATGCAAAATGTGGCTGACTTCTGCAGGATTGTGTGAGCAGTCAAGCACCTCTGGCCGCCTGCCAGACCAACCAACACAAGGTCTATTACATTGTGCTTCACCGCACTCTGCCCCGAGATTTGCTTTGGAAGAGACATGAGATGGAAAAAGAGGAGGGCAAAGCAAATCTTTCTCCTCAGCATCACATGAAGCCCATACACTGGTGGTTGAATTCTGAGCACAAATGTGACCCCCCTATGCAAAGCTAAGCTTTTGTTTGCAATATTCTGTTATCATCTCTTCCCCAACAACCAAAATACAAAAACACTTTTAAGGAGATGATAAACCCCAAAGTAGAATACAACGCAGTGTATTAGGAGTCCAGATTAACTCAGTTAGATGTCGAGTCCAGGGAACAAAATATTCAACCTTTAAATAAATACACAATAAAAATAGCACACTCTTACTATAGGGTTACTGGACTGTAGCAGTAAATGAACTGAATAAAATTTTATGGCTTCTTAACATGCTGAGGTTTTCGCAGTGTCTTCCATCTTGTAGCTTAACAACATTTTGCAGTCTGCTATCAGTGAAACTAATAGTGCAGATGAAAATTTTATGAAAAATGGGAAATCTACATTGGTTTTATATTATGTCAGTGAAATGAATAAAGATCATATTTTGGCATTAACAGCTAATGGTGAGAAAAGAAGTGGGGGCCGGTTACTCCTTTTTTGGCCCCAGAATTGATGTTTTTTAAAGAGTCAGCTGTAATTATGATATTTGAATGTCATTATCATTAAACTGATGAATTATTTAGAAAGAAGGTGAACAAGGCAAAGAGTTCCTCGGTGTGTTCATGCATTTTAGTTGTATTTTGCCAGTTGAGGTGCTTCTTTCAGAGGGCGGTATTAATCTCATGGATGGTGCGGATATGTTATGTTATTATTTCTCTTAGCAAGGTCAAAGCAAAGTTTTCTTATCCCCCACAGAGCATGTGGGGGATAAGAATAGAGGAAAAGGGGAAGAGGAATTGCTAAATAATCACTCATATTGCAAACGTTGATAGGAAATAGTCCCCACTCTTTGAAATGGATTGTACTATATCTTCCATGAGTTGTTGTAATGACCTCCTTATCAACTTTCTGGCCTCCCACCTTGATTGGCTTCAAGAAACCTTTTTGATAAGAAGGAAACATAATTTGAAAAAAAAAAAAGACTATTACAATCTGGATGAGAAAAATATTCAGTTTAGGATACAAGCAACTTTGCCTGCAAACATTTTTCTTGAAGCAAATGGCAAATTAATAATGGACAACCTTTATTTTCTCATTTTTCTCTCTCCCACTCCCTCTCTAGGAAATAACCTTTACATGTTTTCAGTGGTTCCATTTCTTAGGAGTCTGAGAAATAACCTTTTCTCTGGATTTATTTTAAAAATTATGTTTTGTTGCACCTGGGTGGCTCAGTTGGTTTGAGCGTTCAACTTCCACTCAGGTCATGATCCAGCGGTTCCAGAGTTCAAGTCCCACATGGGGTGCACTGCTGTCAGCCTGTCAGTGCAGAGCCCACTTCAGATCCTTTGGCCCTTTCTCTCTGCCCCTCCCCTGATTGTGCTCTCCCAAAAATAAATAAATATTTAAAAAAATAATAGGGAAATAAATAAGAAACTATGCTTCATTTACCTGGCTTAAATTGGTATGTCCTTGAGGCATCTGGGTGGCTCAGCTGGTTAACCGTCTGACTCTTGATTTTGGCTCAGGTCATGATCTCATGGCTGGTGAGACTGAGCCCCTTGTCGGGGCCTCTGTGCTGATAACTCAGAGCCTGGATCCTGCTTCAGATTCTGTGTCCCTCTCTCTCTCTGCTGCTCCCTCATTCTCTCTTGCTCTCTTTCTCTCTCTTCTCTCTCTCTCCTCTCTCTCTCAAATATACATAAACAGTAAAAAATAAATGAAAGGGGTGCCTAGGTGGCTCAGTCTGTTAAGCAACCAACTTCATCTCAGGTCATGATCTCACTGCTTGTGAGTTTGAGCCCTGAATCTGGCTTGGTGCTGAGAGCTTGGAGCCTGGAGCCTGCTTCAGATTCTGTCTCTGTCTCTCTGCCTCTCCCCTGCTCGTGCTCTGTCTCTGGCTCCCTCTCGAATATAAAATAAAACATAAATTAATAAATTAATAAAAATAAATTAAAAACAAAATTGGTATGTTCCTGTCTTCAAAAAGAAACTTGTCATGTTAAGTCCTTCATGTTAGCTGTTGATTCTTTTATTGAGTGCCAAGGTGCATAATCTTGTGTGGCATATAAGACAAAACAGATGAAGTTTTTTACTTTTGAACGCTATAATTACCATCATACCATATTTTAACTATATCCTACAAAATACAAGTAGTTTTTTTGTGTCCTACAGATTTTTGTGCATTTTCATACTTTAATATGAATACTTTTATCCTATAGAACATTCTAAATGCTCTTTCTTGGTCATAGATATTTTTGCTTTTCTGAAGAACTTTAGAATTCCATGATCCCAGTGATGTGACTTCTCCCATCTGTCCTTGTTTTTGTGATTTTTTCCCCCTCAGCTGGGGGCTGATATTGTTTTCACTGGGGATTCTCTGTTGACTCACCTCTGAAAGTTGCATACTTAGAGTGGACTTTGAGTACATGACTTTAGGTAACACTCTAAAGGGTAATTTTCTTCCATGTTTTCTCTGTTCAGCTTAATTCATCCAGGAAAGGTCCAAGAATACATGACCCAACATCTGTTTAGTATAAAGAATATGCATTTGAAGGGACTATCTTTTCTACTCTAGATTAGAGAAAAATGGAAATGGATCAATGGAGATAAGGAAAACTCAATATCCAAGTAAATTTTCAATCAATATGATAAGATTAAAACAGGGAAATGCAAGCTAAAACCACAATGAGGTTTAATCTCATACCTGTTATAATGGCTATTATTAAAAAGACAAAAAAAAAAACCCTACAAAAAAACAAGTGTTGTCAAGGATACAGAATAAAAGAACCCTTTGTGCACTGTTGGTGAGAATGTAAATTGGTGCATCCTCTATGGAAAGCAGTATGGAGTTTCCTTAAAAAGTTAAAAATAGAACTACTATATGATCCAGTATATCACTTCTGGGGTATTTGTTTGAAGATAATGAAAACTCTAATTCAAAAAGACATCTGTCCCCCCATGTTCATTGCAGCATTATTTATAATAACTAAGACACAGAAACACCCTAAATTCTCACTGATAAATAAATGGATAAAGAAATCATGGTACATATATACAATGGAATATTATTCAGCCATAAAAATACCTTGCCATTTACAACAACATGGATGGGCCTCGAGGGCATTAGACTAAGCACGAAGTAAATCAGACAGAAAATGACAAATACTGTATAACTTCACATATGGAATCTAAAAAAACAAACAAAATCAAAATGAAACAAAACAAGAACACCCAAGCTTATGGATGTAGAGTACAGAGTGCTGGTT
Organism: Cryptoprocta ferox; assembly: GCA_028646485.1. Classification (NCBI taxonomy): domain Eukaryota; kingdom Metazoa; phylum Chordata; class Mammalia; order Carnivora; family Eupleridae; genus Cryptoprocta; species Cryptoprocta ferox. Next base: position 55,296,868 of record CM053566.1, on the reverse strand, counting down.
GTCTTGGGTGGGGGTGAAGTGGCGAAGTAGGTGGAGAGGATCAAAAGCTACAAATATCCAGTATAATATGAATAAGTCATGGCGATGTAATGTAGAACATGGTGACTATGGTTAATAATACTGTGTATAATATATATACCGTATTGCATATTTGAAAGTAGCTATGAGAGTGGATCTGAAAAGTTCTCAATATAAGAAAAAAATGTTGTAAGTGCACCTGGGTAGCCCAGTCAGTTCAGCATCCAACCCTTGATTTTGGCTCAGGTCATGATCCCAGGGTCATGAGATTGAGCCCTGCATAGGGCTCCATGCTGAGTGTGGAGCCTGCTTGGGATGCTCTCTCTCTCCCTCTCTCTCTCCCTCTCTCACCCTCTGTCTGGCTCATTCCTCATTCTCTCCCTCTCTCTCTCTCTCTCTCAATTAAAAAATAAAAATAAAGAAAAGAAAAAAAAGTTTTGTAACTATGTATAGTGATGGATGTTAACTAAACTTACGATATAAACTTACTTATAGTAAATTTAGTTAACATTTTGTAAATGATCAAATATATATATATATAAATATCAAATTACTATATGGTACACCTGATACTAATATAATGTTATGTCAATTATACCTTAATAAAAAAAACAAACAGAATTGTTTTCTTTCACTAATCTTAATGTGGACTTGTGTTTCTTCTTATATTTTTATCTAAAATTTTTATGGCAAAGAAACTTCCTTATGTTACTGTAAGGAAATAATCTACAATATGCTTCTTTTACTGTTAAGAGAATTTCATTATTTTTGCTTGTTTGTTTATTTATTTTGAGATAGAGCACCAGTGCAGGGAGGGGCAGATGGAGAGGAGAAAGAGAAGCCCAAGCAGTCTCTGCACTGTTAGTGCAAAGCTAGACATGGGGCTCCATCCTAGAAACCGCAAAATCATGACCTGAGCTGAAATCAAGAGTCAGACGCTCAACCAACTGAGCCACCCAGGCACCCCATGAGAATTTCTTGATTTTTAAAAAGTTTTTGTTGTAGCAAGCTACTCTCTTTTATCTGTTTAACCAAGTTCTTTTTCTCTCCAGTGCTTCATATACTTTACGTGTTCCCATATACACAGTTCAACACAAACACACATAAATGCACACATACAGTCTCATCACAAGTGAATATCAAAGAGAAGCCAGTCAATTTATGAATTTATTCAGTGTTATTTACATTGAATGAATGAGATCTTATTTTCTCCAATAGTATTTACATTTCATACTGTTTAATTTATAATAAAGAGTAAGGATCAGCCACATATTTCATTCGCAGGTGAATCTTTTAAGCATGGGAGCTTACACAAATTAACAAATGATTAGCCTTGACTAAAGAGTAAAAGCTGAATATTAAGAAAGTGATAATATTTTGTTATTTGCTACTAAACATGAATTCCTGTAAGATCTTTAACTCTGACCTGTCTGTCTCTTTTCTTTCTTGATTTTTAATTAACAAATGGTGTTTAGAAATTTTACAAGGCATTCAGTTTTGATTCTAGAAGTGACCTTAGGCTAGTCCTACCTGACCCTTTCAACAAAAAAGCACAAACACATACTATAATCTGAATACTATGTGCATGAGACGCTAGCTGTTTAGTGCTTAAGAACCATATATATATATATATATATATATATATATATATATAAACATTATGTATATAAACGTTATATATATGAACATTATACACACACACACACACACACACACACACTATGTTTACATTCCTCTGGAGAGTTAACTTTATGTAGTCAATACTCATATTGAGGGACTCAAAAAGCTTGCCAGGAAATAATCCATAATATTTTGATTCCACTGATATGGTTTGAGCTTATTTGTTTGCTATTCTTGCTCATTCGTTTGTTATTTTTATTCAGTCCTACTTTGATGGATCAAATCATACCACTTTTTTTCAAGTTGTAAGAATTGACTATTTTAATTTGAGAAGGATAAAAGATGGTCCAAAATTTTTATTTACTTTTCATACCACTAGATATGGAGTAGGAAGGATGAAAACAGAGATCAAGTCTTTCCTTCTGGAGCATTTCAGAATCGGAGGTAGAAAAAGTATTTCTTTGGGATTTCATCAATCAATATTTACAAGAGTTCCATGAAATGGTTAGAACTGAGATGCCATGCTGAACAAGTCAAATGTGGCTGAAATTCACCCAGGGACGAATGTTGCAGGTATTAAATTATCCATGGGCTCCAGTCAAGCAATTCAATACTCAATCTGCTCAAAGCCCAAGGAAATAAAAATCACATAAGGAATTCCAGTTTGAAAGAATATTTTCTTTTTAATTTCTGACGTACAATGGCAGGCCATCTGACATCATGTCACATCAGCTTAACTCCCTGGCTGCAACAGACCTGTTGTGCCGTATCAGTGGGGGAAACGTACAAAGAGATTCTTGTCCTCAATCAGATTTCCCTGGTATCAGTCTGGACAGCAAGCAGTCAATCCCAATTGAGCGGGCAGATGGAGACAGAGCAGATTAATAAGTGGATCCTCTTTATCTGAAGAGCTGGCAGGCATCATGGTTCGCCAGGCACCTGAGTTATATTTTTAAATAGGTCAGCACATCGAGCGTTTACAAAGGGGAAATGGAGTTAGCTGGAAGATTGGCACCAGTGGGGAACACAATGTGGGAGGTGGAGCTCAAGGTGCACTCTGATGGAGTCTGAGGATTTGGGACAGTGGAGGATGGAAAATAAAGAGTAGCTCTCCCTGTTTTACCACCTAGTTAAAAAAAAATTGAATGTACTATGGAAAGCACATAAAACATATCTGGGTAATGTCTCTGAGCCTGGTTAGGTATTTTCATTTTAAAAACTTCCAACAGCATCATAACTGCCACTCTACAATTATCATGGGGGGGGGTTGTTTGTTTTGCACCTTGCACAGTATAGTGTCCCCTCTGAGCTACACAGGAAGGGGAAAAATTGGACCTTCACACCAAGCAGAGAGACATGATCTTTTAGGTTCAACGAACACGTGTGTGTGTGTGTGTGTGTGTGTGTGTGTGTGTGTGTGTGAAAATAATTAAACTTACTTGAGGGTGCTTGGGTGACTCAGTCGGTAAAGCATCTGACTTTGGCTCAGGTCATAATATTGCAGTTTGTGAGTTTGAGCCCCGCATCAGGCTGGGTGCTGACAGCCAGGAGCCTGGAGCCTGCTTCTGATTCTGTGTCACCCTTTCTCTCTCTGCCCGTCTCCCTCTCCCATTCACTCTCTCTTTCTCTCAAAAATAAATAAACATTTAAAAAAATTTCCTTGAAATTAGGCCCCAAAGGAAATATAATTTTGTTTTGAAAAGAGGCAACATATAAGCCAATATATAAGTAACACATCTATAATGATCCCTAAGATTTCCAAATAATGTTGTTTTGAAAACAGACCTTTTCCTATCATAGTCAACAATGTGATCAACAGCTTACATTTTAAATATTAGCCTATCTCAACCAGGAAGTTTCAGTCCCTTGAAGAATCAGAGAAACTTTTCTACCACATTTTCCAGGGTATGGATTCCTAGGGATGGAATTATAAGGAAGTCTGAGTTCAATTCTTAACAACAACAAAAAAAGGTAACCCACTTAAAACATCCTATTTCCTCCCAAGTCTTAACCCTGACTTACCAAAGAATTCCAAGGAACATAAGCAAGGATTCACTATTTAGGTAATAGTCTATGTATGAAAAAATAATGAATAATTAAAAAAATAAACAAATTTTCCAACTTTTGAGAATTTTACAATCTGTATTTCACTCCTTTCTCTCTCTTGGTGGTAGGGGAGGTTTTGGGATGGTGCCACATTACCCAGATTGAACAAGGCAAGATGGAGTGATTCGTGCTCACAGGGTTTGCCTCAACACTTGATTTGACAGCTGGAAGTCAGACTCCATTTGCTTGTGTTGTTTCCAAGAGTAGATAAAAAAGACATTTGAAAAGAATAATTTGGGACCTCTAGGGAGAATAGCGTATTGATTGAGATGAAGTGTGCAAGGCTAAAGGAGCAAATTTCTCCTAAAATGAGACTCAGGAAAATAAAGTAGGAAGAAAGCATTGAAGTAACAATAAATGCTTAATTTGGAAAGGTTTTTAAAGTCTCCCAGAGTTCTTGAATTCTCTGATCTCAGTGTCTTAGGTTTAGTCAGTGATTAAATGATTATCTGATATGACAGTACAGTGTGGTGGGAGTTTCCTCTATAACTTCTCTGTGGGAACAACCATTTCTTCCCTTGAATAATAGAGGAATTAGTATTGGTAATATATATCTAAGGTAGATTGGGATGTAAATGATAGAACTCTCAATTTCTTTCAAGTCATTTGAAAAACAAAGAAGTAGAAACCAAAGAAGCAGAAATAGTCTTGCATTGACAGCCAAGGCAGTCCTCAAACACAGAAAGGGCAAGTGACCACTGGAAGACTACTGTGGCTATGGGGCAGCCATCTTGGGTCAAGGAGATATGACAGAGCTGGAGTGAGCAAAAGGCCTGGGGATGAGCTTGACAAATTGGTTCTGGCAAAGCCTGGAAGGATCTCTAGATCTTTAAGTGTTGCTCATCTTTCTTTGTTGCTTTGTCTTCCTTCAATTCTCCTCCTGCCCATTAAAAAACCTTTCAAGTGATTTTGGTTATCACCCACCTCTCCTTCTCTCACACTTCATTTCAGAAGCACAGCTGTAAAAATGTAGCCAAATGGGTCTTCCAAGAACATAAAAACTGATCAATCCTTAGGGGACCTCCATATCCAAAAATCAATAAAAGATCATTTATATCTCTGGAAAAAACTTTCCCCTTTGACTTCTGGTGTAACACAAGTAAAGATACCAGAAAAGAAATATAACCAGATAGCTTTTAACATAATATGATAAAAACATAATAAAATCTGGAAGTAAAAGTAGATTACTAATATTGTAACATAACACCCTTCATTTCTTGCATTCTCAAGTGTTCAATTTAGTCCAGTGTATCAAACATAGCATCAGCCCCATAAGAGGGATAGAAAGATGAGTAAGATATCCCTGACATCAAGAAATTTGAAATTTTATATGGGAGGAAAATATTCATTTATAATAACCATGATATAAGTGTTACTCCATTCATTTAAGAGACAGTCTAAGGAAGAAAAGAAGTGAATGTTTTAAAAAATTCTTGTACTAGATGAATAATAGTTTTTATATTGTAACATACACTTTGTTTTTTTAAAATGTTTTATTTATTTTTTAGAGAGAGAGAGAGAGAGAGAGACAGCATGAGCAGGGGAGGGTCAGAGAGAGGGGGAGACACAGAATCCGAAGACGGGTTCCAGGCTCTGAGCTAGCTGTCAGCACAGATGCCGATGCAGGGCTCGAACCCACCAATCGTAAGATCAAGACCTGAGCCGAAGTCACATGCTTAAGAAACTGAGCCACCCAGGCACCCCGTGTAACAGGCACTTTAAATATGTTAATCGGGAGATTTGCATTGTGGGCCTATGCCATAATTTTATTAGATATTTTGCTTTTTGTTGAATATAAAGATGTTTCTAATATTTTCATATTATAAATACAGTTGTAATAAACAATTTTAATATATTATTTTCTCTTGCATTATCTTTACATTCTATGAGTGTAATTAGTATGTTAAAAGATAAACAAGCAGATATTAATACTTTTTTTTTCCTATGGAGAAACAAGTATAGATCCTTTAAAAGTCATTTGGCATTCTTTGGTTCCTTTAAAAACACACCACACCCTTCTAAGAACTGGCTGGTTGCTCATAAAGGAAACAAACATTCTGGGGCAGCTTTGACAGAGAGTCCCAACATCACTTAATTAGATTTATTTTATGTGTTTGGATACCCACAACTCTTGTACTTGACATGGTTTTCTTAGTTTTCTCTTTTTGTTTTGTCTTTTATCCTTTCCAAGTTCTAGCTTCTCTTGGCTTTACTATTTAATGTTAATCCTCTCCCACTAGTGCTGTACTAATGCCTCCCTCTAAACAATACTCAAACCTTTCTCTGCTCATTCTATGCATGGTAAATAGTAAAACACCTTTCAGCTTAGTCCAAACCCTCTCATAGCCATCTACTCATATAGGCAAGGCCATGGATAAGTCCAACAGTTAAAGGACTTGAATCCGGCTTTACAGTTGGCATTTAAGCTGCCTTATTCACAGGAAATATGTGATTGGCACATGAGAATTCATTACATAATAAACCTGAGAAAACTTTCTAAGGGAATTTCTACACCTACCATTTTTGTTCAGCTGAAGGTGATACATCATCACTTTCCAGAAAAGGTCTTCAAATTGCACTCATCTTTCAATATTCCCTTCCCCATCCATTTACCTGGTCCTCTTGTCATCCTCAGAGTGTGAGCACAATGACTGTACTAGAGTGGAAACCTCTATCAGATGGTATATCTTTATGCTGAAAGGATTTGTTACTCTTTATCAATTATGTGTATATAATTATAAATATACAAATAAGTCATATATGTATAATTAATTCTGGCTTTAAGAGACAATAACATAAATAATAAAACCACCCAGAAAAACTAACTGGTTTCCTTTTCAGCCTCTTACAACCACTTTTCAATATACTTTATTCAACAATGATGGCTCCCTCCTTTCTCTTAACCTATAGATCTCATTATCCTAATACTCAGTTCATTTTGTGTATATATGTATATATGTGTATATTAAATGTATTAAACATATAGAATATATTAACATTAAATACATAAATATTAATATAATAATATATAACATAACATATATATTAGGCACATGTTTTCTCTTCTTAAAATTTTATAAGCTCCTGGGACAGAGATTGTGACTTGTATTTTCCTTGTATTTCCCTCAGTTATTAGAATAGTACTAAGTAAAATAAATATTATTGGATTAATAATCACTAATAATATTAATATTAACATTAACATCAATAATATCAATATTAATGGATTGTTTGTTAAATGTTAGATATATTACCAAGGTAGACTTTAGTCTATTATCACAAACGGCTTTCGAATTGCATTTTCTACTTAAAGATTCCCTAATTATGTTACTATCATTCACAATCCATTGGATGACCACCAAAAAGATGATGTGTTTACAGGAGCTAGTATTAAAATTAGAGCCTCCAAAGAAGGTTGTCTTAAGGAATAAGAAAGACTTACAATGTGATTAAAATCACCTCCCTGATACCCAAATAGGAAGAAACCAAAGTTTGAAAACAAGCTTAAGGCCCTTCCTCTATTATATTTTAATCAGTATCTGTGGCACTCTCTCTTTCTTAATGACTACCTGTCTTCACCTTTTTCCCAGAAGCCCCTCATTATTTTTCTTTCTTTTTCCCTTGATAAATGATTTAATTTTTCCCCAACTTGGTTGGCAGAATGGCCAACATTAAATGTTCATTTGTTTAAGCTAACAGAGTGTGGTCAGTTGATTCCCAAGGGAGGAGAAGAAGCCAAACAGGTCTAAAATGGCATCATTTAAGAACACAATCAATTCATTATCTTTTTCATAAAGTTCACATATGCACACATTAATCATTATGGCATGGCACTGGGCAGGAAGTTCTTACCTAAGCAAGTTCTACTCTACAATATATCTTTAGTGTTTAATGGCCTTTTGCAGCTTTGATTTTATTGTGTGCTCACTCATCTGTTGTTTTATGAGCCAGTCTGTGTCTTTGTGATGAACTGATTAAGCAACTGGTTTTGAAGTTAAATTCATAGGCAGGTCAACACTCCATCCAAATCTATCTAAGGATTTTGGCCATTAGGATCTCATCACTTCTAAAATACACAGTGTTGGTGGGGGAAGGGAGAGAAATCTTCTCAAAGGACTTAAGACTGCTTCATAAATTAAACAGTTGAAGAACTTTAGATGAGTAAAAAAAAAAAAGAGACTATTAAGGAAATATCCTGGTGGCCATCTTCACATATTCAAAGGGTTATATATATTAAAAAATAAATAAAGTCACTATGTACTACTCCAGAGAACAAACAACAGTTCTATGAAAAAGAATAAGGATCAACATAAAAAAGAACTTTATCAGCATGCAACGTTGAAACAAATTAACTGAGGAAAAGTTGAGATTTTAACCAATGAAATGATTACCAAAAAATCAGTGAAGTTTTGTCAAGGTATTGAAGTGAATCATACTGCGAGATTGGACATGGTGACCTTCCTAGTTAAGAGTCCATGATGTTAAGCATTATTTGACATTTAACAGTCTTACCACTTACTAGCCAGTTTCATGTAATAACCCATTTATTTGTTTTCTCTCTCTTTCTCTCCCTCCCTCCCTCCCTTCTCCCTTCCTTTCCTTCCTTCCTTCCTTCCTTCCTTCCTTCCTTCCTTCCTTCCTTCCTTCTTCTTTCTTTATTTTTATTATAGAGAGAGAGCATGAGGGTGGGAAAGGGGCAGGGGAAAGAGAGAAAGAATGTTAAGTAGGTGTCATGCTCAGCATAAAGCCCCACACTGGGGTAGGTCCCACAATGAAGGGATCATGACCTGAGATGAAGTCAAGAGTTGAACGCTTAACTGAGCCACCCAGGCACCCCTGTCTCCTCCTTTTTTTTCTATTTGTATTTGGTAAATTGTTTTTTAGCTCAATTTAAGCCTTTTCATTATGGTTATCTATTTCATATAAAAGCATAGTCACAGATTCAAATATTCCCCTGAGACAAACAAAAAATTCAGGCCTAATTTGGTACCTAATCAGGTATCAAATAAAGAGTACCTTTATTCCTTTCTGTGTCCAGCTACTTTCCCTGGGTAATATTGACACCACTCTTCAACCTAACTGGCTCATATTATCAAAATTCAGAACTGTTCACCTCATTTTTTCTTGAATAAGGAAGTAACAATTGCTTCATTCTTTGTCGTAGAAGGAAGTTTATGCCTTTATGTGATGTATATTAATAAATAGGATCCAAGAAAAGAAAAAAAAAATTTCCAATTCCAAGTTTAGCTTTGAAGCCCACCTAGAGAAGAAGTTGTAGAATCTCTTCAGAGCCTTTTAAAAAATGTCTTGGCTAAACAAAATCCCCTATTTCCTTAATCTAATTTGGGTTTTTTGAATATGCAAAATAGTTTTTTCTTATAAAGATATCTCCTATATTTGTAGATTGCAATTAAATCACCCTTTAGCCTTCACTTCTCTATATTAAATTAGAACTCTATCTCCTCCCCAACAGTTTTGTGCCAGCTCTTTAAAGATTTATGCTGCTTTCTGCTGAATTCTTACTCAAAAGTATGTCTATTCAAAATTGGGCTGAATTCTTTACATGCTAAAGCTCATACTGCCCTTCTAAGATTGATGTATATCATCATCTACATTATGAAAGTTGAGGAAGAAGTTAAAGAGGAATTAGACCTGTCATCATTAATAGACCCTGAATCATGGCTAGGATTAGAAATCAGAGGCTCACACCACAAATAATAGCGAGATGAACAGCAACTTCATCACTCACCAGTCACCTAACAGGTTGCCCTCCAATATCATCTTTATTTTATAGCACTATATTTCTTACCTCTGGGGATCTTTATGAAATGGATGGGATGATCAGCTGGGCTGTGATGGATGAAACCATGCTGATTGCTTGTTTTCCAAGATTGAAGCCTCTCTGAATGTTAAACCATACCCACTCTGTGGTGGACAGACTTTAAGGCGATCCCATGACCCCCACCTCCTGGTGTGCACGCTTTTGTATAATCTTCTCTCCATGAGTTTGGATGCAACATGTTGACTTCCTTCTAACCAGCTGAATATGCAAAGGTGACAGGATATCAACTCCTATAATTAAATTATGCTATATACACTCTGTCTTGCTAGGGGACTTGCTCATGCTCTCCTACTACCCTAAAGAAACACACTACTATGTAGTGAACTGTCTATGGAGTAAGCTACAAGGCAGAAGAAGCTGGGGAATTGAGGATGGCTTCCAAGTGACAACTCGTAAGAAGCTGGGGCTCTCAGTCCTATATAACCACAAGGCAACGAACTCTGCCAACAACAGAGTGAACTTAGAAGTAAATTTTCCCTCAACTAAGCTGCCAGATGATAATGCAATCTGGCCAAGAGTTACCTTAATTGCAACTTTGTGAAATGCAAGGAAAAGACCTAGCTAAGCTATGGCCAGACTTCTGAGACACAATGACTGAGTTAGTAAGTGTGCATTATTTCATGCTCCTGAGTGTGTGGTAATTTTTTACGCAGCATCTTTGCAGATGAGAAAAGTAAGGATATTGATTATGATGAAGAAATTTCCCTAAAATGCTTGATAAAGGGGCCATAATTCAGAACTTTGAGGATGATAAGGATTTTTTGTTTAAGCTTTATCGTAATGATATCTCAAATGGAAGAAGATATGACACAAGATTAGACTTAAGGCTAGATTCTGCAGACTTAGAGTTTTATTCTCGTTCCTTTATACTCTTCAGGAATGCACTCTGGACAGTTACCATAAATATAGGAAGAAGAGTCAGAGGATGACACAGAAATGCTGATGTAATTTTCAGCATTGCAAAGGAACTATGTATGGTTTTATTACATGTCTTAAAGAAACTTTAAATTCTTACCATGTGTATTAACTTACTTTTCAGATAGGTGTTTCCTTAAAACAAGAGAATCAAAACAAGAGTTATTTAAACTTCATACATGAGAAAAATAAGAAAGAAACAGAAAGGAAGGAAGGAAGGAAGGAAGGAGGAAAGGAAGAATGAAAGAAGAAAGTAAAGAGGGGGAGGGAGAGAGGGAAAAAGGAGAAAGCAAGGGGAAATAGGTTGACACAAGGTAATAATAACCCTATTCTGAGAATATATAAAATGCATTGTCTTTTAAGTGTATTTTTTACAAACTTCTATAGCAGATTAGTTACTTTAAATGTATGTAAATATAGAATGATTCACACAAAACAAATGTTAAAAAATAGGAAGGCCTTATTTTATGTTATGGATATATTACATATATAACTATAATTTGCTTTAAGATACTAAAAATTAATGACACAGAGTTTTGAACACAATGTTCATAACTTCTGGATCCTTCTCAAATTTCAAGTTTCAGCTTATCTTCAATTGCTTGTAGAGTTAGTATTATCAGCCACCCTCTTTGAATACTACCTTTTAGATTCAATATCTATAGCCCCCATGTCCTCATAACTCTTATATCATATAAATTTTATAACTCTAGATACCCTCAAGACTGGTACCCATAATCCTGCTTAATTGGCTATGATTAACCCTGCTCACTTAATACAGAAAATTAGACAAGAAGGATCCATCTGTAGACTCTGACAAAGTCAGAGGTCAAAGGTTATCAAGACCTTCAGGGATAGAATCAAACGCTTTTGACAGAGTTAGGTAGTGATTTCTCAGGAACAGTAGCACTCAGTCACAGATTCTGTGACTTCCTATTCTTGTTCAGATACCATGCAAGGCTTATACTCCATGGTTCCCTACTTAGATATTTGGTGGCCTTCCTGCCTTTTTTGGATAGCCAAGGTTTCTAATTTTGAGTTTCTTTGTACATTATTATACTTTATAGTGCTCTGACTCCTATACTTTCTCACCCTTGAACATTCACTAGCAGGAAATCCTTCTTCATATTGAGTATTATTAGATGATGCTTGCTGTCATGTCTAGCTCTCTAACCATTATAGGAGTCTAGATATCCACTTAAATGAATCCACTCAAACCAAACTTCTGCTTAGAATGCCCCACTTCTCAACACTTAACTCATGGTCTGCAGGCACCTGACTAAAGGATGATGAATTGTAACTTCAAAAGAATGAGCAAAAACCTTCCTATTCAAGGTCTGGCCCAGATCTTTCTCCTTCAGTTTTTTCTTTGACCAAATTTGGTGATTCAGTCCTTAAAAATATTAATTTAGAATTTTTAGGATCCATTTGAAAAGTCTATAAAACTTCTCAAACTTCACAATAAAAGCTATTGTTCTATTCATATTGTGTTTAGGGATTGTTTGCATATAACCAGCAAAAAAATAAGGTTTCAATTATTTTATTCCCCATAATAAAAATTATAGTATTTTGTACACAGTAAATAATACATTGTCTATTAAATAAATAAGTACTTGCTGAAATAAATACTTGTTAGTCACCAGTTTAAAAATCAAGGAAAAAATCTAACATCTAGAAGTGAACAATTTAAAGGAGTTCATTTGTTTTCCATTATTATTACATTGAAAGCATTATTGAAAATGCTCAAAGTTTTCAGTGCTAAATGTGGAAAATGACTCCCCAAATAAAAGTAGTGAAGAGAATGTTTTAAGGAGATAGGACCAGGTCCCTAGGAGGCCAATAAGGTTAGGTTGCCTCAGCCTCATGATTCACTGTTTACCAGGGAGATCATTTGAGTAACAAATGCAGGAGAACAGCTGCAGGTTTGCATGGGGTGGAGGTAAATTTAGGTGTGAAAGGAAGCTAATTGCCTTACTGTGTGCCAAACTTTTCAGGTGCTAACAAGATCCTGCTCAAGGACACTGGGGGAGCTGGAAGGAGAACCTGGAATGCACTTAAACTCAGCTATTGACTCACATCCTAAAATCAGTCACACATGCACACAAAAAAGACCCTGACTAAGGTTGAGGACAAGAAAGAATGTTAATTTGTCAAACGTCAAAGTATAGATCAAATAAACTTAAAGAACTTCGTTCTTTCAGGGGAAATGTAGACTGAATCTAAATTAAATGCTTTGACCAGGTGGAGATTTAGAACAAGATTTAGAGTTTCTAAAAATCTATGCTCATGTCAAGAAAATGATAAATATGTTTTCCACAATTTCTACAATTTGGGGGAGAAGGTGGCTCAAAGATCAGAAATCAAATAAAAGTTATTTCAGTTCCTCATTGTGATTTTGTGAGTGTGTATGTGTATGTAAACTTTTCTGGAGAAGAATCAGATAAAAAAGTACTCAGGGGTCAATTATATATATATATATATATATATAGATAGATAGATAGATAGATATATAGATAGATAGATAGATAGATCTGACAGTTAAATACCCTCCTATAGCGCTCTTAAATGTTAAAGAGAAAAAGCAAAGTAGTGAAGAAAATCAACTAGTTTTCAAATAAATTAGTTCAGTGCCATGGGAAAAAATAGGTTTGTTTTAAAAGTGATTAAGTTGTCTGATAACATCTGCCACTTGTTCCTATTTGTTGTTTCATGGTGGGTCTATCCATATGGGACACTCCTGCTCATACCATCACAGGATGACTCCAGGGAAGACCTAATTTTAGGACAGAGAGAGTCCTAACTCTGGAATCTTAGAAAATTCATCTATCCACCATCCTTGCCAGCTTTAGATCTGGACTAGTCTTAAGCAGTAACACAGGTGTTATATTCTTTTGTTTGTCTCCTGTACAAATGATCCAGCACCATTTACGTCAGTTCTTTACTCTTAATTTATTCTGAGATTTTAAGTCAGGGCTAGAGGGCAATTATGAGGCTGAAATTTTAATAAGCTAACATTTGAGCCTGATTTCCTACTACACAAAGCCTTAACTGGTACTTGAGGAATGGGTAAAACACTCTCTAGAATTTTCCTAAAATTGTCTACATACATCTATTTGCAAAATTTCTTTCTCTAGCTTTGGTCAAAAGCCATGTCTTAAAAGGAGTTTTCCAGGATCCCCCCACTCCTTATTGCTGTATAGTATTTTGTTTGCACTTAAATTATAATTCACCACCAATCTTAAGAGCTACCCGTATTTTAGGACAATCTTGTCCTAATTTCGGTACCTCTTATAATCATGCACACTTTTCTTCTTCCCAGTGGTGTTGAGATGGGCCTCTGCCATAGGATGTAATTCTTAAGTGCGGGTATTACAAAGTTCCCTGTCTCCTGACTTGCGTTTGGGAGAGGCAGCATGAGTCCCTTAATTCTGAAGGTCTCACTCTGGCCCTAATGATGCAATCAGTGATTACCACTTTGTTTCCAAAGATGAATTATATTTTCGTAAAACCCCCAACTCAGCCTCTGCCTCAAACTGAGATATGTACACCTGGGTATCTTCATTCCCCTCTGAAGGGTTAAGCTCTTGAAGAGAAAGCATCAGGTCTTTTTTGAATCTATATTTTATATTTTAACATTCTATTAACATAACAGGTTTGCTGTTTATTTACTCAATGATGTGATTTGGATGTAATTAATATGACAAAAAGACATGACATAATGTCCAAGGTTTCTCTTCTGTCCTGAGGAAGTACTTGCCTTGAGGTAGAATATGGTACATGGCTAATAAATGTGGTAATATGTTAAGACTCAGGAAATGAGCAATGAGAAGAGATACTTGTGATAGTTCTTTGCTCTCACCATGGAGGGTTTAAAAACAAACACATTTTAGGTTTGTTTTCATATTCAGAAAGTTTCAGTATACCAGATAGACTGTAAGCATTTATTAACCAGTATCTTATAGAAATGGTACATGCCATTGGGTGGCTTACGGAAGAGTTGGGAAGAAATACTATATACTAGGTTTAGCTCATGGCAGATAATATGCTGATAGATAAAACCTATAATGTCTTGGGAAGATTACAAAGAAAGACTATTAATATACATAGAATTTTCTGCTATATGCTAAAACCCAAGTGTCTGATGAAAGAAGGATAAAGTAATGCTCAGAGAAGGAGTGGAGTTAATTAGGGAAGGACTATTACACCCAAACCCACATCTTCCATTGAGTCAGTTTCCTATTTTTTCCTCGCTGGAGATGAAGAACAGCTGGTTCCTGTCCTCCATTTAATAGATCATCATATTTCAAACACAATTCTCAGAGCACCCTTTAGTCTCCTCTTTGCCAAGCTAAACAACATCACTTTCTTAAACTTTTCCTATGGGACCTATTTAGCCTTGAATCATAGTACATACACTTGAAGTATACTGTCTTCTATAATCCACAGCGTAAGCCTGCTAATTTTAGGGAAACTGCAAGAAAAAAAAGTATTTTGACAATAACTATCATGTCTTGGTAATTATTCCATCATCAAGAAAAAAAAAAAAAACGTGCCCCATGGATGCTGGATGCACATCAGACAGTTTAACTTGAAGGGTATGCATTTAGGTTTCCTGTTCCAAACACAGCTTCAAAATATACATCAGATAATGCAAGTTATGGTTGACTTGTCCATCACAGTTGTATTTATGGTTCCTAGTAATAGCCATGTGCAAATGTACCATGTGATGATTCATATGGATCAACAAAAGGGATAGGTCAGCCAATCTAGGGACTTAAAAAAATAACAGATTTTATTTTTTAGAGCAGTTTTAGGTTTGCAGAAATATTGACCAGAAAGTACAGAGAGTTCCTATATACTCCCTTACCACCCTCACTCATAGATAGTTTCCACCTATTATTAATATCTTACACTTACTGTGGTATATTTGTTACATTTTATGAGCTTGATTGACTTTTTTTGGACTTAATTAGAAGCCATTTCCTATCACAAGGTGGGAATCTGAGCCCTGCAAGGCTGTCCTTTAAAGGAGCATGGTTCAGCTCAGTTTTCATACCATCTCCAAAGTGGATTGCTCTATTATTTTGATGAGATGCAGTGCTTCTGAGGCTGCTTCTATGCTCAGCAGAAAAACAGGTCATCATTGATTCACGATGGCTGTCATACACATGGATTAAGAGAGTGGAAACATACATGATACTTGTTTGTTATATTGGAATACAAAAAAGATACTGTATTATAAAGTAGAAGCTTGGATTCTAGGTGCTAGTTTTATAACCTCAAGGAGCTTATCTAACCTTTCTAAACCTGAGGTGCAATAAAACAGAAATATTATTTTAACTTGTGGAAAGTAGCACACCGAACTAGAAAAAGTCCTGAAATTACTTACAGCTCTAAAACACATGATTCTAAGTGTCTTTGAAGAACACTGCTGAGTCAGTTTTCATCAACTCAACCAAGAGACATACAGCTGGCATTTTACCACCATATAGTCTTCTTGGCTGAAAATGACTTTTTCCATAATTGAATCCAATAATTTATTTCTGGCCCAACTGAATCCAAAGTTATACACTAAAAATTCAAAAGCAGGAACAACAAGGTGGGAAAGAAAAATAACTAACATTTTTCATTTGATCATTACACTCTATTTTGGTGGCTGTCAAAAACAATATCTAATTTACAATATTTTATATTTAAGCATCTGGCAGTTTAATTAATTTGATTAATTAATTTCTTAGAATTCTATCAACTGTGCTGCACCATAACTTGTATAAAGAAAAACTATGCAATAAAAAATAGCTTTAAAAGGACTTAAAGATGTCATATTTGAGGTTTGATGTTACTAAGTTCTCATCTGGAAAAAACAAAATAAGGTGAAATTAGAAAATTAAGGGAAAAAGAAAAAATGTATTTGCAAGGTAAACATACATTGCAAAGTCATGTGACAGGTGCTTTATTTTAAGGTGTTATATTTCATATATATTCCAAAAAACACTAGATGATTGGTTTCTTTAAAAGATTGTTGAAAAATACATTCTTATATTTTGGGGTTAATCTTTCATTTCCAGTTAAAAATGAGACTACCTGGCACTTTGGATTCTGCCTTCTGTTTGGCACTCAAGTGTGGTTAAGTCCAGCACGATCTTCATGCAGAAAGTGTGTTCAAGTGCTGGGTCACCTCCTTGTGTCAAACATTTTCTCCTGGGGGGGGGGTGAGAAAATCAATCTATTTGCTGCACTAGTTGTTATGCAATCTGCTATCTGGACATCATACCGCTGATATGCTGAAAACATCTCTCAACTGACAGCTTTCTGAAACTGGTTTTCCCAGCTATGCAGTTGATGAGCTTATAGCCACTCCACATTCTCCTGACCGCTGCAATTTCGCAAGCAAGGCCTAGTGAGGTAATCACCTGACCTCAGCAAAACCAGTGTATAAAGGGAATTTTGTTAACGTTGTTGTCAGCGCAGCTGGATGGACTAACACTGCTTTCCTTTGCAGATTTGGAGTCTGTGAATTCCAGCAAACTGCAATGGTGTTCCTGGGTTCTTGCTGGCATGTGTCTGCATCTGGCTCATGTTTCCTTATCAGGTGGTTAAGCAAACTGCCCATTTCTGGAAAAGTTCAGCAGTACAAAAGAAAACTTGTTTTGGCTTCTCTTTGGTATGGCATTGCAGTATTGACCTACTATTTCACAACTGGAGTAGGAGAATATGCTGGTTGGCAAAAGCCACATATTCTTTCAATTCTTCTTGAGTGCCCACTTGCAGGTGTAAATGCTTGTTAGGTCTATGTGTGTACTTGAGTAGAGATTGCATATTTTATTCTCACTCATGTAGACTGTTCCATATTCTGAGGCAAGACTATCACCTGAAATCATATTATCTTCTTAGAGGTTTTATGCTTTGAATTGTCTTACATTTATTTTGAAATATCTGTCACATTGAGTGCTCTCTGGACATTGGAATAGGGAAAGGCATCCTCACAAACTGAGGATGAGGAAAGAAAATATTAGCAACCCCAGGGATTTTTGGCAAGCAGAGGAGAGAGCTTCAGATTCATTCCTGTTGGAAAGTAGAGGTGAGAGGTTGGGCTTAGGAACTGACAGGGTGGTCAACCTTATGCAAATTTTGTGATTGGTATTTGTCTTCTCCCATCTCCCTTTTCTCTCACCATCCTCTTTGTGTCCAATCTAAACTCCAAGTCCCCAACTGTTTTCCCTTATTCAGTACTATACTCAGTCCAGACATGCTTTCTTAGGGCTGCAGATCAACCCAGAGACTTCATTTTTCCCCAGATCGAATGTTGCAGCCCTTCAGTTCTGATCCTCAGCAACACTGTACTGTATAAGAAGATCTTATTAACCAAAAACCTAAAAAAAGGTGATGAGCTATCAGTAACTTAGAATCTTAGATCTCAATGAGATGTTTATATCTAAACAAGAAATTGATAGATTGAGATACTTTGAGATAAACAATGGATGGCAAAATCAGTCTGGGGATATGCAGTGGGAGAGACATTGGTCAGAAAGGTCATCCTGATTCTCATCAAATTAATACATAAGTGTGTAAAATTATAAGGCAAGGTATGGTGTTGTTCAACAAGTTCTAGGTGCCATAATCAAGAGGTGCTCATTAAAATGCGAAGAATTGGTTTTGTATCTAACAAAAGGGGTTTTCCTTTTCTCATTATAACCAGACATGGTCTCCAAAATAAACAAAAAACACATTCATGAGAAACAAAGAAGAGCTTACAGGCAGCTTGATGATATGTGTGGGGGTTAAAGGGTAGTTTAGCCATTCAGTGCTGACATAATGAAGTGAACTTTGACCACCCATCAACCACCCTTTTGTGGTCCTGAGTCATATGGGCCACTGTGCAAAATTAGGAGCGGATGTAATGTGACTACGTTCTAAGCACACTTGAACAAATTCTAAACCCAGAAATGTTTTACAGTCAAACAATTAGTCTTAGGATTCACTTTTAATCATTAGGTAGTCCCTGACCAACCTGTGAGCTCAGAGACTGTGAATACAGGCTTTGCCACCCTTTCCTCAAATATTCAAGGAAACTTGTGCAGAGTTTTAAGTCAGCACAGGAAAATAATGCCCCATTTGTTTTTGGTCTCAACTTTTAAAGAAAAGTGTTAGCATAGCTAGGATATCTCTTCCAACACTGCTTGTGGTACATTTTTCATCCAATCTATATTTGGTTTCAGTCCTGTAAGGCCAGAGTCCTTGAGCTTGCTCATCCTGTGACCACATGAATTGAGGTCTCTTGAGTATTATTCTTCACATATGAAGTGTTTCAATAAAGTGAAGTGGTTAAATTGCATTGACCCATCAACTCATCTGGTTATTTGCTCCCCTAGCTGTTCCTAGGCCAGTCTCTATGAGATAGCTCTGGGAGCTCTTGGAATCCTGGCCTGGGTTGAACTTACTTTTTAGTACTTTGTCCTTAATGTAGCTCATTTATTAATTGCAGTGAACAAGGGTGGCTGGACTCTGTATCTTTGCTTTAAGCTCTTCAGGTAAGCAAATGAGAACATTTGCTGACTGCCCACTGTGAATAGTGCATTCCTCAGGAAATTGAATTTATAAGCAAAGCAATAAAACAAGCAAACAAACAACTAAACAAATAACACTGCTTTCCTGGTTCTAAAGTTTGAACAGAAGAAGAGTATTATAGGTGGAGACAATACACACATCCTATTGTAAATCATAATCAGAATTTTAATTAAAAGTCATCTTCTGAGTGTTGATTCCTTCCTACTGAAATTTGGACTTTCCTTTCAAGCACTGTTTCAGTGCTGACCAGTCTCTCTTCTCACCTCTCATATCTGTTTTGAAGGGACATTCAGTAACCTTTCCAGGATTGGGATTTACTGTTTTGCACATGCCCCCCCCACTTCTTTATTTATATGGTGAAATTTCTGAGATCAGGGATCTAGACTTGCACCTTCTGGTACTCCTCACTCTTGGCACAAGACCCCACCCAAAGGATTCAGAATGCTTTCTTCTTCAGGCTGCTACAAGACCAGCCACTTGTTAGACTTAATGATCTCAGTTTAAACATTACCTTGTCAGTGACGTCTTCTTGGACAGTCTATCTAAAGCATTGCTCAACACTGCTAAGCAGTTAGTTACTTTTCAGTATCCCATTTGTTTGTTTCATAGTAACTCTTTTATAATCATTTATTTTATGGGCTTCTTTATTTTCTGGTTTTCCTACTAGACCAAAATATCCATGAAAGGAGACTTT
This sequence comes from Cryptoprocta ferox, assembly GCA_028646485.1. Lineage (NCBI taxonomy): Eukaryota > Metazoa > Chordata > Mammalia > Carnivora > Eupleridae > Cryptoprocta > Cryptoprocta ferox. The sequence goes on along the minus strand of CM053566.1, from coordinate 55,277,105 downwards.
GCTAGTTTCATTCCCTACTGTACAATTGCAGTGTAGGTCATTCTGCTCATTCATTCATTCAAAGATATTTATTTTAATTTTCATATTTCAACATTTAAAAATATTTAATATTATGAATTACTCATATTTTAAATTTATTAATATGTAAAACTATTTAAATTTTGAAAATAGATGTTCATTTATTGAATTATGTGTCATGCATTTATTTGGATTCTCGAGATAATGATAAAGAAGAAGATGATGATAGAAATAAACCTTTGCAAAAAAAAAAAAACATATATGTTATACATGAACTCTAAATTGGCTTCTGATTCCCACTTAAAAGCAAAATTTTTAAAGCAAAATTAAAAATTTAAGTTTAAATTTTAAATTAAAGATTAAAAGCAAACTTGCTACAAAGCACTAAGGATACTTAAAGTAGACAGAAAAGTACATAGTTTTTGGTGAATTTGGGCACAAAAGATAATGTTGACTGGAGGTGACTGTCCTTTTGAATTCCATGGAACACATTGATCTAGGCTATATAAGTCCTAGGCAGTTGAAAATAGCCTAAGTCTGGGATCTAGGAGTGTCCCATCTGACAAATGAGGAAAATCATATTAGGAGTGGTTCTATTTAGATCATATCCTTCATTTCAGATTGTGTAGCTTATTTCTTCATTGTCGACCATCTTGACATTGGAGATAGTTATCTTCTTTGTTTCTCCCCAATCCCGTTGACAGACATAATTGTTTCTATATCATGCATATCTTATTCCTGCTGCCAGTAGTTAAATATCTATATTTGTGGGGTCCTTGACAAAATGATCTCATTATTAGATCCCAACTGTGTAACCAATTGCTATAATTCATGTATTTGGTAGCAGCCTAGGCCTTTTCATTTCTATGAAAAACTGATGTCAAAAGTAAAGGACTATGACATTTCATCAGGACAACACACAAACTTTCTTCCCTTTATTTCCTTGCTTCCATCTACATATCCTCACCATGGCTTTGAAACTATTTTTGGACCAAATATCCAGATTTGGATCTGGAAAGATCAAAATCAAACACTAAAGTCATGTATATGGCCATTTCCATTACTTGTCAGTTATCAACATGACCTCAAGGAAAGCCAATGACTTGATTCATTGATTTCCATAATTGTCACCAAAGTAATCAATTAATCATGATTAGATATCTGGGGGCCTTTCAAAATACAATTGAATGTAGAAATTATTATAGTTTTCAAGAAACTCACAAGGCACAGCAAGGGTTGCTTTCCTATTTAATTAATACCATGGAATCCATAATCATAGGGCTGGTGGCAGCATTAGAAATCATCTAATCAAACCAGTTATTTTATAGCTATGCAAACTGAAGCCCAGAAAACATAGGTGACTTGTTCAAGGTAATTAAGTGTGCTGATGGCAGAGTCAAAGCCAGGGCCTTTGATTCCCTACCAGATAACAATTTAGAAGGAATTAATTGACATCAACTGAACATAAAACAGGAACTGGGACAGCACCTTGGGGAGTATAGAAATGCTTGGGAGCTGCCAAACAGGAACCTAGAGAAAGGAATTACAATAACAGCCACCATTTATTGAGAAGCTATTATGTGTGAGGCACATCGCTTGACATTTTGTAATCTCTAATACTCAAACAGCTCTGCAAAGGAGCTATTATTCATCTCATTTTCCAAATGAAGAAATAGATTCAGCAAAGTTAATAAGCTGGCCCAAGGTCACAGAGTTAAAAATAAGATTCACACTGAACTATGCTGAACGAAAGCTTACGTTCTTTCTGCCAAGCCAAATTTTCTCAAGGGAATACTAAAGATGTAGGGGCCTTGTTTGATCTGACCTGATTGCTTATCTAATGGAAACATGTGGGGGGTAGGTTCGAATGTTCTAATTGAACATGGTTAAGGGAAACTTTTCACATTGGACTAGTGAGTGAGGACTTTAACAGGGATTCATTAACTAATGGAGCCACATATGAAAATCGGTGCTTCAGGAAAGAATCTTTTGTAGTGAAGGCAAGGTGATCCATCATTTGGAAGACTGATGAAGACATGGATACCAATAGTAAGAGTTTGATATTTTTCTTTCCCTCTTGTTTCCTCACAACATTCAGAGTTATTCTGAAGGAGGATTTTAAAACAATGATCCCAAGTCCTTAGTGGCATTTTTCCTTCCTACACAACCAGTATTGATTTTCAGCATGTACTTAGCAAGCAACTAGTATGATTGGTCACATATCTGTTCTGATGAAGGTACCCATGCCACAGCAGATGTTCTGAATTTGAATGGAACTCCTTTTCTAAAATAAATCTGAACCAGCCTTCAAAGATACAGTCCTACTGCATCATGTGTGTTTCTCTGAGCACCTCACAATTCAGCACCTTCATTAGTGAACCTAATATTAATATTAGTTAAGCTAATATTAGTGTTGTAGGAAGTCTTGGAACTATACATTTTGTTATTCTTGTTTTCCCAGAACAACAAATGAGGCTATTCAGCATTTTTCTCATGTTTACCTTCTTATCCTTAATCTTCCCACCACTCATTTAATAGGCATCAGTTATTCCTAGCCACTCAGGGAGCTCTTTGTCTTTTCTTCTCTATTTGCAGGAGCTCTCTTCTCCCCCAGAATAGTCCTGCTCAATTTTCAAATACCCTTGAAGATAACCCCCTTCAGTAACTCACCCTATTTATGCTACCACAGAATCCTGTATTTAAACATCTCAGAACAATTATGTTTTATGAATGTTGTTGATTTGATTGCATGTTTTGCCTCTAAACTGAAAATTTCTCATAGATAGAAATTTTATTTTTCACATAGGTTTGATTTTCAACCAATTAAAGAATTGGCGCTGGTCTCTAAATATTTTTAGAAGGAAATATTGAAGAAGGGAAAGATACAAGAAGGAGATGGAAGAAGAAAAATATCTATGTGTGAATTAAATTTATAAGTAGTTGTGATTATTTGTTCTGAGATTTCTAATTTCTCTATTTGTGATTCGTTATAGAATGAGATTGGTTGTGTTACCTCAGCCTGGAGACCAGTTAGATCTCTATGTATGTATGTATGTATGTGTATGTGTTTGTGTGTGTATATCTATATCATCAATATTTATACCTATGTCTATGTTGACATCTACATCTATGTCTATTATCTATCTGTATCTATATCTAATCTATCTAATAAGTAAACAAGAATCTAGATTCAAGTAGAATTTGATCATTGTTTAGGCTGAAAGTATTACTGCTCTTAGGTATTATCCATTACCTAGCAAAGGGTGGGAACATGTTGCTTGTGGGAAGAGATGATGATGGATTATTCACTATATTTTTAACCTCTGTGCCCAGCACAGTGCTTGGCTCATAGCAACTTTCTAATCAAAATTTGGGTGAATGTTAAAATGATGTTCCATACTTTATGCTTGTCAGCCAAGACCTGGTTTTGTTCCTAAGTAGTTCTGTAACCTCTGTGAGCTCCAGTTTTCACATCTATAAAGAGGAACAAATGTATATCTGCTTACTTTTGCGGTTCTGGAGATTACCAAAGATAATATGCTTTTTTAAAAAATTGGATAAATGTTAAAGTGCTTAAGAAATGTCACTTATCACTATTATGGATGGATTGAAGTCAATGAATTAGTTCTCCCTATAAGCAATAGTAATTTTTAGGGTAAAATGAGAAAGAGTTATTGGTATACATTAAGAAGGTTGAAGCTATGGGGAATTTACATTTTCCAAGCTTTGCTCCTGAAACTATTCTTTTCAGTTAAAAATCATCTAAATAAAATAATTTCTTAAGAAGATGACTTAGTCTCACTTTGTAAATACAGCCAAGATAGCAAAATAGCCAAAGTTTAGATATATCTGAATGAATGTAGATACATCACTGCTGAGACAGATTTGTCTCTCTCCATGAGAATGCATCACCGAAACACAGGGTCTTCCATTTCAATAATCCATGAATATCAATTGGCTACTAATTAGAAATTTCTGACAAACATGCTTTACCAATTACTACAGAGAATATATATTTAACAAAAATCAAGATTCATCAACTTGTATCTGATTGGACGCACTTCCATGAAATGCATCGTCAGAAAACTATTGTCCCACTGCTTGTCTACTCGTTTAGGTTAGCATTGATTTAAAGGAACTAGTTGTGTGTTTAATTTTTTATTTAACTTTTGGTCCTCTTCACTAGTTTTTACGCACCTTAACCACGTCTCTGGCAACCATCAATCTGTTCTCTGTATCTATAAGCTTTTTTGTTTGTTTTTAGATTCTACATGTAAAAAAAGATTATTTGGTATTTGTCTTTCTCTGTCTGACTTAATTCACGTAGCATAATTCCTTTAAGATCCAACCATGTTGTTGCAAATGGCAAGGTTTTATTTTTTTTAGAGCTGAATAATGTTCCATTGTCTGTCTGTCTATCTATCATCTATCTATCTATCACCTATCCATCTCACATTTTATTTATTCATTCATTCATTGATAGACATTTAAGTTGTTTCCATATCTTAGCCATTGTAAATAATGCCATGGTGAATATGAGAGTGCATATATCTTTTCAAGTTAGTTTTTCTATTTTACTTTGGATAAATACCCAGAAGTGGAATTGCTGGATCATATGGAAGTTCTATTCTTAATTTTTTGAGGAGTCTACATATTGTTTTCCATAGTGCCTGCATAAATTCATAATCCCACCAACCATGCACAAGGGTTCTTTGTTCTCTACATCCTCACCAACACTTGCTATTTCCTGCCTTTTTGATAATAGCCATTCCAACAGGCATGAGGTGATATCTCATTGTAGTTTTGATTTGTATTACTTTGATGATGAATACTGTTGAGCATCTTTTCATGTACTTGTTAGCCATCTGTATGTCTTCTTTGAAAAAATGTTTATTGGATCTTTTGCTCATTTGTTAAAATTGGATTGTTCTTTTGGTTATTGAGTTGTATGAGTTCTTTATATATTTTGGATATTAATCCCCTATCAGATATATGGTTTGCAAATATTTTCTCTTATTCAGTATGTTGCCTTTTCATTTTGTTGATGGTTTTCTTTGCTGTGCATAAGGCTTTCTGATGTAGTTCCACTTCTAAAATTTTGCTTTTGTTGCTTTTGGTGTCAGATGAAAAAAAATCACCCCTAAGACCTATGTCAAGAAACTTACTGCCCATGTTTTCTCTAGGAGTTTTATGGTTTCAGGTTTTATGTTCAAGCCTTTAATCTGTGTTGAGTTCATTTTTATGCATAGTGTAAGATAATGGTCGAGTTTCGTTCTTTTGCATGTGGCTTTACAGTTTTCCCAACACCATTTGTTGGAAAGACTGTTTTTCCCCCACTGCATATTGTTGGCCCCATTGTAGTAAATTAACTGACCAAAAAAGTGTGGGTTTATCACTGGATTCACTATTCTGTTTCATTGATCTATGTATCTGTTTTTATGCCAATACTATATTGTTTTAATTATGATAGCTTTATAATATAGTTTGAAATCAGGGAGCGTGATGCCTCCAGTTTTGTTCTTCTTTATCAAGATTGCTCTGGCTATTCAGGGTCTTTTGTGATTCTATATTAATTTTAGGATTATTTGTTCTATTTCTGTGAAAAAAATGCCAGTTGAATTTTGATAGGGATTGCTTTGAATCTGTAGATTGTTTTGGGTAGTATGGACATTTTAACAATGTTGATTCTTCCAATTCATGAGCACATAATATCTTTTCATTTATTTGTGTCTTCTTCAGTTTTCATTAATGTCATATTAAGATATTCCTTCTGTGTATACCTGATATCTATCAAAGGAGGAACCAGGATGAAAGTAAGAATATCTATAGAAAAACAGTTGACACTTGGAAAGAAACTAGAGAGAAAGGAACTCATCCTTCCTGAGTTTCTCCTTTGTTTCAGGCACTGGGCTTGGTTATATGCTTATATTCTCTCATTTAATCCCTGAAAAGCAGTAATTAGAGTCTTCATAGTACAGAGGAGGATATTAGGGCTTAGTGAGTCCACACAAATTGCCGAAGGTAACTCACGTGTTAAATATCAGAGCAGATATTGAAACTAATGTGTCAAACATTTACCATAGGACCACAGTGTAACAGGTTATGCCAAATATCTAATTTGCCTTTGGAAGCTCTCACCACCTTCTCCATCTCAGTCCTGCAAGGCTTACCTATAACGGGTCACCTTAAAGAGCTCCCATGCCTTCTGGCTTGCATTTGAGTTTAACTGATAAGAGCCTCAGGAGAAGATGGGAAAGAAGGAGGAGGGAGAGAGTGGTAGAGTACCTAGTTCCTTCTCTGTCAAGTCTGGTTCCTTCCCAGTCAAGTCTTCTTGGGATATCTGTTTCCCTCAACACTGTGACCATTGTTTTTCTCAAGGTGGCCTATTTAGTACAACATTGTCCTGAATCCTGGAAACTTCATCTTCTCCTTGTTGCACCAGGAGACTGTGAGTGGTAACAGCTCCTCTAGTGCTAATCCTCCATTCCTGCACTACTTGTGTTTCCTCTAAACCAGACCCTCCTTTTTGTGAGATCCTCCTAGAATTACCAAAAATTGAGTACCCCATCTGTTTCCTACTGACACTCCAGCCGATACAGGTGAATCTGGAATGCTGCCTTACTTATGTTCAAAAGTTGCATAAAAGTACAAGTGCAAGGTAAATACCTTGTCCAAAATACGTAGTGCCATAATTTTGTTGGTAAATCTATGTATTTTGAAGTGATTCAAAGTTTAAAACTGTTTGTGACTCAGGAACTCATAACTAAGAATGACTGCTCTCCTAGGATGTGTTCCCCAGACAAGCATGCTGTGACTTTTAATCATGAAAAATGCATTCACTGCAGAAATTCAACTAACTCCACAAAGTTTTTGTCGAGAATATTTTCAGTCAACAAAACACGTCAGAGCAGTGAGTAGTAAAGTTTTAGAGGAAAGGCAGTGTTTGGAGGATGCTGGGGGAAATACAAATGGAAGATGATACGTTTTGCAGTGTCTGCCTCAGACGTACACAAACAAATATATCCTTCAGGAGTTTACAATGAAGCGAAGAAACCATATAAGCTACTGTTAAATCCTGGTGATAATTACTTACTTTGTGATAAAATCAATTTCTTACAAAACTCACTGAAAACTTTTTTTTGTTTTTGTTTTTTAAACTGCTAAGAGCAAACCGATATGTCTTTCCTGGTAAAAAAGTAAACGAATAAAGAGAAACGGTTCTTGGATAAGCTAATTTTTTTCTTGTGTGTTTATCTCTTCTCCTTATTAAAACGTGCTTTAGATAAAAAACAAAAGCATAAAGTGAGAATTATGAGAGTTTATTAGATACACCATCATTAGTTTCAGGGGAGTCCTAATTAAGCTTAAAAGTAGGCAGGTTTAAAATATAGAGATGGCGATTCTAATTCATTCATTAAAGAGTAAATATTTGGACTTTACCTTTGAAGACTTAGACAAATTCGCATGGAGAGTTCATTTAATTTAGTAAGGAAAAGTTTATTTTCTTAAATTCATGTCAAGAAAGGTAATCATGTTCCTTAGAAATAGAACTCAAGACAATGTCTAAGCCATTATCATTTTTTGTTAAAAAATTATTTGCTTTTAAACTATTAAAAACAAATCTGAGGGGCACTTAGATGGCTCAGTCAGTTAAATGTCCAGCTCTTGATTTCGGTTCAGGTCATGATCTGACTGTTCTGAGATGAAGCCCCCAGCTGGGCTCTGTGATGATAATGCAAAGCCTGCTTAGGCTTCTTGCTTTCTCCCTCTCTCTGCTCCTTCCCCACCTGCACTTGTTCTCTTTCTCTTACAATGAATACATAAATATAAAAAAATAAAAATAAAAATAAACAAATCTGAATCGCCAAAGCCAAAAATAAATAATAATTAAATTTAAATTACTCTCTTTTAAAAGTAGGCTTTATCCCAATGTGGAGCCTAATGCAGGGCTTGCACTCACTGCCCTGAGATCAAGATCTAACACCCAGACCTGACACCAGCTCATCTGGATCATGAGCTGACATCTAGTGCTGGACACTTAACTGACTGAGCCACCCAGGTGCCCCTGAACTACAATTGCAACACTACTGCCCAGTGGATTATCCCTCCCAGCCCACGTCGTCACACGTGTCAGATCCTCCTGGCTTCCAGCCTTTGCTGTCATCCCATCCCCACTGACAATGCCTTTTGAGTCCCCTCTGAAAGTTGAGGTTAATGATTCTCAAAGTTTAGTGTCCATAAGAAACTTCTGGAGGATTTATAAACTTTACTATAAAATGAAGCTTCCTGAACTACACCTCAATAGTTCTAATTCAGCAGAGGCCTAGGCATCTGCATTTGAACAAATACCTCAGGTTCCCTGATGCAAGTGTTTGGAGTACCCGGCCATAAGCAACACTGATTTAGTGTTCTCTAGGGTTCTGCATTCGTCTTGATCCCAGGAAGGAGTCAGTGGATTAAGTAAGGTACTTTATCCAGCCCAGGTCTTGACTCGGCAACAAGTCTCAGTGCTTACAAAAGTAGCTTTATTGGGGTGCTCTCATTCTAAAACCAAGAATTCTAGTTGTTCTCAGGACCTGGGTAACCTTGATCCTCAGTTCTGCCAACTGGATAATATGTGCTTTGCTGAGTCCTACCCAAGTTACTTCTGTTGGCCAGTGCTCTGCTTTACTCTTAACTACCAGTCTCTCTGACAGCTGTGATTCAGTTTCTTTGGGTAAGATGAGAATGGCAACATTAGTAACAACCTCACAACACTGCTGTGAGAATTAAACGTGGTAACCTGTGCAAAGCACTTGACACAGTTTCTGGCACAGAGTAAGTACTAAATGTTACTTAGTAACCTTCACAAGACTTCACACAGGGCTAGCTGATGTCTGGCAGCAGGTTAGACTCTTGCTAAATTCTCTTCCTTGGAAAGGAGACTAAATGTTACCTAACAGTATTGTCGAAGGATTGACCTTGCTGAATTATACTGTCTTATCATTTCAGGGTAGAATGGACTCTCCCCAGCTCGATGTTTAGCCACTTTCTATCTCATCCCAGCAGAAGGGCACAGCTACTCCTGGTCTGTCCCCCACCACCTCAGACAATGGGCCACCTAAGGGCCTCAGCTACTTGAGGTCATTAACATTGTCTTCTCAGTTTTCCCATCCTTTGTGTTTGTCCAGAAAAGCAAGCTCATAATCATTTATTAAGTTAATACATGAGTATATGGATAAGCTTCCTAAAATGTCAAACTGGTATTTTGTGTGTTTTTTTTGTTAGTTTGCCAGAGTAATGCTGGATTACTTGGCCAGTGCTATCAATTCCTTTGACTTAAAATGGAAAGCCAAGAAATGTGAGATGGAGATGGTAAAGAAGAACATTACCAAGAGAGGAACGGTGTACATTGCACCTGATCTTTAGGGACTCACATAGAAGTATCTTTATGGATTTGGGATGTGCATGAACATTTTAAAGTACTGGGTCTTCAATACTAACCTTCACAAGACTTCACACAGGGCTAGCTGATGTCTGGCAGCAGGTTAGACTCTTGCTAAATTCTCTTCCTTGGAAAGGAGACCATTCTGTTCACATGTTTCATCATTGTATGGATGGTTCGACAAACTGGGATGCAAAGATTCAGAGAAGAGTGGGCGATATCCTTACCCTGCCTCTTGACCTAACATGGGCACAATTTGCCTGCCCCTCTCTGGAGGTCTGACTCTGTGATCTAAGCTGCGGCAAAGATGGCATTACAAATCCCAGGGATTGCTGAGAAGTACTAATGCCGCCTCTATCCCATACTCCGGTGACTCTGAAAAGGTCTTATTTGCTCCCCCTTGCTGAGAAGGCAGCTGTGTTGTGGTGATATCGGTCCATCCGACTTTACAGCAGCCTGCGAGGCCTCCTGTGACATGGAATAATGTCCCAGAAATCCAAACCGCCAGCGAGGCGCAGAGATCAGCGCGGCGTTTGTGGTTCTTGGGGCCGAACCTGAGGTCCGCCTGGGACATCTCCATGTAAATGAATGCTGGGGACAGGATTTGGACAGCTTAATCCTGCATTGTAAGAAAGGCTGGAGCCAATATAAGTTCCAGACACACTTTCATTCAGAACTGGAATAAAATTTGACTATCTTCAACTTTTATTACTCATTATCTCCCAGAGACCTGAAACAGTTTACTAAGAAGAAAGAAAAAAAAGGGGGAGGGGGGACAAGAGGAAAAAAGACCAGTCTATATCCCCTCTGAAATCCTGTTCAGAGGATTTGCTGCAAGGGCATTACAGCTTCAAATAAGACTGATTAAAATAAAATTACTCAGTCTCCTGACCCATAGCAAATTTCATGAGCTGCAATTTGTCTAGTAGTTGAGCTGTGAGTACAATCTGATTGGCTATAATTTAGGTTTATAGTTCCTTTTTTCCCCCCTCAAACACAGTAGAATCCAGTGATCCTGAAATAAAGAACTAGAAGGGAAAGGGAGGGACAATACAAGCTAAGAAGGAATGGAAAGAAAAACATTTTTTAAAATATGATAACACTGCTTTTCTAAAAGCTGGCATTCTTAACGTTTCAGGAAATTTGCGGGAAAGAATGTCTTTGTGTCTGCCAGTACGCGTTCCTTTCTAAACTTCCTAGTTGTGTTTTTCCTGCTAGATTACCTGTATCTTCTTTCTGAAGTCTTTGTTTCCTTCTCTCTGCATCTCTGATTTCTAGGTCTGTAAGTCATGAGAGAATTTCCAACTCTGGATAATGCTAAAGACCCAGAGTGCCAAGAGTGTCTAACCCATTGCCCAGGGAAAGCGATTCTTTCTTTCCAGGTCTACCTCCTCCTGTGGTTATCAGCATTCTTGACAAGAGAGTGGCTTCTTTTCCAAGTGGCCAGTAAGGCGCATTAGCAGCCGTGGCTCCAGGAGACTGTGGACAATGCCTTTGACTTCCTGTTCTCTGGGATGTTGGGACAAGTCTTTTCAACACCCAGAAAGGGAAATGTACACTGAAGGAAACAGAAATATTAAATAGCAGGTATCTATTTAATTTTCTCTTTACCAGGCAAAACCGCTGAGATGATCTGTAGAGTAAGCTGTCTCTGGCCTGAGACCACCAGTCTTGCTTATTCAGGCTTGTCAGGTGAGTTAGAGTGAGGAATGCTGGTACAGGAGGTAGAGAGGAGAGACAATCTGAAACCCAAGCAGGTGTTTACACTTCTCAATAATGAGTCACTGTAACTGAATGGTAATTATATATACTTTGGCTATAGGATTTCCCCAATTCTCTATAGGATGTGCCTTCCAACTCGTTCTTTCGCTAACTGGAGCTCACTCCCTGGCAATCTGGAACCAAAGAGCTTACTTAACTGTAGTGGAAAAAGAGTAGATGGATGTGAACACAAATTCCTGGGGCCATGCTGACCTCCTGATACCATAATGCGGTGAGTTCTTCTAAGTGGGGTGGGGATTAGCAAGGCCTTCCTTTATTTCCTTAGTGGCATCTGTGATATTTCTTCTGACATATAAAGAATTAAAAAAAAAAAAAAACTCGTTTCATTTTATATGCCCTGGTCGTGCCTGACATATAGTAGGTGCTTAATTAAAACCTGAGGAAAGGTGAAAGAGTAGAGTTGCTCCTCTGTAGATTATACCTCACCAAATGGGGAGAACCCCTCATCAGCCTCTATGCCTCTTACCGCCAAGGAGAAAAAGCAGGACCATTGGGTTGCCTGCCTCTGGGCCTTCTTACAACCATCCATTATTAGGAAAAGAAATTTTGAAGAGTTCTGCCAGAAAACAGGCTCAGGAATTCCTTCCCTTCCCCAATTTGCTCTCTAAATGAAAAAAGGCTCTTTCTATCGGGGAGGGGGGCCAGGGGCACAGCTTGGCTACGGAAACAAACAAACAGAAAAAACACCTCAGTATGAATATTAGCTCTACAGGTTGCGTGATAACTGGGACAAATTGCTTTGCATCTCTGAGGCTTAGTTTCCTTTTCTATAAAATGAGAATAATAAAATCTACCTTGCAAGAATGTTAGGAGGATTAAATAAAATGAGGTATCTAAAACTCCTGGTACCTAGTAGGATCTTAATAAGTGAGCATGGTTATGATAAAAACACATGAAGAACACTTGGCACTTTGCTGCAGAAATCTTCGTTCTAATTCACTCCTTCTTATACATTGCTTAAGGCCACTCTAAAAAAGGGGAGATTTTATTGAACCACCAATGCTTATTTTAAAATATATAATCACAAGAGAGTCTAAAATGAGAATCAACCATTCTTCCTATCTTTTCAGAATTGGTACAGAGTCTCATTAACTTGATATTCCGGAGAACATGGAAAATTGATTCCAACTGCAAGTCATTTAACTTTTTTATTATGAAAAGATTCAAACTTATGCATGAGTAGGTAATGAAATCTAGGTATCCATCAGCCATCTTCAGGGGTGCAGAAACCCAAGCCCTGACAACCTCATAGGATCTTAGATTTCTATATTTCTTCCTCAAGATGATAAAAATGGCCTGTACTTATATTCTTGCTTTATATTTGAGAAAGCTGAGGTTCATAGAGATTGTGATTTCTCCAAAGTTACATTTCTACCCAAAAGAGGAGTCAACTCTATGGCCCAGATGTGATGCCCAGACCAAAGCATTTCTCCTTCATGGCATTTGCCTATGGATAAGGATGGGAGAAGAAGTCCTATGAGGAAAATTAATATTAGTTTGGTTATTATCTCCTTACCTGCCCCTTCAGTCTTCTTGTTGAAGTAAATCAAATAGTTAATGACTTTACATAAAGAAACTAGTCTCTAGAAAATTTTCCTTTGTATAACCCAAAATAAATTTCAGATTTTAAAGCAGGCAGTTTTCATACTGCCTATTCCAAAATGCATTGCCTAGACCACTCTAGTTCCACTTAATTAAATGATAGTTAGAGGCGGGGTTTTCCCATCAGGAGTACTCTTTAGCCAACAAGAATGGTGAGGTGAGGTGATAAAAGAATTTCTCAGCCTGGATCACTGAACATCACAAGGAAGTACATAGCTTTGGAGAGGAATGATCATTGTCAAAATTTTAAAAACCCAGGAGAATTTTGGGTTTTTGGAAGACTGGACACCAGAGGGTGCTAAAGAGCTGCATAATTTGCTTCTGGGTCTTTCCCCATCAAGTTTCTATGGTAATGGGGCCCTCTGGCACTGAGAAACGAGGTTGAGCAGGCTGGTGCCAGGGGATGTGTTCCCTGGCTCAAGACTCTATTAGAGGTAGACGCCCACCTGGAGCCACAGGCCACATTAATGGACCGCAGTGTGGCCATCGCCTGGTTGCTGCTGACTAGACAGTTAGTTTGGTCAATCCCATTGATTGTGAGGAAGTCAACTGTTAAAAATAGAATCAATGGTGCTACCAACAGCTCACTAGCCATTTACAGGCACTCATAAATACTGAAAACGACTGCCCAGAGGCTGAGCTCCCAGGCTTCTTTTAGCTTTACTTTGAATTTGCTGCTTCTCGCTACATCAGCAGAAGAGGGGACTTGAAAGAGCTGAAAACAGCCCAAGCTGCATGAGTCTCTCCAGAAAGGAATTATTAATAAAACGTCAACTCCTGTGCATTAAGCTTCTTTTGAAAAACTTTCCTAAATTCATGAAATACTAGGTTTTGTGCTTTGGACCTGCTCTGCATTACTGGTAGCCCCACTTCTGCCTCTCAAAAGCAAATCACTCCCTTACACATGAGTTCAAGTCCATTTCCCCAGATAAATATAACTACTGAGGGTTTAACACAATGCCTAACACTATGTAGAATAATAACAGATTTTAATCTCAAGAAGCTTGCAATGACTTAAACATAGGAGAGCATGTAATGAACAATATGGACTGTTTTATAAGGTACAAGTTTGCTTGGTATATTGAGTTATCATACCGATGAGAACTCAGTCCAATGTATGTTAAGAATATGGGAAATGTCTGTGTATATATACACATACATGTTTGTATATGGATATACAAAATGTGTCCAGATACTTATATAAACAATATATGGCTGAGTATTAATTTGTGTGGATTGAACACTAAATAAAACTTAATTTTGAAAAAGCTTTATCTCATAGGCTGTTATTTTTCTTCTAATCACTTACTATTCCCTTTCATAGTCATTTAATATCAAGTTGGCACACACATTTCCATAATTTTATTCATACAGTAATCTCTTCTCCACTTATTCATTCATTCATTCATTCAGTTTTGAATTCAACAGATATTTTGAGTGTTCATCATATACTGGACATAGGATGAAAATGCACCTTAGGATATGGTGATGAATAAGGTGTAATTCCTAACCTCAGGAAGTTGACAGTGCACCTGGGGAAACAAGGAAACTGTTACATAGACCAATCCTAAAATAGAGATACACATAGGGTGTTACAGGAGAGATGGAAGCCTATCAACCCCTGACATGTGAGGTCAGATAAAACATCTTCCGGGAAGAGGTTACATCTGGACTGAGTCCTAACGGATGAATTGAAGTTAGCCAGATAATAAAGGGAACATGGGGATAGCTGATGGAGTGGGGAGAGTCGATGTGTGAAGTGCCTCAAGGTGACAAGGCCTTGGTATATGCTGTGAATAACACATCATTCGGTATGAAGAGATGAAGTGTCAGGGGACCAGCAGAGATGAGTCTGGAGAGACAAGCAGAGGATTGACTACAAAGAAATTTGTGTGTAATCCTAAGGAGTTTAGATTTCCTGCTGTTGGGGACGAGTAGTCACTGAAATATTTTAGGGGAGAGATTGGTCAGGTCAGAGCTACATTTTAGAAAGATCACACTGGGTCCACTGGTATGGACAGGACAAAGCAAGAGGCAGGCATCCCAATTGGGCAATGGTGTCAATACTTCAAGCAGAAATTCACAGAGAATTGAACCAAATAGCAGCAGTGATGAAGAAGAGTATTGAGACACATGCAGCTTTTGGTTGTTGTCAATGAACTCTGAGGCATAAGACGTAGGGAGTCAGCAATGAGGCCCTGGATTCCCAATCAGGCCATTCTCTGGGTGACTGTTGGTGCTATTCTCTTAGAAAAATGAGGCTATATGCCTTCTAGAGGATTCAGGTTTTGGATGAAGCCTTCTGGGCTTAATATTCTTAACTTTTTGAATTCATGTCTTAACTAAATTATAGCACTAAACCTTACTACACTATTTTGCAGTATTCTCTAATTGTTTCAGGTAAGTGGGTCTTGTTTCCACATTGATAGGATAACAAAGAACAGTCCTTTATCTGTGCTCCCCTGCATGGCTGATTTTATAACTGGAGCACATAATCGTATTCATATTCACAATGATATTCGATGATTATCTGCTTTCAACTTAAGGCTTAGGTTCAGGTGTGATTATTGGTTAATAAAAAGGCAATCTTTTAACCATGGGATCAGAATGTGCTAGTAGCTTTCCAAATCTTTCTTAGTAGGCCTCCAAGTAGACTCTTTTCCTCATGTCATGCTTACTTGTTACATGTTTCTACCAATTCCCATACTGTTAGGTTTTTGGGTTTAAAGGAAGGAGAAATAAGTTACAATCAATAGTGGCTTGGAAACTTTAATTTTTGTAAACACCATATCCATAAGCACAGACAAATTCATGGTGTGGGGAGAAATAAAAAGAGTCTTTTTTTTCCCTCATTTTCTCACAAATGCATTTGGAGAATTCTGCAGTGTAGCATCAGCACCTTTCAGCAATAGCAATTTCCACCAAACTCCCACACTGTGTCCCATCTTCACAGACAGCAGTAGTGCCAGCTCGCTAATTCCATGGATGGGTTAATAAGACGCAGAAAAGCATATCAGAATCACTTACTCCTGTGAGCAGAACTCATAAATGGCTATTCTAGTTTTTTTCAGAGAGTAAGAGGTTACTCAAATATATCATTCAATGGTTCCCCAAATAAAATAGTTTTCCCATAATATAAAATACTTTAATCTGTTATTTTTTATTTTATATTTTATTACAATTTTTTAATGTTTCTTAATTTTTGAGAGAGACAGAGAGACAGAGAGAGAGAGAGAGAAAAGAAAGAGCAAAGAGAGAGGGAGACACAGAATCCCAAGCAGGTTCCAGGCTCTGAGCTGTCAGCACAGAGCCTGACGCGGGGCTCAAACTTGTGAACCACAAGATCATGACCTGAGCTAAAGTCGGATGCTTAACTGACTGAGCCACCCTGGTGCCCCTATTATTTTTTAAAAAGACTAAAAAATATAAAAAAGAAAATGAGAAGTATTACCTGAATCTTATCAATTATTATAATGCTGTTAACTTCTTAAAAAATATTTTACAACCATCTTCCCATAGCTCTAAAACATATTAGAAATTTAAAAAGATCGGTAGCTGTGTGAATGTATGTGTGTACACATATCAAATAATATTTAAAAATATGAATACATCCTTTCTCACTCACTAATCTTGAAAGACCTCTTTCCATGCCAATAAAATGCATATCCATATCACAATTTAATGGCTACATAGCATACTAATGTGTGTGTGTTGCTATAATTTATAACCAGTGCCCATTAGAAGGTATTTAGTCTTTTGCTATTTTGCAAATATACACTATGATGCCCTCAATAAATGTGATACTCATCAGCCCCTTCTTAACAATAATTTTAAGATTAATTCCTAATAATAAAATTTAAGATTCAAAGATATACATCTATTTTATTTCATTTTTATTTTTTATTACTTTTATTAAAAAAGTTTAAGTTTATTTTTGAGAATGAGAGAGAGAGAGAGAGAGAGGGAGAGAGAGTGAGAATGTGTGGACACAAGCGGTGGAGGGGCAGAGAGAGAGGGAGAGAGACAGGATCCCAAGCAGACTCCCCACTGTCAGTGCACAGCCCGAACCCACAAACTGTGAGATCATGATCTGAGCTGAAACCAAAAGTCGGATGCTAAACTGACTGAACCTCTCAGGCACTCCTATTTTATTTTATTTTTAAAGTTTATTTACTTATTTTGAGACAGGGAGAGGGAGACTGAGAGAGACAGAGAGAGAGGAGAGAGAGACAGAAAGAGAGAGAGAGAGAGAGAGAGGCAGGGGAGGGGCAGAGAGAGAGGGAGAGAAAGAATCCCAAGCTGACTCCTCACTGCCAGCAAGGAGCCTGAGGCAGGGCTCGACCCCACGAACTATGAGACCTGAGCAGAGATCAAGAGTCTGGCGCTTAACCTACTGAGCCACCCAGGCATCCCTGAATCAATTTTAATAATACATTTATTTTGCCAAATTTTTCTCTAGCAACGTTGTACCAATTCATTGTCCCATAAAGAGTGCAAGAAAGTAAGAATATAGGTGGTGTCCCTGTATTGTCACACGCAACACAAAACTTGGTCAATCTTTGTATTATTTATTAATTCAGTGAATTTGAAATAATAGTATATAGTTTCCTCAAAGAGTGGAAATATTCATTTAATCTTTTAATTGTATTTTGCCATATAACTTTCTCCTTTTAAAACTGACTTATTTTCTTTGTCTCTTTCTATGTACCTATTTGTTTCCAAGATGTGT
Source organism: Cryptoprocta ferox (assembly GCA_028646485.1). Classification (NCBI taxonomy): domain Eukaryota; kingdom Metazoa; phylum Chordata; class Mammalia; order Carnivora; family Eupleridae; genus Cryptoprocta; species Cryptoprocta ferox. The sequence goes on along the minus strand of CM053566.1, from coordinate 55,259,550 downwards.
TATTTGCTCCTAACCAAATCTTATAGTTTTTAAATTACTATGGCTTCATTATATATTTAGAAAAGTAAATATTTCGCAGGAAATGCATGTTTTGTAAAGGTTTGAAAAAAATCACCAATAAAGCAAATTCGCCCTGATTTTAAAAAAAGGTTTTTAAAAAACTACTCTCTACTAAATTTCTAAGTTTCCTTCGTGATTGAATTTTGTTTTTTTTTTTTCATTAAAAAATCACTTTTGGAGTCAATTTTGTTATTTTTTATTTTATTAGAATATTATTCTAGTGACTTACCTTTCCCACATTATTTTTACGGAGTTTGACAAATTTCTCTCTTATGACTAACTTAACAAAGCTATGCCATCTTCTTTTCTGTTAATTCTTAAATATCTATATTGCTACTTTTTAACAATTTATTTGTTATACACATTGGAAGTATTTTTCCTTAATACAAAGAATTACTTCCTGGTTTATTTATAAACTACAATTTTCAAAAATTTGTAATTCTTTTATTTCAGCTCTCATATCTATTTGTCTATTTTGCTTTAATAGCACTAAATTAATGCTTCACTTTCTAATCTGTTAAGCTGTTTAACTTATATATTTTTTGTTCAATAATAAATGCATTTTTATGAAATTATTTAGTTTTAACAGCTTTCTTGAGACAAAATTGACAGGACACAGATATTTAAAATGTGTAAGTAGATATGCTATGAAACAATTACCACAATGAAAATAATAAACATCTCCATTACTCTCAACAGTTTCCTTAGGCCTTTATGACCCATTGTATCCCGTCCCTTCTGACCCACCCAGGTCCTCCCCACCATCCCCAGAAAACCACTGATATGCCTCCATCACAGGACGTTAGTTTGTAGTTTCTAGAATTTTGTATAAATAGAATCATACTGGACGTACCTTCTATCTTACTCAATGTAATTATTTTGATCTTATTCCAGGTTAGTGCATGAATCAGTTGCTCATTCCTTACTGTTGCTGAATAATACTCCAATGTACTGATATATTATAGTTTGTTTATCCATTCATCTGTTGTGGGACATTTATGTTGTTTCTAGTTTGGAGCTATCACAAATAAAGATGGTATGAGCATCCAGGTACCCATCTTTGTAGATATAAGCTTTCACGTCTCTTCGAAAAATACCTATGAGTGAAATGGCTGGATCCTCTGACAGGTGCATGTTTAAGTTTTAAGAAACTGTCAAAGTCATTTCCAAAGGGATCGAATTGTTTAAACTCTTCTCAGTAGCATGTAAGAGTTCTAGTCCCTCCATGTGGAATTCCCCATCATTTTGTATACTCAATCTTTTTAATTTTTGCTGTTTTAATAGATGCATAGTGGTGTTTTTTAATTTTAATGTTTAATTTATTTTGACAGGGAGAGAACACACAAGTAGGGGAGGGGCAGAGAGAGAGAGATCCCAAACAGGCTCTGGACTTCAGTGCTGAGCCCAATGTGGGGCTCAAGCTCACAAACCATGAGATCATGACCTGAGCTGAAATCAGGAGTCGGACGCTTAACCGACTGAGCCACCCAGGCACCCACATAGTGGTGTCTTGTTGTGGTTTCAATTTACATGAAATTATGTATTTTGATATATCCTAGATATTTGTGATTTCCTTTTGAAATAATAATTATTAAAGAGAGTTAAAAATTTCTATCGTTGGATGTTTTATTTTTAAGTACTGTAACTATTATTATATGATATTTTAAGATCATAATTTAATGGTGACAATAATATTTACTTTGATCTCACATCATGTATTTAAATATGATAATGTTATAAAATACTTAGCACAGTGGCACGAATCATCAGTTAAAGGCTTATGCAACTGTTGTATTGTACTTACTTAGTATTATCAGTGAAACACCTATCTTGTTTATGATGAGACATTAAAGAAGAAGCACTTGGGAATGTGAGAGGAACCCTAGGTTACCAGTTGTGAATCTGGCTAACCTCAGAAATCCTCTCAATGAGAATCTCTATGCACATTTCCATTCTCCTGAAGGACTAGCTTCAGTGCCACATGAAAGGCCATCAGTCTTGAGGCATTCTAAAGTTCTTAAATTCCATATTTAAATACAATTTAGAATGATAAAAAGGTCATAAAATAATGTTTGCATTAAAACAATGACAGTAGTTGATACACAAAGGGTTGCTTATTGAGCACTAAAATATCCAAAATTGAAAATCATAAACCTCTTCATTTAAAAATTGTATCTCTGGGGTGCCTGGGTGGCTCAGCTGGTTAAGCATCTTACTCTGGCTCAGGTAGTGATCTTACATCAGGCTCTGTGCTGACAGTGGGGAGCCTGCTTGGGATTCTCTCTGCCCCCCCTCCGCCCCCTGTCTCTGCCCCTCCCCTGCTTGCTCTCTCTCTCTCTCAAAATAAATAAATAAAGTTTATTTAAAAATAAATAAATAAAAATTATATCTCTGCATTTTGCAATATGTATTTTTTACCACAGCCAGGGCTGATCAGCATGCATATGTAAGGAAAGGTAAGTAAGTGTAATTACTATCTAATAGAATCACAGATTTTGATACCACCAGTTTAAATAACTGTTTAGCCAGTTGGTCATTAAGGAATGATACAGATATCACTAGAAATAGAAATACCATTGCCAAGTCAATGACAGTCAGGAGACTAGAGATATTGGTGGATTTCAAAAACATCTCTTTTTTTTTCTTCATAGAAACATGGATTTAAGAGATGTTATACTCATATGCATAAGTATCTGGGAGGAAATCATACCTTTTGGGGGGAACTTCTCTAAGTCAGGCAGACATTGTAAGCCTCTTTCCTCATTATTAAAGGGAAGAGGCACTTACATCTTCTCTGCATATCATTAAAGCTCTGATAGTTCATGATTTTGTGTGTTTAGGTACTTTCCTTTTTGATAAGAGGCAAAAAATTACATGGCTTAGAAGGAACTACTTATTCCTACAATTCAGAACAGTGGCCAGGAAATGTAGTACTCTAGAATAAACTCTATTAAGAAATCCTGGAAGAATTGGGTCATTTAGCCTGGAGAAAAGAATACTGAGGGAGGGTTTATCACCATCTCCTGAGGCATTTTCTCAGCATCTAAGCCAGATGGCTTTTCTTAGTGTTCTTGTTTAGGCCATGTGTAAATGAAGTCATTAATATGATCTGGTGGCAGTTTCCTTTCTGTCTATTGGCCTTACAGAGGTTGTCAGAATGTCTGTGGGATATACTTGCCTGTGAACTATATCCATCCCTGGATCCAAGTGACAAGTGGGGTAAGTTAGTGAATAAGCAAAGATGAGAATTCTGATTGAACAAAATGAAGTGGCCCTTCCCACAGACCCCAGAGGAGTCTGGGCCAATGAATAGACCTTAAGTCAACCTAAAAAATATAGGTTTGCTTTTAAGTATATACATATAAGAATCTTTATTCAGTAGAACAGTGAACTATCCTCCTGAGATCTTGACATCTTTAGCTAGTGTTAACACTTTAACACTCACACACACACACACACAAGAGTTGTTACTCTTCTCATAGTGGACATCTTGATATCATAAAGAAACTTGCTGAATATGTTTTATCTATTTCACAAATATTTTCTTAGAGCCTATGATTTTTGTAGAGAAAGTAGGCACTGTCCTGAGAACCTACCATATTGGTAAGCTTAAGTGTGGGCAAGACAATGATCAAACTTTTGCACAATTAAATGTAAAATTATCATTAAAAGATGCTATAAATGGAAATGGAAAGATCTCACCTGAGTTCAACAGAGGGGACTAGCCTAGGGGTATGCATCATCATGAAGTGATGTTTTCACTACACTCTGAGGCTAAGCAGAAGCTAAAAAGAAGTGGAAGGAAGAAAATTCCAAGCAGATGGAACAGGATGTGCAAGCACCCTGCAGTCGAAGAAATTTGATTTAATTAACTTTCTACCCAAATGTGTGTGGCTGAATGAGATGCTACTCCATGTACCCATTGGTTCACTCATTCCACAGTGCTTATTATTATGCTATGTGCTATGCATCCTCTATGCTAGGAACAGCGTAATGGAAAAAAAAGGACCAATTCTGAGACCTCAGAAAAAGGAAGTGACTTTTATCTAGGGGAAGAGATACATATTAAGTCAATAGTCATGCGGAACACTGTATAAATTACAATTATGAGAAATCCCAGAAAGCAGATTACATGATGCCTTGCCTTGAGTGTGGAGCACAGTTGTGACACAGAAACAGGAAGAATTCCTTGATAAAATGACATTTAAGCTGAAGCTTGCAAGATAAAGAGAAGTGTTGATTATTCCAAAAGCAACAAGAAAAGCTTTCCAGGAAGAAAAAAGTATTGATTAAAAGTTCCTGAGACAGGAAATAACTAAAAGACAACCAGGGTAGTTGGAGCAAAGCAGACAAAGAGGAGGCCAGGAGAGCTAACTGGACTTTGAGAACAATGGTAAAGGGCTTGATATCCATTTTAGTGGGATTAGGAAACTACCGAAATAGTTTAAAGGGAAGAAAATATAATGAAATTTGTGTTTTAAGAACATTTTATGACAGCTTTGTGAAGACTGGGTTAAAGGTAGGTGACTATGGAAGTAGGTGATCAAGGTGGAGGCTGTTGGAGTTATCCAGATGAAAAATGATGGTAGTTTAGAATAGAGATGTAAAACAGGGGTGAAATTTGATACATGTTTAGGAAGCATGTTTAGGAAAGATCCAACTCTGTTTTCATGCCACAACCTAGGTCCAGCTACCCTGTGCCAACACAAGCAGATGACAGCATGTTTCATAGTCTTTGAGCTCTTCTGTCATAGTGTTACATGCTTGAAGGAATACAGTTCTACTGATCATTGCTCAGTGATCTTGTGTTTAATTTTGATCCAGATGTGGGTTGCACTGCTGGACATATTTATTTATACCAGTGCACCAAAGTTAAGCATAATCGTGCATTTTCTGGATCAGGGCTCGCTCCTTATCTGAAATAGGGAAGAATTTTTATCAGCAGAGGTCAATAAGGCAGTAACACATTTTGAGAAGTATTGTATCTGATGGTAAGTGCCTTCCATAAAACACGGAAAATATAGTTTTAATCATAGTATGAATAATTTAGGTCAGAGATAGAAGAGTATCCTGATGAGAAGTTCAAAAAATTCAATACCAGAAGTAGGGAGGTTAAGAAGGCATTGAGTCAGGAAATGGACACCAAACCATGGAAACATCTAAGGCTGCTACATGGGGCTCTGCAGATTGCCCATCATAGTTTTCATGATTGGCACTTCCTGCAGTTATGCAAAGAGCAACTTGACCAAATGTTTGTGGCTAGTTTGGTCTAACTCCACATCTTTACACAAGTCATTTCACCTGCTGGATCACCTACTTTCAAAGAGTTGGACTGTAATGCCTCTACATGCAATCTAGATCTACAATTTTATGATTCCAAGCAATATCTCTGAAGTTGACAACAAAGTAGCTTCTGAAGATGTTGAATCACTTTTTTCTGCCCAGGTCTGGGATAGAATTCTGCTCACTCATGGGTTCTCCTAATGGCGGCTCAAACCAGATTGCAAGATTTAGTGAAGCTGAATATCTGACTTTACATTAATAAGCCTCAGCATAGCCTCACTTTCTAATCTTGTGACTCATTCAGGTATGGGTTTTTTTTTTTTTCTCTCTCTCTGAGATCTAGATTAGGAAGTGTTTTACATGGTGAGGTCTCAGTAAATCTGCCAACAAAAAAATGTGCAATTCTTCATTCTTGAACTCAGTTTTCCATACAACTTGACGAGGTTTGCTATGAGACCAAAATATATTTTCAGCGGTTACAGACAGCCCTTAAACATTTGCAGCTCGATGCAGTTGAATATTCACACTGTGTTTTTAATTAGGCTAATGTGTGCTTGCTCCAATGTATAATAAAAGACATAATCCATAATTATAACCCCTTTGCACTGCTTCCTGTCAGAGGGATTGGTAAAAAAATTCTTGTTCTATCTTTCAATTTGTTAATGGGATTATGATGAGCAAAAAAGCCTGATTACCATGGCCGAGCAGGCATGCCTTAGCAAGGTGAAAGGATTAATACTACAGGTCATCAGTAATTTAAAGATGTCAATTGCCAGGCTCATCCATGGGTTTCTGAGAAACCAGTGAATCTAGAAAATGTTTGCTCCTAGGAGGTGAGCACTTTAGCCACCCTTAATAAGTACATGGAAAAACGTGTCCTCACACAGCACTGCAATTCAAAACTATGCACCAATAAAAGGATATAATCCAACCATGAATCTACATATTGGGAACAACAAATAAGAGTGAGAAGAAAAATTGTTTACCAGTGAATAGAATTTAAAACAAATGTTATATTATTAATCCTATCCTGGGTCTTCATTATGACTTTAACATCTATTACTGTAAACTGGTATTTTGTCTTTTCAGGTGTAAGATTTTGTTCCCCTAAATGGATTTGACACTCTGCAAGGTAAGGATTTCAGCACGTAGGATTGGACATTGCCCATGGTAGGTGCAGGACATAAGCTCATTGATAATTATGATGACAGCAATCCCTGAAATCGCATACATGTATAGGCCAGGAAAGGTCACTTCAAGACAGTTTTGGTAGACTTTAATGGCAGGTTTATGTTCTTTCAAAAAATGTATAAAATTAAAACTTCGTGGACTATAGTATGCAAAACTTAATCCTGATTCTCTTGCCATATATGATGTTCTTCTGGATTTTTGAACAAAGGAGCTTTTGTGGATGCTTACTTTATAACAGTCACAATCGTGCCTTACAGTAGATGACATGAAAATGCAAACAAGCCATGGGTTGCACAGAATAAGCATTCAGTGTCTTGAAAACAAAATAAAAAAATTAGTGTGATTCTAAGTCTTGATCAAAACCAATTCCTTAATTGGTTAAGAGTGAGAAATTTGTAACCTCCTCCACAAGTTATTCTATTGAATTATCTCCCCTCTTCCTGGGTAAGAAAGTATATTTTCTTACTAGGCTGGAGCATACAAAGGGGGAGAATAAAAGTAGAGCTGGAGGCCTCTGAGCACATTACAGAAAGGAATGCCTCATCTGCACTGGAGATGACAGAATACAGACAGGCTGAATACTAGTTCTTTTGAGCATAAGTTTTAAACAATTTCTATTTAAGTAAATAAAATTCTGAAAATAATTAATTATTTAAAAATAAAAGAGCAGTGATTTAAATATCTTCAAGTCAATAAACGAAGAGGTAATACTTTATTGATTCTGACACTCTAGAAGTAATAATAATTCCCTTTTCCAGGACTATTTTTCAGTTGTCTTTGATGTATCTCTGTTGTCTTAGAAGAAAATAAAAGAGCAAAATTGTGTGGGGTTTTTTGGAATTAATTTTGTCAATACCGTCTGTTCTCTTTATTACACAATATAAGAACAATTAAGTCAGTTTTTTTGAAAAAAGTAACTTTGAAGACAACAATTTTAGGTTATTGCCTTTCTTAAAAAAAAAAAGATGAGGGACCTAATAAGGAAATACATTTTATTACATTTGTTATTGATGCTATAAAACACAATTTTAACAGCCAGGAAATGCAATGCAATTGATCATATGTTAGAAATGCATTAATTTGAGTTACTGTATTTTTCATATGTAATTTGAAATTATGTATAGACATAAAAATGTCTTATTGCATGGTATAAATCTATGCATTACTATTTCATTACATTAAATTAAAACCATGTCTATAACAGATTTTCCCTAAATTTTCCCTGAACATCTGACACAATTTCCTGGAGGATGCTCTCTTAGATTGAACTGACCATGGTCTATTATTTGGGGTAATTTTCTCCACAGTCTCAGCTCTGGTCTATACTTTGCTGCTTTTGACCTATTGTTTCTTGAAACAGTCATTGGACTAAAATAATGTCATCCATAAAAATGACCATTTAGTAGTAAAAAATAAAGGACTTTACTGAGGACAGAATAATCAAACACGAGACAGCAGTTTAACAGCCCTTTTTAAAGGCTACTTTGTTTTCAGGAAGGAGATGCTGTCTCCCAGATCCATCTCCATCACTCAGCATGTCAAGCCGTGGTGGCAAAGGGAAGTGCTCTCAGAATGTCTGGGTTTCTCTTGCACAGCTAGCTGAGCTTAGAAGAAAAAAAGAATCTTCTGGGCTGCAGGGTCAGAAGCATATTTTTCAGATCACTTTCCAAAGTAATGGTATCCCTATGATTTAGATATAATGAAACAATCCAGACATTAACACAATATTCTGCTTCTAATATATAAGGGACTCTATCTAATTGCCCAATTGCCAAGGAAGTGGAGTGTGCATGTGTGTGTGTGTGTGTGTGTGTGTGTGTGTGTGTGTGTAGATGTAGGTCTCTATGCTGTTCAGAGCCCAAATGTTTTAATTAGTTGCTAATCCTTTCTTAGGCATAATTTCAGGAAATATATTTAAGCTGATATTGCCCAGATCTGTTTTTCTCACCTCAGCCACCCAAAGCGTGATTATCTTAGTATCTGCCATTCTACCTTCGCCTATCTGAAACTTTCCTCAAGTTAAATTTGCAAGAGCATAGAGTTTCTTTAGTTTTCAATGACTAACTGAAGAATGCCTCATATTTTACAGTGCCTTTTTCATGTGATGATGCAGTCTCTTGCTCAGGTTCATAACCTTGGAGGTCATCTTTCATCCTGAACACCCTTTGATTATAAATTTACATCACACAAATCTCCTTCTGTCATCTCCAGAACATAGCAAGGCTGTGACCAAAGCTTCTCAGGAAGATGCCAATTCAATAATTCATATCGTTATTATATCACGGCTGGTTGCAGTAATTCATCCTACTTGTAACACCAGTACCTCTCTGGGCCCTGTATTTTAGTAGTGCTGAAGAAGTCTCCTATCTATTGTCAGTGCTGTGGCTCTAACGTACCCATTCTATTTGTCTAATACAACTGAATTATGCATCCAAGTGTCTTCATTCCATTAATTATTTATATAGCTTTTAGCATCTCCCTACCTCAATTTCTTCAATGAAAGAGAATACAATCAATGAGTTGTGAGGATTGGAGGGTATCATAACCTGAGAAGTAGCTTCAGGAAAGAGGAATGTTGGCCCTATTTCTGTGAAAGTACCCATCTAGAAAATGACAAAGCAACCAGAAACATAAAGAGAATAAGTGTCAAACCAACCTGATTAAAAGAAGAATCTAAAAGTGAAACTACAGGTTTCCCCTGCCATCAGGATGTAGAGCATGCCTATGAAACCTTTCATAAGCTGAAATAGCATAAAATGAAGAGACGATTAACATGAATTTACATGGAAACAATTCTGAGACTCCCAGACCTCCAAAATAACCTCTCTTAGGCTTTTCTGATACCTTAGGACACATCTTGCTAACAGATACACAAATTCCATCGCGATAAAGCACAGAGGTGTATAGACATGGTTCAAAGCTCAGGCAGTTGATGCTGAGTGTAGTTCCTGGGGAAGGAGCTTGGTGGGGCCACTGCTGCTCCTTATGGTGTGCTCTCCCTCTGTATCTGCTTGCTGCGAAACAAAGGCTGAATGCTATTTTTGCTTCCTTATCCCCCCTTTTTTTGTAAAAGGAAAAATCCTCTTCAGATTTCTTTTGGTGAGCAAAAAAAGGTTCTAATGTAGGTCTTTCATAAAAGTGAGGTAGCAAAATGTGAGCTTCAAAAAGTGGGAATACCTATATAATAGAACAAATGAAGTTATCATTTTAGTTTTGAAGTCTCTCCGTTAAGTTAAGAGGGAAAATGGAATGTAGGAAAATAAATCTCTTATTCAACAGATATTTATCAGGTGCCTAATGTGTGCTAGGTGCTATTCTAGAAACTGGAGATCTAGTGGTAAACAAAAAACGAAAGTTGTGAAGAATTAATGCAAGTGAATGAAGGAAGAGACAATTACAATGTGACAATGCTCTCTTTTTTTCTTGTGGGATCCTCCTTTCCCTGGTGTCATGTCATAATATGGACCAACAATTATCTAATTGTAGAAAATAAATGTGAGTTGTCTTATGTTCAGGTCTATTAGAAAAAAGCGGTCAACCAACGAGAAAGGGAAAGCATAGGAATGTTATAATATTCAATATTAATCAATCCTACTTTAAAATGCTATATAGGGCAACAAGAGAGGAAAACATTCTAAAGAAAGTAGATGAAAATAATTAAAAGGTTTCCTTATGATGCAGCAAGTGGAGAACTCTCAAGAGAAGACTTATTTGGATTTTTCCAAATATAATGCCTCTGACCATCTCATGGAAAGAATCTACTTTAGATGAAAACCAAAATAAATTTTTGATGATAAAGTTTGGACAGCTCTTTCAAGAAGAATGACTGAATATTAAAATAGATAACATGGAGCCAAAAGAAGCAATATGTTTAAGGATGGAATTTTCTAGAATGGGAGAGAACTAAGCTTGTGTGTTCTTTGAAAGGGAGAAGTCAACTTGGAAGAAAAATGATGAAACAAGTAAGATGGCATTATTGATGTAACATAATCCTAAAGGAGTGGTAAGAGATCATCAGATAAAGATGAAGGTGAGTGGTAAACCTGAATGGAAAAAACAGAAAGGGTAGATTGTATTGGAAGAGAAAGAGTTAAAGTAGAGGTGAGGGCAGTGAGATTGAGCTCTCCTTGTCATCAGATGGCTTCAATATCTCATGAAAGAAATTCATACCATCTTTGTTGCATGAATATTGTGTGGATATACATAAAGGTATGGTGGGATTATAAAGAAGAGATGGTTTGAGTGAACAGTGTGTATGCCGAACTCCCACATGTAATATCTTGACATCTTTGCTAACTCCACAATAAGAAAACACATTTTAAGAAACATGACAATGATGAACTAATGCTGGTTTAATGATGTCATCCACCTGAAGTTTAAACAATCTGTATGTCTTGTGGTGAGGAGACAATTAGTGGACATTTACCTTTAGCTATAGGCCATATAACTATTTGATAAGGTTTTGTGTACAGTGAGAAGATCTAGATTCTATTATGAGCTTGGAAATTGACAGTTATTTTTTAACTTTATTTGTCTGCCCCAATTTCTAACCATGTACTACACACTCAGATCTCCTCTTTTGTTCTCGGAAAATGTCCTATATCTCTCAACTATTCTTAATATTAGTTCTACTCTTCAACTATGCTAAAATATTAACCTTTTTGAGAAGTCCATTTCTTCCAACATCTGAGTGTTAGCTTTTCACTTATTCTCCCACTGGCATTCTCCTTAGAGCCAGAAGTGAGCTAGAAATTCTCCTGTGTCCACATGACTATTCCTTGGATGTTACTCACCTGGTGGCTCCTTTCCCTGACCTCCTTTTCTTGAAGGCCCATCTCCCATTATACTACTCTTATCACTTGTTACCGTCACTGATTTATGTCTAAAATCATGCCCACAATGTCAATGAAGGTGTTTTTTGTTTTTTTTTTGGAGGGGGGCACATTTCTATTCTTGTCTTTATTCTGTGAAAATTCACAGTTATGCTCCTTAAAGAACTCTGGAACTTGAGTTTTATTCTAGTCGGATTTCCCATCCACTTCTACTTTGATCATCTAATATGAGGGCCATATCTGCGTTTGGAGTGTATTTTAGCCTTATATCACCTCGGCAGTTCATTTCATACATTACATCTGTTAAGTGTATTTTTCACACCCATGATCATATTTTTACTTAAAAACCTCTTATGGATCCTGAGTGTGTATTAGAAAATATTATTTTTACCACTTAGCATGGACTCTACGTCCCTTCATAATTTCACCTGGACTTTACATTACAACTTCCTTCAAAATACTCTTTTCTCTAGAATTGAGATTGTTCACTTTATGTTCCCTGAGTAAACTATGAAACTTTCATGCCTTCATGCCTTAGTAAATTCTGTGTCTTCCATCAAGACTAAGCTTTCCTTTATTTTTTTCCCTTCATCTATCCCAATTCTTCTGCCCCAACTCCAATACCCTACATTTAACCTTGCTCAGATCTCTGCTTTTAACCTTACTATGCATATGTTTCATCATTATCTCACAGCACTTTGCTTATATCTCTCTCTTATTATGGTGATTTTAATAATAAAATAGGTATGCAATATCAATCCATTGATTATCTCCTTTGGTTTGTTTCCATATTTGTAAAAAGAGAGAACTAGTGTAGATATCACATAATACTTCTATTAGCTCCAATATGCTATGATTTACTAGTAGAATATCAATTTTCATCATTTTGCTTTTGGAATTACCACTTCTAAATAGTTTGTATTCCACTTGTATTGCAATGCATGACCAGCTTCCTTTACCTAGTTCCTATTTATTGAGAACTTGTTATATACAAAGCAAGTGTGTGTGCACATATAATCATGAGCCATAATCTCAAATGGATTACAAACCTGTTCAATAAAATTCTCTAATCTACTCCATTTACACAGACCCACTGACCTTATAGACAATGCACATTCTTTCTTTAAATCACAGTGATGGAGTCTTACATAGACTGGAAACTTGTTCTTATCAATTGAGTTGTGTACTTCCCAAGACTCAATTGTGTTTATTCCCAAATCAGCTTATGTCATTTAATGTGGTATTCTAATAATATAATTTAATTGCATATTAGATAAGCTGACTAAAGATGAATACAAAAAGAGAGTTATTATTTCTAAGAGAAGTAATTTAATTTTAATGCTTATGATAGACATACCCTAAGGTGAATACCAATTAGTCATACTCTTATATAATCCTTCACCTTAAGTGAATGTGGAACCTATGACTTGCTTCGAACCAACAGAATATAACAAAGATAAGGAGATGGTGCTCCCTTGATTAGGTTATGTTACATGGCAAAGGTGATGGCATGTTTCTCCTATGATTATATTACATGATACAAAACTCCATCATAGCAAGCTAGAGATAGAGATTCTTATGCTGGCCTTAAAGAAGCTAAGAGCCACATTATAAACAACCTACAGTCAGAGCCATGTGGCAGGGAGATGTGGGCAATCTCTGTGATGTGGAGTCTCCTCCCAGAAAGCAGCCAGTAAAAAGTCAGGGCCTTCAGTCACAACGTCACAAGGAAATAAATTGAGCAATGACCTGAAGAAGCTTCAAAGGGGATTCTTCCCTAGTTGAGCCTCAGATGAGAATATAGTTTGGCTGACAACTTGAGGCAGCTTTGTGAGACTCTGAGCAGAGGAGCCAACTAAGTTATGCCAGGAGTCCTGACCTTCAAAACCTGTGAGATAATAAATGTGTGTTGTATTAAGCTGCTAGGTTTGGCGTAATTTGCTATGCAACAATAGAAAACTAATACAATGCCTTAGAAAGGTTCATTAAGTCAATTTGCTAGTCACAGAAAGAGCCACTTCATAATGCTGCTGTCAAGTTCAGTCAAGGCAGGACAATGATAAATATTTGAGGAAAAAATGTAAGAGTCTATACATATTTCTTCTTCAGATTTTTACAAAAGTGTATATAAGATGCTGCTCCATTTTAAAGAGCCTCAATATGAAAATCATAGATTTATTTTAAGGAACAGCTCATACAAGAAAAATAAAAAGATTACAATCACCAGATTTATATTCAGATTAAAGGCTTGATAAATACGAAAAGATTGAATAATTATTTTACATACCTTGGTTTTAAGATCGAATAAAGAATTTAAGGTGTATATCCTTTAAAACATCATCCCATACTTTAACTTCCCATTAGCAAATCAACCACTGGTATTGAATGCATTGGTTAAAGACTTTCTTAGTGGCAGAGAGAAGACCCTGGCCCAATTAGTGACTACGGGACTACCATCACTATAATATTCCTTCCACAGGCATTCATGAGGAGAAGCAAAAAACTCTGGCTGAAGCTATCAGAGAAGTTTTTGCAGAAAGGAAGACATTTAATACAGGCAGTGGATGGGGAAGAACAACTGAGTAGGACTTCAGCAGGTTGTGATGATGAAGGAGAGCCCTACCAAAGAGCATGTACCGTGACGTCAAGTGCAATGGTCGGATAATACTGTGTGGGTTTCAGAAATGGTGAGACTCCAGTCTAAGAGAAAGAAGTCATCAAGTAATTATCAAACAAATGAATGTGGGTGGACATGGAAGGTGTCCGCCTGTCAGTCTTAGAGCTCTGTCTTTCAGTTTACAAGAAATGGTATTTTCATTTAAAAAATCACAAAATTATTGAGTCTACTGTTTTTAGAAAAAAACAATTTGCAGCTTTACCTGCAAGTACAGCAAAGGCTCAATCCAATTCCCCAAAAGTACAATTTAAACAAAAAAGAATCTCAAGACCCGAGGAAGTTGCTCACTAATATTATTCCAAGTGGGAAGAAAGTCAGAAGAATGCTTGTAATGAATCACCCTACCCAGGTGTCTACTGTTCAAGAAAGCTCAGTTAGCCAAGAACTCCATTAAAAAGTATGGTATATAACCTTTGGTTATTGAAATTTTTATTGCTGCTATATTATCCTTACACTGAATGCCCATTATCCCAGCTACTGGTTCTCATAGGTTTTTGTTAGCTGCTTTATCATGTTGCAGTTTATACTACTTAAGCAGGCCATGATGATATATTACAGTCAGCTAAAGTGTAGAACATTCTTAGATTTATTTTGACACCTAAAGCAACTTTTCATTAAGCTGGTAACAAGCCATATAGATGCCATAGTCCTCGCAAAAGCATCATTAGGATGTCGAAAAAGTGCTGACATAAATGTGGACATTCTCAAGAACATGTTTAAGAAACTGATAGGGTGGAAGCTCTTAATTTTCTCAGGTAGCAGTAGGGGGGAAATCTATATGCAAATGGAAAAGCAATGGTGCCCATTTTTCTTTACAGGAAAAGTTCCCATTATGCACGTCTAAGAGCTCCACCCTCCCTTGACTGACTTTTATGAAATTACAGAGCGCGCTGGAGCATTGTTTGAGCTATATCGAGTGCCTCCAACAACTGCTTTGCTGTTCTTGGAATGGCATGAACATTTCATGGGACACATAAAAGACTCAGGATGAGATAGGCAGAAAAACTCACTGAAATGTATTATTAAGTAATGAAACATAGAAACAAAAACAAAGCCATGCCATTTATTATAAATCTTTATGTAAATTGATTTCACTATGTGGGTGAGGAGTAAAAAAAGGTACAATCCATATGGACCCCTGTGCCACTGTTACTAAAGTAAGGGAATTCTCTCCATATCACTGTGTAACAATTTCCACTAGAATTTCTATAGATTTGTAATCAAGTGGGACTACCAGCCTACCAGATGCTTGGTTTTAATAAAATAAGGTTTTCTTATGAATTCAACTAAGGTTACTGCAGATATATATTTTTTAAATGATCTGCCAAATTGAATTAAGTGTATTAGAAGAGACACATCACATTATTTGCCTATATGCATATATTCATATTATATAACGGTATTCGTGGCTGGTCACCAAAATCTCACCACTCCAAAGTCATACAAATTAGCAATTACACATCTCAATTCCTTTTCTTTATCTATACTATTTTGTTCATTCTTTACCATTATTGATATCTTTTCAAACTGAGCCATTGGTTATTTTTTCTGGATCATTTTTGCTCTTCATTGTACCAAGTCTTCTGTCATATTTTTTTCAAAACTTAACTCAACAGTTTTAAGAAACCATTCTGTTTTTATTCCCAGCCTTTGACTCAGTGTCTTCCAATGATTATATACTCAGTTTGAGTAGTTTTTATTAACACTTACCATTCTGTAACATACAAATTTTCTATGTGAATGGTTTGTCATGCTAAATATGGTACTTCTCACTTAATGGAAAGTACTTGAACCACACCACCCACTCATTACCTTCACCCTTTGTCTAGAATTTCAGCAAAATGCTCACTCCCAATTGTTGTTGCTATTAGCATTAGTGATAGGAATTAGCAAACAGTACAATGCTTAATATACTATACTATTTTGTTTATATTGACCATGGTATAGTCTGTTTTTTTGTTCTTTTGTAAACTCAGCTACAAGTGTTATTGACCACACCTTATCTTAGTGTTTAAACACCATGATTACAGATAATTTCCTCTTTCATGATGATATACTTGGTATGCTGTATCATCTATTTAAACATATTGTAAATCAATAAATCAACACAATAGACACAAATGTGTAAACATATTAGACACAAATGTGGGAAGTTGAGTGAATCTGCTGAATATTTTTTCATCTATTCATGTTTTTATTTTTATTCCAGATGACTAAGAATTGATCAGAGAAAGAAGAAAAGGATTATCTGGTATAGAACAAATGAAACACAAATGAGATTTGGGGAATCACACCCAAGAGGCATGGGAAAGTTGTGAGAGACATTTAAAAGATCCTTCTACATGCATTTTCCCCCTTATGATTTAATCTCAGTCTCTATATCTGATATCATGTAAATATCCTGATTTCCTGTGTATATCTGGGTTTCACTATGGATATTGTTTTATTCAGAACTCACAACCACCACTGTGCTTGGCCTCCCTGTATTACTTTACCAGAGTCCAAGTGCCAGGGCTAATGCTGAGCTCATAGAAAGTTCGACGTCAGTAATATAAAGAATGCCTTCTCTCACAAATTAACACACTACATATATTCACAACAAACAGTTTTTTCAGGTAGCTTATTTCCTGGGGAGTCAGTGTATAGGAAGGGAAGTACCAGTACCAGTATATGTCCTCTGATCCCCTAAATGTCC
Source organism: Cryptoprocta ferox (assembly GCA_028646485.1). Classification (NCBI taxonomy): domain Eukaryota; kingdom Metazoa; phylum Chordata; class Mammalia; order Carnivora; family Eupleridae; genus Cryptoprocta; species Cryptoprocta ferox. The sequence continues at coordinate 55,242,812 of CM053566.1, read as the reverse complement.
TCCTTAAGGGGGATGTTATTGGCCATGAGAATAATAACTCTCTTAGATTCAAGTGGGGTGTCAAAGAGCTGAGTCAAATCTCAAAACATCCCATGAACAGACTAGGTGTTTAAATCAGTTCTTGCTAGGGTTCCAAATTCAAAAATAGTCTTCTCTTTTCTTTTTCCACTTATTTATTATTTCCTATCTAGTGTTATGAGAAGTTGGAATCAGCTCATAAGATTGAACCTTCTTTTCAAAAATTGTTAAATCAAAATAATATCCCCTTCACAGAACAACTTTTCAGGAGAGGGGGCTGGTTTACTGGTTTATATGTTTTATTTTGCAAGTACAGTAATATATATTAATAATAACCAAAGAGACAAAAGTATAGGCTAAGTATGCATATGTTTGTACTTTTAAAAAATCCAGACTATATATTCCTTTTTTATAAATTATAAAACTCCAGACCCCAAATGCATTACATATGATTTCCACATTTTTAAAAAATTTTCTATGATCTTCATTTTCTGTTCGGGAATATTAGATGATCATATTTTTAAAAAATGCCTTTATAGGAGTTCTGTTTCTAAAATGAAGAATAGGCAATTAATAATAATAATAATAATAATGATAATAAAGTCCCTCCCACTTAAAACAACTAAAAATATTGCACCAAATATAAAAATAAAAATGATTAGGAGACCTCAGAAAGCTTACATATGTGAATTTTGAGTTCAGAATCTGTGAAAAGGAAACCCAGAGAGTTTCCTTTTCAATGATATATAGACTGGTGTGACAAAAATTAAAATCTCAGATTAAAATCACCTTAATCTCTGATAAAAGTGAAGTTGTTTAGAATTTCTAGTTCCCTTGTGCTCACTTCAGCAGCACATATACTAGAATTGCTAGTTCCCATATAGTTATGTGGATTAAATATAAATATTTTCTGGTGGAAAATAACATTTTCCTTTACCTCAAAGTATCTCTATATAATGCCTAGTATTCAGTCAAAAATAATCAAGAAAATGAAAGATAAGATAGCATGATTTAAAAACCAAGAGAAGCTAACCTTTTAAAACAAACTAACAGGCTATCTACAATAGAGTTAATGGTTATGAACTGTTAAATAAGTAGGCTTGAAATATTCAAGAAACAAATAGGAAACTATTGCAGAAATAAAAGCTATACATTTAATCCAAAAGGAAAATTCAATATCTGAAAAACAGAAAATTTTATCAGAGAACTGGACTATACATACATACATACATACATACACACATATATTCATGGAAGGAAATGGAAATCCTAGAAATGAAAAAAATACAATAGATAAAAAAATTTTAAATATTAATAAACTTAACAGTAGATCATAAATAGGAGAAAAAGAATTATAGAACTGATCATTAGAAAATATTGAAGTTAGGAAGATGAACAGAAAATTAAAAAGATCATAAGAAGAATACAAAACTTGGTGAAATACTGTAACATATAAATAATTGGAATCCCAGAAAAAGAGAATGGGCTTGGAGCAATATTTGGAGAAAATCTGGGTGAGAATTTTCCAAAACTATTTCAAGGCATCAGTTTGATGATTCAAGAAATGCTACAAATATCGAACAGAATAAATACAAGAAAAAAGGAAAAGGAAATTCTAGCTACAGCATATTGCAGTATCAGAAAATGAAAGACAAAGAGAAAAATGTGAAAGCAGCCAGAAGGAAAATAAATCCATTACCCTCAAAACAGCAATAAGACAGATAGCTGACTTTAAAGAAGAAATGATGACAAGAGCTAACAGAAAATAACTGACAAGCAAGGATTTTTTATGAAGCAAAAATATCTACCAGAAATGAGACAATGTATTGCCAACAGACTTGTGTTAAGAATATGCTAAGGGACTTCTTCAGGCAGAAAGAAATGATCGAAGACACAACCTGATAATGTAAAAACACCAGATCTCTAAAAAGGTAAACCTATTGGTTACTCCAAATTAGTATCCATAGTTTAAGGAGTGCATCAGCAAAATTTTCATTAATGGGTCAGCTTGTAAATATTTTAAGCTTTGCAGGCTGCATATGACCTCCATTGTGTATTTTTCATTCTTTTCATTAAGATTTTTAAAAATTACATTAAAATATTCTGAGTTCACATGCCATAGATAAAAGAAAACAAAACAAAAAACCTAGGACCTTGGTCTGGTTCATATGCTGTAATTTACTGAACTCTGATTAAAGCAACAACAATAAGATAGTGTAGGATGCAAAATTTAAGCAGGATTAAAATATATTTAAAAAAATCTATAAAACGCAGAGGGAAAAATGGAGTTAAAGTAGTTTAATGTTCTTATATTTTCTAGTAAGTGGTAAAAGTTCCAGTTTAAGGTAGATTTGTATTAGTCAATTATGTATGCTGTAATCTCTAAGATACTCAGATAATAATAAAGTACTTATAATTAGGAAACTAATACAGGTTAAAACAGTAAAATAAAAATACTTGATTAACCCAATGGAAAAAATCATCTGTCATATAAGTAGAAAATAAATAGTAACCTGTGGCTAAATCACATAATATGAGCAATCATTAAATCATAGTGATTTAATCATAAATCATAATCATTAAATATTATGGATAAATTCCAATTAAATCACAAATATTATCAGACAATATTTAAATATATATAATGTAGATGAGAAATATCTGAAATATAAAGTTATATTCATGATTCATTATTTTGAATTCATGCCCAACAACACTATAACTCATGCCTAACAAAGCTTATTTAACTCTAATTATATTTAGTAACACTCAATACACATCAGCAGTAGGTTTGAGGAGCATTTTAAACAGTAAAATCACTCCAAAATGCACAAAAATGTAAAAATCATGGCACCAAATACATGCAGAAAGGATACTTGTTCATAGTATGAGAGGCAAAACAAAAGGTAGAGTATCTTCTTGTTTGATTTTATCTGGGAATGTATGTGTTGGTGTTTCAGAATTTTCTCCACTCTGTGCTTGTTTACAAGTGACCATGAATGTGCCATGAGAAGTCATTTCAGTATTACAAGTAAATTTTAGTGAGTGGGTAAATTCATAAATATGGAATCTGTGAATAATGATAATTATACACACACACACACACATATATTCAGATTAACTATTTCATTTGATAAGTAAACTTAGAAAGGTTTTTGGATAGTTGAGTTACAAAAATCACGTGTTTTTCTAAATAACACTAGACAGAAATTAAACAATATTTTAAAACCATGCTATTTTCAATAGCCTTAACTAAAAAAACATACTTATGAAGAAACCTAATGAAAGATGTGCAAGACATTTTCAGACAAAATATAAAATATTATTACACTAATGAATTGGAAATGGTCATATTTTTAAGAAGTTAAATCTCCATAAATTGATGTACATATTCAATGCATTTAAGCCATCACAATACAAAATATTAGTAGTTTATTTCTGTGGAAAATGATCAACTGTTTTTAAAGTATGTATAGAAATACAAAGGACCAAAAGACTCAAGATTTCTAAAGTTGAAATATAGAACTAAGATGAAGATTCTACCTGTAAGATAATCAAGCCTTCTTAGAAGGATGCAATCATTATTTAGTATAATGTGATATCAGCATAAAATCAGAGAGGTGGATCATTGGAATGGGTAAAGAGTTCAGATTTCAAATTCACACCTGATTTATGTGAAAGGACAGATAGGAAAAGAACCTTTTCAATAAATGGATAAAATGGTTGAGTACATTAACATTTAGAACTTCTGTTTATTAAGAGACACAATAATAAAGTAGAAATGTGAGCCACAGAGTGGGAAAAGATACCTGTAATACATATATTCAACAAAGGATTTGTATTTAATAAAATACATAACTTATTTATATGTAAATTTATAATGAATAAGGAAAAGACTAACAACCTGTTCAAAACACAAGTGAAAGACTTAAATAGGCAATTCACAAAAGAGTATATATCCAAATGGCCAAAAAATGCAACAAAAGGCATTTAAAATTATTAGAAATGAATGAAAAGTAAAGTAATCCATGATGATATGCCATCACCATTGGCCTCGATGGCTAAAGTTGAAAAGAGTGACATCGATGCAGTGTTGGTGAGGATGTGGGGCAGCTAGAACCATAACATACTTCTAGAGAGTGCAAACTTGCACAACTCCTTTTGGGAATCAATCTATAATTATCCACCAACCTGAATAAATGCCTACCAAGTGAAGCCACATTTCTATGTCTAAGTATCTACCAAACAGAAATGCATTCACATGCCAGAATGCATTCCCATTCTATGCTGAAAGAAAGATACCAGAATGTTCACAGAAATTGAACATGGGAACCTAAAATAGGAACCCAAACCTGGAAGCTATTCAAATGTCCACCAATAGTAGAAGTGATTAAAAGAAAAGAGAAAGGTGTTCAGGTTCCATACAAATTTTGAAATTTTTGCTCTAGCTCTGTGAAGAATGCTGGTGCTATTTTGATAGGTGTTTCATTCACAAGTGGCATAATATACTACAGTGAAAATGACTGCTCTAGAGCCCCAAGCAACAACATGGATGAATATTGCAAATACTCCAATGAATGAAAGAAGCCTGACATGAAAGAGTAATTATTGTAATGTGCCATTCATTTAAAGTTCTAAAGCAGGCAGAAATACTCTATCGTGTTAGAAGTCAGGTGGTGAATCTTTTCAGGAAAGAAGAGAGGTAGTATTTGGGTAGGGCTTCTACAATTGTGATTCATACATTATTTCTTACCCTGGGTGGCAGATGCATATGTGTGTTCACTTCTCAATAATTCATTAGTCAATATACTTACAATTTGAGCATTTAGGGTGTTTTGCTGGGACAATTATTTCTTAATCACCCCAAACCATACAATTTAAAATACACATTTTGAATACCATTTTCTGTGCCAAACACAGGGCTACATGCTATGGATGCAGAACTCAGTACAATTTATTTTAATTTGAAGGGCTTAGAGTCTAAACACTGGGGCAGACTACCGTTCTAGATTTTCAGTTGTAAAACTATCATAATAGTCATAAAACTATTTGTAATCAGAGAAACCAACTATATTCTCAGCTGATTATATATTTTTTATCTTCATTATTGCAGAGGATGAAGTCAAAAAGAAAAGGGGAACTTTCTTTTGCCATTTAATTGTTAGTTCTATCAAATCCCTCATAGATGCTTGTAATTGAAGGCTGAAATAATATCTCCCCAACATGTGCAACTTAGCTTGAGTTCAAAAATGGTAGGAAGGAAGAGGATGACTTGCCTTATGCAGTAATCTCCACTGCACTCAAAATAAAGCCATCACTACAAAATATATATACCTTTCACATTGAATCAGCTATTAAGGCAGTTGAAAATGTATATTTGGTTCTTTTCCACAGCAAGTAGAGTGATTAGGACACAAACTCTAATACAAGCATATAAAGAATGCAACCCATTCCCTATACATTTAAATGAAATGAGCCCCAGACAGATTCGATCACCTGACAGAGGTTATATAGCTAGTCAGACTGAACTTAGACTCAGTTCTTTACAACCTTTTTAAAGTCTCAGGCTCTTTCCCCTTCATTCTGCTAAAAGCCAGACAGAAACAACAACAACAACAACTAAAAAAGGTGTGTACTGGAATTAAATTACTTCTAAGGTCTTACATTCCTGCATTTCTAGGAATTCGGTAGACAATGAGCAATGGTAGTTTCTAATTCATCAGAAGGAAAGATACCCTCAGGTCAGCATGCAACCATATATTTAACCTTTGCCTATTAAATTCAAAGTGTTTCAGTAGTAGTAGGAGGCAATTCAAAAGTGACAAAGAAAATGTCCTGTTCTCAGGGGCTTGCAGTGAAGTCACTCACGCTGCTTTTGCTAGGCACAGCAATTTTTGCCACATTCTGAGTTGCTAAGCTCTCTTCTTTTGGGCCCTTCTCTTTCCCTTCAATCTTTCATCCTCTTTAATTGTGATTATCTTTTCTCTCCAATTACATTGCATTCTCAAATCCTCAAAGCGTGCTTTCTTGTGTTTAGAATGAAAACTCCAGAGTCTGCTTCCTTTTCATGATTGGCTACTAAGGTAATAAAAAAATGAATGTCCAAGGGAATTGCGTATTTGGTTGCACATACGGAATAATTCTCTCAGACATTTTCAAAAGGAAAGCACTTAAAAAGTATTGTTTAAAAATCATCCTCTCTTTCTTGTCTTTTAAAATTTTCCCTGTATTTTATCCCCAAACACTTAAAAGCTTCTCATTGTCTCCACTTAAAAGATCTAGGGAAATAAATGTATTTTAAATGTGACATCTCTGTTTCTACCTTAACCTTTCTTTTTCATTTTATTATTTCATTCTGATATATGGTTAATACCTGTGTTTTTCTTCCTCCATCCCAACGCAGCAACCTGGTGTTTATGATTGGAACTGCCTGCATCTCTGGAGTGAAAGCACCTTGAGAAGACACGGTGCAGGTATTTGTCAGTCACATAAATAGATTGAATTAAGGCTTATGCCAATGTTGATTTGCTATTTTTCCTCTGGACACATGGGCCCTTTAGGGTAAGGAGAAATAAAGCTAAACTTGTGTGATCCCCTTAGGCCTTGTTTCTGGACCTCCAGAGTCGTCTTCCAAATGCCCCCACTAGGGTTTTTATGGTTTCCTGTCTCACATTCAGGTCTTTCATCCATTCTGAGTTTATTTTTGTGTATGGTATAAGAAAATGGTCTAGTTTCATTCTTTTGCATGTTGCTGTCCAGTTCTCCCAGCACCACCTGTTAAAGAGGCTGTTTTTTTTTTTTCATTGGATACTCTTTCCTGCTTTGTCAAAGATTAATTGGCCATACATTTGTGGGTTCAGTTCTGGGCTCTCTATTCTATTCCATTGGTCTATGTGTCCGTTTTTGTGCCAGTACCATACTGTCTTGATGATGATAGCTTTGTAGTAGAGGCTAAAAACCATAAAAACCCTAGAGGAGAAAGCAGGAAATAGCCTCCTTGACCTCAATCACAGCAATTTCCTACTTGACACATCCCCAAAGGCAAGGGAATTAAGAACAAAAATGAACTATTGGGACCTCATCAAGATAAAAAGCTTCTGCACTGCAAAGGAAACAATCAAGAAAACTAAGAGGCAACCGACAGAATGGGAAAAGATAGTACAAATGACATATCGGATAAAGGGCTAGTATCCAAAACCTACAAGGAACTCACCAAACTCCACACCTGAAAAACAAATAATCCATTGAAGAAATGGGCAGAAGACATGAACAGACACTTCTCCAAAGAGGACATCTAGATGGCCAACAGGCACATGAAACGATGCTCAGTGTCACTCATCATCAGGGAATGATGAGGGACATCATCATCAGGGAATGATGAGGGAATCATCAGGGACCGCTGAGATACCACCTCACACCGGTCAGAGTGGCTAAAATGAACAAATCAAGAGACTATAGATGCTGGTGAGGATGTGGAGAAACAGGCACCCTACTACACTGTTGGTGGGAATGTAAACTGGTACAGCCATTCTGGAAAACAGTGTGGAGGTTCCTCAAAAAACTATCAGTAGAACTTCCCTATGACCCAGCAATAGCACTGCTGGGGATCTACCCAAGGGATACAGAAGTGCTGATGCATAGGGGCACATGTACCCCAGTGTTCATAGCAGCACTTTCAACAATAGCCAAATCATGGAAAGAGCCTAAATGTCCATCAACAGATGAATGGATAAAGAAGATGTGGTTTATATATACAATGGAATACTACATGGCAATGAGAAAGAATGAAATCTGGCCATTTGTAGCAAAGTGGATGGACCTCGAGGGTGTCATGCTAAGTGAAATAAGTCAGGAAGAGAAGGACAGATCCCATATGTTTTCACTTATAGGTCTAACAGGAGAAACCTAACAGGGGACCATGGGAAGAGGAAGGGGGGGAAGTTAGGGAGAGGGAGGGAGGCAAATCATGATTGACTCTTGAATACTGAAAACAAACTGAGGGCTGAAGAGGGAGGGGGACAGGGGAAGGGGGGTGATGGTCATGGAGGGGGGCACTTGGGAGGAGCGCTGGGTGTTATATGGAAATCAACTTGGCAATAAACTATTTTAAAAAATGCCCCCAAAAAGCATTTCCTGTCATTCAGAGTGCCTGGCTGTGACTAATAGCAGGAAACGTCTCTGACAGAGAAACTGGAGTCGTTTGTTTGATCTTCTTCCAGGCCCTCCTAAACCTGCTGTTGAAAATCCAAATAAGCACTTTGATTTGTAGTGTTCTTATCTGTTCAATGGGATGAATATCACTATCTTCTTTGCTCATAGACTCACTGTGAGGATTACCATGAAATGGAATGAGACCACTTTGAAATGTATAAAGGATATGCATGTTTAAAATGTTACTGTTATTAGTGTAGTTATTAACATTGTCATTAATGTACAACTGTTTGGAGTACCCGGAGGGATGCTCACATCTACAACAGTAGAACTGAGCAAAGGCAAAATCAGCCATGAAAATGAATGCCTTTTTAATATCAGTACAGTTTTGAGGTCTCCAGGCAGGGGTGAGTGGAGTTCAGGTTCTGAGTTGGGCACCGTGCCTGACAAACTCTTTCGGTTGTTGTGTTAATCATATGTTGAGCTTAGCCAATGCTGGGCAGGGTACACCATACATCTGTCTCCTGGTTGGTCATCTCAGGAGGGGAATGGCAAGAGAAAATCACTTCTCACCTTCCTGCACAGGGAAAAGTAGGTTTTCATACCTCTTTTCCAGGCCAACTATGAGTTAATCTTTCTTTTCTTTCTTTCTTTCTTTCTTTCTTTCTTTCTTTCTTTCTTTCTTTCTGTTCGTGCTTTCAATGATGATGATTATTCTTTTTCTATCCTTTAAGCTATAATCAAATAACTTTATTTTTTTTTAATTTTTAAATGTTTATTTATTTTGAAAGAGGTAGAGACAGAGCATAAGTGGGAGAGGGGCAGAGATGGAGACACAGAATCTAAAGCAGACTCCAGGCTCTGATCTGTCAGCACAGAGCCTGATGCTGGCTGGGATTGAACTCACAAGCCATGAGATCATGACCCAAGCCAAAGTCAGATGCTTAACTGACTGAGCCACCCAGGAGCCCTTCAAATGACTTTAAAAATAGTTTTTTGTTGCTTCCCTCAACATAGGAAGTCTTCCCAAATATTTATCAAATGATTTTTCATGGTCTTCTGTTTATCTTTATTCTATTTGATTTACTGATTATCAGGGATAGGCCTTGAAATTCTCAATTCTGACTCAAATTCAAGCTATCTAGAAGGTTTTATCTGAGTGTCAGAAGTAATAAGTAGATAGCCAGCAATGAGATTTTCTTCCTGAGACACTTTATTCTCATAACAACTCTGGCACATGTTTAAGAGGGAAGAAAATACAAATAAGCATGAGGTCTTGTCCCCAAGAGTTCCTGGAGTGATACTGACCTTGTCCCAGTCACAAATACTGTATTTATAGTCATTCTGGTGTAATCACCAACTAGACTGATGCTCTGTTCCATAATTTTGTGTCATTTAAGCAGAATACTTTTACAAGTTATCTTGGAATCTAAACTGATAACCAGAATGCTGTTTGATGGGCATAACAATAGAAGAAACAGAATTAGATGAATTTAAGAAATATTTATCTTTCTTGGGTGGTGCTACATAAGCTCTGACAAATTTCTATTATTAAATTAAATGCATTTTCAATCATCAAAACCTATTTGCCTTTTCAAGATTAGTTAAGACATAGAAACAGAGATTATAGTTTTCATCAGTCTGATCCCAGTTAGGCTGATTAGTTTGGGGGGAGAACTTATTTTCATTTCTTCAAAATTTCATTTAAAAAATTTCCTTAGGGTAGATGCAAAGTTATTTCTAATTATGGCTGCATTCATTCATTCTTTGGTGTATTATGTTGATTTTGATGTACTTCATTTTCAGAGGGTTCCACCTTTTCCTGATTTTGTACTCATTTTCTTATCATGGAGTACACTTCTAAGATCTCTGATCCTCTATGTGTCTAATAAACTTGGGTAAAAAATAATCAGAAAAAGACCTGCTTTATTTTACTATTAATATTCATAGTCATTTTTTTCCTAATAAAAAGTTAGCTACTATTTGATGGCCCTGCTTCCTCTAAGATTAATCCATTCATTTTATCATCTCTACAGTGCGAATTAACCAAGGTGAGGTTAATTCTATTGCAACAGTAGAATTTAAGAAACCTAAAAGTCCAGGAATGAGTATATATGGTATTCCACATGGAAATTTTATTCTATTGGACAAAGTCTGTAGGCTCCCAATGTACCTTGGCTCAGAGTTCACTTTGATTCAGAATCCTACCTCACATAGAGAAGGATTAGTCCTTTTTGTCTAACATCTGAAGCATTAAAGCAACGATGTCAAAAAGGAAGAAGAAATATTGGAGAATGAGGGGGAAAAATGTCTCAAGGAGATCATTTAATTTTTAACCACAACAATAATTCTTTTCAAAATTACCTAGCTAAATGCCTTATTTAAATAAAATTTCTTTCTTGAAAAAAGCTTTAGATTTTTAAATGATGTACCATGTATGACATCCTTAGGGGGAAATATTAGCATTTAGAGGGAATTGCAATTAAAAAGAAAACAAAAACCTCTGTTTGAGATGAATCCTAATACTTCAAAAATGACACAACCTACTCTTTGTGATGCATTTCTGACTCCCTCTTTTTAAAACTTAATAACTTAAATTCTCATATGACTGCCAAAGGGGCATAACAGACACTCCCAATTCAACTGAAGTAGTCCACTAAAATCTTCAATCCATAATAATAGGAATTGCATGCCAGTCATCTCTCCATTCCTTTAAATGCCTATCACATCACTTGGCACATAGTAGGCACTTAATATGTATTGGTTGAATTTAATTGAAAAGTTTTCTAATTGCAAAGATGAGCTCAATATAGTCAAAGACTCACCAAGATAGGAAAACTGAAATCAATTTCTAGATATGACACATTTTCAGGTGAAATTTGTATCCAATTAGAAATAGTTTTGATTCCTAATAAAAAGAGGATTGTTACCAGTTATTTCCAGGCACACTAAAATTCAACATATCCAAAACAGCTACTGAGGTACATGAAACAACCTTTCCTGTGTTGAAAGTCTCCATAGTTCTTTGCTTGTTTTTCAGCTTGATTTTAACCATATATTCTGAAGCGTGTCTTCTATTTCAAGAAAGTAACCATCATTTATCATTATGGAAATTCTGTCTTTCTCTTAAATCTTAATATCCAACTCATTCATACATATATGTATGTGTGTGTATATATACCTATATATCTATATATATCTCTTTTTATTATTTATTTAATTTTTTTAATGTTTAATTTTGAGAGACAGAGAGAGACTGAGTGTGAGCTGGGGAGGGGCAGAGAGACAGGGAGACACAGAATCTGAAGCAGGCTCCAGGCTCTGAGCTGTCAGCACAGAGCCTGATTTGGGGCTTGAACACACAAACTATGGGATCATGACTTAGCCGAAGTTGGCCGCCCAACCAAGTCACTTAGGCACCCCTGTATCTACCTCTATCTATGTATCTATGTAACTATATATCTATCAAATGTGTTGAATAGATAATCAAGATTATAATTTGAAAGTGAGATCCTAGAAGGAAATACTTGATCTCTGAGGGAAATGTTTGAGGTTTCCTTGGGTACCTGGATTTTGTAACATCTTTTGGGTTGAACATAAACATTGAAGTGTATCCTACCCTTAGGCTGACTACTTCCAGGAGATAACATAATAAGTAACCTTGGGATAAATGTATTATTACTATATGTAATATAATCAACTGTGAATTCAGTTCTTGGTCATCTACATATATATTAGATGTGTGTAAAATGAAACAATTACCTTGTAGTATTAAAAGCTGAAAATAATATCTTTTCTAACAATATTGTAATTTTATGTTTTGTTAGGAATTTTCATCCAATATTGACTGAAAAGATCAATAGACTATCTCAGCATGTTATGCTGTGCATTTATTTACTGTTGCCACTGATGCAATAAAATTAAATTACAGTACTTCATCAGCCTATGCTATCCTGTACTTAATTTACTTACAGTGTCATTTCCAACAATATCTGGTTGGTCCTATGAACACTGTGAAGAGAATTCCCTAACAAGCAGGAGAAATGGGAGTCAGCAGGAAAGGAGGAAGAAGAAGAACTCATGCAGTATGTAGCAGACACATGTGTCCTCAATTCAATACGCTTATTCCAGCTCCCTTCTTCATCCAATTTCTTTCCTTATATTCAATACTCAGTGTCACTGGTGTCAAGGTTCCTAAATTCTCAGTAAAAATACTGAGAATACCACTGTCACTATCAGTATTAGATAATAATGCAAATAATGCAGGATGTCTTTGTCTTCTTAAAACACAAAGAATATTACTTGGTTGGAAATTATGACTGGAACCCAAAGTCTTCCCTTCTTTGTGCCTAGTGACTTTGTACAGAAGCGTTCAGAATATATTGGTGCAGATGTATTCATTAATTGATTTATGCATCAGACCATTAATTCAACAAATATTCATTTAATATCTTCCATTCACCTTATAGTGTGTTTGGTTTTGGGGATAAACATGATATTTTGGCTAGAAAAATGATCTTAACAGCTATATTACAATAGCAGTAGATAATGAACTTAATAGAGGAAAATGCATCTTCATCTGCCTAAAAAGGTAAGCCTCATAAAGTATGTGATGTTTAGGTTTTAATAAAAGGCTAGTAATATCTCAGAAGGAAAAACAGGGAAAGTGTATTCCAGGAAGAGGAAAATGCAAGTACAAAGATTATACCGGCATGATAGACAGACACCCTCAGAACTCCAAGTACTTAGATATTGCTGGAGCTTGGCATGCAGTATATGCTTAACAAAACATCATGTTGTTGTTTGTATGCCTGTAGTGCAGGTGATAGGAAGCCAGAGAAGTAACTGAGAAGGTTTGGTGACACCTCTTTTGTCAATATGATTGCCTCCCATTTTAAAAGGAGCATTGAAATTATTCCTTTCTCTTTCATTTTAAGACCGTAAGACCGTGACTTGAAAAAAAATTACTTAACTCTAGTTTAGTTTCTATAAAGGAATCCATAGAATTAGATGCATTATTCATTTTCCTTCCTCTCCCTCTTCTTCCTGTTGTTCCCCTTCCAGCCTCTCTCCTTGTCTTTCTCTCCCTCCTTCTCCCTCTCCTTAGCTCTCACTCTCTTCCTTTTCTTATTTTTTTATTGTGTGGATATCACTCAAATCTGAGACTCTTGCTCTTGACCTCACATATGTAGGAAGAGCTAAGATGCATTTATAAAATCCCAAGATAATATGCCAGCTTCCTGTGGGGGTGGTCAGGGCAAGGCAGAGAACTGTGCTTTCTTCACAGTAGAAATGAACAGACTCACTGTCCCAACAAACTTCCAAAATATTTCTCCCCTTGGATTTTATCTAATGCCTTAAATCCCTCTCTACTGTCCCAGTCCCCAGACATCACTCTCTGGCTGCACTCACCTTACTCCATCCAGCTCTCTCCAACCAACCCTGCTCCTTGGCTTGTAATCACTCTCACCCTGCAAACCTGTCTGTAGCCTCCATCCCCCAAAGGCCCATGAGTCTGTGGACTCCAGCTGTAGCCACAACTTCTGCCTCTAGTCACGTCTCATGGCAGCCTGGGTACCAAAGTCCATTATTTTGGTCATTCCCTTGCCAGCCACCTCCATGCCCTTCTCTCAACTTTCCATCCCACCAATGCTGTAAAACTTCAGTGCTGCTTAGTGCAATCCTTCCCCACTCCTTGGTAGGACTTTAGAACTCCTTGAAAAAAAGACATACCTGTGATGGTTGATGCCACTATAAATTCAGTACCTGTAACCTAAGCCAGAACCCACTAGGTTTTAGATTAGACTCTTTTCAGGTGGTTTCTGTGCTTTCTCTTCCTCCTTTTTTTAAGATATAGATTTTATGTGGATATCTATGTTTACAAGTGAAACTGTGAGAATTAAAAATTAACAAACTTGCCTGTGAGCCTTTTACATATAACCAGAAAAAAAGTTTTGGCCTTCATTTCTACCTTGTTCTGCTGTGCTTTATCCAAATGTATCTTTAAGATCCAGGTGCTCTACAGATTCACACACAGTCTCTTACCCACAATTTTACTAGGAACACCCAAGTCTTTTTTTTTTTTAATTTAAATTTTAGTTAACATACAATGCAATATTGGTTTCAGCAGTAGATTTCAGTGCTATCAGTTACATAGAACACCCAGTGCTCAACCCAACAAGTGTCCTCCTTAATACCCATCACCCATCTAGCCCATCCCTCACTCACTTCCCTCCATCAACCCTCAGTTTGTTCTCTATCATTAAGAGTCTCTTATGGTTTGTTTCTCTCTTTCCTCCTCCCCTCCCCCATATGTTCATCTATTTTGTTTCTTAAATGCCACGTATGAGTGAAAGCATATGGTATTTGTCTTTCTCTGATTGACTTATTTTGCTTAGCATAATACGTTCTAGTTATATCCACGTTGTTACAAATGGCAGGATTTTATTTTTTACGGCTGAGTAATATTCTATATGATATATATATATATATGATATATATATATATATATATCACATCTTTATCCATTTGTTAGTCAGTGGACATTTGGTCTCTCTCCATAGTTTGGCTATTGCTGATAATACTGCTATAAACATTGGGGTGCATATACCCCTTCAAATCTGTGTTTTTGTATCCTTTGGGTAAATACCTCATAGTGCAATTGCAGGATCATAGGGTAGTTCTATTTTTAGTTTCTTGAGGAAACTTCATACTGTTCTCCAGAGTGGCTGTAGCAGTTTGCGTTCCCACCAACAGTGCAAGAGTGTTCCCCTTTCTCTGCATCTTAGCCCATATTTGTTGTTTTTTGTGTTGTTAATTTTAGCCATTCTGGCAGGTGTGAGGTGATATCTCATCATGGTTTTGATTTGTATTTCCCTGATGATGAGTGATACTGGGCATCTTTTCATGTGTCTGTTAGCCATCTAGATGTGTTCTTTGGAAAGGTGTCGATTCATGTGTTCTGCCCATTTCTTAACTGGGTTATTTGTTCTTGGGGTGTTGAGTTTGATAAGTTATTTATAGATTTTGGATATTAACCCTTTATCACATATGTTGTTTGCAAATATCTTCTCCCATTCCATAGGCTGCCTTTCAGTTTTGTTGATTGTTTCTCTGCTGTGCAGATTTTTATCAGGATAAAGTCCCACTAGTTCATGTTTGCTTTTGTTTCCCTTGCCTTCAGCAAAGTATCTAGTAAGAAATTGCTGTGGCCAAAGTCAAAGAGGTTGCTGCCTGTGTTCTCCTCTAGGATTTTGATGGTTTCCTGGGAAGACCCAAGTTTTGAAGGATTGCATCTTGGAACATGTTTTCTTTTCTGTTTTCTTTTTATGTCTTTTACATATTATGTAGAATTCTTCCTTAAGTAATAGTGACAGCATGCTTTCCACTTAACTCTTCTCCAATTCATGTACTAGCTGGATTTGGATCTTTTGGAAGATTTTAGGTGAGGAATGGAAACAGGATTATAACATCTCTCTGACCACTACCAAGAGTGGTTGCTGGGACACTGGTCCAATCTTTTCTTGATTGCTGGGACAGTTAGCTCTTTTAACTGAACCATGAAATTTACTTCCAAGTCCAGGAGAATCTGAGAAATTCCAGACTCAACTCATCTGGGTTTTTGCCAAGGCTTCAAAATCACTGGACTTGAATTAAACATGAACTTTTCTGGCTAAGCACTTTGGGAAGAGGCTGAAGTCTTAGGAGAACTCAATCTCTCTCATGGATAGAGGGAAAAGTCACTCCAGAAATGTTAATGTGTTGCCACCTTCAAGCAGCACTGACTTGGTAAAGTTGATTTCCCCATTCCTTTTCTGGGCAATTCCTTGCTGATAATCACTTGGAGTCCCCTCAACTTGCAAAGCTTTTTCTTGAATTCATACTTTGGTACATGCTCTGCCCTCCATCTAAACTGCTCTTTTCTTCTATCTTCATTTCCTCTCCTTCAAACCTTTTTTCTTGATTAATCCTATTTTTATGTATATTAACAAGGTCTTCTTTCCCTGAGCTCACATTTCTATTTGATATCCACCTGTAACTTACCTAAATTTAATGTTTTATCTTCAAAAACCATTTATTGATCACTCTCTCATGCTTCTTTGCAAACATTAAATAAATAAATAAGTAAATAAAGAAACACTATTTTAATGTACCTTAAAAAATAATTTCTGTGACCACGGGTCTAAGCATTAAAATGTTTTTCTGGATTAAGTTATCATTATGATTATCCATTATAGTATATAGCTATCAAAATGATATAAATACTGTGTTACATTTTGATAAATATTTCACATAGAAAAATTAAAATTTATTGGAACTAATTTATTAACAAATTAAAAGGGCTCTTACTTTTAACTTTCAATTCATGTAACTAGTTATCAATATTAATCATATCTAGAATGAGGCAGAATTAACGAAAAATTCTCTCTTTGGTTTCAATATTTTTTTAAAGTTTATTTATTTTGAGAGAGACAGAGACTGCATGAGTGGGGGAGGGTAGAAGGCAGAGAGAGAGGAGAGAGAGAGAATCCCAAACAGGCTCAACACGTTGCTAGCACAGAGCCCAGTGTGAGTTCAAACCCGTGAAACTGGGAGATCATGACCTGAAACAAAACCAAAAGTCAGATGCTCAACCGACTGAGACACACAAATCACTCACCTCTGGTTTTAGTTTTTAAAGACTAAGCATGATAAATCTTATTCATGTACATACAGAGATTGGAAAGATTTTTGTTAAAAAAGTGTCTTTCAGCTCTTTGACTTCCTTATGAATTATAAGCAAACAAAATACACACACACACACACACACACACAGTGACCTAGCATATCTGAAGCAGGATACAAGGACCTCAAATCCTATCCCTTCCCATATTTGACAAAGGGTTTGGATGTGTATTGTGGGGTTTTTTGTTTTGTTTTATTTTGTTCTGAAGTAATCAAATGAGGAAGATACAGTTTTATACAAAATTATTTTTTATTTTATTTTTATTATATTTAAAGTTTATTTATTTATTTTGAGAGGGGGGAAGGACAGAGAGAGAGAGAAAGAGAGACCTCAAGAAGGCTCCACACTGTCAGCTCAGAGCCTGGTGTGGGACATGATCTCACAGTTCGTGAGACCTGAGCAAAAATCAAGAGGTGGACACTTCACTGACTGAGCCACCTAGGTGCCCCCTAACATTATTTTTAATATTTTATATGTGATGAATTCAACTATTCTTCCCTCAGTTTTGTTGAAAGCAACACATTGAAAACACTGGGTTTGTAAAAAGATTTCTTAGTCAACAGAATCTTTCACTTTTTTGGCCCAGAAACCAGCATTTTGAATTGTTCCTTTGTTTGATGTCCTGGACGTAGGTTCTGATACCTGCGGGTGATATGCCTTTAGTAAGCCTTTCTCTTTTAAAGTTGGAGACTGGCCACTGTAAGAAGGTACGCAGAAAAGGAAAACCTGGGCAGAAGATCAGTTTCAGAGCAGATGACATATAAACTGCTGAGGGTCTGGAAGTTGTTATCTCAAACACTCCCTGAACCATTACACTCTTAGGAAGAACACCCTCCCAGAGACTAGGGAGTCGAAAGGGAGTATTACTTCCAGTAAATAGGGAGTAGTAGAAAGACTATTCCCCATGCACCCTACTCTGCCTCCATAGTTCCCTTTCTCACTCTATTATGATAGATAATTATTTATCATAGTTACTTCATGTTTCTGTCTTCATTTTCATGTAACTTTCATGTAAAAGTTACATTCCTTAAGACCAATGCCTATATTTCTTGCTTCACTTTGCAGACTATGGCACATAGGAAATGTTTAATTAATTAATGTTTTTAGAGTGAATGTAATGAAAGAGTGAATAAAAAATATTACCAAAGAGCCATCCTGTTTGGGTTACTTCCTGCTTTGAGTCTTCCATAAATATAAATTCCTTCTGGATGAAAGAAAAAACAACTTATGACTTACCTAACTTCGTTATAAATTAGTTACTACTTCACTTGCTGAGAGCAGCTGGTGAGCTTAAAACAAAGAGAAGGAAGACAATGGGGCCTGTATGGGGAAAACAGAGTGTGAGAGGAAGATGAAAGACAAATATGGCAAATATTATACTTGGGCCTTAAACACACCCTGTAGTTGGGGGAAGGAAGTATAATGGCTAAGGGATTATTAGCATCCTAGGGTAATGGAGTCAGAAAAACAGAAAACCTTGAATTCAGCATTTCTGAGGTGTGGCAGAAAGATAGGAAGCCCCAATGAAAAGGTAAAAAAATGATACTTATGCACAAACTGAAGGCAGCTTCATATCTGAAACTGCAAATTCACTGCAGTAAAATCCCTCCCTTGCCCTGCTTGAGTTTATTCTTTTCAAGGTAAGTTTATTCTCGTATAGCTCCAAGGCTGATCTCTTGGGCTGATAAGGTCTTGGTTGGATTTCCATTCTAGGAGAATTGAGTAGAGGACCTTGTTAAATTAACGTTCCTCTGCTGCTCTGAAGATAAGTGCTTGGCTGACCCCAGAAGTGCAAAGCTGACCGTAAAATTCACCTTCTTTCCATATCCCAATGTTGAAAGAAGGCTGAAATGGTGAATAATTCATCTGGCTGTGATAAGTAATGTGGCCTTGTTGGTAAGGGCTTTGTGATGCTATCACCATCCATTCTCTGCATGGAAACCTATCAAAGGGTTTTACTTTATGTCTATTCCACTTAGGAAGCAAACAAAAGAAACTAACAGAAGTCAGAGTGCAAAGGTTCAATTAGAGTTACTTGAGTCATTTTTTAAAAGTCTGATATTATTTCATTTGGAATATTTATTATATCTCAAATGCAAGTCTCTCTGTATGGAATTTCCTTATTTCTATCATTTAGTGAGTCAGTTAAAATATCATGATTTACTGTGGACAGGGAAAGCTACCATCAATGAGGCTTTCCATGCAGGTAATTTGACCTTCAGTGTACGTGAAATTTTGAAGTTTTGGTTTCCAAAGTGTCTTCAGTCTCTTTTCATCAGAGTCCCTCCTTTCTCTTTCAGGGGTATAGGTGTCCTTGTACACATCATCACTAAGAAATTTTGGGTAATTTATGAGAAAATTAAAAATGACGACTAATCAAAACATCAATCCTGAGCAGAGGGCTTGATCAAATCCCCAAGCAACGTATTTGTCCCAAAGGGAATCAGGGAAGAGTAGGTACATTCAGGGGAGTGAATTTAGTTGCTATTGCAATAAATCTAGGATAGCCTAGAAACTAATAATAGCTATCTTTTCAGAAAACATTTATATTTAACAGGAATTAAAGTCATAAATTAAAGTAAGAAGAGAATTCTGATATTTAAATTTCTGCATTTAAATAGGAATATCATTTGCTTTAGAAGGATTTTATAAGGATCATTCATTCATTCACACAAAGATATTCTGAGCCCAGTTTGTGCAAAGCACCAGAAGAATAGAGACAAATGCAGCATGTTCCCTGTCCATAGGCCAGGGTGATAAGCAAGGGATTGAAATTCAAAAATATGGTGCTGTAATATGGTGGTGTACAAAGCTAATTGAGGAATACTGGAATATTTAGACCAGGCTAGATATACCAAGAAAAGCTTTACTAAAGATGTACATATAAGTTTGTATGAGTAATAGGTAGGTAGAAATATACTTCAAACAAAAATAACATGTTTAAAGACAATGAGGAAGGGTATAAGAGGTACACATGGTTCATCTTTGTAGACATGCCAGGTTAAAAGAAAGACATAAACTGGGTTAGTCAGGTAGGTGGAGTATATATAATGACTATGCTATGCACATAATTGCATTTTAGTTTGTAGGTGATGGGAAGTCATGGGAACTATAAGCAGAAATGTGGCCCACGTACTCCCCTTATCACTCTTGCTCTATACATGAGTACTTATAGTGTTTGCCTTTCTTTAGCATTTCTGTGTCCTTTCTGGGCTCATCTCAAATTTTATCAAGGAAGCCCTGTGTATGAGATGTACACAAATTCATTCATTTTGTATTTGGATAAGCCCACCAATAGGATGGGATGGAACACATAAGATTCCTTGAGTCCATGATAGAACTGCATAGATATATAAAAAGTTCTAGGGCACCTGAGTGGCTCAGTTGGTTAAGCATCCAACTTTCAATTTCAGATCAGGTCATGATCTCACAGTTGTGAGATTGAGCCCTGCACTGGGCTCCATGCTGGGTGTGGAACCTGCTTGGGATTCTCTCTCTCCCTCACTCTCTACCTCTCTCTCTCTGCCTTTCTCTCAAAATAATAAATTAAAAAAAAAGGAGTTCTTACTGATATATAAGAAATGGAGCAAAAAAAACTTAAGTAGGAAAAAAGTCACAGAAAAGAATAGAAATGCACAAATTTAAGCCTGGTTATTTCATAGTTTTGAAAAACATAATTATAGATAATAACTTTTCCTTTTTTGGGGTTCTTCCTGAATCAGAGTCCCTCTCTTATTTAATGTATTTTAATGAAAGTTTACAAAGTTTTAGAAATATTGACCAAAATTCTTAAAGGATAACTTAGAGATATGCTATTCTAAATCCATACAGTGCTCTTAAAAATATTTCCTATTTCCTGGCTTGTGTCTGTAAGTCTTTCATGTCAACATGAACTCATCATTGAGTTTTTGTTTTTGTTTTTTGTTTTTGTTTTTGTTTTGTATGTTTTTGTTTTTGTTTTTAAGTAGGCTTCACACCCAGTGTGGAGCCCAATGTGGGGCTTGAACTCACAACCCTGAGATCAAGACCTGAGCTGAGATCAAGAGTCAGATGCTTGGGGCATGTGGGCACGTGGGTGGCTCAGTTGGTTAAGCATCCGACTTTGGCCCAGGTCATGATCTCATGGTTCTTGAGTTCAAGCCCCACGTCAGGCTCTGTGCTGACAGCTCAGAGCCTGGAGCCAGCTTCAGATCCTGTGTCTACCCTCTCTGACCCTCCCCTGCTCATGCTCTGTCTCTCTCTCTTTCAAGAATAAATAAACATTAAAAAAAAAAAAAGAGTCAGGCACTTAACTGCCTGAGCCACCCAGGTGCCCCTGAATGTTTTTATCTTACTTTTGTCACTCATAACTACCATTCATCTGGACTTCTTCCTGGTCTTAATTGTCTCCCTATCTTCCCTGCTATTCTTCCATTATTGTTTACTTCCACCTCTGAGTCTTTTCAGTTTTTATCTACCCCATAGTATGAATCCTTCTTGCCCTAAAAACCATCAAGAGTTAATCATTTCTGAGGTACACGCATCTAATTTAAATCTTAAAATGTCTGGAAATACCCTAGAAATTATAATCTCAACTTTTTTAATGGTTTAAGAAAGTATTGCTCTGTGATTCCCCGACTGGAATGCTTATAACAGTAAGAGCAAGCTACAGAAAAAACAACTCAAATTGACTTAAACAATAAAGGGGATTTATGGCCCCCCATATATAGGAAGGCAGGGGATAAGGCTGGGTTCAGAATTTATTTGATTCAGTAGCTAAAGATGCCACAGGGCTAGTTTCTTCTAGTCTTGTTGCTCTGCCTTCTGTAACATCATGTTTATTTTCATAATGGCAGAATGGCTGTAGTAGTTTCAAACTTCCTATCTCTACACCACACTGTCTAACATAGGGAATGACTGTCTTTGAAACACAACTGGCCTTTTTGCTAGAGCCATTGATCTTGTCTCATCAGAGTACTTGAGTGCAGAGATCTGTCTCCCAAGCAAAGATTTCAAAGCCCTGCCCATCTCTGAGGCCTTTACTTTGAGAGGATCTGTATCATGGCCCTTAGCCATTAGGTGATTCACAATGACAGATTCAAAGGAGGGATGCTGGTAAGTTGTTCTTGCCCTCAGGCTGCATCTTCTGAGGACCTCAGCTGTCATCTTTGTCATCATAGAATGCCAATAAGAAATGCTTGGAAAGGTCTCTGTATTAAGCTTGCATGGTGCCATATTATGTTATGTCCTTTACCGCCTAACTTTCCTTACGAAAACCTTAGCTGGAGGAAGAGAATTGGTCTTTTCTAGTCCTTCTGGACCTTAGATGTCTAGACTTTGAGCCATCTGGTTCAGTCTGCAGGCAGAGAAGTTTGCTGATCACCTCCTACTCACCACATTGATGACGGAGGGGTCCCCCTCCCTAAATAGTATAAGATGGCAGAACACATGACACCTGACCCTGGACAGATGAAATTGACAGCAGTTTATTAGGTACATACACTCACAGCTGGGAGAAGAGGGGACTGACTGCCATGCAGGGCCACACAACGGTTGCAATTGAGAACAGAGAGAATCATAGGGTTGGTGGCAAGCAGACTTTGTAATAACAAGAGGGTGAGGTGCCCCCTGGTATCATGGCCCTGGGAGGATATGATTGGCTTCACTGAACAATTTTGAGGGCTGGCGGGGAGGTGAAACCTATTAAACTGAGGACTGTGTGGGGTGCAGCTGGCCCAACTGATAGTGGAAGTAGCTTAGTGGGAAGCCTTTCCCACTGAGTGGGGGGCATAACTGACCAGGGCAGGGGAGCTCATATTTAGGCCTTCGGGACCCCGTGAAGATAGGAAAGATGTCAAGGCACCTTTTGAAATTTTAGATCTTACAATACAAGAGGTTCTCTGTTAACAATGATGTATTTTCTTTTTTACTGCTTTCAAAAGAGCCAGTATCAGGCAAAGCTCGTACCTTTGTTTCTTCCTGAAGCTAACAAGTATTCCAATATACTGCTTCCTCTTACACTATGGTTGTGCTCAGTATATACATGGTCTAACTTCTAATATGCAAAAGTTGAGTTCAAATACCATTTTACTATTAAATAATAAGTATTTCAAATACTCCAGCCTGAAATATTGAAGCCTTCTCTTTCCTATGCCATACATTCTCTGGTTAGCTTGTTACACGTTTTGGGCCTAGTAATTCACAATACTTCAAATTGTTTAAAAAAATGAGGTTCTTGGTTGCAAGAAACAGAAATCAACTCTAGTATATTTATGCAGAAAGGATATGAGTTATTGAGTAATTTATAGAATCAAAGGGATGCTGGAGAACCATGTTCACGAAAGAGGGCAAAAACTAAAGTAATCCAGGTAATAAACCTGCAGGCATGTAATGGCATAGGCAGGGTCTTGATCTTGATCTTGCCAGACTCCTCATGCCATCAGCACAGTGGCAAGCCCACTAATAATTGGACGTCTGCAATCTTTCAACTCTGGTATTGTCACTAGATTCCTGAAGACATCATCACTATAATTTTGTTTCCAATTGTCAACTCCCTCTTCTCTTGGGATTTATTGGTGTATTACACACACAAAGAGAATAAATCCTAAAGGTGTAGCTCAATGAATTTTTCCAAATACATTCAACTTATAACTAGGACCCCTATCAAGGTGTCAAAGATTTTCAGCACACTAGAAACCTCCTTCAATACTCCTTCTTCATTATTATTTTGCTTTCCATCTTTATTGTCCTAGATTAGCTTTTGTTTTTCCTGTTCTTGAATTTCATAAAAATGAAATCATATGTATGCACTCCTCTGTGTCTGGCTTAGTTTTACTAATATTTTTTGTGATTTGAACATGTTGTATATATCATGTTAGTCATTTTTCATTGCTTTGTGTTATCTCATTATATTAATATATCACACTAAATTCATTCTTCTATTGATGCCCCCTTGGCCCACCATCCCAGTTATGTTTTTGATTATTCTGAATGAAACTGCTATGGACTTTATTTACATGTCTTTTGGTATGCATTTATGCTTATGTCTGTTGGGTATATATCTTGAAGTAAATTTCTGAATCACAGGTTATACAGATGTTTAGAACTATTGATAACTACCAACAGTTTTCAAAACTGATTATACTGAATTGTATTCCTATCAGTATTGTATGAGTGTTCCGGGTGCCCCAGATCCTTTTCAAAACTTGATATTGTCAGATATACTTTTTTAATTGTAGCCATTGTGGTAAGTGTGTACCTGTATCTTATTTTAGTTTTAATTTGCATTTCTCTGATGGGTTTTGATGTCCAACACTTTTTCACATACTTATTACATTTTAATGTCCCTTTTGTAAAATTTTTATTTGTGTCTGTTGCCCAATTTTATTGTATGTCTTTCTTTTTTTGATACTTAGGAGTTTCAATATATATTTTGTGTATTAGTCTTTTGACAGATATGAGTGCTACCAGCATCTTCTCCCATTCTGCCTTTTTAATCTCTTAAGAATATTTTTAATTCCTAGTGGTTTTGAAATTTAGTGTGGTTCAATTAATCAATTTTATTCTTGTGTTAACTTTTCTTGGCATAAAGCTTAAAATAATGAATATGCTTACTAGAAAGTCAGGAATATATTACCCATTATTACTGCATTTTTTTTTATTATTTTCTACCTTCTATCAATGATCTATTTGGAATTTAGTTTTGTAAATGCTGTGAGGAAGGGGATTCAGGTTTATTGTTTTCATATGCACATATCCAGTTGATCCTGTAATATCTCTAGAAATAAACAAGCAAAGACTAACTCAGAGGTTGCTCTAGCCAGCATTCAGCCACCTCACCTGCATTTGGCAGGGATTCAATGCAGGCAGAGGAAAGGGAAAGCTGTATAGCAGGGGAAAGGAAGGACTGAGGTCTGCCCTGATGGGAAGATGTCAGTATGGTGAATCTGAAGGCAAGCAAACTAGAAATGGTGATTGGTTAGAAGAGCATATTTGACTTCCTCCAGTTGTTCTTAAGTTGGAAGCACAGGCCCACTTTGGGAAGCTGTCAGTTATTGATTAAGTCCTGGCCATTTGGGGCCCATTACCACAGGAATTGTTCTCTCACTTCCTGGACATTTTACTACAGACAGTGATTTGATTTCCAGGCTGGTTGCTTCAGGTTGTGAGTTAGAATTCAATTTTTTTTTTTTTAGAATTCTATCTTTATATATTGTTTAATCATTGTTCAGTTTGCATATTCAATCTCTTATATTATTGAAAAAGTCATCCAATTCTCTGCATTCCAGTAGCACCTATAAAACAAATTGACTGTATGCACATGCTTCTGGAATCTTTGCTGTGTTCCATCAGGCTATGTGACTCTCTTTGAACTAATACCAGACTACCTTAATAATTCTTGATATCTGGTAAGTGAACATTCTCCAGCTTTGTTCCCTCTCAAGATTATTTTTTGTATTCTTGATCTTCTTCATTTTCACATGAAACTTAGAAACTCTTTGTTGATTTTCACAAAAACAACCTGCTGGAAGCATGAATAGCATGGATTTGATTAAAGCTCAATTATGAGACACAATATGTTTACAATATTGAGTCTTCCAGTCTAAAAATATGGTATATCCTTCCTTTAATTCGGTTCTTCTTTCATTTTTTTAGTAATGGCTCACTTTTATTCCTGGGTACCTGATGATTTTGGTCTATTGTAAATGCTATTTTAAAAATATGTCATTTCCTAATTGTTTGTTCAATTTGCTTATTATGTGTAGTAGTTTCTCTGTAGGATGGATGGATAGCTAGATAGCTAGATAGCTAGATAGCTAGGTCCCTGTTTATCTTCTCAGGTACTGATTAGGTGTGGTTAAATTCCTAGGTCTGTGTTGCATTTATCTATTTCTCCTTTTCTGCAAATTTTCTGATTTTTATATTCAGAAGTGGGCTTCTGCTTCTTAAGATATAGAAAGTTTCAAAGAAAATCATTCCCATCCTAAAAATAAAATCCAGATAAACTACAAAATTATATTTTCTGAAGCTCATCAGAATAATAAGGTGGCACAGTAACCTAATAATACAAAATCTTAAGAGAAAGAAGTCTCTCTAAATATAGGTGGGGTATGTGATCTGTCCCCACAGAGTGACATAATGGCATAATACAAGGAAGAGCTCCTGGCAGACTACAAAACAAGCAGATAGGAATCAGCTAACAAGTTAAAGAACTTTCCGTGGCCCAGTATGGCTTAGAAAGTCATTGTTAAGCATTGCTG
The DNA here is from genome assembly GCA_028646485.1 of Cryptoprocta ferox. Lineage (NCBI taxonomy): Eukaryota > Metazoa > Chordata > Mammalia > Carnivora > Eupleridae > Cryptoprocta > Cryptoprocta ferox. The sequence goes on along the minus strand of CM053566.1, from coordinate 55,216,679 downwards.
GGAGTGCCTGAACAAAGGAAAAATCATACTCACTTGCAAGATCTTTCCCAGGGGCTTCTACCATACGCTCAGGAGCAAGTCTGGAGCAGAGCCCAACATTGAGTAATTCCCACTGGTGGTGCAGGAACCAGTGATGACTGCAAGGAGAGGCATTCATGAAATATTTGAGGGCTTTCTGACCTTTGTTTCCCAGGAAGTGAAAGCAAGTAAGGGACAGAGAAGCCTCTTTCTTGTTCAGCGAGCACAGACGACAAAAGTGTCACTGGTAGACAGGTAATAGGAAACTATCCATCCCAGAGGCACAGATGAGAGGCTCTTTTGGACCAAATCTGTTTTTGCTATTGCAGCAGGTGTGCCACTGCTGGTGGAGGGGTGAGGAGAAGAGGGGCAGTAGCCCCAGCCCACAAGACTCAGCAGGCTCAAAGCAGTCTGGCTGCCAGGGAGGTGCGGCAGGTAAGCTGTAAAAGTCCTACCCCAAAGTTGATGCATAGGACCTTACTAAAACTGAAGCGGGGCCAGAATGACCCAGAAACCCCTTTGCCAGGTCAGCAGTCAGCCAGCATCTAGACCACACGTCTGATGGAGTATGCAGATGAGTTGCATGATAGGAAATGTTTTCCCCAGGATTCCCCCACGCATATTGGGAGATGGAGCACCCAAAAAAAGAGATCTTTATTCACTATAAAGCTTTTTCCATACATTTTTTTTAAATCTGGAAAATGCAAGCACTACTGTATTTCTTTTCTGAAGTCCTGTGCTTTATCTACTGGAAGAAGACTGTCTTCTTTTTGCACTATGGCAGATGGACCTACCTTGTAGCTTTGTTATCTTTGAGTTGGGACTGATAACTGCATCTCAAAGGCAGGAACTGCACATCTTTTATCTTTGAACAACTTTCTCTATTAACTAGCATATGTTGGTATTATTTATCATCTATTTACCAATGTACATGTGAAGGAGCAAATAACTCTTGGTGATTTTTTTAATGTTTCCCAGGTTCAGATTTATAGGTGAGTAATATTCTTAGCCCTATTTTTTTAAATGTCCTACGTATTAATAGTTCTTATATTCCTGTGGTTCTTCATGACAGTATGTGGAATCCTGATTTGAAGTCTCTTCCCCACAACCCAGGGTCTCTGTTTGACCATTGTGAATTCCCGGAGGTCCTGAGGTAGCTAGTGTGTTCATCTAGATTCCCCATGTCCAACCTTTCATCAAGGGTGAGTAGATATTTAGTACTGAACTGCTTAAGCCAATCAGATATGGTCAGTGCTCATTAAAAATCCATAGCACTCATTTTCATATGTAACATTGGTATCTAAGCTCATGTAGAATTATTGTGTAGCCAGATTGATACCTAAATTTCATAAGCTTTAATCTAGGTGAGAGTGTGGTTATGAAAAAAAGTCACATCAAAAACAATATTTTCTCACAAGGATCTATATTTCAGAAAGGATCGCCCCAGGGATTCCTTATCAGGACAAGAGAGTTGTCCCTGGGTGTGTGAAGGTCAATGAGTTTGAGAAGGGTGTACATTTAGCTGTGGGTATGTGTGTTTATGAGCATATATTTCTCTCCCTCCTTGGTTAAAACAGAAATTCTCTCAAGGTTCATGTGAAGCCAATTGGAGTTTGATTCATAAAGAAAAATATATGACATGTTACTTAAAAAAACACATCTTAGTAAAAAATTATATTCATCAGAAAGTATTTATGAATCCATTCCACCTCCTGCTGTACAGGCCTTTTACTCTCCTGGGAAGATGAAGATGAATATAATAAGAAACTTGCATTGGTTTCTAATTATTGCCCTGATGCTGCTTCCAATGCTGGAATTGCTCCAATGCTGGAGTCCCTCTCTTTTTAGGGAAACTAACAAGCAAAACATTAAGCAGAGACTTCCATTGCCAAAGTGTTTTGCATCACTGACCCTTCCCTTCAAGATAAAACATCCACATAATTATTCCTTCCAGTTTGAATTTTTAACTCTGTACCCAGGCTTTGCCTTCTTCTGAAATCCTCCCCTAAAGGACTTCTGCAGGACTGATTGGGTTTTGTCTATCAAAATCTCAACTCTCCACTATCCTATTTTGTCTTTGTCCTTAACATTAGACACTATGATGATATCTTCAGCTTAAAAAAACTCAAAAAAACAAAACAAAACAAAGCAAAACAAACAAAAACACTGGAGCAGGAAACCAATTGTTCATTAAGTAAACCTAAAATATGCTCTTTGTGGGAGTTCTACAAACAGAAAACTGCAAATTGTTTCCCCCAACCTCCTTTAGACCAAGGCTTTTACATTATTCAGTTTCCATTGCATACCACTCTTTTTAATTAAAAAAAAATTTTTTTTTTGGTTTGTGTGTATGACTTTGAAGATCTATACTTCTTTCAACATTCAAGGTCTTTGGGCCTCTTACCTGTTCACAAAACTATGCTATTGGAATTAATATTATCCATCAAAGCTTGCTGAATTCCATTGACAGTAGTCATTGTGTAGTAAGCTTTGTTTAAATGCTTATTGCCCACATTGTCTTTTGGTTTTCAGTGGCCTTCTATCTGTGTGACCAAAGAAGCTATTGGATTAAAAACATAACTGTTCTTCAATGGTGAAATTTTATATCCCCCCAAAAGCAGAATCAGGATCACCCGTTCATTTTTTTTTTAAGACCGTAGAGGATTGAGCAATGTGTTATCTGTGATGTAATAAAATACAGAATTAAAAGTAATGCATTACTTTCAAAATAGAATAATTCATTTAAAAAATGACAGGAAAGTTTTTGGCCCTGGATGGATGTGTCAGACTGGTGATACTTCAAAAGATGATTACAGATTCCCACATAGATGGGGAAAAGAAGACAAGATATTACCATCAGGCACTAATTCACTTCCTCACTTACTCATTCTCTCCCTTACACATTGAGTTTTGTTTAAATATATTCTGAGAATTCACAGCAGAAGACTGTGAAGACATTTTACTAAGTACCATGTGGACTCCCAATTTTCAAGGAGGAAGAAAGAGAAATATAAGAAAAGGAGAAGAAAGAAGGGAGAAATAGACGATGAGAATTAACATCTATTTAGTGAATCTACATTACTGCTTTTGTTAATATTTTTAACAAGCTTATTTGTGTCACACATGATTCTTTATGTTTTTAAATCATGAAGTCATTTAATAAAAATAACTCCAGGGGCAGCTGGATGGCTCAGTTGGTTGAGTGACTGATTCTTGATTTTGCCTAAGGTCATGATCCTAGGGTCATGGGATCAAGTCCCATGTCAGGTTCCATGCTGGATGTGGAGCCTGCTTAAGAGTGTCTCTGTCTCTGTCTCTGTCCCTCTGCCCCTCCCCTGCTAGTGCAGACATGTACACCCACACTCTCTCTCTTTCTCAAATAAAAAATAAATAACTCCATTAAATTCCATTAAATAAGCTATTATTATCACTATAATTAGAAGGTAGAACTGAATGTCACAGAGGTTACATGACTAGAAAGTGACAGTAAGGATTTTAACCCTGGCTTCTCAGTTAAAAGTGCATTATCTTCAGACTACCTACTGTGCAATAGGGAACCTCTCACGTCAAACAAATAAACAGACAACAACATACATCTTCTTTGCACAAGGCAATTGAAATGTATTCCTTTACACTAGTTTTGCAACTTACTCAGTCTTGCTGGTAGCCTGAGGGCACTTAACATTTGGGAGTTGTAGTACGAGGGGATAAGGGTCACTAGGAATGTAAGGGGCTTATAGATAAGTTTGCCAGCTCACTGATTTTGACCAGAGTCAGTTATGATAAAATGGCCTCTTCTCATTCCTTTGGATCTCCCTCAAACTGTAGTTGGTGAGTTATCTCTTCTCCAACCCACTCATATATTCAACAAACACTTCTTGAATGTTTTAATATGTGCCAGGAATGATGCACACTGACACCTGCAAGAGACTTCCTATTAGATTAATGCTCAGGCAGCTTTAGAATCAGAGTAAGCATTGTAGGCTCGGGATTAATATAGGAGTGCATACAGAATAAGGAATAAAAGTGGAAATGATAAAGACTCAGCTTCCTAAACCTCTTTTTGGGACAGTGCCACTGAAAGATGAACTCTGGATTTACTGGTAGGTAAACAATTTTCAAAAGAAAGGTAGAAGCAGGGTCATTTGTTTCTTGCCTTGTGGTTGTATCTCTTCATGCATGTGTGTCTTGGTTAGTGACATCATAACTACTTTATATGCGGAAGGAAACAGAAGGCCTTTGGCCTTGGAGGAATTACTACTAACCCGTGATTGAGTAACTGAGAGAAAGGAAGGCAAAGCAAAATCATCGACAAAAGAAGATTCCCCAATACGTGTTGTCTGGAGGATTATGTCTCCCTTTCTGTTTCTGTACTCCCCCATTCTCTTTCTGTACTTTCCCAGAAATGTTTCTCTCTTTGCTGTTATCATTTTATTTCTATTGCTCCCCTTACCTTAACTATCCTTATTCATTTACTGCCCTTCATAGACTGAGTTGCCCAGTAGGAAAAAATGAGTAAGCTTAAAAGAAAAACATTTACCAGGGATGATCAGTTTTCCTAATAAGAGCACGTTTACTGATAATAATATGAATACCCATGCGGGCACACATATATAACATTTAAAGGGTCTTAAATAGGAGTATAAGATAGAGGCCGGATAGCAACTCTTTGCTCCAATTAAATTGGTTCACCAGTTTTTCTTCAAATATGCACCACCTCCTGGTCTTAATGCCTGTCTTCCTTCTGATCCTTTATTCTACACTGCCCTCCTACATACTTAACTCCATTGATAAAATGCCTTGCTGTCCTCAGAGGCCCAGCTCAGAGATCAGTAAATATTTATTGAAAGGATTTGTTGAATGAATAACAATGATCTCCTCTGAGATGATCTCTCATTTCCCTTCTCTACATACTTAAAGATTTCACAGTCTGCAGAGAAACCTCATGGAGGAGAATAAAGAAGAATGGTTCCTGAATGTGATATTGAGGGGGCCAGAACATCTGTCACTCATTAATCACAGAAGTGGTTTCACCTGGCTTGGTTGGCTGAGTCATCCTCCCCCCATTAAGGATGGCTATTCATTCTATTCCCCAATCACTATCAGTCCAGAAGGAACATCTGCCAATTAGAAAAGACGCTGGATGATCATGCAAGTTGTGGGCATTTGGGAACAATCTTCAGAGCTTGGTGACAGATGAGTTTGAGAAGAGGGAGGGAATTGAAGAGCCACAATTATTGGGATGAGATCCCAGGGAATATAGAAAGAAGTACTAAATCCAGTAAGTTTTTGGATTGTGAGAAGGAGGACAAAAAATATCCCTTCTTTCTATAAGGATTTCTTGGTAATACCTTTGGTATAGACATATAGGGCTGGATTAGTGGAATGAATGAGATCAGTTCTATATCTCTGATGATGAATTTAGTTTTTGTCTTTGTCCTCTTTTGCCTTCAGTCTTATTTAGACAGGAAGCCCACTGAACCGAGACAGGCATCGTCCGTCCACCGTACAGAGCTGAATGCACTGTCACTGCTGTATAAATTGCCTTCTTCCTCAGGATAATAACAATGTAGATCATTCCTCTCTTCTGGGATGGCAGATCTCATGTTCATTTATAACATTTTGGACATCCAATTCAGTTTGCATCTTCTTATTTAAGCACCTTTGCGTTTGTAATAATAATAATTAAAAAAAAACTAAAGATGGCTGGCATATTTTACATTTGAGACATGGGGTTCAAAAATCCCAGGTAGGATTCTCTCTTCTGTCTCTTTACTATGTAATGTATATATTATCTGTTTGGTTTGCTGGATGCTTTTTTCTTACCTTAACTGATTGGTGGGATTTTTTCTCTCCTTTAGAAGGGAGTCTTCCTGTTCCCCAAGTTGAATTCTCAAATTCATTATTTTCTGTGTCAAATGCTTATGTATGCACATCAACATGAATACTAAAAAAGTTTCTGAAGTTTAGAACGTGTTTTATCTGCCTTTGAAACCCCAATAGCACCTCCACATGATCTGATCACTTTAATTAGATTGAAAATTACCACAAGGAAGAGAGTTTTCTTATATCTCTGTGAGTAAAACTATTCTGTAAAATAATTCCTCTATATATTTTTCTTTATCTGAGTAATGGCTATCAGTTTCTGAACTGCCACAGAAATGATAAATCATAAAATGTTCTTAGCATATGTCTATACATTTATGAAGTGAAAACAATTGGTTTGTAAGGAGAAGGCCTGTGAAAGATGATTTGATATCAATTAGGCCAAAGCTATCTCTTACACTATTTTACTGAATTAAAGTCATGATTTAATTCAAACATCGTGTTTGTATATAAATATCCTGAACTCCCTACCTGGAAACTAAGTCCAAAACTACTCTCTTTAAAACTTCAGACTATATTGGAACCAGTCTGGAGGTTTAAACATCATATTTAAACATCACCAAGTAATCAGTTTTGAGAAGAGCAAAAAAAAATCCCATTATTCTGAATTATTAATTTATTCTGAAATATCAATGTATGTATGGAATTGATAAGACAAATTGTTTTCATTTTTTTTTTTTTTTTTTTTTTTTTTTTTGCTAAGTAAGCAGTGTTCTTAAAATTTTCAGGGGTGCCTGGGTGGCTCAGTTGGTTAAGTGGTTAAGCATCTGACTCTTGATTTTGGCTCAGGTCATGATCTCATGTTTTGTGAGATCGAGTCTTGTGTCAGGCTCTGTGCTGGGTGTGGGGCCTGCTTAGTTTCTCTCTCTCTCCGCCCTTCCCCTACTCATGCATGCATGTTCTTTTTCTCAAAATAATAAGTAAACTTAAAAAATAATAAAACATTCACATATATTTACTATACGAGTATCTGAAATAAGTTCAGGTATTCTAAGCAGTTTGTTTCTATTTCTGATGCTAAGAAACAGCATAGATCTGGAGAATTAAAGTAAAAGTATCTTTGCTCATTCTCATCAGAAAAGATGAAATGATGCGAGGCAAATCAGAGAAACTATTATATATATCAGAACAGAGATAAGATGTGGAATGTTTTGTTTATAAAATAGGAATCTGGATTTGGTTTTGAAAGTTTTTAGTCCTAGCTCTGCCAGGTGAAATATCATAACTAATTCTCTCTTTATGTTCCTCAGTATATGTTCAACTTCCATTGCAACTCAGTTGCTCACCAGACAAGACACAATTGATGACTCGGGTTGTCTCTATATTGCTGTGAAGTTACAGCTTTATAAAGTGACAACTGTCATTTTAGATTCTCACCAGGGAGAGTAAAAATAAATTAATCTTTGTCAATTTCAATGTTTTCCCCTTGTTTTATTGTTATTATAAACCATTCTGTGGAAAGGAAAAGAACAGTGTCACTCCAGGTTCATCAGACTTGAAGCTAGAGGTTAAATGAATTTCTCAGACTGAGCTCATTCAGAGGGAGAAGGCACATGTATCTCCATATAACACAGAGATTAATCTGTATTTACTGGACACCTAGCTTTATTTGGCAGCTAAGTGTTTGCGATTTGAATACTGGAAGTCATACATCTATTTATTGAAAACACCGGAGAGAGAGAAGGAGATACAGCAGAGCAAAGAAACATGCTAAAAGCTTTGTAACTTTCCAAGTAGGGTTATTTTTGAGGAATGCTAGTGAAAATGATCATCTCTACTGTCTTATCATCATGCTTAGAATGTTTATCATTTAGAAAGATGGATTGATAGAATTCCACCCATGGAAGAGAACTGAGAGATCACTGGCTTCAGTTTCCTCTTTCTTCACCCAGGGAAAACTAGGTTACCTGCCAGAGTTCATGGATCTGGCTCCAGGCAGAATTTGAAATGGAGTATATTTCTTGGTTCCCAGTTCAACATTCTTTTTCTTGTACCTAATAGAGATTTCTTCTTTTGACTCTAGAAGTCTTAAGACCTCGGGTGCCCACTTAAAAAGGAACACTTTACATTGTTATTCTTTAAAATTTCAATGTAAAATAAGTTTGCAGATGTTTTCAGTTATGGCAACTGACTAACAAACAAGTTCCTGAGGGAAAAGAATGTAGAATAGACATCTGGATAATAAAGATTCTAGAAAGAAGGAGGGGATACTTATTTTTGCTTCCATTCTAGATATAAGGTGAACAAACTGATTAGTGAAATCCTATTTTCAATATGGTACACATCTCTGGTGTGTTAATTTGTATGCATGTGTGTATTTTCTGACCAATACAGAAGAACAAAGCACTATACTTAATTCTTTTATTTATATGCATATTATAGAAATCTATTTAGCCTTTAATGTTCCTTTGAGGACAGGTTTCTTAATTGTTGTATTATAGTAATTCCAAATAACTAGATGTGAAAAAATCAGGCTGCTGGTTTAGGACAGACCTGTATACAACTGTCTAAGTTTCAATCCTTTCACCTATCCTGTTGGGTTATTCTTTGAGGTACTCTGCTTCCATCCCAATCAGGATATTTCTGGATAAAAAGTAAATTAATTTACCTTTTCCCAGTCGGATCAGAGTCTCCAAAGACCATGTAAGGAATGCTTGAGTGGAATAAGTAGCAAAGTAAATAGAGGACACAACCTTTGATGCAAAAATCTCAAGTAAAAATGAACAAATACTACACAGTGTAAAGCAGTGATTCTAGTTTAACTCAATTTAAGCCGTGGATGTGCATCAGGCAGAAAAATCAGAAGAAAGATTTCCAGAAGAGCCCAACTCTGCTGCTTTAAGCTCCTTTGCAGAGTTAATTTCAAATCTCTACCTTCTATTTTCAAACTAATCACATAGTGTCTCTGCTCTGTGTGCAGAAGGAAGAGGGCAACTCAACCCTGTAGACTGCAGAATTGTATCCCCATATTAAATAAAGTTCAAGTTCCTTTACAAGGTGAACTTTGGTTGTGGAGAATCCCCATCAGGAAATCTGCATGCCATCATCTGTCCAAGACCCTGGGGGCAGCTTTCTGCTGCAGGGCCCACGCTTGTCAACAAAAGCCTTACTCCTTCCTGAAGGCCCAAAGAAAGAATTCATTTTCTATTCCTGCTACTTACTAGCCAGGGAAGATGCATAGATACTTTAAAACAGAATCACTCTAAAGATGAAATGTGCTGAGCACAAAAGAGCCTGATGAGTGGCAAAAGCAGATTTTCGCCATGGTGGTATTTCACCATTCCACATAGCTACTACCTTTCAGCCGTTGCATTCATGCTCCTTTCTACCCATTCCAGCTAGAAAGGATAATGCTCTCTTCCTACCTTTTGTCTTTTTTGGTGTCCCAAGAATATGTCAAGGGGCCCTTTTCATGCAAATCTATGTATAGCAACTCCTTAAGGAGAAAGTATCTGGGGAGACAGAAATTATCAACAAATCTGAAGAGAGCAATTTAAAAAGTTCTCAAGACTATTATTATCAGATCTATTACTTTCTGACATTTAAAAAAAAAAAAAAGTATGGCATTTCATGCCTAACCACCATTACTCTTTTGTGATAACAAAGTCATTTTGAATATGAATAAGCTTTTAAATTGTTGAAAATAATACAGAGAGGAGATTTAGTTGTGGTGGGGCTAGATATTTCTTGAAATATATGGAATCGATTCTATTGATCCTCTTCCTTCATCATCATAGAGGTCTCCTCAAGCATTCATAGACTAACGGCAATCAAGTGCTCTTTAAGCTTGACAGAGGGATTCTACTTCAATACAACTTCAAACCACTAACCCCACTTCGAGTATATCCCCTGCTTGATAGGAGAACATGCTCCTTCAGCTTCGTGGCATCCTTTCCCCACTTCAGACAAAAGAGCCCTGCCGTCTTTCCAGGAGCCAATAAGCCACGATTGGAGAAAGAAATACTTTTGAAGGGCTACAGGAAATATGCCGACTCTACAACCTGAGGAAGGTTGGGAGCTGGAACTTAGAGCTGGCAGGGAAACCACTAAAGTCAGACTACAGTCCCTCGGTGTCTTTCTTGAACCAGTTAGTCTTCAGCTAAAGTTCAAGGCTCTGAGGCACTGATCAGGTAAGAGGAGGGGACTAGGTGGGACATGTAAGGGGGTGATAGGCACGGTGGCTTCTTGATGGCCCTGGCATTGCCCTGAGCAGCTTGCTTCCTTCTATCCTTCCAAAGAATTCAAACCAACTTCTTACTTCCTCAAGAGTGCGCACGAAGTGAATGTGTTAGCTCATCATGCGCCTTTGTAACCTGTCTTTCATGAGGTTTTCTCTCACTCGGCAGTGCTCTGTGACTGATTTGCCTTTATTTCTTGGCAGCAATCAGCATGTTTCCCTGCAGCTCAGCAGAGGTGCAAACCTGCTGCCTCCTGACTTTTGAACTGGAGACCAGACTTTCATGGAGGCCCTAGGGTGAGCTATGCACTCTGTGGGTCCCTGGGAAGATTACAGAACCCTGAGAGGACACCAGAAGTGTGGTTGGAGGTGTTAGCAAGGAGCCGAGACTTTATGGCCCAGGGAATCAATACCACACGTTTGAAGTCTTCAGCCTATGCGGACATTGGTATTACATTAATGAGAGACTAGAATGTTGTGGTAAAGTAAAAACAGCAGAAGATCCAAAGTTTTGTTGAAGTGTATTCTCCAACAATTGGTTAATTCGGAAGAATATTCTGAAATGTTTGAGTTCATACACCTGCCATTATTAACCTTAACTTTATAATGTGCCAGGCAAGAAAATGAAGTATTATAAAAATTCTAGGGAAAAAAACCAACAAGTCATTTAAATACAGTCTCAAATTTTAAAAACAACATCCGTGGAATTTGAAATTCTACATTTGGTTTATTCTAGTTGACTGATATCAGTGTGATTCCTCACTCATGCTCTCCTTATGCTTTCAGAATAAATGTTCCATAGGGACAAGGACAGTGTCTGCTTTGTTCATTTCATGTGATCTGGAACCAAATGTCTGAGGCAGCACCCAGAAAAGAGGAGAGTGTTTGGCTGGGCCAGGTGGGGGGCAGGTAGGCAATTCCTCTTATCTTGGGCCCATGGAGTTTCCTTGTGAGGAATTGTCTGTCTTGTTTGCTTCCTCCAAAACAGAAAAGAATACAGCCTAATTTACTGCTTCTTAAGGAGAGGGCCTAGAGCTTAGAAGGGGTTCCATAAATTCATATCTATTGAATGAACAGATACATGAGTAAAAATGGTACTTTTTATAGAAGGCAGGATAAACAATCACTGAACTAAGCTCTTCTCACCCAGTCAACAGAGACGCTGGTCTTCAGCAACATTATGAGTTCCTTGACTTTGGGGAGATTATTGCCCAGATTCCTGTTTCTGATACCCCTCTGCCTAATTGCTGTCAGACTTTTTTCAGGTATTTAACAGCTTTACCTGTTTCTTCTCATCTACTATCAAAGTCTGTTCACTTACAAAGCTCTAAGATCAGTCTCAGACATCTACTGGGAATGGAAGTCACTTTGTTTCTTCTCACGTGGTTATTTATTTCTCTGTGTCTTCCCATCTTCGTACAGCTTGGTCTCAGATATTACTGGCCTGTAAGCACTATACTTTGCCAGGTCAAAGCAATCCTGTCAGAATCAGGTAGTATATTAAAATCAGTAAAAACTGAGAAGATGATGACTTAGTGCTGATTATTCCTCTGATTTTCTGCAATAAAGCATAACCATATATCCTAGGGAAAATCTTTGATCCCTTACAAACCACTCTATTCCTTAACCTAAGCTACCCCTTCCTTGTTTGCCTCTGAAATTCCTAAGTCCTGAGAATGGTGTTTCTGTACTGAACAAAAACAAAACAAACAACAGTAAAAAAATAAAAATAAATATCTCCAAACACTGCAGTCTACCAGTTCCTCAAATAATGCTGAGTTCATCAGAGTAATCTCTTAATTCCAAAACCATAATCTATCTTAAATCTCTTCATTTCTCTCATCTCGTTCCATTGTTGTAGGGCAAGCCACCAACCTAGCTTGGATGAATTCTGTAGTAAATCTTCACTGCCTTCTATGCATTTTCTCCTATTCTTGGTCTATTAGTGGTCTCTAATCAAGAGATGTGTACAACATGAATCCCACCTTGTCACTGGTCTCCTACCTAGCCATGTTGGTGCAGTCTCTGTCTCCAGCACCCCATCTTCCCATTTCCCCAGCCACCATGGCTTGCAATATTTTGTAGAGCAAATCCACTCTTTTCCATACTGATGCCTTGGTACATGTTCATCTATAAAATGGGGACACTAGGTTCCTATTTCTTTATCTAATACCTTTCTTCTTTCAGATCTCAGACTATTATTTTACCTTCCCAAACTTTTCCTATTTCCATATGTACTCCTCCACCCCCTTTATTTTTTTCTATCACTTAAATCATAGCATTCATCACTACTTATACTTATTTTACTCACTTATCTGTTTTCCTCACTGAAATGTGTGCTCAATGCAGACAATGTTCAGTTGTTCAACATTTATACCACCAACATAAAACATTGTGACCAGCACAGCTAGCTGGTGTCCAATAAACATTTGTTGAATGAAGAAATGAATGCATAAATGAATAAAATTAAATTGTAGCTTTCTTTAGTGGATGTTCGTGAAGCTTTCCTTCATTCTGCACTAATCAATCTTCAGTCTCCCAAAACTAAGTACCTCATTATATAACCTGGATCTGGAAGAACTCCTCTATTAATCCAAGCAAAACATCTTTCTTACAAAATCAAATGGTTTTTAACTCTTTTTACATTTTTTTTCATTTCTGAATACCTGCATATTTGGCTTGCATATGGGTAAAGTATACTTTTGCCTGTATATAATTAGTTAGGGGGACTCCCCTCTTTCTCTGAGGTGACACATTACTTAAAATTACACTCATAGAGAAAATTACACTCCAATATTTTTTGTGCCACATCAGAACACTGGACTTTTGGGGTGCCTGGGGTGCCTCAGTCAGTTGAGAGTCCAACTCTTAATTTTGGCTCAGGTCATATTCCAGGGTGGTAAGATTGAGTCCTCCGTCAGGTTCCACACTGAGCATGGAGCCTGCTTGAGGGTCTCCGGCTCTCTCTCTCCTGCCCTCATCTGCCCCTCTCCTCCACTCACACACACTCTCTTTCTCAAATTGAAAAGAAAGAAAAGAGCACTGGACTTTTTTTTTTCATAAAAGATGTAAACAGTATTTTAACCTTTCACCCAAAAGGAAAAGAAATGGGTGTATACTGTATTTAGCCAAATCACAATTTGTATTGCTTTCCAGTGTCAATAACAAAGCAGACACAGATAGGGCCACTCACTCTAATTGTGGGGAAAAAAACAGAGAAGAAAAAAAGAGTGAAATTAGTCCTGTCTTCCTTTTCACCATTCAGCCACTGAACCTCCTTCTTTCATCTTTGCTTCCCTTAACTACTCATTTTATAGTTTGATTCCATGGGATCTTGCTCTCAGAGAGCGCTGAGGTAAATTGCCATGAGCTGGGCATCAGGAAGAGCGGAGTTAGAACATTAGCTGTGCCACTTTCCAGTTGAGCGGTTTTAGACATTTTGTCATTTATAAAATGCTCTTATCAATACCTATCTTCTGGCATTGTCATGGTAATTAAGTGAGATGCTCAATGAGCAGTAATAGCATAGAGGCATAAATGTGGTAAACATCAATTAATGTTTACCTACATTTATTGATAAACACATTTCATTGTGGGATTCAACCACCAAAAGAGCCTTTAATTACCAAAATAACTGATGACAAATCTTGGATATCAAGTATTGCCATGGAATATTGTTGGAGTGAGGGATGAGATTTTTTATGTGGTTCTTTTTTCCTCTACCTCTTCTAAGACTTTCTTAGTTTTTTCTCTATATACGACTTCAACGGCAATTAGGCCCCCAAAAGAGTTTGTTTTACCCAATAGGTAATTCATAGATAAAATGCAGTTAATGGGCTAAATTTTTACTTAAGATGTCACATGTTTGGGTACATGGATGAACTAGAGTTGACTGCCAATCACAGACTGTATTTGTCTCATTCATTCATTGGAAATTCTTGCTGGGATGATAGAGATTCTTTGCCCAAAAGCAGGAGACCATGTATACAAATGTTTTTGGATGAGGGGCCCAATTTTTGCTCTTGGCTTCCTGTATTCCTTAGTGCAGGGATAGAATAAGGAAGACAGTGTAGGAAGAGTCATGCTGCCATTCATTTACAGTATTTAATTGAATGCACTGTCTTTGTACTTAATCTGTTATTCCTGGCCCCTAGGAACACTGGGCAGTATGAGGTTCTAAGTCACAATTCCGTTCACTAAGTGTGTGCTGGAGCTTGTAATGAGTTTGTCTAAAGCCTTTCACACCTCTGCTTTCCATAAAAGGTTCATTTACCTTTCTGAAACAGAACAGAGCTGTTTTTAGATTTCCCTGATTTCCACAGACAAGACACTCCTGGGAGCCTGCTGTAGAAAGTGTTCACTAAGGCACATTCTTAGCTGACTGGCTGATGGGGGAATAGGGAAAAGCAGCCAGAAAGCTCATGTCCTATATGCTTCGTCCCAGCCTCAGAGTTATTAATTGTACATCACAGCATTCTCTTTCCTCTAAATACATGTCTAACTCCTTTATTAAAACTTCATACTAATTACTTCCATTGCATCCCTCAATGGGTTGATTCCATATGCAATGTATTAATTACTCTCTCTGCAAAGGCTCTACCATAAATTCCTCTGGTGTCTGTCCCTTATTGCTTCTTAAAACCGTATCCTTTCTTTCCTTTATTTGATGATAACTTATTCTAGTTGCTTTTCCTCCTGCTCTACTTTTATATCAGTAGGAGGGATTTCCAACAAATATTGCCAAAAGTGAGTCCATCTCCTTGCATATATTCCTCTTCTTCAGCAAGCCTTAAAATCTGCTGCACATTTTTTGATAGGATACTGCCTCTTTAGGTCTTTGAATGCTTGTGGATGAGAGTAACTTAGACCCGAATCTTGGGTCAACATAAGCCAACATGTGGGCTCCAGTAGTAATGAAAGAGTGGGAAGTTAAGACAATAAAGGGAGAAGGGAACATGAGGAAAAATGGAAGACAGATGAGAAAAAGGGGAACCCGTCCTGACTAGTAATGTCCCATATGTTTTACTCTTCAAAGGTAACTCCTTGGAGTGGTCATACTACACCATATATTTTTTGTTCTTGATGAAAATCAGTATCACCTCATGCAGAATGGAAAGGGCTCAGCTGTAGTAATAGGGCATCAAAAGACAATCAGCTTCTTAATATTACTCACTTCCTTTGCTCTTCAGAGAAAAGGTTATTTGACGCATGTCAAAAGTATATAGAAACTTTCTAATGACCCCAACTGGATGTTTACCTCTATTGCATACAAATAATTTTGAAAGACTGAGAGGCACATCTGCATTTCTCTGATTTGTCCAGTGGTTTGTAAGTGTGACATCTTTTTTGACATTTGGAATCTCTGAAACATTTGGAAGACCACTATCTTAAAGAAGTGATTGTCATTTTATTTCCTAGTAATGCAGGCTGAGCTATAAATAGTTTCTTGGAACAATTAATACTGTTTAGTCAGTATGAGACCAAGATCCACAGTGTAATCTAACCAGATTAGCATGAAGAATAAACCATATTTACTATTGCCATTGGCTTAAGAGACATATAAAAGTATCACAGACAATGACTGCACACGGACAGAAAAGTACAAACACTAGATAAACGCAAGCTTCAAGGAAAATACATTTGAGAACAACGGATGGGTAAAAGCACTACGTTGGAATAAGAACATGTGGGTCTATTGTGATTTAACTTACTCCCTCCAAGCTTCAGTTTTATAATTTGTAAAATGTAAACAATGCTTGTCCTACCAATATTTTAAGTATCAGGTGTTTGATGAACATATGCTTTAACACCAGGGAAACGGGTAATTATCATTATTATTCATATTGGTCAAGTTGGCAACTCCCTATTTGCAGATCAATCCTATATCTATGTCATTTTCCCTTTTATTTTGATAGTATACATGCAAATTGTTTGATTCCAGGCATCTATTGTTTGATTCCATTACAATTCAATTCAATTCTGTTCAAATCTGTTCTATTCTTCTTGTTATTTCCTTAATGTATTAACTAATCTCATTGGGTACTTGAAGCCTATAAATTAATCGTGAGAAACCTAGAAGCCTTTTGGAAATATCCTGGAGCTCACATTTAATTACATAGAAATAGTTCTTCTCTATCTGTTCTGTAAAATAACTAGACATTTAAAACACCTCCCCAAAGATCTGTATCTCAAAACATGGGTCTGCCTTGAAGGAGCCCTTCATAGGAACTTGGGTCTGGAAATGGGATCACCAGTGCTTTATTGATGTTATATGCCCGAGGCAGCCTTCTAGAGAGTTTTTCTGTGTTGTATTTCACTATTATAACTCCATCATGGTCAATTAGCAAGACAGACTCCTGGCTTTTAGGCTTGAAAATGAGGCTTCTTGATTATTTATGTTTCTAAGATGTTATTGAGTAATTCAGCTTAGTAAAGAACTTCAATGTGTTCCATCATGATGACTGTAAATCCAGGTGTTAATACTCTCGCATGGCCCATCATCTCACTGGAGATACCTAATAAAGCGGCCATTAACCGACTGTATATGGTGATGTAAACTATACTGCTAGCTGCACTTCCCATTACCAAGAGTACCACTGTGGAGGTGGAGGAGATTATCTATGTAGGGACTAGCCATGATCATAAAGAAACCACAGAAACAAAGATTTTCCCTCTACCCAGTGAGGTGTGTTTGCATAAGGCATCAAGCGTGAAAGGTAAGTATGAAGGAAAATTTTGATATGTTGCATTATAAAATTTGAAGGATAAATTACTTTCGCACCGTAGGCATTTAAACAGGTGTGGAATGCAGCGGCTTCTAGTGATGCTGCTTTGTCCCAGAGGGTATTCAGTTATTTTCCCTTTGGCAAATCTAGTATCACAGAGGACTGAATGTCAGATTCAGAAAGCAAGGAAGCTTGTTCTTCCACTTATAAATTCACCTAAAAAAGCTTCTGACATTATAAACATTTGGGTCAAAAGTTTTCACTTAGTTTTATATTTTTGGGAAACAGAGAAGAATAAGGAACCCTGATGTCCCGAACAAAATGGCATATGGAATACAGGAATAGTGAACAAAGGCTAGACTGTGACCTCAGAAATATGACTCTCAATCTTAGTTCTACCTTAAGACTACCTAGGTGTTAGAGACTCACCATTTCACTTTGGATCTCAGTTTTTTCTTAGTTGAGGGAAGTTGGAATCAACAAAGACAGGCCTTGTGGGCTATCGTTGCCTTATCCTCTACCAAGGTAGATATTATTAATTCATTCTTTTAAAACTTTTGAATCCAGACATGGCATCACAGTCCTTTATGCAATGCTCAGTGGAGCAACTTCCTCCCCTGTGAGACCACACATGGGATATGGGAGAAAACTCTGGGGCTGTAATATAGTTTCAGGACTGCCAGTCCTGTGGTTAGCAAAATTACTCAATCTACTACCCACATGGAATTAAAGGGCAATTCTCAGCATTATCCAAACCTCCATGCCCTAATAAGCTCACATGTGCATTGACACAGTTCACGTCAGCATTGTCTCCTCTTTTCTCTTCTTTTCCTCTCCTTCTCAGTAACTTCTCCCATCACTGGACATAGGGTTCCAGAATCTCTGACTCAGGACAAAAAAAGAAAAAGAAAAAAAGAAACAAACAAAAAACAATTTCCTTTTAAGCTGTCTGGGAAAGACATTGTTGCTCTGTCCTGAATAGCCTGAAATATTTGAATATTCCTGCCCATTTGGTGGCTTTTCTACATACTTAGCCATCAAGAGTAACAGACCAGCACTGGGCTAAATGCTGTGGGAAATTGGAAGAGTCAGCTGAAAGCTTGGTCTCTGCCTTACTGGAGTTTATAATCTAACGGAGGAGAGAAAAATATATACAAAACACCCCCAAGGAAACATAAAGTACTATAACAATATACAATCTTTAAAATAGCATCCATCCTGCAAACTGTTGACAGATTAATCTTCCCCAAGCACTGCTTTTATCATGTCCTCTGCCTCTCAACAGTCTTCACAGCCTTATTTCTTATCACATTAAGTCCAAACTCCTCTGCTGTTTTTCAGGACCTCCTTAATCTGGCTTCACCTGGTTTATCCAAATTTATGTCCTGTTCTTTCCCCACCAGACCAGAATGTCTCCAAACCTTTGGTTGTGATGTCTTTCCTAGCCTGACTGTGGGAAGTATGGCCCCCATCCCACCTTACCTTTAAGCTCTTTGAATATTAGAATATTACCTGTAATTCAATGCATAAATACAAAAGAACAACAACAGCAACAACAAAAGGTTAAATCTGATTTCCTTCTTGAAACTCTTTCTTGATGGAGCAGGCCATACTGATCTTTCATTTATCAGAATAACTGGACCAACGTGATGTCCATAGCTTTTAGATATTTAGTTTTTGGACCTTGGGCTTTTCACTTATTCATTGACCTGTGAACTTGTACCTGTGAACTGTAATCTCTAACCTCTCTAAGTCCAGATGCCTGAACTATAAAATTGGGAAAACTTGAACAATTACTGTAAAAGCTAGAGGTAATATATTTAAAGGACTCAGAAAGGGTTTGGCTAATTAGCATTAAATAAATAAATCACTTCAAAAATAAAAAAGTAGAACAATAGCAATGTCAAACTGACTCACCACTTTTTTTGACACATGAGCAACATTACACATTTCCTAGATTTAAGGATTAAATATTTTGGGGGCTTCATATTCCCTAGCAGAGGTTATTATGAAATATTGGATATTCAGTTAAAATTCCAGTTTTCAAGTAGCAGCATAATGTTGTGGATAAGAGGCTTTACTCTGGAGAAAGATTCCTGAGTTAAAATCCTAGCACTTCCCCTCACTTACTGTGAGAACTTTGGCAAGTTACTTCAACTCTCTGTGCCTCAGTTTCCTCATTTATAATAGGGACAATAGTACCTATCTCATAGGGTTGTTATGAGGATTATGCGAGTTAAAATTTGCAAGTTAATATTTGTAATATAGAATATTTATACTTAGAATGTGATTAGCAAATAGCAAGCACTATGTCAGTATTCATTAAATACAATTCTAAACATATAGCACTTTCCTTATATCACTTCCAACTCCTTTTTCTCATTATCAGAATATAATTATCCTATGTTTCATTTTGATCTTTGATAACAATTTCAATAAATAAATGATATAATTAAACTAGGTTTGGAAATAAAAATCTATAGATTAATTGCTGAAGAGCTTTTTCCAGAATAAAAAAGTTAAATTATGGGGCACCAGGGTGGCTCAATAGGTTACGTGTCCAACTCTTGATTTCGGCTCAGGTCAGGTTCATGGGATCAAGCCCTGTGCTAGGCTCTAAGCTGACAGTGTGGAACCTGCTTGGGAATCTCTCTCACTGACCCCCACCCACTCGCTTGCATGCTTTCTCTTTCTCAAAATAAAAAATTAAAACTTAAAAAAAAAGAATTAAATTACAAATATGTATGGCAAATGTACAGCAGAACACACTGGCCCTCACTAGTGTGTAAATTTACCTCTGACAATAAAGATTTACTACAGGAAGACTTGAGGGAGAAAGGAGGAAGGGTAAAACATTCCTGCAGGTACTCTACAAGGCTATGTGGGATCTGGAAACCCATTTACCACTTTTTAGGTGGAAGGAATTGTTGGCATTCCCTTTTTGTTAGCTCTAGAGATAAGGCAGAGTCTCTTGTGACTCTACCACAAGACTTTGGGTAGCCTCTCAGAAATTTGCTAGCTGTTCCCCCTCTGATGTTCTCCACTATGGTCGTTGGATTCTCCCTTTTTCTTTCTTTTTACTAGTGCCATTTCTCTAGCTATTAGCATTTAATCACTTTCTTTTCTCTCCTTCTCATGATTCTGCACACTACCTTTTCTCTCGGCATCTCATTGCCTTTGTGTCGTGCTACCATATTGTCCCTTCTCTCTGCATCTTACAATCATACATCACAAAAAGAATTTAACAAAAAGTTGACTGCATAACTAACCACCATAAAATGTCCTTTTGGGCAGTGCTCTCATATCTAGTTACCTCAGGGGCTGATGGACAAGCCATTGAGTTTCTTGTGGGTCAGTGACCCCTCAGTCCCATATCTATCAACTGTATATAGAGTGGCAGGTTCACAGGTCACAAACCATTCCAACTATGATTAAGAGGCTCTCTTGAAAGCCTGTGGGTTTAGCAAGCACATGGAATCTTTCTCAGTGCACCTTGCACCTTGTCTATCAACTTTTTTTTAATTTTTATTTATTTATTTTTTTTAGAGAGAGATAGTGAGCTGGGGAAAGGGGCAGAGGGAGAGAGTGAAAGAATCTTAAGCACAACCCCACAACCCTGGGATCATGACCTGAGCCAAAATCAAGAGTTGGATGCACGACCAACTGAGCCACCCAGGCGCCCCTACTCTATCAATTTCTAATTAAAGAGTGGGTCACTGAGAAACTGAGATATAGAAATTTGATCTATGATAGGGGCACAGGGAATTCTTAAACATCCTAGACAGAGAATTGGCCTTCATTATACATGGATCAGCTCACTCTTGGAACTAGATCAATGCAGAAGAAAGCAGGTAACTGCAGGATAATGTAGTGGCATTTTAGACTCTTAGGGCTAGTAAAGGGTTTTAGACCTTTAGGGGCCCTAGAAAGGAGTTACAGAAAACAATTCAAACTTGGTCATAAATGGCCTTTGCTCCCACACTCTTTCTTTTTCCACTTCTTGATTTCTACTTTTCTGTTCTTGGCAACTTTTTGGGGGCTAAGGTTTTAAGAATTAGTATTTACATTTTTTTCCACAACCAGATTTTATTTTCCTCATTAAGCACCAGGCTTCTGCCAGTTAGTTTAGACATTAAAAACTCCCTTCTCAAATTAGAAGAATGGACAGCATGTTTAACATATCTTTGAGAGAAACACTATCACATCAGAAGAGGCACTGGAATACATTTACATAAAAGCATTCGTCAGCTGGACCAAAGGCACATGCAAGTCTGGGGGTTCATAGTGCAAACTGGGAGTGGATAGTGTCCTTCAGGAGACTAATACATAAGGCGGCGATGAGCACTGGGACCGTAAGAGCAATCACCTGGTTCTTTGGGAACTGAACAGTTTTTGAATATGAATTTCCAAGCCAAGAAAGATCAGGTACATTCAGACTGGAATTCTGTGTCTTGCTACTACATTGCAAAACTGCTTTCCAGTCTGGAACTAAAGTATGCATGCCCATGGAGAAACAGAAAGAAAATATAAATTAGTTTATTTTTCAAAACAATATATATTTGCAAATATTGGTTCTCACTCTGCCTTACCCAGGCCATAAGACTTTTGACAACTGAGATCTAACTCAGAGTCTCCAGGAAAACCAAGAGAACTAATTAAATAATTCTGCAGACCAGAGGGTTTCCATTGTATAATGATTTCATCAATCTCCAAACAATTAGAGTTAGGATAATTCTCAAAAACTCTTAACCTTTAAAATAAATTTGACAGATACTACAAAGTGATAGTACTTTGCCAACCTCCTGCTGAATTATTCCAAGTGCTCTAGTGGTTTGGTCAGTTTTACAAAAGATTATAGCAACTTCAGTGTCAGTATTTTTCCGTAGGAAACTCTAGGTCCATATTATGGACAGCATACCAAACCCAGCTTCTGAAAGGATCGCTTATCTTGCTTGTATGTCTCTGTATATATATACATGTGGTCTGTGTGTTTGTGCTTGGTTGATGAGGTAGCTGAGGGAAAGTAGGGAGGAAACCCACCCAGGAATCTTCGGTGATGAGCAACATACCCTGTTAAAGGGAGTGGGGAAAGGACCACACACATTCTCAGAACCTTTTGTGGTTGGATTAAGGGTCCCAAACAAGCACTTAGCCTGACAGTTCAGACTATACCCACCTTTATTCGACTCAACCTAAAAAAGTGTCAAGAGGGCAGGGGTGCCTGCGTGGATCAGTTGGTTGGGCATCGACTTCGGCTCAGGTCATGATCTCGCACTCTGTGAGTTTGAGTCCCGCATTGGGCTCTGTGCTGACAGCTCAGAGCCTGGAGCCTGCTTTGGATTCTGTGTCTCCCTCTCTCTCTGCCCCTCCCCCATTTGCAGTCTGTCTCTCTCTCTCTCTCTCTCTGTCTCTTGAAAATAAATTAACATTAAAAATAAGTGTCAAGAGGGCAAAACTTCTGTTACACTCATTATTTGCTCATCTGCTGGTGGGAGGGTAAATTTTGAAAATGCTCTAATAAAAATTGAAGGCAACTAGAGAACCATCCAAGGAAAACGTTGGTCCTGTTAAAAGTGCCTCCTTTAGACCAGCTCATTCCAGACGCACAGCTGGTTGCCCTGCAACAGCCACAATAACTCTGGCACAGCCTCCCTCGTAGGCTGTGCAGGCTGTCTGCTTCACGTCCCCTGTGGTGCCTTAGCCCCCTTTTACTGTTTGCATGTTTATCCCAAGGAAAAGTAAAAGAGGAGACAAATAGACTACATTTTTTTTGAGAGCACTTGTGCAGTGTGAAGCAACATATCTACAACGCCTAGTGATTCAATTGGGAACTATAAGACTATACTACATGCCATAGCTTTGGCCTAACTTTTATGGCTCAATAAATTTGGGGTTTGTTAATGGATCTGCTATAAAAGATTAAAATTCATTTATAAATATTGATTCACAGTCTATTATATTAGGATTATCTACAGATTAAAAATGAAAACTATGTTAAAACAACATTAAAGCAATAGATTCAGATCTTCTCTGCCTGGCACAAATCATCTTCAGGCTTGAGAGCAAAAGGAGAGAACAGAGAAACTAATCTTTCATTGGAGAGAGAAAAAGAGTAAATCTTCTTAACATCTTGGTCCGATATACATCCAGTTAAAGGGTCCCCTGATGAATATTTCTCCCTGTCTGACCAGCTTTAGACTTTTGCAATTGAGAGAAACAAGTATCATGTGAGCAAGAATGCTCCAATTACAAATTTAATGGTGATAATCAAAGACACCATTTCATATTTTAGGTTTGTGTTGCCTAACGTTGGCCATTCAACTGATCTTGTTTACAGAAACAAAAGTTTCCCACAGTCAACCTAAAGGATGATTATTTTCATTCCGTTGACTTCTGAATGCCATGGGCATAGTAATAGGCTTTGGACATTATGGAGCTCAGTCACCATTCACCAAACATACATGGACTTCCCTTCCAGTTTTTACTCTCACTTTTTATGGTTAGGAAAGGTGCGTCAATCTTGTGTTTATTGGTCGATTGCAAAGTTGAAGGTAACAATGCCTGGCATTTGCAAAGCATTCTATACTTTCCAAAGAGATTTCATTTATGCTATCCAGATGTCCTTCACAGTGTTTCCATGAGGTGGGTGTAAATGATTTTAGCCTGGGGTCTTGATGAAAACATGAAGCAGAGAGAATGGAGTGTCTATTTCAGGCTATTCCATGATATTTGCATCTACTGCCTCTCAATATCACTCCCCCCCTCCTCTCTCAGTCTTGTAAATACTCATTCGAGAGTCTATTCTTGGTCAAATAACCTAAACAAAACTTTTTTATTTTTATTTTTATTTTTTAACTCTAAAACCTCACCAGAGAATTTCATGGTTCTTGCCAGGTTACTATTATCCCAAAGACAACTGGTTATTTCTGACAACATCATCACATGACTCTAAATCGCTCAAGAATAGTTTGTGTGTGAGTTGTCTGTGTGAGGTGTCTATGTGTGTGCACTTTGAATCTAGACTTTTATTTTATATTTTTAAGTTTATTTATTTATTTTGAGAGAGAGAGAGAGAGAGAGAGACCACAAGCAGAGGAGGGGAAGAGAGAGAGAGAGAGAGAGAGAGAGAGAGAGAGAGAGAATCCTAACAGTGTGGAGCCCTATGTGAGGCTCAAACCCACAAACTGTGAGATCATGACCTGAGCTGAAACCAAAAGTGGGCTGCTTAACCAATTGAGCCACCCAGGCATCCCTGAATCTAGACTTTTAAATTCACATTCTTTTTTTTTAAATCTTTAAATGTTTATTTAGTTTTGAGAGGGGGGGGAGGAGGGACAGAGAGAGAGAGGGAGATGCAGAATCTGAGGCAGGCTACAGGCTCTGAGCTGTCAGCACAGAGCGTGACACGGGACTCGAACCCACAAACCGTGAGATCATGACCTGAGCCAAAGTCGGATGCTTAACTGACTGAGCCACCCTGGTGCCCCTAAATTCACATTCTTAACCAATCATACAGAATCTCTCCTGAGTTTGTGTGTATCTGTATGTGTACATTGCATGTGCATGTGTATGTATATGTGTGTTTGTGTGTGTGGGACTAAGCAGGGAAATAGAGTAATGCCACATTATCTGTTCTGTAACTAATATCATTTTTTAAAGATAATTTTACCTACTCAAGTAACATGTGGATATGTTCTTACTTAAGACAATAAGTGAAAAAAAGCTACATCTAAGGAAAAATCTTCCTTTAACCAATCATTCCCATTCTGGCCCTTCACAGAAGCATTAATTACTGGTATATCTTTCTACATAAATGTTTATGTGCATCTTGCGCATCTTTGATTTACAATAAATACGTTATGCTTTTTGAATTATACTGAGTGTTTTGTTTGATTTTCAGTCAAAAATATATCTTGTCAATCTATAAATCAGTGATACATCTGTCTATTAATTATGTCTACAGCTTAATATGCATGTACCACATTTTACAGTCCTTTTCCTGCTAAGTTAACATTTACATTACTGTCATATTTTCCCTGATATAAACAATGCTGGGTGAATATCCTCCTACCTGATTCACTTTAGACATGTGCGTGTTTTTCTAGGGTGGAACCTGGGCTGGTGCTACATCACAGAGTACGCAGATTTCTTACTTAAATAGCTATAGTTCAATGTACTTTTCTTCAATGATTGTGCCTATTTACATTTTCATTAGCTGTAGATTAGTGTATGTTATACCCCCACATAGTTGCTAATATGTGATTGTAACAGAACTTTTGATCTGCACACTTAAGAATAGTTGAAATAACAAATGTACAAGCCATAAGCATGAAAAGCATACTATTATGTTTGATTACTAAGATTGCATTTGAGGTACAACAGCAAACTGAAATCCTGGATGGGAGAGCAGGGAGGAGATGCTTTAAATACCCTGAGTGTGAGCCCAAGCTGAGAATGTTTATCTGGGAGAAGAGACGTAATGAACAAAAACATGCAGCTCTTCTCAGATGTTTGAAACACTCACGCAGTGGAGCTCCCAGAGTGCAGAACCAGGGCCAAAGCACAGAAACGGGAAGGACAGAAGTACATCAAACTTTATGCATAAGGACCCTTCACTTGCACAGGCTGACATGGGAACTACCCATGCAAATAATTCACATGATCATGTCCTTTTGACAAATCTGCAAAGTAAGACATTTTTACCTCTTTATCTTTCCACTCTCTGTTTCCACTTTTAACTTTCCTTCTGTCAAATTAGCCCTTATGTCAGGTGACTTTAGGGTAGCTTCAGGCTTTTTAAAAATGTAAGAGGAAGTTCGTCTGCAGATACATTTAATGTGAATTTAGTAGGTTATACTTATATGGTACACAGTCACTGCTGTGCATGGGTGAATTACTCCTAGCTGGGTTCTGGAGGCTAGCAAGTGTAAAAATTGGAAATGTGGAACCCGAATAGAAATGATCATACGGCTACATCTCATATGCATAATCAACCATTAACAGGCTGTCACTTCCTTAATATTACATCTAGATAGGCTGAAAGCAATGACTCTGCATTTGGCTTTATGTCTTACCTCCCCATCTGGCTCCAACACACCAATGTTGTTCCATTGTCCTTGGTGTTCTCTACCTTACTACATTCAAACTATTCTCCTTTGTCTGTACCAAACCATTCCTTTGCACATACTCTTCCCCGTCTAACATAGCCTTTCCATTTGCATCTACACAGGGTCTTATTAATGTCTTGATGATCTGACACAATGTACAAACATTGATGAAGATAAACTAGGTCACTACGAAAAGGACATTTATCACGAATTGGTCAACGTGTGTCATCAGCTCACAGAGGATTTTGGTTTTGTCGCTGCATGGGTTCATACACACACTGAAATTTCAGCCCTGATATCTTGAAGCTTGTATTGGGAAAAAACTTGAGAGATGTTCACCCTTCTAAGACAGCAGTCTTAACAATTTACACAACATTACATACAACTAGTTAGGATGTTGAAAGGAAACGAACTATCAATGACTGAAAACCCATTTCCCTCAAATCTGCTAAAGGAAAGACTGCGTTACCTTCCTATTCACTCCATAAAAATGTGCTACAGAATCATTGTCACATGGAGAGGTGATCAAAGGGCTAGCAGTCAAAAAATTTCAAGAAAATAGTAGATAAGTGTGCTGGGCAGTGAGCTAAGTTACAATAAAGATAATTTTTTCTGGATTTCAATAGCTTTAAAAATGTATAATACATTGCGGCTTCACTTATCACAACATAAATATTAACTTGATTTTGTATTTATACGTTTAAATCTTTCTCTTAAAGAGGTCACCAAAACCCTCTTTAATTGTCAAATTAGCAAGTTGGACACATGAATGAGGCCCCTAGTTCTATAAATCATGAATATTATCCTGGAGAAGTAGATAAAGTTTGATAATTTTTAAGAATGTGTGTTACCTCTCTTAGGAGTCAGTGAGCCTCACATATCTGGAATAAACTAGATACTGGATCATTATCAGTATGAATTTAATAGAAAACATTATGAACCAGTCTAATGATCAAAATTCCATGATTCTTTGAAGCTGCTCTCTATCTCCATTTCTCAACATAAGAAAGATTATCTTAAGAGAAAAGATTAATTATACCCAGTGACTCTTTTAAGGGGAGGAGGAGGAGAAGGATAAAAAAGGAAGAAAAAAAGGAGAAGAAAAGTAAGAGGAGGAGAAGGATGAAGACAAAGAGAGAAATAGACTAATTGTATTTCTGCATAGAGAATCTTTCTAGAATGAAATTAAAATTCTTATTCCATAAGATAATACAGATTGCATATATGACTGTACAAAACAGAGGTGCCCAAATATGCACATATAGTAAGTTACCAATAATTCTCTTTTCCTCCAATTCGATATTACTCAAAATTCACCAGTTCAGAGTGAAATAGCACCCTGGTCCCCTGGCATTCATTTGCCTTTGGCAAAATGCTACTTCTCCTTCTTATAGTAGGGGAGCAAAAAAAAAAAAAAAAAAAATTCCAAAGCATGTTTAAAAAGGCCCAAGGGCTCTTGAATATCAAATTGCTGATACTAAACAACATGGATGATTGAAGTGTAAATGAATAAAAAAAATTTGATTTTTTCCCCTTTAACATGAAATATTTTTAAAAAGCTAAGAATGGAGTGAGCTAAATACCTGAAAAATGCTCTGAAATATTTGATGACAAAAACCAATGTATGCTTATCTATGCACACAAAGTGCATGTGCATCTATAGAAGCATTTAGGTATATGTGTAAAGATAGACCTCAGTTGTATTTGTTTTATAGCCTGAAAAGGTTTTGATGGTAAAAATTTTGTGATAAATGTTGATTGAATGGGGAGTGATTTGTTCTGTGTTCCATGTCACATATGAATAACCAGGTATTAGTTCAGTGTTTTCTTATTGAAAATAGCATTGGGAACTATAGTAGGTCGGTCTCTCAGGTTTGGTTTTCTTGCCCCTGCTACCACCACCCTCACCCTGCATTCCCCAGGCCTCTTGCTGCCCTCTTGCTTCACAGAAGGCTGTTGCTGGTTAGCAAGTTGGACACATGAATGCAAACACTCACTTTAGGCTTTCCTACCACAAAAGGGCAGCTTTTTCCATGTGATCCTTAATGAAAGCACACAGGTATGCAAATACACATACCCTCATGGGCCACACACATTAAGGAAACATACAGAGGGCATATCCATTAGATGGCAAACCGAGCTAAAGTTCAGGTGCATAGATGTCTCCACAGAATTTCTGAATTCTTAGCATTTTTTGGAACTAGCAATATGCAGTATCCTTTGATACTTTTTGCTTTCCTCTTCTTTAATCTTGTGCATTTTAAGTCTGGCAGTGGATGGCACAGAGACACTTCTAATATTTGAATCATGAAATATTATGGACAATTTTCACTCTTCAAAGTATATGTGTATATTTAAGTTTAGCTTTTGTCCAAAGTGTCCTATGTTTTAATCACTTTGAGAATTGACTTGATCACAATTTCAAAGTTTCATTTATGTCTCAGACTTATCTTTAAGCTCCTTTTGCTATAAACTAAAATGAATATTAATCTTCGTCTGATCAGGGACAGCATGGGTGCATTTCAAAAATATGCGTGGCTACATTTGGTTTTCACAATGACTGGGATGGAGAAGTGGGCTAATTATCCTGCAGCGAGGGTGGTGATACCGCACAAGAAAGAAGTGGTTTGCATGCCACTTTATTTTCCGGTGCTCCGCTGGGTATTTATGTAGGTGAAAAAGTAGTCTAGTTAATAGTGAAGGCCAGAACACAACTCAGTTTTTGATTATCAACTCAAAACATTATTTTCCAGTGATAACAGTCATGATAATGTCTAGAAATGAAACTATTCTGAAATCAAGAGTAGATGTTATTTTGTTTACTTAGAATTTTTCCAAGAGTTGTCACCTTTTCAGCAAATCATTCACTGCTAGTGCTACAGCTGATGGTATTTGAGCTGTCCAGAATATACACCTATGTCCTCACTTGCAGGTGTCATCAATACAGTACATGTGATCTCAGCATTGTGACTTGTAGGGTCAGTGTCCCTGAGCATTTATAACTTGAAATAATCAATTGACCTTTATTTTTCTTTAAAAATTTATTTAATGTTTATTTATTTTTGAGAGAGAGAGACAGTGCATGAGTGGGGGAGGGGCTGAGAGAGAGGGAGACACAGAATCTGAAGCAGGCTCCAGGGTCTGAGTTGTCAGCACAGAGCCCGATACGAGGTTTGAACTCACAAACTGTGAGATAATGACCTGAGCCGAAGTCGGGTGCTTAATCAGCTGAGCCACCCAGTAGTCCCTCAAAGATCTTTCTTTGTAAAACTCACTTTACTATTATTTTATTCCTTACATTTTTAAAGTTATGATCTTCATAAGTTGAATTATCTCTGACTTTATAACAAGATTTAGAGGAGCAATATAAAATATTTGTTATAAAAACAGATCATTAGGTCTGATAGGCATGAGACTCACTTCTCAAAAGGAAACCTGGCTTTTCCAAGGATACTCATTCTCCAACAGTCCTTTCAAAGCATGACTGCTTTTTCCCCTCACATCCAGTTATCACTGAGTGGGTGATAAGGAGGGTGGATGTTTTTCTCTTTCTCTCCTCCCTAATCTCGTGCCAACAGATTGAAGAATCTGCTCCTTCCATTGTTGCCATCTACCAACTCTTTGGGCCATTCTATTTCATTCCTGGGATATTGTGGCTCTCCATTCCTTCTCATTCTATCCAACACTTTCATTTCATCCTGCACTGTAGTTTCCATTTCCACTGGGATGATATCTCCAATACCCTGTCCTCTGGGTTCTTTGTAATCTTTCTTCTGCAAGGATCTTGGATTTCACTGTATCTCTGCTGTCAGCATAGTTACACCTGGGCCTTATGAACATAACTGACCCTGCACAGCCCCCATTTTAAAAATCCCATTCTCTGATGATTATCACCTACCTTTCCAGCTTACACTCTAACCATCAGATTTAATAAATCTTTGACCTCATAAGTATCTATAATTGATTCTGCCACCTTTCCAGTGTCCCTCCCTCTTTCTCATGTTCTCATTTCCTTCCTTATTTAATTTGGATTCCATCTTCATTATCATTTCCTTGTTTACTCTTTCAACTCTCTTGATCTTCTTTCTCTTTATTAAACTCACTTGGGGAAAAAAAGAAGCAGTTGAACTTAGTTAAATCCAGCTCCCACTTACTCTGAGCTCTAGAGTCCAAAACAAAGCAAACAAACAAACAAAAACACATAATCATGCTGACTGATACCACCTTAAATTTATGGCCACCAAGCCCACAAGGATCTCTGGTATTACCTGGTAAGGCTAAAATATTTCCCTTTCACTGACTGTTTCTTGTGGCTGGAAGATATTTTCTCCAGATATCCTAATGACTCACTTCTTCACGTCTTTCTCTGAGAGCTCAATGTCATAACATCTGTAAAATCCATCTTGACCTTTTTACTTAAATTAGTGTGCCTAGCCTTATCAGGCACCCCCTAATTCTGTTTTAGCTTTCCCCTAACCTTTCTACCATATGATGGACATACTATATATGCCACTTATTTATGTATTGTGATCTCTTCAATCACATTTGAAGAGTAAGTTTGAGGAGAGCAAAGAGTTTTCCTAGAATAGTTCATAGTACCTATACTTTTGTTTATATGACTGTCCCAGCTTTCTGAGATGAAGAGATCAGTTTCCTTTTTAAAGCCATCTCAAGTGTTTTGTGGCTATCTTAATCTCAGGAAACATCATTGGCCAATTGATGTCCAAGGACTCCATAAGAAGTTTCAAGCCTTTAATAAAGATGTTATAGATATTGGCATGCCATATTGTAATACATCCCCTCTCAATTCTTTTCATCCCTTTCACCATAATAATCTATAGCCTATAATGCACAAATTCACTTAACAGATAGAAAGGACAATTTGATGATGCTTTCCTGCTGCTGGTGTATTTTGGCATTCTGTGATCTATAACGTTGCTGATTAATATGCATGGATTCCAATTTTTAAAATCTTTCCAAACTTCATATTATAATATTTTGCATCTCCATTTGAATTTAAGATGCTAAACCACTTAATAGTATGTTACACTTTATGTCTCTATCTCTACTTGTATGTATATATCAGATGGGGAAAATAAAGTATCCGTCTAGACAGGCATAAAGAACTCCATGGGATGGGCAAAGATAATGGTATGAGCAGTACTAAAGGAAAGGGAAAGTATGTAGTCTCTGCAAGGTAGTCACCCAGGGAAGAGAGAGGGAGAGGCTCCAAGATGAAAGGCCACACTTAACCAGGATGTATGTTCGCAGCTCACAGGAAGTTACTTCAGAATCAAGCATAAAAAATTTACCACCAGAAACATCCATTCATCAAGCATTAAGAAGCAGAAGAGAACTAGAAGACTTGGGAATGAAGCCAGAAATTATAAACTGAGGACGGAATGATGTATAGAATCAAACTGAGAGTAAAAGGAGAAAGACTACAATAAGAAAAGGAAGGTTTAGGATGGATTTGAGGCATGTCTTATAGTTGATTGTGGTGCTCATTTCATTGAGGTAGCCAGAGCCTATTAGGTGATAGAATAATGTCTTTATTGCATTAGAATCATGCTGTGTATAAGTTCTTTGGGGAAGATATTTATTGATGAATATATGAGTACTACCATATGCCTAGGACTAGAGAGCACATTAAATCTTTGATAAATAAGTGTAATCACAGAGCCTTTCTTCATATGAAGATAAGAATCTAGTTAGAAGAAAGGGCAAGTTTTATACATGGCATAATCAGCAAACTAGCTAGGGTATAAAATAATGTTTAATTCACATGATAGGAAATAAGCTAAACTGATTATTATATTGACAGGATCTAAGTTATATATGGCATTTAGGAACTGTCCTGAGAGATAGGGGAGATATATAATAATATCTCTATAATAAAGTTTGTCTTACTTCCCAGAGAGGGATCACCAACAAAAGAGAAGAACAGAAAAATCTTGGGGCACCTGGGTGGCTCAGTCAGTTGAGCATCCCACTTCAGCTCAGGTCATGATCTCACAGTTCGTGGGTTTGAGCCCCGTGTCAGGCTCTGTGCTGACAGCTCAGAGCCTGGAGCCTGTCTTCAGATTCTGTGTCTCCCTCTCTCTCTGACCCTCCCCTGGTCATGCTGTTTCTCTCTCTCTCTCTCTCTCTCAAGAATAAATTAAAAAAAAAACATTAAAAAAAATAAAAATCTTGACCATGCAGAGTATATGTAATATTCAAGTTGCCACATGAGAAATTACTGGGTGGGACTGGTAGTGAGGCTTCTAGGTGGCAGTTTTTCTTGGTAACCAATGACTGAGTCATAGTTCAAAAGTTCTATTCGAGGCAATGTAAGGACACCAGAGGCAAGGTCTAGCACTGGAGAATGGCAGGAGCTAGGTTTGCAAGTTAAGAACCATGTGAACAGACTGAACGCTGGAGAGGGACCTGGGCAGCAAACCAACATGGGAAAAGGAAGACCCAAAAATTTTTGGTCAAATTTTTAATATTGGAACATGAGGCCCTGATGCTTCCAGAGTTGACTATCTATTATTCAGTGATAGGATAATTTTTGGTCAAATTTTTAATATTGGAACATGAGGCCCTGATGTGCTTCCAGAGTTGACTATCTATTATTCAGTGATAGGATAATTTTTGGTCAAATTTTTAATATTGGAACATGAGGCCCTGATGTGCTTCCAGAGTTGACTATCTATTGTTCAGTGATAGGATAATTAACAAACCGAGCTGTTTGGTTTGTTCATTTGTTCAAAAAGAAAAGGATAGGCAAGAATGGGCATTGCTTTTGCAGAGCAGATAATGAAAGCAATAAAGACCCAAAGGTAAACAAGATCAGTGAGGGTTATAGACATCAAGGAAAGCGCCAGGTAAGAAACATGGTTTGAGGCTAACCTTGAAGGATGAGTAGAAGCATAAAGGCTGCAGGTAGAGGGCAAAGAGAAGAAAATATTAAAGTCTCTTAAGTAGGCAGCAGGTATAATCACCTTCAAATAAAATATGGAAGAATATTAAACCCAGCATGGCCATGAAATGGTGAGAAAGCTTAGCTGGTGAATGACAAAGATGACCATATTGCTGATATATTTTCATACAGATCTAGTACTTTGTTGCTGGATTTGGATGTCACTCTTCGTAAGTTCTTATCAGTCTGGCTGGGTAAGCTCTGTGCTCAGGCATGTGCATAAAAGCTCCTAAAGTAAACCCATACACAGTCATTAGGAAAATGAACCAGGTCCCTGGGGAAGCATTGTGATATACAGTGTCTGAGGTTCTTCAATATCCTTATGTAATAAGGTGCCTTATAAATGTTATTAGCTGCAGGTTTTATAGCAAATTTTATGCCATTTTGATTATGATGCTGCTGGATGACAGCTAGTTTACGTTGCTTAAACATCCTCCGTATCTAATGTCGAAAGGAAGCTAATTAGCTATAACCGTGAAAATGGCTGTGTCATGTGAAAAGGAAACTATGTAGAGTAAATTTCTTTACCCCAGGATTGAGAATGTTATACAATGATTACCTTCAATTTTAAAACATTTAGGCAAGCTAAAAGTCACAGAAAGGAAATTAAAAAATGAGAATGCATAACTGTTGTTTTCTAAATACATTTTTATTTGTAGCAGGCATTCATGACCCAAATTCTTTAATGGTTTACAGCCCAATGAATCACTTTCTCTCGGTCACCAATTCCATGTGGTTGTATGTTTATTAATGTTTCCTGATGGATCATCAGTCCATATTTCTTTAGAACATCCTCGACAACATATTCAGAACATTATTTAAGACCCATTATTCACTGAAATAAAACATGCAAAAGCACAAGTTGGGTAGTGGGGATATTTTATTAGTGTGCGTTGTATTCTAAGTCCCTCATCAACATAAAACACTGTAAAGAGTCTATAAATCTAATTAAGGGCATTAGAATAAGAAAAAATCACTGAGTATTTAGTTAAGACAGGCAAGCCTTATGCAGAAGGAAGTTTTTTGTTGTAGTTACAAATGGCAATTGAAAAATCCTTTTTTAACACTTAAATACAGAATTAACGTACATAGTGTTTACCAGAAAACCTGCATAAGCTTGGGAACCAGGCAAAGCCCACTACTTCTTTTGTGGTAGAAACTACATTTTCATCCAAGAAAGTGCTGTCAAAGGTTCAAAGGCATTCATTGCAGATATTCTCATGCACCATTTAAAAAGGCACTTCTTCAAGAAATGTCTTTTCCCTTTGTTAATAGGCAAAGAACCTGACCAGGTGGGGGTCAAATCATCAGGAGGGGATTTTGGGAATAGGGGTAGGGATGAGGATTGCTTTCAAGACAGTCTCTTTCATGCCACAAATTTGCTTTTTAAAAACTAGGGGTGGCAAACCAGTGGTCTGTGGCCTGGATATGGCCCACAGATACATTTTATACAGGATATTAATATTTTAAGTCAAAATTTGAAAATTGGGAGACCACATAAAAAGCCCATTTGTGGTTATTGTGAAGATCTGGCCACAAAGCCTGCGTTCCTGTATGGCAATATGCAGCTTCCCCAGAGAAGTAGGTCTTTCGGATGCCAGCCTGCTGCCATCTTGCCCCTCTCTATCATCCCCAGTGTGGAAACATGGTTTTATGAGCTGCCTGACCTGGAGGGGCCTACCTTTCAGGAAATGAGAGACTCTCTGACCTACATTTGATAGCTCAGAGGTAACACTCATAAATTCTCTCTGAACAGACAGTATTGTTTACTAGTGACCTTCTGACTCCTATATATGTGGAAGTAGTTGGACATTTCTTTCCAAAAAGAAAAAAAAATATGAACAGTGGATGCCCTTCTGCCACTGAGGTATTCTGCCTTACTGGATTCTTTATCAGTAACAGAGATGAATGCCTAAACTTCAGAAAACTAATGAATAAATGTGATTGTCAAACAGACGTCTAAGGAGCCCAAGTCCCTGGGCCATACTGAACTTTCCACAGAGTGATTAAAATGTCAGATATTAAATTGTTACCTAATTGGTTTAATTTTAAATTTAGGGCTGTTTGCCTCTAAAGTATCCACTCTCACCCAACTTCCTGGTGTCTAACAGCCCCCAGATAGTGATGAATCCCTTAGGATAATTTCCCCCTGCTTAAAATAAACTCTTTCAAAAGCAAAGGAGTAAACTCTGATGTTTTCTGGTGGATCTCTTTTGGAGAGAGAAAGACTGAGTTTCAGGGAGCATTTCCCCTGGGAAAAAAGTGAGAATTAATGAGGAGAAAAAACAGACATCAAGAGGAAACTGTGCAGTACTAAGTATAGTGAACCAAACTTGGTCCTGTCCATCCACTTCCTTCTGCATGGCCTCGGGCATTTTTGTTAGTTTCAGAAACTACGATATCCCCTAAACACTGAAGATTGTTTTTAGGTTGGTGCAGAGCTCACTAGGTAGTGAAAAGACTTATGGAAGACATTTACAGTTCCTTTTTTCACAGGCCAAATGAGGTAGACAGAGCCTATATACCTTGGCATCCAGCTCTGTGAATGTCAGTGATGAACGCAGGTGACTTGTAGAGTACACATCTGTGTGAAAAAAAGTACTAAACCAAATCTCAATACTAGGTCTTCTGGATTCAGTCCATTTATTGAAACATCCTGATTTGTTTCTGACAAAAGGAACCAAATTCATGAAGTAAGAAAATACATCTAATCTCACGTTTTTTATAATATCCGGATAACCAATGGAAGAAATGAAATTAAGCCAATCAACTTAATGTTTTATGCAAATGACACAGGGCTACCTATTTTGATTAGTTTTTCCTCAAACTGAGGAGTTTATTTGTCTTAGAGTCATATATAGAGAGCGTGGTGCTCATTCACTTATTCTGTGAAAGGTGCCACCATCAGAGTGCAGCAAATTCAGAGATGATTGAAGCAAGGTCTCAGCCCTCAAGAAATTTACAATACTGTGCTGAAATAAATCACCTGCACAAATTGCTGTAACATCATTCAAAATATAGCAAGTGTTACACAAATGACCCAAATAAAAATTAGTGTTTTTTAAGGGAGAGCAGAGCCTACTATAATGCTTTGTACATAGCAGACCTTCAATAAATTTGTGTTGAATGAATGAATGAAAGAACAAATGAATGAAACATAGTAGTTCCAACTGGGTTGATCAGGTAATGCCTTATGGAGGGGCTGAACTATGCAGTGGTCTGTGGAGGACAGTAGAAATTTCATAGCTGGAGATAGAGTAAATAAGAATACAATCCAAATTGAAGCAATGACATGGAAGAGAGTGTGAGAAATATTTGAGGAACAACGAGTAGACAAATTTGACTAATGGAAAATATTGGGAAAGTATATAAAATAGTAAAACTGTGAGTGAGGAGGTAAGTTAGAGACAACCTATGGATATGAGAGTTACCTTATTTAAAACAAAGACAAGCTTGAGAATGCTGGATATAAAGCTTTGGATTAAAGAATTTTGGCAGCAGCACACCAAAACAAATACCTAAATCTGTTTTTGGCTTTTTGTTTTCTTTATTTCTCTTACCCATGATATCATACTGTTGAAACTTACAAAAGGTGAATAGTATATATAGCAATAAATCAGTCAGAGAAGATATATATAGCCAGAATATATTTCCTATATCCTTTAATTTTCCCTATTGCATCACTGTATGGTTGATTTCAAAATTCGTTAACTTAATTTTTAAAACTGTTTTTAAAATTTAAAATTTAAACTTTAAATTTTTTAATTTTTAAAACAGCTCAGATACTCATGTTTAACTTCAACATATATAATTGAACTGGATAATGAATGCTGTATAGGCACGATAAATTGAGTATCTAAAATTTTAAGATTTTAGGTAATTTTTTTTGAATGTTTATTTTTGAGGGGGAGGAAAGGGGCAGAGAGCTAGGGGGCTCTGTGCTCACAGCAGACAGCCCGATGTAGGGCTCAGACTCAGAAACCATGAGATCATGACCTGAGCTGAATTTGGGCACTTAACCGATTAAGCCACCTGGGTGCCCCTTAACTATTTATTTTATTGTCAAGTGGACATTTACATAAAATGATCACTGATTGTTTAAAACAATAATTTTCCCAATGTTATTTTTAAGTATTTTCTGTTATTTAGTGATTTCACTGTCCTATATAGAGTAATTAAAGACAAGCCTTCAAAAGATTAACCACTTAAATCTGACTTTTCAAACAAAGCAGAAAGCCTAACTCAGAGAACGAGTATAGACGTAGACAACTAGGATAAGGCAATTTTAAATTTCACGTGCTTCTTATAATCTTTGTCAGCATCCCAAATCTCAACAGAAAAGTTTTGGAACGCATTCACCCAGAAGTTATTTGGTTAGTTTTCTCAAACTTTCTGGCGAGTTGTCCCTTCAGCTATGATAATTTGTACAATTCAGTTGTTTTATGGGGAATGGGCTGTCTGTCCCTGGTTGCTGCCTCGTCAGTGAAATGTTTAATAGTTTTCTCTTGCTCGAATAGGACCCCAGTGAGAAATGAGACTACCATGCAACTTTTGTAATTAAAAAAGCACATATCTCTAGAGTTCTGACCAACTGCCTCATATTCCAGCAAAACAAACACCTTATGCACAATCTTTTGAAGGCACTAATTACAAGCCTACTATTGACATTTGGCAAAAGAGTAAGAACCTTTTACAGAACATGTGTCCCCGCAATTCCTATGGCATCAAAGTGTAGTGCTCTAATTTTTACTGATAACTTTATTGCCTTCTGAATTTATTTTTCTTTTTATTAAATTATTTATTATACCATTAAAGATACCTGCTCAGATAAAATGAGAACATTTTTAAACAAGGGATTTCATGAACAGAATTAGGAAAGGTATATACTTGTCTTTTTTTTTTTTTTTTATTGCCCTAAGTACTTTCCCTTATGTTTAATTATTTGGGGGTAAGTTCTTTTTTTAAGTAAATATCAGAACTGACCCAATGAGGAACACAATTTCCTCAAAAGGAGAACAAGAATACCGATTGCCATATATCCATTAAAATGTCCCCACAAACTGTTCCAATCTAAATTATCTCAGGCTGCTGTGTCTTTCCAGCCTTATTGATTTGAAAAATAACAAACAAGTATAAATGACATTTACAGCTCTTAATTGGTGTCATTAGCGGTTCTTATTATTCTGCAGGACAAGCACTAACCCTTTATTGAGAATTCAGTGATGCAGGTCTGCTGGGGACTCATCAGCCTTAAAGACAAGTAATAAAACAGCTGAGTGACTGACTTAGAGCCCTATTCATCAACAAAGGCCACAGGCAGCTGGGCCCTATTTTCCCTTGATTTGTTTTATGCAGTTATTTAGACCTTGGAACTCCAAAAGGAAAAAGGCACAGCAATGGGAGGAATTTGAATTGATTTCTCATACCCTTCAGTCTGAGCAATCCTTAGGGCAAATTTTAGGGTTATTATTTGTGTTGTCATTCTGTGTTTGCTCATTAATAGATTCAACTAGACACAGAAGACAATTGGTAGGCGAAGATGGAGACTTCCTCTGTGTCCCTCATGTGAAGTCATCTTTGGCATCTACCAGGTTTCTGCTGAGGAGATAATCATATATGAAGGGGTTTTGCCTTTAGTAGGGTTCAGTTACTAACCTTGGGTTTTCCAGGTACAGTCATCTGTAGGAAGACGTACAGATACGTGGCCTTCTCGGCTCCTTGATGTCATAACTGGTTTTAAGCTGGGCCACTAGCTGGTTCTTAATGATTAAAAAAGCCTGAACTTCTTTAGGTTTCTCATGCTTCTGAGCCAGGCAAGGGTCAGGGGAGATCTATGTAGGTTTTTCAGGGCCAGTCATCTCGTCAGGCTTTGAGAGCTCACTGACCTCCCTGTGCAATGATCTATAGCTCCCACATACTTTCTCTTGCGATTGCCTTTTGATTTAATTTAGGCTGGCTGCTTGTTCAGAGAGTTACTGATGTTCTACTTGGATAGCTATGATGAATCAATGTTTGTTTTTCTTTTTTTTAAATCTTTCATATTAACTGCAAGGTGATTGCATCTTGATATCTAGGTAACTGTTTCTTCTTACGTTAAAAAAATTTTTTTTCAGAAAAGTAACAGAAAATGTGCATCCTTCAATCTTATAACCCTGTCTGACTCCATAAGATTGACCGAATAATTGAATGTAAATAGTCGTTCACGAAAATCTAAGAGTCTGTGAATCGGGTTCCTTATAAATGAGCTGCCCAATCTATGTGCAAAGATTTATCTCTTTTAATTTCATAATTAATTTGCCATAGAAATCTCAGCTGAGAAGTAGTATCTGGTTTTCATCTACAGCCTGCTTTTTACCTAGCTGTATAAACTGGACCATATGAAGCAGAAAGTAGGTCAAGTGGTGCATACTAGGCAAGTGTCTCCACTAAAAGCTGGACTCTGTTCCTTCACATTCCTCCTCATGCTCTTTCCTGCCATTAGACCCTCGTGTAATGTAACTGCTCAGCCCTGTGCTCAGACTTCATTGTGGCAGTCTGCAATTGGCTCAGAATGATGTATTCAAATTAATAATCCAAGAATATAAGAAAAAAAACATTCTACATTATATTACCAGTTTCTATCTTATGAGACTGGGGAAAAATGTGTATATCAAGAAATCAGAGATAATTTGATAAGCTGGTTCAAAATTGCCAGGCAAAAATTGAAAATATATACATTTATATTTATATATAAAAACATATTTCTGCTGAGTAACATATATAAATTTCCTTACAAATATGAAAATTGGATGTAAATTTCTGCCCAGCAGTGAGGTGTTTACATTCCATAAGGAAAGGGTGGATGCCTTTTTACATTCTCATTTGCCTGCCAAAACCAAGCTTAGAGTATGTGTGTTCCATGCTGGAGCCAATGTTATGACTTGTCTATGAAAAACAGGGTATAGGTGACAAATGCAAGCTGTTATGTGCTTCCCGCTGTGGATCTGTGAGCACCCAGGATTCTGCACTCCTATTCTGGTATTTAAGCGCAGGAAGAAGAGCTTCTCTATCAAGAGGCACGGTGACCAGGGGTAGATCTTTTCTACCTTCTTTTGCAAAGATCAGCCATGGGTCAGAAGACAATCTTAGTTGGTAATAAAAATTAAAAAACCCCAAACCCAGTCCTTCTGGTCACTGATGCCAGCAGGAGAGGAGAGGTCTTACTAACCCTGCATAGCACTGCCCAGTAGCTTGCTGTTGACGATCTTCTCCAGAGAGCTACTATGGTAGATTTCAACAGAACTGATTCTAAGCCATGGTCAAACAGAAGCAGCAGAAGGAGAAGAAGATGTGTCTCTATATCAGAATCCAACCCTTTTTTCTTGGTCCTCAATAGTTTTTCTTCAAGCCTTTACTGTTCAGTTGACTACTCCATTTCTCTGTTTAATTTACTAAAGTTGATTTATATGTATTTCTTCAGATCAGCTTCCTAATATATACTCTTTACATAGATGCAAACAGACAAATATGAAGGGAATAATGTCTTGGTTGCCCTAATATATCACCAGCAATTCTTCATTCTGTCAAAGTTATACCTACCCAGAACTTGTTAGTGCTTCTTAAGAATTATTTTTATTATCAATTACTATCACTATAACGTCTATTTGCTGAGTATTTGCTATGGCCAGGTGCTGTGTTAAATGGCTTATATATGTGATTCCATATAAGCTACACTAAAACCTTCAGAGATGGGTATTACTACCTTTAATTAAAAGATGAAAAAAATTGAGACTCATAAAG
Organism: Cryptoprocta ferox; assembly: GCA_028646485.1. Classification (NCBI taxonomy): domain Eukaryota; kingdom Metazoa; phylum Chordata; class Mammalia; order Carnivora; family Eupleridae; genus Cryptoprocta; species Cryptoprocta ferox. The sequence continues at coordinate 55,176,023 of CM053566.1, read as the reverse complement.
ATTACATAATTTGCCCAATGCCACACCAGTGGTGAATAGAGACTAGATTTTAAAGCCCATGCTCAAATTCAGAGCTTGTGGTTTTAATCACTATTCTATAGGGTTTTATCTGATTAGAAACATTAATCCTTAAAAGGAATCATTTTAGACATTCTGAACACAAGGTTCTTGGACCCTTAGGGATATATAGATGATCTTTATGGGGCTGTGAGTCCACTGAAAGATAAATATGTGCGTGAATGTTTAAATGTGGGGCAGCACTCAGTAGATTCTCAAAAGAATCCTAACCCCAAAATGGCCTTGGGCCACTAAATTAGTTTTACTGCTGTTGGGTGTTAATGTGGAGGAACACTGACGGCCTGGGTGCTTAACACTCAAGTGTATCTTTTCAGATAGAGGTCCTGGGAAGCTGGTGGAAAACACTCATGTCTAATCACATGATATAAATTGTGAAACTTGGAGGTGAAATACAGTGATCAATGCTTCATTTCACCACGTTGGGAGGGCAAGTGCTTCTAGAGGAACATTATCACATCAGTACATGAAAAGGCAGTTAGACAGAGAGGTTGGAGGAATCCAGAAGCTGATGATGAAAGCAGAGATGTAGAGGATCTGAGGCATAAGTTCTCAATCCTCGACGTGCAATAGTCTTTTTATCTGGAGAGTCTTTTTAAATGTCAATGGCAGGACACCATTCCAATTCAACAGAATCGGAATTTTGGGGATTGGGCGCAGGTATCTGTATTTTTGGCACAGAGTAGATTGAGGATTAATGATCTGGTGGATTGCTCTTCCAAGACAGAAAGTACAGGATCTTTGGGGGAAGATTATAGATAAATTTTGCTGTTGGAATCTTCTCTCGATTTCTCACTATGCCCTAAAACATAAACATAAACACACACACACACACACACACACACACACACACTCTGATGTCATCTGTCTACTATTTCCCCCTTGGCTCTGTCATTAAACTTGTGCTAAAATAGTTCAAATAAATTCATTCATTCTAATTTGTAAATGCCAGATAACCTGATTTGCTACCTTTCCAGGACATTTAATTTTTAACAGGAATAATGTTCACATGATAAAATCCCTAGCATCTAAACATATGGAGTGTGTCTTTTCCCTAGAACCTATGCATTACATTTGCATAGGGATTTATATGTGGGTAACTATGGTTATGAGGAATCATTTAATGAATTAACAACAGCTGGAAGGAGAGGAAGGTGAGTTAATTGGGATATTTCAAGTTTGATGCTTCTATGAGAGTTTGAACTGGAGATTGTGAGTGGGATGATCTATCTTATGAAAGACCTCAGGGGTGGTGAAAATAACATTCCAAGCAACAAGTTGCTGATTTGAGGAATTGGTGGCCAAGTACCTATTCTACTTCATCCAATTTTTGGAAAGTAAATACAAGGTTCTCGACGACCAGCCATTTGTGGTAGCTTATTATTTTCTTTTATCATCTTGTGATAAAATAGTGTTATTGACCAGGCTGATAAGCTCCACACTTGAAGACCAAGCATTATATCCAGCAAAGCATATAAACATCACCTGGTGCCAAAGGAAATCCATAAATCTAGATCTGCATGGAACTTCCACATTCCTGTTCACAATCTTTTGTGAAGAGGAGGTTCTTCTGAGGTTCTCCCCTCCGTATTTCAAGGCAATGGGTGTGAGACTTTACATGTTAGGTTCTTCAGATCCCCAGACATTCACAAACCCACTCAACTGTGAAGAGAACTGGCTCAAAAGCCCTCAACTGCCACATGAGGTTTTCCTTTGATGGCAAGATGTACTTAAAGGTGCTCAGTAGACGATGTCCCATTGGCAGCATTTATTTCAACTAGTCAGTATTACTCTATGAATGGCACTAGAGCTCTTCATAAACTGGTCTGGATCTGTAGTATTGCTCTGAAAATCCAAGGCTGACCAGGAGAAGCTGTGAGATCTCCACTGCTCAATCCAAACATTCTAAGTGAAGCAAATAACAGATTTCTCCAAACCCATTCAGCAAAAAATACATGAAATGTATTATCAACAGTCCATCAAAAGGAAAGGTGGGATTTAATGATGGTATTTTAGACATTATGGCACTTGAGTCTTGTTATTTTGAAAATAATTACTCTGTTTTTAAAATCGTGTCTTCAGAGCAAACTATTAGGAAGAGTGAAAAATGAACACCAGGAGGAGAAATATTTAAAGGCTTAAACTGTCCTTTTGGTTTATGAAAGTCCTAACTTCAAAGGAAAAGTGTCATTTACCCCAATGTCATCTTAATTAATGATTTAGAAGAAAGCCCATTCAGCTAGGATTCACAAAAACCTGAGTTTTATACCTGGCTTCCTCACTGATTGACTTTGTGACCTTGGACTATTTACTTAATATTTCAAGACTTCAGTTTTCTCAACATAAAATGAGGGAATCAGACTAAATGATTTCTAATATTCCTTCCAGCATTAACATCCTGCAAATGTATTCGTTGAAGATAGGAAACCTCAAATGAGCATTTGGTTTAAAGTGTGACTGGTTTTACAATCAGATTTATTGTCTATGACCTATTCAGAATCCAATATCTACCTGAGGAATTCTCAAAGCTCGTCTCAGACACTGCAGCATTCAGAATGTTAGCAGGACACTTTAGCAGGTTTTTACCCTAACCCTTCATATAATAGATTAGGAAACCATGCCCCAATGAGATGATGTCTGGCTAAGGTTATTTAGCTATAGGCTGAGCTGGACATAAAACTGGAATATTCTAACTGAAAATATGTACCGGATGTTGTATCTTTAAGTAAAATGTATATTTCTATATATAATCTGGAACCTAATTATTGAGGTCACCTGATTTTAAGGAAAGTGACCCAATTAAGTGAATTCACAGGTGATAAAAACTGGAAGCTGCAAAAAGATGAATCCTAATAGAATTGTACCTTCAAAGCTGCATGAACAAACTCCACAATTGATAAATCAGGAATTGGTCAAATTCTTTAAAGTTGTTTTCAAAGTTCACATTAATTAATCATAACCATTCAGGCTGTCAGTTTCATAAGTCTTGCCAAGTAAGATCCCTGAAGGTAGGGCTCATGTTTCTCCCGTTTTATTATCTGCTCTGCATCTGAAGGTTGGGCAGCCAAGGACCCAGAATAGATATCAGCTCTGGTACAAGTTACTCATGTAAACTTGAACAAATCATTTCATGTCTCTTTGAATATTTTCTTCACATCAATAAAACAAGGAGACTGGAATATAGACTTTATGTCCACTTCAACTCTGAAATTCCAGGATTCTAGTAAATGGATACATACATACATATATACATCTATACATATATACATACATACTTGATTGATAAAAATTTTTTCCCTGAATTAAAATGGATATAAACAAAAAGTCAAACTGAGTGAGACATTCAAGTTCCCAGCTCAAGAGAATGTTTTTCTTTTCCTCTACGATGCAGTAGGAACTGGTTAAACTAGAAAAATTCAAGTTATAAATATTTAAACTGCTTTTTTACAACATGAACATGGAGCTTAGATGCAAAGGCGTTAAGCACTTTAAGAAATAGATTGAAAAGAAATGTCATTATCTTGATTTTCTGAATTGATTTGCTTAATAACAATACTTAGCATTTATATAGTGTTCTGTATTTTCAAATTGCTTTATAATCATTAATCAGTTAATTCATGCAACCTCTCTGCGAGGTCAAGATTATTATCCCAATTTTACAGACAAAGAAATTGAGATGTGGAGAAATTAAGTGACTTGCCCAAGGTCATTGAGGAAGTGAGTGACAGGCTTTGGATTAAAACTTTGAGATTGAGTCTACACTGGCTAAATGAATTGTAGAATTGACATAATCAACTGAATAATTAAAGAAGAAATAACCATTTTCTCCAAAATAGCTAGAAAATTGATATAACGCTAGGCACTTACTAGGCTTGAATTATCTAAACGGTTGCTATTTTACATTTCACATATAGAAATAAATCACAGAAATACTTACAAACGAAATGAAATTTGTGATGTTTTGTTCTCCTCAATCGTAACAGTCTGCCCCAATCCGATTGACCCATTTGAGCTCTGAAAAGCGTTTCTCTTTTATTTGAGAAATCCTCAAAACAGTCTCAGTTAAAATTTCTCTGTTTTAATCCAGTGAACATTTAGATAATTTTTACCTTTAAGACTGGGGTTCTTTTTGTTATACCATGAAGGATAAGAAGCAGATGAAATAAACATTTTGTGGACCAGATAGATTTTCATTTGGTCCTTAAAGGATGAGCTGTATTCTGATAAAGGAGAACTAAGTCAGAAGGAACACACTGAGTAAAAAGAAAACAGTAAAGAAGAAATGGTCTAATAGGTAGAGGTTTCAAGACAGAAGTCAGTCTGGGTGTGAAGGTTGTCACAAAAGCGAAGGAGACAAGAATGTATAATATGATGAGGCAGGGACACACTAAGCAAATAAGTTTGATTCAGAGCAACACTGGAAACTTTTAGGTAGGAGACTGGAAAACCATAGACCAGTTTATTTATTCCTCTCAATTAGTTTTCACTCTTGTTATTGTTTCCTCCCAACTATCTTTAAAATTTTATATTGAAAACAATGCTTGCAAGGGAGATGCTAGTAAGTTTCCAGGCTTTACTGTACTTTTAACTATCTTTGGAACCTGGGACAATTTTGTAATTCAATTCATTAAACTGTGTGGAACAAAGGCAAGAAAAAGGGGGGCCAATGTCACCTGAGCACCATAAGGCAGTATTATGCCAGATCCTATCTATCATCTCATTTAATGCTGGACAAACTTAGGAAGTGGTTATTACTTATTTATGGGTGAGAAAATAAATATTTAGGAATATTAAATAGCGGGCTCAAAGAAGTGGTTGGGTTGGTTTTTTAATTCAGGTCTATACAGATGCTGAAAGCTAAGCTCTAGTGTCTTAATCTGACATCCACTTCTTTCACGTAACATAAAATCAAGTTAGGATAAAGGCAAATTAAGCACGTTTTCAAGTAAGCCACTAGTTCCCAAATGTTGTTGCACAATAGAATCACTTGGGAATCTTTAAAAACTATTATGTCACCCAGCATTGGGACATTTTAAAACTTCCTATGTGATTGGGAGTTACTCATATATGCAAATGATATTAGACCCATTTGAGAGATGCAACATCCATCCATACTCAATATGAGAAATGATTAAGACCTATTCTGGTTGAGAATTTATATCAGAGAAAATTAATATAGTTAACCTAATCTATTGGCCGATTTTTGTGTTGGTAAGAGTCTAAGATATATTAAGGTTTTCAAAAAATTGAAACTATTTTACCTGGCTGACAATAGTCTCATTGTCTTCCTCTGATTCTATTTTATTTTTCTCTGTGTCTATCTCTTTCACTCTCTCTATATATATCTTCTCTCTTCAGGATATGGAGATCTAACTGGAATCATCTCAAGTTTTGATTATTTCAAAAATTATCTCTGGCAATAGTTCTCATTTTTAAGATGTGCTCATGCTCATAAGTAGGGGAAAGCAAAGATTTTGGGGTTAGACACACCCAAAGTTTCATCTTGGCTCTACCAATTATGTAGCTCTGTAGTCTTGAACAAAGTGATTAACCTCACTAAATCTCAACTTCCTCACTCATGAAACAAGAATAGAAATATTTAATTTAAAGAAAAACTGTAGACTCACACATGCTTCCCTGGTCTCCTCCTTGGCATAACTGGCCTTCTTTCTTTGCTCCCCAACCTGTCACTAAATAATGACATTCAAAACAGTAATTTCCTCTTTCCTTCTGACTGTGTCTTTTCCACGTATTGTGGCATTAATCTCTAGTTTCTTTCATACCACATGGTCTCATTTCAGACTTACCTCATTGTCTCTTACAATTGCTATTTTATGACATCCTTTTATATATTGTTTGTGTGTCTCTCTGTGTGTGTGCACGCATGTGTAGTTACTTTGTCCCTGCAGATACTTTATAAGTTCATTAGAGACAGAGAAATTTGATATTAAAAAAATTTTTTTCATTTCTCCAGCCCTCTCCCATCTCATCTCTGTCCTCATTCTTTGTCCCTACTCCTGGACATTTACAAAGGTAAATATCTCATAGGATTTACATCTACAGTTGTTGAAATACATGAGAAATATAGTTTACAGTCATGTGTTCTGAAGAGCTATGAGGTTTTCATTACTGGTATCACTGTTCCAGTTGGTCTCAATGATGAAAATTTAAGCAAGCAGAGGCTTTGGGGGATTATCAAAGTCTTGAGGTGTAGAAAAGTGAGAATATGTTACAGTCCACGAAATTTATTTTTTGTCTGAGTCTATGCTGACACAGGACATCAGTAACCTGATCTTGAGCACAGCTTTTTCTTGATGCTATATGACAATGAGACTGGATAAAAATCCTCAAGAGGGCCCTATAGGAGAACCCTGATGCCCTAAAGCATGGGATTTGATAGCCCCTCTCTAGTGCAAAACTTCAAATATTGTTTGACTTTAGAAGTCTTTTAAATCCAGCTACTGTGCTTAACTGGAACAAGACAGTGAATTTCAACAAGTGACATACACTGTTGTCTAAGGGAATTTACCCCTCTTTCATTTCAAATTTTCTAGGTAACATCTTGATTCAGGATTCTTTATTTGAAATTTCTGGGTAAAATAAATTAAGTATGCCCAGATTCATCCCTGATTAAGTGGAATACAATGGATTTATGCATAATGTATTTCCAAATCATTCTTTCTCTGCACAGGGGAATCTGGAATGTACTTCTCCTTTCTTGCTGTTTATTCAAATCCTGCTCAGACATTAAACCCCATTTTAAATACCTTTGTGAAGCTTTCTCTCAACGTAGTGGCTCTTACTGATCTTTTTCCTTTATCATCTTCTACTGAGGATCCTCTGCATCATAACAATTGAACAATTATTATATGATATTTTATGTGCTGTCATCTTACTTTCTACACTGCATATGTTTTAGTTTCATGTGTCAGCATTGATCAAGAGCTTCTGAATGGCAAGAGCCTTGTTTTCTCAACATGTATTTTCTATAATTCTGTATTTATAGAAGGCACTCACAAATTCATGTTTATTTGCTGATCTTCAATGACTTTGGTTTTGAGGAGGAGAGGAATAGAAAGAATTTTAAGGAAGAGAAGTTGGCCTACAGAACAAAGGGTAAATTTAATGAAATCTGGATTATTTACATACAAATTTACTTTATGAATTCTCCATGGCATTTGAAAAGCTTATCCTGGTTCTCTCTCCCTTGCTTTTTTCTAAGTCCCCTTCCTCTGTTGTTATTTGGTATGTGCTTTGGGAATGCAAATTATTTCTTTAACATTAGACCAAAGCAAAACATAATTAGAAAAGGAGATCAAAGATTCATCCTCTAATACATCTCAAGGCCATATATGAATGATTTCTGAATGATCTGCTATTTTACTAAATCGTGTCACACAGATAATCAAAAGTTATGCTACCATATTTAATCTTGCATTAACTCCTGCATTTTGAGGATGATAGTGTAAATTTGTCCAAAATAGTATTGATCTCCTTTAACACTGCATGTGGATTCCTTGGCTTGGCAAACTATGACTTAGTCTGAAAGCTAACGAGCATGGGGATACTTTAACAAATATAAACAAATAAAATGTGAAAAGCAATAAAAAGCAAAGCACTGACTAGAAACACCAGTTCTCATGATGCTTTCTGAAGCTCTGTGGATTGGCAAGAGATGGAAGTATTCATCATAATAGCAGGAAGGAAGGACTATTCTGCATAATTGTCTGCCTGGCCTGGCAGTCCTACTTTGGTGATAAAATGTTTGCTGAAATTATGAAGACTAATGAAAGTAAACACAGTTATTTTAGCTCAAAGGAAAATAAAATATAGAGTGGCACATCTATTCTAATTTTCATATATGTGAAAGACTATACTAAATAGGAGTAGAAGGACCCTATTCTCAGGCTTTTAATATGTAATATATGGGAACAAATAGACAAATAAAATCAAACAAGGCAAAAAGAACAATATTTGGCAGTAGACTGTACCTTGGAAATCAATTAATCCAACCCCTTTATTTTGCAGATGAAGAAACTGCCCTTGGGAGTTCAAGTGACTTGCCCAAGATAACACCCTCTGGTCAACTTGGAAAAATATGGCAAAAACTAAAATGGCTAATTCCCAAATTACCATTCCTTTCACCACATCATCATAGAAAGAAGGAACTCTGATAGATGTAGTTAACATGGTAGGTTATATTTTCAAAGAAAAGTGTGGGTGCATTTCTTCAGAAAAGCTTTGTAAATTATAGACACATATTGAATGGGCTAGTTTAATATACAGAGTTATCTAGGGAAAAGAAATTGATTAGGTGATATCTAACGTCTTTGTGCCCTAGAAAGGATGTGAAGCCTCAGAAGATGAACTAGTTCTCAAACCTGAAGATACTGACACTGAGGCAAGCTATGTGTGGAAAACTTCCACCATCCTCGGATTCCAGCAATGAATTCTGTCTTGCTTTCTGTCCCAGTGATTTGGGAAAGTTGAGCTACTATTAGTTTCATTTCATAATTCATTAGTTTGATTGAGTGTCACTAAACTGAACATCTGGAGACAAATGAAAGTTACATAAATAACAATCAAATTTTTACAAGATGGGAAAATAAAAATCTATTTTGGAAAATACAGTAGTAATAAGTTGCTCTAGAAACTGCATAAATGAAAGAAAGCCATCTATGTTCTACTTTGTCATAAGTCCAAGCAAAATGGCTTCATTAGAAATATTTACAATATTCCGACTGGTTATGTATTTTACCTTGTAACTTTATAAGTGTGTGAATATCTTCCTGAAATATATAAGCACATACTGTTCATATATATATATATATATATATATTCATATGCATGTAAATACACACACATCTATATTCCTCAAAATATTTCTATGAGGTGAACATATGCTAGTGAAATTCCTTCTGCACTCTCATTTTTGTGTCAGATCCTAAAATAGAAGGGGATCATAAAAATCCACTGACTGCTTCATCACTGTAGTCTCCACAGTTATCAACCAGAACATAGAATTTTGTATGCATTCAACTGGTAGATGAGATCATATCATTTATTTTTTAAAATCATCAAATGGCTTCCAATTACACTTCAACTCAAATCCCTACTCAAATCATCACAAGACATGTGACGCCTGTGGGGCTCAGTAGGTTGAGTGCCTGACTTTTGATTTCAGCCCATGTCATGATCCCAGGATAGTAGGATTGAGCCCTTAGGTTCTGTGCTGAGCATTGAGCCTGCTTAAGATTCTCTCTCTCTCTCTCTCTCTCTCTCTCTCTCTGTCTCTCTCTGTCTCTCTTTCAAAAAAAAAATCATCACAAGACCTTAATTCTTATGGCCCTGCCTACCTTATTTCAAACCATTATTTCCCTTTCTCCCCTCCTTTAGTCCATTAGATTTTTAAATTTTTTTAAATGTGCAATGCAGATTTTGTTTCTTCTACCATAGGCCTTTCATACCTGCTGCTCTCTGCCTGGAATCTCAGAGTCCCATGCATTTTATGTCTGCCATTTTCATGCCATTTAGTCAGAAAGGCTGTTTCTGACCACCAAATTAAAAAAAAAAAAAAAACTTCATTTATTCCAACCACTCTTCTATATAATCATCCTGGGTTCCTATCTTTATAAGATTTATCTTTTTCTTAAAACAATTTTAAATTTTACTTCACATGACTTTTTTTTAATTTTGTGGGGTTTTTTTACTTTTTTTTTTTTTACTTATTACTTTTTTTTCACTTTTATGTTCCCCATCAGAATCTAAACACCATGAAATTTGGGCTATTATTTGTCCTTATTCACTGACATACCTCTAGTATGTGGAAGAGTGCCTGACTTAGTGTAGGTGCCACATAAAGATGGAACAAATGGATTAATTCATTGAAATAAGGACTAAGAAGAGGAGAGAGAGAAAAAAGTATCCGTATTCCAAACTATCCTAGAACATTATATTTAAGTCTGTGTTTTTCTCTCTAGTTGGAAAGACATGGTGAGTGCTAAGCTGTTTTCTCTACCAGAGGAAGAGAATCATCAGATTAAGGGAAATTAGGATGGATAATTCAACTGCTTTCCTTCTGGATGTTCTTAGCTTTTATAGGAGCTGAGGAAAACCCATAATTGGACTCTGAAAGGTAGATCCCTATTCCCTATTTAATACTTCTGTCCACATGCTTCTGCTTAAATTAGTATGAAATGGGGTCAAGATAGCCAAGATTTTAACAATATTCCCAGCTATTTCTAATGCCCAAACATTTTGGAAATCTAAGAAGGGCAATTCCAATTCCTTCTATCTTAGGAAACATGATACACAATCTGTCTTCATTGACACTGTGGTACAAGGAGATGCCTTTATTCAAGTCTGCAAATATATTCATCCATTGATGGGAACCATGATGAGGATGGTGACAAATGCTTCAGCTGAACAATTAATATCTCTTAGATAACTCAATATTCCTGGTAATGTGTTGAGTTCTGTAGGGTTCAAAAAACAAAGAAGGAAATTTCATGACACTGATTCTACTTCAAGTAACTAAATGATATAGTGAAGAAGTAGGCTTATGGGGCAAATCAAATAGCTGCACAGTGAAATTGAGTGCTTTACAAACCTAGTCCATCCCTCCTTGCTCTTTTTAAAATCATGACTCTGAACTGGATGGAATCTGAGTTAAGATATTAGGTGGTTAAGTTTACTTTAAAAGTTTTGTGTGTATGTGAGCTGTATGTGGTGTAAGAGGGTTTGGATTCCAAATGTGAATCTATAGAAGGTAAAGAATTTGGTCAGACCCAGAAATCATTAAGTTCCAAGGCTCGTTTATTGTAAATGATCTTTGGGAAATCATCTTCATCCTTTGGCATCAGTTTGTTCATCTCTAATCTAAAATAAACCTAAGTTTAATTGTGATGTGACCAAGAAAACCAGTCAGAATCAAGTCTTTCAGAAATAGAAATAAAAATAAAATTTTGTGAATAGACAATGAGATTAACATGGCCGAAGTAAACATAAAATGTTTGATTATAGAGGTGAGAGTGGAGTTGATTTCTGAAAAATTCTTAGCATTTGTGTGTGTGGAAGTGAGCAAACACATCAGCTGAAGGTGTGAGGATGATGAAGATGCTATTAATAGTGACAAAAATAATCCCACATTCCCTTTCAAAAACTTTCTCATGCTATATTTATTCACTTAACATTTATAAAGCTTTTTGTGTGTATTGATGGAATATCAAGGAAGGTAATATGAAACCAAATACAGACCTCAAGGTTTGGATTCAAACTTTGTTGGCTTTTTTGCTCGTTTTATGACTTTGGCTATGTTCCTTGATTTCTCTGAATCTCATTTTATGTGTGTGTATGTATAAAATGAGTATTATAATACCCACCTCACAGAATTACTTAAGATTTAAGTAAAATAAATACCTACCATCTAGCTCAGTACTTGGCATATTCAGTAAATCTTGAGAGCTTCTCCTTTACCTTAAGTTGGGAGGGAGGTTGTCTTGTAGGCCCTAGGTGAGTTGCCGAAGTGTGCCTAATAAAAGTGTCTTTACTATATCAAATTAAGGAACAGTCATGGTGTAGTAGGGCTCCTTACAGACTGTTCTTTGTTACTGTTATTTACAGATAGAATCCTATTTCCCAGAATTCAATTCCAGTACATTTAATTTTAAAAGTGTTTAGTGAACATTGTCATAGTCCAAGCTGTGTGCTTGTTCACAAAGAAGGAGATATCTTCTTCATCCTTAAAAACAAAAACAAAAAAAAAACAAAAACCAAACTCCTCTAGTTTGAGAAACCATTGCAAATGAATACATAAAGCAGGCAGACAGTAAAATAATTAGAACATGGTTAAGTTTTGAGTGGTACAGACTAAAAGGAGAGGGAGAGAAATTCATGAAGAACACGGGTTTCAAACTGGTATGTGAAGGATCTGCAGCAAGTGATATTCAAGACAAGCATGTTGTAATTATGGGAAATGAGCAGTTAAGCCTTGCTCAGTGTAAGGAGGAGGAGTATAGTAAGAGATGAATTGGAAAAGTAAATTTAGGGTAAGATTTTGGAAAGCTTTAAAAGGATGTTGAGTTTCAAATAGAACTTCCACATGAAATATAAGAATAAGCCTTGCTTTGCAGATGAAAAAAAAAGGGACTTGGGGTCAGACAGTCTCCTGTCTCCAATGGTTTGCTCTAATGATGAGTTTCCAATCACACCAGTGAAATGCACAGTGATCAGGACTATAATGCTATCCTATGTAGGAGCCCAGAAATAGGACCTCCACTCGTATACACTTAAAATATGATTTGACTTTTTCAGATATCTTTTTTAGACACAACTTACATTCTTTGTAAAAAATATGGATCCCTCTGTAATAGCAACATGATATCCAGAAGAGAGAAAAACACTAATCAAGCCCATGTAATTCTATTTGATGCTCTTATCCTCAGGACAGTGAAAATCTGATGGATTAAAACGGCATAATAGACCCACAGCTTTTATAAAACTCTATGGGATGTTTCTGGGGTGAAAATCAGCAATTTTGAATTCTGGAGAGCAGCAAATATTGTTTGGGCAGACTTTTTAATATTTCTGGTCCTCAGAAACCTAATCTTTTCCCATTTGGGGGTGACAGTGACCTTAAATCAGCTATTCACAATCTGTTGGCAAGTGAAATCAAAATATATGCTTAGACAACCTTTTTTGCACATCTTCATGGAGGGAAAAAAATAATAAAAGGAGTTCTCAGCTCAGAATATAAACTATGCTGACAATTACACTTGGCCTGCCTAGACATTTCCTGTGCTAAACTCCACGAGGAGAGTAATGCAAAGCTGCCTTGCACATGGAGAAAAATCAATTTCATAAGAGATATATCTTCATGTGTCATGATCCAGTGTATGATTGTGGCCTTTGATGTCTATTTAGCTGGCAGCAAATTTACAGCCATAACTTTTAATTCCCAGCAATGAGTGCAGCAAAAATAACTTAACAGTTAAATAGGAACCTTGTGCTCATTGGGTGACTGTAATCAACTGCCAGGAATGACCTTGAAATTGGACATTCCTCTCTGCTTAAGCACCATTAGCAATATTTTTCAGAAAGCAAACCATTTAGCTGGTTGGCAAAAAAAAAAAAAAAAAAGTACCGATAAAAATCTACTCTTGGCTACTCTCTAAATTGCATTGCACTATCTGTTCGCCAGCTGAGGGTGAAGAGCATTGTATATTAAAAGATTTTCATTGTGTAATAATGTGAATACCAGCAGCAGTAATTATAAAATCAATAATTCGTAATAAATATGTCCTCCTTATATAATTACTAAATGATTGCAAAACCAATATTATGCACTAGTTAGAATGGAAAAGGTTGCCATTAAAGACTTTCTATATTACACATTATTGTTCAAATCTTAAACACCTTTGGTCAAATGAAGCAAAGCTTTATCCTCATCAGAATTAAGCTAAATGCTATTTCTTTTCAAGCTACAAAATGTATTTGATTCATGGTGAAACTAATTATTAGATTAAATTACCCATCTTCAGCATGACCATGTGTGGTAATTCTATGGTCTCCTTTGTTTTGTGTTAGATCATGGTGTGATTTTTGCCTCAGTGAAGGTATGTGTATATATCCACATTCATCTGCTTCTGGAGTTCATTTATTGTCATTTCTCATAGAAATGACATTTCTCATAGAGCCAAACTAATAGAGAAATTTTCATTAGCCCTTATATTTCAATTCACCACATAAGACAGCATGTTCCTACTGGGAAACAGTCAACCAGTTCTTCCCCTTTTGTGAAGACAGAATATGTCTTTGGTCTTTGATTACATTTCTTCTGAATTGTCCACAACCCTGCAAGGTTGCTGAGAAGGGGACACTACTTTTTACTGCTGCCCTTACCAACATGCCAGGGCTGAGCACTTGCCAGAGACATCACTTAGATTGGAAACCAACACTTATGGCCTCGGAAGACTTGGAGATTAGCTCTCTAATCTTGTGCATTCTTCCCATATTTCCTCAAGACGTTTTTAAGGTGCATGTTTATTAAGCTCCTACTGTGTGCAGCCAGCCCTCTGTTGAAAACATAAGGGAAAAAAAAGAGAAGGAAAAAAGGGGAAGTGTTCTTAGCTTCAGGCAGTTCATCTAATTGGGATCATAAGCATTTTGGAAATATTCTAGGAAAAATAATGTTTATGTCATACAGACTGTGATGATAGTCTTAAGCCTTATGAAGATAAAATTGATTATCTCTCTTATGTGACCACATGATACAAAAAATCTGATTGGTACATACTAGGTTAATGTTAGAATCAAACTGGATCCTGTGGCTTATATCCTTGACAACTCAAATACATATCATAGACTCCATATTTCTAGGACTTATTTCTCTGACCACTCAACCTTAACCTGATGGCTCACCTTCCTGACCTGCCATAGTGCAGACCATTCATCAGTCCTGTCTAGTATTTTGTTCTTCTCATTTTACATATTGTATTAGAGTTCTCTGGAGAAAAAGAACTAATAAGATGTGTGTGTGTATGTGTGCTTGTGTGTAGGTGCAGAGAGAGAGAGTGAGAGATTTCTTTTAAGAAACTGGTTCACACAACTGTGGAGGCAGTAAAGTCCAAAATCTGCAGGAGAGGCAGATAGGCTAAAGATACAGAAAAGAGTACATATTGCAACTCAAATCCAAAGGCAGTCTGGAGGCAAAGTTTCCTCTTCCTCAGGGGATCTCGGTCTATTTTCTCTCTAAGCCTTCAACTGATTGGATGAGGCTAACCCACATTATGGACATAAATCTGTTTCACTCAAAGACTATTGATTTAAATATTAATCTCATATAAAATACCTTCACAGAAATATCCAGATAATGTTTGACCTAATATCTGAGTATTGTGGCCCACCCAGGTACACAGATAAAATTAATCCACACACCTCTTAACTACCTGGCAAATAATTCATCCATTGGAAGAGACTTTTGATATCAATTCTTATACAAACTCTTCATTTTATAAATGAAAGTGTAGAGAAGAGTTTTTGCATAGCTTCTTGTAATTCCACAGTACCTGGCACTGTTTGGGGCTCACCCATTCGTTTTTGTTGTTGTTGTTGTGTTGTGGTGTGTTTTTTGTCATTTGCAAACACATATTAAGAGATAATTCTTAAATGCAATTTTGATTTCTAATGTAGCCTTGCATCATAATTTGTTCATAAATATAAAATATACAATGAATGACTGTAAAGCAACATGTATGACTTCTGTTGGTGTTTGATGGGAGCAGAGAGGTGATTATAGCAAAGGAATGATATCACATATTTCTGATTCTTCTGCTTGGTCAGATGCAAACATTTGTAGTGAATTCTAGAAGTATGTGCTACTTCATGTTATCAAAAATTGAGTGACTATACCCACTATTTTTGGAAAGAATACTGATAGAGTGTTTTTATGGCTATTTGGTACCAGATTTTGAAATTAAAGTAAATCTTTTAAAGTAAATCTTTTAAAGTTTTTGGGCTAACAATTCTATTTCTAATAATTTCTATTTCTTGTGATTTAGACTATAAATATATTTGTATACGTGCCCAAAGATGTGAACACCTGTGAACCTGTGAACACGCTCATTGCAGTTATTTTTGTCACAGACATAAAATAGAACCAACAGGTGTGTTTATCAATAAAGGATTAATAATTAATGATTATAGTACAGCTCTGCTCTCACTCACCATGGAAAACCTATTAAGAAATGTAAGAAAGATTTAAACATCCTTGATGGGCAAGACCTCCAAGATAAATTTTTAAGTAAAACAAGAAGTCACAGAATAATATATGGAATGTTATCCCTCTTATTTTAAAAAGAAAGATATATACATATGTGTGCATATATGCAAATGAGTAGGTGAAAGACTGTCAGGAGACACATTTTATGGTGGTTATCATGAGGAAGAAGAGTGCAACTATGGATAAGGGCCAAAGGACTATTTTGTGTTTTAATTTGTATACCGGTGTATTTTTTTCAATGATTTAAAATTACTTATGCCTTAAAAAAGAAAAGCAAAACTGGTGGCAATGTAATTCCAGATTTCAAATTATATTACAAAGCTGTAGTGATCAAAACAGTATGGTACAGGCATAAAGAGAGACACATAGATCAATGGAAAGAAGAGAAAACCCAGAAATGAACCCACAGCTATATGTTCAATTAACTTTTGACAAAGCAGGAAAGAATACTTTATGGGAAAAAGTCTATTCAACAAACGGTGTTGGGAAAACTGGACAGCAACATGCAGAAGAATAAAACTGACCCACTTTCTTACAACATACACACACAAATTCAAAATGTATGAAAGACCTACACGTGAGACAGAAAACCATCAAAAATCCTAGAGAACATATGCAGCAACCTCTTTGACCTCAGCCATAGCAACTTCTTTCTAGTTATGTCTCTTGAGGCAAAAAGAAACAAAAAAAAACAAAGGCAAAAATAAACTATTGGGACTACATCAGAATAAAAAGTTTCTGCACAGCAAAGGAAACAATAAAACTAAAAGGCAACCTATGGAATGGGAGAAGAAATTTGCAAATGACATATCTGATAAAAGGTTAGTATCTAAAATATATAAAGAAGTTAAAAAAATCAACACCCTAAAAAATGAGTAATCCAATTAAAAAATGGTCAGAAGACATGAATAGATATTTTTCCAAATAAGACTTACAGATAGCCAACAAACACATGAAAAGATGCTCAACATCACACATCATCAGGAAAATGCAAATCAAAACTACAATGAGATATCATCTCACACCTCTCATAAAGGAAAAAATCAACAACACAAGAAACAACAGCAAGCAAGCAAAGATGTGGGGAAAGGGGAACCCTCTTGCACTGTTGGTGGGAATGCAAACCAGTGCAGTCACTCTGGAAAAAAGTAGGCAGTTTCCTCAAAAAATTAAAAAAATAGAACTATCTTATGATCTAGCAATTGCACTTCTAGGTTTTTATCCCCAAAATAAAAAAATACTAATTCAAAGGGATACATGCACCCTGATATTTATAGCAGCATAAATTACAGTAGCAAAATTATGGAAACAGCCCAAGTGTCCAGTCCATCAACTGATGAATGGATAAGGAAGATGTGGCACGCGTGCGCGCATGTGCTCACACACACACACACACACACACACACACACACACACAGGAATACTATTCAGCCATAAAAAAGGATTTAAAAAGCCATAAAATGCAAAGAAGTCTTGCCATTTGCAATGACATGGATGGAACTAGTGTATTATGCTAGGTGAAGTGAGTCAGTCAGAGAATGACAAATACCATATCATTTCACTCATATGTGGAATTTAATAAACCAAACAAGCAAAGAGGAAAAAAAGAGAGAGAGGCAAACCAAGAAACAGACTCTTAACTATCGAGAACAAACTGATGGTTACCAAAGAGGAGGTGGGTGGTGGGATGGGTTAAATAGGTGATGGGGATTAAAGAATGCACATGTTGTGATGATCACTGGGTAGGTTTGGAAGTGTTGAATCACTATATTATACACCTGAAACTAATATTACACTGAATGTTATCTATACTGGAATTTAAATAAAAACTTAAAAAAACAAAATTATTGTTATGTGTAACTTTATTCACTTTCATTGTTGTATGGCATTCCACTTTTACAAAATACATACAGATATATTCTTGAGTGAAAGGAAAAAAAAGGAATATACGTTTGTTTCTTGTAGAAACAGCATGTTTCTATTTTTATAAATTTCAGAAGCAAAAAAAAAGCCCCTAAACTCTATTGTTTAAGGATGTTGACATAGTGAAACTATGAAGAGAAATAAAGATATAATTATCACAAAAGCCAGGAAAGTGGTTTTCTCCATGGAAGGAGGGAGGAGGTACTGATTTAAGACAATGCAGAGCAGGGAATCTCTGATGTGCTAGCAAATGTTTTATTTCTTCAGCTATGTTGCATTTTCTAGGTACTGGTTCCATAACTGGAACTTAGTTAGACTTACATAGATATTTAATGTACTTTTCTGTCCACATTGATGTTGTATAGTAACATGTACAAAAGTAAAATTGCATAATATAAACAGAGAACAAAGTAAAACTGAATGACCATTATTTACAAAATTTGATATAAATATAAATGGAGGATAAACAGGTAGGTTAGAGACTTTTTGGAAATACACCAGAAAAGAAGTTCATAGAAATGTAATACATCAAGAGCAAAGGATTTTGCCTAGCATGGAAGATGAAAGACAGCAATATTAACAGTATCTTTAATACATTCAATTTTATAGAATCTAAAGCATTTTTGCATATAGGCACCATTTGTTGATGAAAAGAGTCAAATAAAATGTTTTTACAGATTTGGGGCACCTGGATGGCTCCGTTGGTTAAGCGTCTGACTTCGGCTCAGGTCATGATCTCACAGTTCATGAGTTCGAGCCAAGCATCAGGCTCCGTGCTGATAAGTCAGAACCTAGAGCCTGCTTCAGATTCTGTGTCTCCTTCTCTGTCTCTCTGCCCTTCCCCTACTCATGCGCGCTCTCTCTCTCTCTCTCTCTCTCTCTCTCTCTCTCTCAATCTCTCTCTCTCTCTCATACAAATAAATAAACAGTAAAAAAATTTTAAAAAATATTTTTACAGATGAGACTCAGAAAATGAGTGACAAAGTGAACACCTAGACCTTCCTATAGGATGATTCTATCAGTAGTGGATGCCCCCATTAATGTGACAGTCTCTCTCTGACACCACCACGCTTCTATTTGTCCATGCCCAGCAGTGGACCCCAGGATGCAAGAATACTGCTCTCTTGCCCCTTTAATGACCATACACTCCAGGGTGATTACAGTTTTCTACAAACACTGAGTGTTAAGAAAAACAACCCATTTTTTGGCTGGATAACAAATTCATAAAATATGTGAAGCGATTCTGTGCCATATTTTTTGTATTAATTGAGTACAACCCTATATTCTATTCTTATTGCAGAATGGTAAAAACATAACTATAGTTTTTATAAAGTTGTTTTTTTTGTAATGTTAGGCACCTAGCTATATGCTTCATATACGTGACCACATTTAAGTTACACATAATCTTTGGAAATTGTTGTTATTATCTCCACTTTATGGAGAAGGAAACTGAGGCAGGACGTTTTTAAAAAGCATCCCATATTGCACAGTTAGTAGGTAGAAAGCTGGCTGCTACTTACAGGTCTATTTGAATGCAGAACTCAAGCTCCTACCTTCTACATTAACAATCTCCACTCACCCACCCTCGAAAATAGTTCACTTTATCCATATAACACAAGTGTTATGGACTGACTTATGTTCCCCACAAAATGTATATTTTGAATTCCTAACCCTCTATGTGACTTTATTTGGAGATTAAACATTAAATAAGGTATATGGTTGAGCCCTAATCCAGTGTGACTTTGTTCTTGGGACAAGAAGAAGGAATACCAGGGACATGAGCACACAGAGAAGAAGGCTGTGTGAAGACACAGTGAAAAGGTGGCCACCTGCAAGTCAAAGAGAGGCGTTAGGAGAAACCATACTGCCAACACCTTTATCTTTGCTTTCAGCTCCTAGAATTTTGAGAAAATATTTTTCTGTTGTTTGAGCCACCCAGTCCATGCTATTTTTGTCACGGCGGCACTAACAAATGAATACACACAGTGCTTTCACATTTTGTAAACATTGACTCCACTTCCACAGACATTTACCCATCTCCATTCTTGCTTTGTTAAAAATAGTAAGAAAAGCTTGTGTTTTAAATTCAATGATGTTTTAATTGAAAAAAAGTATTTTATGAAAAATAATCCAAACATTATAAATGTGTGTGTAGTGAAAGATAAGTCTCCTACCCACCTTTGATGCCGGAAATCTTTTCCCAAAATAGCCCATTACCTATTTCTGCTCAGAGATGTTTTACGTATACCCGAGTGGTGTGTGTGCGCGCGCGCGTGCCCGCATGTGTGTGTTTGCTAAATTAGAAAAATATTATCCATACTCTTTCCTCTTTTGTTGTTTTGTTTACCCATATGTCAGAGATAATTCATGATCGACACATTATATTTTAAGTATATTTTAATGTTGTAAACGATGGTTAAAAAAATAAAGGATCATTGAAGCATATAAAGGAATAGAGCACACACCAGCTTCACACATTCTCCTCCCCAACACCACGTGTCTATCTTAATAATTGTCTCTATTTCTTATGCAATAATTTGTGCTGTCATTTCTTCATTTATACATTTTAGACAGTATATATATATTGACTTACTCTTTTTTTAAATCTTTATTTATTTTGAGAGGGGGAGAGGGGCACAGAAAGAAGAAGAGAGAGAATCCCAAGCAGGATCCGTGCTGCCAGCATAGTGCCTGACATAGGGCTTGATTCCACAAACTGTGAGATCATGATCTGAGCCAAAATCAAGAGTCAGACACTTAACTGAGCTACCCAGGTGCCCCATATATTGGTTTACTCTTATAGGACAGGAAGCTTTAGCTCTCTTAAAACACCTCCCCCCACTAACCCTTATCCACTCTCCCAATATAGATTATTTTTTAGTTACTACACCAAATACACAAAATAAGTAAACTAAATTTAAAATGATAATTATAACAATAAATATAGTTTAATTATTATAAGTACAATAGTGTTTGTTGACTGGCCAAGAATTTTACTATAATAACAATTTAAAGAATTTTTGCTGTTGTTGGAGTTATGATATGTGTTTTTTCATTTTTATAATTTTTATCTATTCATTTTTTTCATAAAACTGTCATGCACCTATCAACACCCATTATTTTCCTCTCTCCTTCTCTCTCTCTTCCTTCCTCCTTTTCTATATGTAAGAATGCACCTATCTATCTATCTACCTATCCATCCATCCATCTATCCATTACCATTCTACACTTTGCAACACTTTCAGCCTCTAGAAGTTTGAGGAAAAGCATTTCTGTTGTTTAAGCTACATTTAGGATTTTGTACTGGAACTTCTGTTTGCTGTTTGTTCATTTTGTAATCCTTGTTTCCCACATCTCACACTTTTTTTCTTAATTTTGCCCTCTTTTTGTTGGTCTTCATCCTCAGGCAGATTCTTAAGAGGGGGAAGTGATGCACATTTGTTGAATTCTTACAAGCTTTAAAATGTCCCTGACAACTGAGCACTTAAAAAGCCCTAAAATAATTTTTACATAGGCTTTTCTTCACTATCTTCTGGTTTCCAGTGCTGCTTTTGAAAAGTTTGATTTTATTCCAGTCCCATTTCTTATATGGTAAACCACCCCACCCTGATTAATTATATTCACCTCTGCTGTTTTATAATTTTTCAGTGCCATGTTTCATTGCAGCAATATGTCCAAAGCTTACTTAGAAAAAAAGAGTTGTCAACCTTGCAACTATTGTATTAGAATATTTCCAATAGTCTTCCCTTTGACAGCACAGTTTAGAATAACCTTTTTTTTAGAACTATGTCCTGCACAGCAGGCATAGTATGTTGTTCATTTGAGATTGTCATGAATCAACTAGATCAGCATAGATATGGTATAGAGCATCCAAATATTAATGGTGGCCGTACAAATCTAGTGTCCCTTTCAATTCTCTCTTGTGTAGCTCAGACCTAGCAATGCATTGCATCACAGTCTAATGCTGTCTTGGTAAGACCTAAGTTATATCTTTTGTTTTCTCAGCAGATTGAAAATTCCTTTGGGAATAGAGACCCTGACTTAAATTGCCTTTGTGTGCTTCACCTGCCTAATACTTTACAGAGAACATAGATAGTTTTAATAGGTTTCTGTTGATCATTTTATCATGAATCCATTCATATAGTTTTTGGGTCTGATCCTTCACTTGGGTTCTCCAATAATCGTCTAAAAGGAGTAGAACCTTATCTTAGCAGAGTTTGAAAGAAGGCATCACAGAAGCATTTCCCTATTTTCCTCTTCTCAAATATACATTCTTCCTTTTTTCTTCCCTCCCTTCACTATGCAATGGGTGCCTTTTATGGTCACTTAAGTTCTCAATGCTCACAAATTAAGTGCATTCACAGTGCCTGCTCTTCACATTGCTTTTTTATTCTATTTTTTCTTCTTTCTGAGGCTTGGTACAGTCATATTCAAAGTTTTCCAATGTTTCATTTTTTGGGAAATTATGTCCAGTATCTACTGCCATAACAAATAATATTACAATTTATTGGCTAAAAAACAATTATTATTTCTTCAATGTCTATGACTGGGCCTGGTCTCACCAGGCTTGGCTAATCTTGAGTCAATTCTTGTAGGTGTGGTTAGCTGATAGGTTGATGGTGACTGACTGGTCTAGACGGCTTTGCTCATACATCTGACAATTGACTGGCAGTCAACTGGAGCAATGTTGCAACTGGGCTCCCTCTCTCATCATCCAGAAGGCTACTCTGGGCTTGTCCACATCAGGGCACTTGGGTTTCCAGAAGGAGACCAGAAATATGCACAACTTCTTAAGGCCTAGGCTTCAAAATGTCTTGCTTTTACTTCTACATTCAGTTGGTCACAACAAGTCACAGGGTCAATCCTGACTCAAGAAGCACAAAAATAAACTCCATCTCTTGATGGGAAAAGCTGCAAAGCTTCATTGCAAAAGGGCATATGTAGAGGGAGAAAAATAATTATAGCTATTTTTGTAATCAATCCACAATGATGTGCCCTCTGGCCATAATTATTCATATCCCTCCTACATTGAAAGTACTCATACTCCCTCCCAAACCCCCACCCCCAAGAATCTCATTTTATCATGAATTAATCATATTATTCATTCATTCATTCATTCATTTGTCATGTTCTTGTGATCTCCATTAGGTTCATGGACAGTTCTTGTTGTGTAATTTATATTGTTTTGCAAACTTATGAGCCAAAAAAAGCAAATTTTTATCCCTTCACCACCCACCACATCCAACATACAATTGCAAGACAGGAACAAGAAAACAAAATAATCATTCCCATTTCAAAAAGAAAAATAGTCACTGGGGCAGAGCATTTCTGAAGTCCCACTGGATAAATGCTGTGGGATTCCAAGATCAAGAGCAGAAGCATGCCAGGACTATTGCAGCCTCAGCTTAGAACTGGCCCAACTTTACTTTTGCTGATTCTGTGCATCAGTGTAATCTCCAAGACCAGCCTAGATTTGAAGAGTGGGAAAACACACTATAATTCTTGATGGTAAGTGTTGCAGAATCATATTGCCTGACTACATGGACACAGAGAAGGGAATATTTGAAGCCATTTTTGTAAAATCTACTTCAGAGAACTTCTAGGTAGCAAAAGCTCATCTGATACATTAATTAATTCATTAATAACATTAATTCAGGGGCTCCTGGGTGGCTCATTTGGTTAAGCATCCAACTCTTGATTTCAGCTCCAGTTGTGATCTCAGGGTTCCTGAGATTGAGCCGCTATTGGGCTGTGGGCTGACAGTGTGGAGCCTTCTTGGCATTCTCTCTCTTCCTCTCTCTCTCTGCCGTTCCCTCATTTGTAAGCATGCTCTCTCTCCCTCCCTCTCTCTGTCTCTCTCTCTCAAAAATAAATAAACTTTAAAAAATCCTTTAAAAATAACATTAATTCAACCTAATATAAGTAATAACATATCCTGACTTCCTCATCACATTCACATTTAAACTAAGAATCTAAACATCTTATCATTTTTTCCAAATAAGACTGGTTAATCCAGTCTTATTGACTACCTCATGAACCTATCCACCTCTATACTGTTGTCTACATGCTTTTATTTTCTATTGAACTCTTTATCTCTTTTTATTGTTTAGGGTAATATTTGCTTCTATAACAAATCAATGACAAAATCTCACTAAAAATTCTTATGTATCCAAAGTCCAAGGCAGACATTTGGCAGGAGACCTTTCATGTACTTATTTAGAGATTAAGTCTGCTTTCAGTTTTATAGAATCTTTCCCTAGGTTCTATTTCTTACTAAGAAGAGGTAAGAAAAGAAATACACTTTCCCTAGCACATGTTCAGTCCCGCTGATAAAATTGATGCAGGGCCCTTCCTTGCAAAAGTTGGGAAAATGCCTTGATTAGGCCTCCTTTCTTGGAGACTTCTCTTGTCCAGGCTCCTGGTTTACATGTCTGAGAAGGTTTTCCTCACTCATTATCCTTCTTGGCCACAGTAAAACAGGGTGTTTGGGATATGCCTTCTTTGGGGGCTGCGGTTTTTGTAGGCCTTTTTCTGATAATGTAACTGAGTGCTCGAGCTTATTTAATGACTTGATAAACTAAACCATGCTTTAATCCAGGCTTGAATTCTTTGGCAGTAAGTTTATTGGAAATATTAGCAGGCACTAGGTGTGTTTTTTCCAGACCTCCTCGTGTACCAGTAATTATGCCTACAGTTTTTCCTGTTATGGTCTGGATGTACCTTATTATTCCAAACCTTTAAAGCTCTTTTCTTTGGCTTTGCTCCTTCCTCAACCTCTACTTGAAAACCAGCCAATTCTCTCCTGAACTCTTTCTTGTAACACTTTGCTAAAGACCGTGATTAGGAGACAACTCACTATCCTACTTAATCTTTCCAACCACCTTCCCTAAAGCCACAAGCTCAGTGGGCAAGACCTTCCTTCCAAGTTACTGCACATGGAAGTTTTACCAAATATTCTACTACCAGATTACTGTTTGTTTTCTTGTTGTTTGCTGTCTAACAATAAACTAATGCCACAAATTTTAGGTTTTTTATTATGATAATACCTAGTTTCTATTTTCAATTTATTTATTAATTAGTTCAGTAACACTAACTACTAGTACAAAATTCCAATGCTGAAGCAAATTCTAGTATGTGTGTGTGTGTGCATGTGTGTGTGTGTGTATTTTCTACATTATCAAGCAATGAACTCAATTCTGATGCTATACCTGGAAATAGCATCAGATCCCACAGGCTAAGTGCTCAGTCCCATAAGAGTGTCTTCACTTCAGATACGAATAGTAAGTCCAGGTTGTTACCTGTGCTTCTGACCAACAGGCTATAAATAGGAGGTTCCCATTATTCCCTCCTTGGATTCAATTACTTTGCTAGAGTGGCTCACAGAACTCAAACCTTTCACTTACTATATTATCAGTTTATTATAAAAAGGTATAACTAAGGAACAACCGGATGGAAAAGATGCATAGGGTAAGGAATGGGGAAGGGGTTCAGAGCTTCCATGCTTTCTATGGGTACATCACTCTCCTAGCACCTCCACCAGTTCATCAACCCATAAGCCCTCTGAACCCCATCCATTTCTGTTTTTATGGGGACTTCATTACATAGGAATTGTTGATTAAGTCATTGCCATTGGTGGCTGAACTCGATCTCTAACCCCACTCTCCTTCCTGCTGGAAGTCTGGGGGTAAGATTGAAGGTTCCAAGCCTTTAAACACATGGTTGGCCCCACTGGCAATCAGCCCCCATTCTTAGGTGCTTTTCAAAAATTAACTTAAAATAACAAAATACACTTTTATCACTCTCATCACAGGAAATTCCAAGAGTTTTAGGAGCTCAGTGCCAGGAACAGGGATGTTGGCCAAATATTTTATTCAAATATTCACTATAAATTACAATGTTACACCCATTATGTCAGTGGCTTAACACTGTTAAGAATTTACTCCTTGCTCAGAAAGCCAATAGTGATTGATGCTGTTGTTAGGATGGCAGCCTTCTACACCGGATTCAAGGACTCAGGCTCCATTTGTAATGGCAAGACTAAAAAGGAGGCAGGCATATGGCAGACTTTTCAAGAATTTATCAAATACCCACATGGGAGAATTTTCGGAACCAACTCCACCCGCACATGCTTCCCACCTGATCCCAAAGACAATGAACTAGTTGGATTAAGAGGTTAATACCTAACTACACCTAACACTTCTTTCTCCTCTCCTCCAACTCCATATAATTTGGATTTTATTGCTAACTCTTTCTGCAGAGTTCTGTCTGTATGTCTTTCAAGGTGTGTGTGTGTGTGTGTGTGTGTGTGTGTGTGTGTGTGTGTGTGTGGAGAGAGAGAGAGAGAGAGGGAGAGTACAGATGAGACAAGGAAAATCCCCCTATCTGCGTAGAGGCAGGAAATTGAGGTTTGATGTGGGTTAGCTGGCAGGAAGAAGACATCCATGATGATGTCACTGCTCAGAGGAAAAGTGAGGCTCACTGCAGACCATGTTCTGTACAGCCCAGAAGGGAGTCAAAGGCATACTCTGATCCTGTAACCCAGGACACATTTTCCTAATTTTCACCTGCTCATGATTTTGTCCTGCATATGCTTGGAATTTCTATGATGTTTATCATCTCTGCCATTAATTTGGCAATTCATATAGATTAGCTTCCTTGTTAAATGTATTTTCAAGGACACAAACTGTCTAGATGTCCCTTAAGGGCCTTTATCTAAACTAATTTATATTCTCTATACCATCTACAAATCTTTTGACATAGTAGCTATCAAGTAACTTTTTTGATTAATTGATCAATTGTTCTGAGTTCTTAGACCTACAGAGACATTTTTTCTTCTCCTGTCACCAACTATGTTCCAACACCACTTCTCCAACTCTCTGACACCAACTGGATGTCCAGTAATTCAATTCAAATCTGACATATCTACCTGGAATTAGGGTCGGATCTTATAAGTTAAAAGGCTCAGTCCCACAACACGGTCCCCACTTCATTAGTCACTTGCGAGTTCACCCATATTTCTGACTGACCCCCTGTAAATCAGGGGTTCCTGGGAATCCCTCCTCACATTTGATAATTTACCGGAAAGGGTCACAGAACGCAGGAAAGCACTTTAGTTACTGTTATTAGTTTATTATAAAGGATACAATTAAAGAATAGCCAAAAGGAAGAGATTCATAGGGCAAGGTGCAGGGGAATAATGAGTGGAGCTTCCATACCCTTTCTAGGTGTGCCCTCCTCTCAGCACCTCTCTTTTTCTGGAGGACTGGGGACTCAGGCAAAATGTTCTAGGATTCTAAGTAAGACTTGTTCTTTCTGGCAACTGGCCTCCATTCTGAAACTATCTAGGGCCTCACCAAACTGCCTCATTAGAAAAAAAGATTCTCTTATCACTGCTATCACTCAGAAAATTCCCAGAGATGTGTGAGGAACTAGAGACAAGGACCAAATATTAATTTCTTATTATATCACACCCACCTGCTTCGCTTAATAAGTTTAAGACAAGACATGTACCGGATAGTGAGGAATCTGTTTTTCTGTGGTGAGGAAAGTGAACGTGATTGTATGCAAGCTATAAACAAGACAGTATTTTTCTAATGGACAAAGTGTGCTCAGTAAATTAAAAGGACTGCCATTGTGCTTTCATAATTCTTTTTCAGTCCTCAAAGTGAATAAAACAAGATTACAGTAAGTAAATAAACAAGTAAATAAAATCAACAATAAAATCTTTATCACTTCTCTCTGTCTAGAAATATATATGATACATCTCTCATAATGCTATTTTTTCTATCTCTAGTTTATAATGTCATTCTCCTCTTTAGTAGAATGATCTATGTAGGAGGGTAACAAATGTTTTTTAAATGAAAGGATCTTTTTTTGAAGAAATTATTCAATAAGTAAATGAATAAATATAGTATGAAGGTTAGCTGTCAATGGATGAAATGAACTGAAATGCTACTATATATGTCATCAATGTATGAAAACTCATGATTTCATTCTCTACTTATTTGGAATTACTGTCATTCATTCTTGCTGGACCAAAGTTACCTTTTATTTGACTATTTAAAAAAGTTAAATTGACAATGTTAAAATGGAAAAATATTTAGCTCTTTTCATAGTGAAGGTCAGTAGGATTACCACTTTAGCTGCATAAATAAAATGAATGGATTCATTAAAAATGGCTCCTCTAATAAACAAGTATGGCTTTGCTTTGTTAAAATATAAAAACCAGTGTCAAATATTCTTCCCAGCTTTAGAACAAAATCATTCTCTATTCTAAAAAAAAGTTCTATAAATAAAGCTTTCATTAAGTTTTTATTTCTTTCACCTATTTAATAGAGCAAATTTACAAGGTTTTACTGGACTACACCACTATCTATGAAAATTAATCATTTTTTATATTAAATTTGCAGATTGTCACTTATTTACTGGCCCGGGGCAAGACATGTTTTGCTTTTCTTATCCAAGTATTAAAGAACTCCCATAAAGTAAATGAGTTTCTAATATTAGACATTCTAGAGAAGTGAAAGTATAAACCATTCTACGAGCTGGAACTTAAATGGTTTGTATATGTTAGAATGTATTGAAATATACTCAAATAGAAATCAGGATACTTGGCTTATAAATTTTTTTTAATAAGATAGGAGCTATGGAAGATGAACTATGAGGGTTCCTTGGGTGGAGAAGTAAATAAAAAAGGCAACACATCTTGCATCTTCTCCCACTTTTATTGAGCTTTCTTTTGTCACTACCTACCATATTTCCTGTGTGTGTGTATGTGTGTGTGTGTGTGTATTTGTGTGTGTCTGTGTGTCTGTGTGTCTCTGAGTATGTGTCTCCCTACTACAACCTTTGTTATGAGTGCTTAATGTGTCTCTATTCCAGGAGGCTATGACTGGGGACTCATGCAAACTGATGAACCTCCCCATGCTAAGACAAAACATGTCAAATATTTTTTTTCTTAATTCATTTCACTTTTTATAATTAAGATTTATGGAAAAAATAATGATAATACAACATTCCATAAATCTTTTTACTAGGTTTCCCCTATTTTTAACATCTTACATTATTAGGATGCATATGTTGTAAGGAATTGATACTGATATATTATTATTACCTACAGTCCATTTGTTATTCATATAGCCTTAGTTTTCACCTGCTGTCCTTTTTTGTTCTGTGACCCTATTCAAGATACCTCAATACATTCAGTAATCATTCATCTTTAGATTCCTATTGGTTGTGACAATTTCTCAGACTTTCCTTGGTTTTGATGAACTTCAAGAGTACTGGTCAGATATTTTGTAGAATGTCCTCAATTTGGATTTGTTTGATAATTTCTCACAATTAGAGTGGAATTATGGGTTTTGGGGAGGAGAACTATAGAGGTAAAGTGACATTCTCATGCCATTATATCAAGAATACAAACTATCAACATGGCTTATCATGTTGATGTTGACTTTGATCTCCTAGCTGAAGTGTTTGCCAGTTTTCTCTAATGTCAAATTACTCCCTTTTTTGTCCTTTTTTTTTTTCCCGTAGGAAGGAAGTCACTATGCACAGCCCACACTTAAGGAATGGGTAATTATGCTCCCCCTTTTTGAGTGGAGAGTGTCTACATAAATTATTTGGAATTCTTCTATGTGGAAGATTTCCTTTCCTCTTCATTTGTTTTTATTTTAGTCAATTATTTATTTATATCAGTATGAATTCATGGGCATTTGTTTTATATTTTGGGTTATAACCTAACACTATTTATTTTCTTGCTCAAATTGTTCCAGATTTAGCTATTAGGAGCTCTTTCAATGACTCTTATATCCGTTGGACATACCTCCATCATTTTTTTTTAGCACTTCCTTTCTTTCTAACACTGTAAGATGCTCTGGGCTCATTTTGTAAATTTCCTGACCTAATCGTAGTATCAGCCATTTCTCCAATGAGCCCTGATTCTTTTTATTGGAGAATGATATTAGAAACTACAATGTGAGCGATAGGTGTGCTTATTTCTATTGTGGTGCTGTTGTTTTTAGACTCCCTGAGAACAAGGAAACATGTATGTATATACTAGCTGATATAAATACACATATCTAGGGGTGCCTAGGTGGCTCTGTCACTTAAGCATCCTATTTTGGCTCAGGTCATGATCTTGTGGTTCAAGCCCCATGTAAGGCTCTGTGCAGACAGCTCAGGGCCTGGAGCCTGCTTCAGATTCTGTGTCTCTCTCAGATTCTCTCTGCTCCTCCCCCACTCATGCTCTGTCTGTCTCTCTCTCTCAAAAATAAATAAATATTAAAAAAATAAAAAAAATGAATACACATATCTATAAATATTTCTATATGCAATGATCTGTAAGAATATTCAACTCAACATGAGTTCACAATGATATTTCCAATTCTAATCCATAACCATATTATCATTCTAGCCTTTTCCTCATACCTGTATATAAACCTCTACTTCAATAGTGAGACACTCAACTTCCATCACTCTCCATCCACTTACTTAAGTGTTCGATTCTGTACTGAATACTTGCTATTAACAGTATAGTGGTATCAAAACTGTTAACCCTTATTCCAGTGAGAAACAATTTTACCAGCCAGTATAGTTATTATATTATTTATTTTGCCTTTAGATTTATACACTTCTTTCATTTTTAAAGTGACTTAAGGCAGCACTTTGTCCCCCATATTCCTTTCAGTGAGGTCATTTCATACATTCGTAATACAGTTATACTGTTTGGTCACATTCTGCACTCCATCCTACTGTTCCTCTGACCTCATAAATGACTTTTTAAATATACAAACATTAGCATGCACTCTTATGTTCTAAAGTTCAATGGATTTTGACAAATGTATAGTGGCACGTATCCACATCATAGCATTGCCTAGAATAGTTTTGTCACGCTAAAAAAAGTCACATGCCATTCAACTTCCTCCCTCTGAATCTCTGCAACAATCAATCTGTTTATAGTCTCTATAGATTTAGCTTTTGCAGAACGTCATAATTGGAATCATACAATTCAGTCTTTTCAGGCTGGCTTCTTTCACTTGGAAATTTAGGATCCATCCATTTCTTTTCATGGCTTGCAAGCTCATTTCTTTTTAACACTAAATAAGATATTCCACTCTACCAGTATACCACAGTTTGTTTATCCATCCACCTAGAGAATGTCTAGCTGCTCCCAGTTTTTATGATTATGAATAAAGCTGCTCTATCCATTTGTGTGGATGCTTTTATGTGGACATAAGTTTAGAAATCAATTGGGTAAATACCACGCAGTGTAATTGCTGGATCACGTGGAAACACTTATATAAGAGTTAAAACCTACAAAAAAAATGTGCTACCCTCCCCTAGGAATGCAGCCCTCAGGAGTTTATTCTTTCATGCTAGTCCATACTCAGCCCTACCAACTTGTAAAAATGACCATTTAAGTATTACCAGTAGTTTATGGCTCAGGGTTTCTTGCCTGTTACTCGGTGTTTTATCTCTCTTTCTAGATTTTTGGCTTGCTGGATACCTCAGTTCTTTGAGGAGTTTAACGGAAGTAGTTAATTTCCAGCTTGTTCAATTTTTGTCGTTACTGTTGTTTCAAGAATGGGTATGATGATTTCCAAGTTGTTTACATGTAGGAGTGAAAACCAAAGTCAACACGACAGTTTTATGGGGAGAGGTGAATTTACCTGTTTCCTTAAGCCAACATTCTTACCTCATTGGGTATGTCTTATCATAACTTTGAAAGTGTCCCTATAGTATCTTTAACTAAACTTCGGCCCATGATTTTAGGCAGGGGAACACTACCATATACTCAGTTTTCATCCAGGAAATTACATGAAATTTGTAATGTTACTATTCTAGAGATTTTTCTAATTCTCATATAAGAACACATTAATATATTATGAATAAAAAGAAATTCATTTAAAAATAAAAACAAATACATTTCAAAATCTTAAATTACTAAAGCCTTTTACCCATTGTAACTGAATTTTTTCTGAATCGTTTTTAAGAGGTATATTTTCTGGTAATAGTCCCTATTTTTTTTTTCCATTGTCTAGTTATTTCTTTTCCCTGTAAAAGTATACATTATATATTTCATTGCCATGCTCAGACTAATTCAGGCAATAAAATGTATCTCTGGAAAGTATTCTTGAATTATTTTTTTAGCACCATTCCATTTCTTTGGCTTTCTTCTTTGAGGAGTCATTGATATAATTAGGCTTCATATTTACTTTTTTTCTGATCTAAAGAGCATATATCTAGAACTGCAAAAATGGTATGAGATTTCTTTAAGTATTATTTACTACATACTTCAAATAAAAAAGGGATTTCATTCTAACCATACCACCCAAAACTAGCTGCCTACTATTTCATAGAATACCAATAATAGAGGATTCTGGGATGATAGTGGAAAAAATGGAATCTTCTTAAACCTTCCTGAATCCCCTATTTAAAAAAACAAACAAACAAACAAACAACAGAATAGGAGCACAATGATAATAAAACCAGAACCCTGGAATCTACAAAAATATTAGGAATGGGAAAGTCATCCCATCAACCCTCCAAATTGTGCAAGAATGGCATTATATTAGTTTCTTGCCAAGAATAAATTTCTAATCATGCCCTTCGATATGATTTTCTTTTTTCTTATAGTGATTGTTTCAGGTGGACTCAAGCATACAAACTGCTTGTTCCTTGAATTGGTTCTTTCTTTTAACTTAAAAAAATTTTTTAATGTTTACTTATTATTGAGACAGAAACAGAGCATGAGTGGGGGAGGGGCAGGGGGAGAGGGAGACACAGAATCTGAAGCAGGCTCCAGGCTCTGAGCTGTCAGCACAGAGCCTGACGTCGGGCTCGAACCTAGGAACCATGAGATCATGACCTGAACTGAAGTCGGATGCTTAACCGACTGAGCCACCCAGGTGCCCCAACTGGTTCTTGAATACAGAGAAAATAGAAACATATAGGGATCTCAGAATTAAGCAGCCACCATCTATATTTCTTAAATATTTAGTGTTTGGTTGAAGTGGCATTTTAAAAATCAATAATTGTTAATTGCAAAAAAGAGATGAAACTTAGTAGAGCATATATTCTGCAGTGAGGTCTTCATAAACACTAACGGCATAGCTCTAAAATTTACCATGTGTGCATTCTCCTCTCTCAGGGTAGAAAATATATTTGATATAATTTTTGAACAACAAAACCTTTTTATTTATTTCCACTTAATATCAGAAGTGAGAGAAACAACCTAACAAATACAAATTTTTTAAAGCAGAAACTCTCCTTGTTTTCTTCCTGTAAAACTTCTCCTATTCTCTCACTAATAATCCAGACTCTCACTGTTCTTTAGATACCAATTCAAATTTTAGCTTACCTGATGTCTTTCTTGGTCCTACTAGCCTATGATTCTATTTTTTAAGGTTGGTTCAGTACCACCTAATTTCCTTCATGAGTCCATATGCCATCAAATTAATCTTAGTAATATTCTATATGCATGTCTGTCTCCCCATTGAGAATATGAGCCCTTGGAGACCAAGATCACTTAGTGACTGCTAGCTGGCTGAAGCACCTATCTCAAAATTCAAGGCTCCAAATTCCTGGACTATCAACCTCTGCATCTTTCTTCCTGATATATGCCTTTTGTTCTAACCACTTTTGTCTACTCACCAACAGCTACTTATAACTCATAGGTTGACATCTGTCTTTAAAACTTTGTCCCAATATTATTTTCACACAGAAAAATCTCATCCTCTCTTTCTGCTAAGTCTGATCCATAAGCTCATCTCATATCTCTTCTATTCCAGAAGACCTTCTCATTTTATTACACAGGATTCACTACTATCACATTTATTGTCTGTATAGAAATCAATCATATTTCGTGTTTTATGTCATCTATTGTGCTTTTTTATGTTGTCATTTGAATATTCATTAATTTTTTTCTCACCTCCAAAATGAATAAAAAGCTTTCTGAATACAAGGAGTATTTCTTTGACTTCCTATGTTCCTCAAATGGTTAATACTGAAGAATAAACAGTATGTAATTCAAAACTGATTAATTTAATTTCTTAGCATAAAACATTTCATTCAATAATAGTTGGATAATCAGTTCATCTGAAGACACTCGAAGACACTGTGCAGAGAGTTCAACGTTAAGGATAGAGAAATGGGTGGTAATGAGTCAGGAACCACCTTAAAAGGATAAAAGAGATAGGCAGAAGAAAGGAGGTAATAAAGTATTCAACTTAATTGAGGAATATGTCTTGATTTTGTAGAGAAATAGAATGTTATAGGTAAAAAGTACATGAGATATAAACCCTAGATGATAAATAATAGAGGAAAATTGAATTAACCAAAAAGAAATTCGGAATTGATAACATTCTGAGAATTTTGGTTTAGAATCAATCCTCAGATTATCTTGTCTTTCTCCAAAACATTTACTTAGCATTTATTATGGACAAAGCACCATTCTAGGAACTGTGGAACTTCAAAGGTATATAAATCATGGCTTTTGTCTTAGAAGGGCTTACAATTTCCCAGTGAAGAGTCAAAAACCACCCCTGTCACTAACTTTCTGTCAAATCTTGGATTAGACACTTTGCCTCTCAGGTTTCCATGCTCTTCTTCAATAAAATGATGGGGTTGGACTAGATAAGTTTTTTCTCTAACACTTCACAATTGGATGAAACAAATGGCCCAGTCATTTTCCTTCTTAAGATACTTCTGCCCCACCACGCCCCCAAACATTTGTTTGCTGTCATAGACAAAGCTTTTAATACTACACTGAGTT
Source organism: Cryptoprocta ferox (assembly GCA_028646485.1). Lineage (NCBI taxonomy): Eukaryota > Metazoa > Chordata > Mammalia > Carnivora > Eupleridae > Cryptoprocta > Cryptoprocta ferox. The sequence goes on along the minus strand of CM053566.1, from coordinate 55,141,473 downwards.
TGCTAACAGGATGGGATTTTGACATTCACCACACCTACTGCCAGGGAAGAAGGAAGCCTCCAGGAAGGCTAATTGTGGGACCTGTCATTCTGAGGGCTTGGGCAAATGAAAAATTAGCTGATGCCCAGTGGGAGGTGTAGAAGCCTGTGGATGAAACATTCAGAAGATGCAAGTGTTTTGGAAGCTGCCAAGAGCAACCTGGTTGTTATCTCAGTAGCAGGAGCAATGCTTGGGAGGAAAAGCTGTGGTAGAAAGAAAAGTCTACCTGTTGGAGCCTAGATCTGTACACACCTGCAGTGTGTGCACAGAGAGGAAAAGTGTTGTTAGGGAGGCAAGATGCACCTGTGAGATTTCACATTGATGCCTCTAGCTTCTCCCTGAACAGTATACTAGAAATGGGATTTCTCTCACACCTATGCAAACTACTGTTTTCATTCTCACTTCTACAGGTTCTACTAGTCATTTTTCAGTTCTGGCTCACACAATGACTTCTTTTCCCCAAACTGTAGTAGTCAGACTCAGGTGTATAGAAATATCTGGATGAAAAATTATTTTGTGCAGCTCTGGTTTCTTTTTCTTTCCTTCCTTCCTTCCTTCCTTCCTTCCTTCCTTCCTTCCTTCCTTCCTTCCTTTCTTCCTTCCTTTTTTTCTTTCTTCTCAGGTTTCTTCATGTTATGCCTCATCCCTTCCTTTCTTTCTACAGACAAAACAAAAGTGATCCTCATTCTTTCCAACCTATCATAACTTTTATAAATCCTTAGAAATGCAGCCCAAGTCCCATTTATCCTGTTTGTATTTGCTTTTTTGATGCAAAGTACATCAGATATAATTTTTGAAAGGTAAAAAACTACTTTCCATTTGACTATTGTTTTCACTTATTTCCTCTTCGTGGTTATTAGTTAATACTTAAAATCTTAGGTTATTCTTGAGTCTTAATCTGACTTGCCATCTAGTCAATAAGCTTCTTGAGGGCATGCAGCAAGTCTTCCTTTTGTCTGTATCTTCCATAGCACCTTGTATTTTTCTGGATGCACCTATTAGATATTTAAACACTTTTCAAGAAATTGTTGGCTTGATTTTCTCAGTTAAAAAAATTAAGGGTCTACTACTCTAGGGACTTTTATGTTTGATTGACTGCCACAAAATGGACTGGGTAGATTTTAATGATGTTAAGTCATTGATAAAGGTTTACAAGGGTCTGGGTTAACCTTTCTCATTCCTTTAAAAGGGCAGATTACCTCACAGGCCACAGTGCAAATGTCAATGACTCACAGCAGGGAATTGGGTCCAGCTGGCACATGGCTTAATCATTAGCTCTGGAGAGTGCTAATGAAATATTGATCCCAATATAAAACTCTTTGGGAGAGTAAGTTAATATCTGCCCCCTAATACATGTAGATATATTAAGATTATTGGGCTGTGAAATCTGCAGAGATGGGAGTTCATGGCTCTCTTCAGCCTCATGAAAACTACTTATTCAATGTTGTTTGATGGGATTCACCACCAAAGCACAGTATGCTGTGAGTGATGCATTCAACTACACAAATAAGTTTAAAAAAATATTTGGGATGGTCTATGTGATACCAATACTCTGGATCAAATCATTATCTGATTCAGACTCTCTGTAAGTAGAAGGCTTACAAATTCAGTGAACTAAATGCTATTTTAAGAGATCATGTAGTCTGATCTGCAGATAGAAAGCCAGTAATTGTTCTAAGGCAAAGGACCAAAGATGAGAGAAGAGAAAACATTCTAATAACTTTCCATTTTGTAATTGTAGTCCCTTCCTGATAACTGGCTTTTTTTTTTCCCCTAGGAAAAGCATGCCCTGAATAACAACCTTCACCCTCTTTTGGCTCATCTTAGCTTGAGTCTATTTCTTTAATTTGATTCTAATATATTCCCACACAATACAAATATTGGAATAATAAATAAAGCAAAGTAAATGAAGAGTACACTGAGTTGAGATGGTATGGTCAATGGTGAAGATTCACTCATCACTAAGTGAAAGACTTTCAAACCATGATATTGATGGTAATGTAGTCAGTTAAGATACTACCTGCCAGCTACTGAAACTTCAGCCACATAGACACAGTTGGTAAGATTTTTGAGGACTAGAATCATAAGAGCAGGAATACAGACTTTGTTGATTACTCTTGGATGCCTTCAGTGATACACAAACAGAGAAACGAGCTCTGAACTGGAATTTTCACTAAAATCAAATGCAGAAAATCTAGGCTGCTTGACTATATTTGTCAAATGCCAGAAGGAATGTATCTGACTAAGTATTATATTGTTTGATTTCTTCTCTTTCTCCAGATAACTTTGATATGCTTTTCAAAAAATGGAAGAACTAGCAAAAAGCATGGGGATAGTTGGGAGGAGGAAGAAATATTAGGAAATCAAATCTACCAACTCTCTCCTGGGTAGCTCCTGCTGTGCCCTCCTTCTCCCATCTCCACTTGCCATTGCAAAGTATATCCCATGACTAAACTTGGAATATAACAAGGGAGAAAATTCCCAAGAAGATAATTATAATTCCATCCCAGCTCTTCATTCCCTCAATCAAGTCCTAAAATCTAATGTAAGTAAGCATACAAAAATGAGAATGGGCAGAACCCTAGTAACAACTGCAAATCAACTGAAACAAAGTGGTATGGCACTAAATAACAGACTGATGACATGGCTTAGTAATCAGGGTTCAGGAATTATTCCAGCCAGCAGAGAACTCTAGAGTTCGTTTTCAACAAATAGGGTCTCCAAAATATAAAACTGATATGCAGCCTGATAAATTTAATGGAAGGTTTATCACCAGAAAATTGTAAGACTGGAAAACAGAGCCACCAAAATAAACTTAAAACCAACAGGGCAGGGAGTCTCAACCTCTCATACAGGACAGTTTGATTTAAACACTAAGGATTCTAGTAAAGTTAAGACATGGACTGCTAAGTAAATGCCATTCTCCACTGGGCATTCTTGCCAATATCTCGTTCAAGAACAATCATCTGAGCAGAAAAAACCTTGGAGAGCTGAACAAGGATTTAGTTCACATGATAACTAAATGAGACAATCTAATGGTGTTTTTGAGCAAACCTAGTTCTGTCATTACCTTTCTATGAGTGTACAACCGAGAACAAGGTATCTAGATGTGTTGCTTTCCTTGGGGTTTCTTTCTCTTTGCCTGTTTTACTAAGTAGGTGGCCTATGAGTGCACATACAATATTCCTCTATTTTTCATATTAAAAGAGATAACATTTATTAATTTAATGCCCTTAATTCCAGGATAGGGAGAAGTTACAACTGTCCAAATCCTCCTCCCATGGTAAATTGTATCCCAGCAATACACTTGGAATGCAAAAGGTAGTAAATGAATGGTTTGGCTAAATGACATCCAGAGAAATCTCATTATGCATTATAGAAGAGTATGTGACCCTTCAAACTTTCAGCAAAATATAATAACAGCAGAGAGGCGTGTACAAGAGGTTGGGTCTACAGTTAGAAACATTCTGCCAAAAATATTCTGGAGTATTGCATTTTATATGAAAAATTTAAGTAAATTGTTGATGCAGTTCCATTACTGACCATTGGATCAAGTTGATTCTAGGAAGATAAACTGTTTATCTGTGGCATGCTGTACCCCTCGCATACTGCTGGATGCCCTAGTCTGAGAAGCATGACTATAGTGGTTAAGTGGAGAGACTCTTGATTCAAACAGCCTATTTGAGAAGGTTCCACTTAGGAAATGAACAGTCTTAAGCAAGTTTCTTACCACTCAGTTTCATCAGTTCTAAATTTCAGATAAGACCTACTCCACAGGATTGTTAAGAGAATGAAATGAGGTGGTACATGCAAAGCACATAAATCAGTGCTTAGAACATAACTAACACTTGGTTAGTAAATATTATCAATGTCATTCACAGTTATTGGCTCCTTTGGGGTATGGTCTCCAATATGTAAGCATCAAAGACCATTTTCAGATGATACACATTTGAATACAAATAACCTCAAGGTTGCTCTAGGCACTTCCCAAAATGTTTGATCCATTGACTATATTCATTGCAACCTGACACCCATTGTGTCTTTTATATGAATATTGATAACTTGGGGTTATATTTTTAAATAGCTGGTATATTGAAGCCATACAGTAAGATCACCTACCTGTTAGTAGGGAATAAGCTTTCCTCTGAAGAAAATGGATATTCCCAGTGTAAATCATCTGAAAAAGCAGTACTTGAAAATGCAAGAAAAAAATGCAGAAAATGCAACTTTGATAGATAAGGGGGAAAACTCTAGCATCTCAGTTTTAGGGTCTTTAGTTTTGGATTTGAAGGGTTAAAATAGGTTTGAAGACATTCTTTGGTGATACTGCCAGGTGACTCTTTTGCATGGACACTGGGCATGAGTAGGCACAATGGCCTTCCATAAGATTCCCCTAGTTGACTTGCATATTACTTCTAGATCTGCTTCTCAATAGATTGTATGTTAATTTTCCACCATGCTTAGATGTGAAGGATTAAGAGGTCCATGGTCGGAATGCATGGAAAGCTATGACACTGAGTCTATTAAAGTAGGGGCAAAGGTAAGCAGCAGGGGATACCTATGGGAAAGGAAAACCCTTCATGAAGCAACATTCCTTTGGTGGCTTCTGTTGGTTTGATGATATTCATTGTCAGCATGTTTTCTTCTAAACTTACCTAATAAACCTCTTACCTTCCATAGACTTATTTGGTCAACCCTAAGGCTATCTTGCTGGAATATGTGTTTGCAAAAGCTACACAGCTCAATTTATATAGGTAAAAATTTTCTTAACTCAGAAGCTCTTAAGATATGGTCTATGTGACTCAGAGTCTTAAAGTGGGAAAAACATAATTAGCACTTTTCAGCTTCAAAGAAGATTATAAACACTGGCTAATTAAACTTCCCAACACCTCCTTCGTACAGATGTAGTTATTTCCCCTTTCTGGACAGGTTAAGATATCTATTCAAGGGAGAAGAATGCAGCTGCTTCTCTCCTGCAGGGCAGCAGTGAAATCTTTCTCCAGTCAGCAGGAGTCTACACTCAAAGTTAAGTTTAATCAAACATTTAATCAGTATCATTTTACTGAAAAGCAATGTGCCTTGCTTTGTGTTCTTTGGTTGCAGAAATAAAAAGTGTCAGTGTCTGAGTTTAACAAGTTGAACAGACAGGGCACTAAAACATTATACTAAAAATAATGCAAATGAGAATATAATCAGGTGTGAAATGTCCCCTTCCAGACTGCCTTTCTGCTTTTAATTCTGTGCACTTTCATCATAAACATCTTTCTGGAATGCAAATCCAATTATATCACTCTTCTGCTTAGAGTCCTTTCATGATTTTGTATGACTTGAAGGATAAATTCAAACACTTGGGGTGATATTTACTAATCTTCGAAAGCTTGGTCAGTATCTAGTTGTTTCCTTTCTTTCCTTCCATGTCCACATTTGCCTGGCAAGCCCCAGTCTTAAAAACTCACTTGCTGGGGCACCTGGGTGGCTCAGTGAGTTAAGCACCTGGGTGGCTCAGTGAGTTAAGCATACAACTCTTGATTTCCATTCAGGTAATGATCTCATGGTTTGTGGGATGGAGCCTCAAGTAGGGCTCTGTGCTGACAGGGTGGGGACTGCTTGGGATTCTCTCTCTGCCCCGCCACCCCCACCCTACTCTCTGTCTCAAATTAAATAAATAAAAATTTGTAAAATTTTTTAATGTTTATTTTTTGAGAGAGAGCGAGCAAGTGAGCGCGCGAGCGCAAGAGCATGCAAGTGGGGGAGGGGCAGAGAGAGAGGGAGACAAAGAATCTGAAGCAAGCTCCAGGGTCCAAGGTGTCAGCACACAGCCTGACACAGGGCTCGAACTCATGAAGTGCGAGATGATGGCCTGAGCCAAAGTTGGAAGAACTAACTGAACCACACAGGCACCCCTAAACATTTTTTCAAAAAAAGAAACTTACTTGCTAATGTACACATGAGGTTTTTGTTTGGTTGGCTGTTTGTTTGTTTTGGTGTGGTAATCCCCATGCCTGTGTTATCATGCCCTCTCTGCCCAGAATGTTTTACTTCTTCCTTTCTCTCACAAATTCCTTCTTCTCTTTGAAAACTCAGCTTAAAGATCACATATTCCCTGACAGCTTTCCTGACCCTTTTTCCACACCCTTGCTTCCTTTTTGTCTCCATAACACTCTGTATATAATAAAATAAAATAAGATAAAATGGTTATTACATTTTCACATACTGCTTTGATTATTTGTCTCTTTCTAATTAGACTATGAATAAGGCCATAAAGAGCAGAGATTGGGTTTTATTTATTTTTATACCTCCAGAGTTTGATAGAGTCCCCGGCAAATTATAGTCATTATTAAATGGCCATCTCGACTCATGTCCTGGCACACTATCTGTCTTACACTATGTTCTGCTCTTGGTGACTGTTCTGTCATCTCTAGGCCTTTGTATATATTATTCTTTAAGTCAGGGATACTCTTCACTTCTTTGTATGTTTTCTGCCTAATACCTACTTATATTTTGAATTAGCTTCTCAGCTCAAGTGGCATGTCACCCTAAATAACATTTTCTGATTGGATTATGAGCCCTCCTTATGTGCTTTCATAACAACAGTGCACATCCATATCATAAATTTTTTACTTAGTGAATTTTGGGAACTCAAAACTTAGCTCATCACTGATAATTTACATTAGGTGAAAAAAACTAATGGACTGAATGAATAACAGGATCACATGGGTTTAACTAATATGAGAAGTTTCCACAGGATAGATGTATATTAAATTAGTATCTGAGTGATAGAAAGTATGTGGAATGCTGAGTGGGAAGAGATCATTCAATCCCGAAGGCACAACGTCAGCAAAGATTATATAACAGTGTAGTTGCTGCAGGAGGCCATGGGAAACCAGCCTTATCTTTAGAAGGTGATTCATGCTATAGAGTTGTCCAAGAGAATAAGTACATAGTCATGATGGGGACAGTTAGAGAGGGCCATGGAAGATATACTCTATTAATTAGTTTGGGTAAATTATTTAATCTCCATTCATAAACAAAACAATGGTTTATTTTTCACTCATATCACAGTCCAATGTGAATCTGCAGTGAGGGAGGAAGTCTTTGTTCCACTCAAACATTAAAGATCCCATTTCCTTACATCTGGTGGCTTTGATATGTGCTAGGGCTATATTACCTTCTTAATCAAGTTCACACTTGATCTTCTGCATTTGGTTGCAGATAAGCTAAGAGAGAACATGGAGGAATGCAAAGAATGTCCTAGAGTCCAGGCTTGTAGGAAGTGTCCAGCACCTCCATTCCCATTCCAGTAACTCAGTCAGGGGGAGATACCTCACACTAAAGGAGGCTGGGAAACACAGTGCAACTATGTTGCTAGGAGTAAGAAGAATTGGGGATTGAGGAACTGTTAGGATTGTGACTGCCACACACATAAAATAATTGTATTTTATGTATGAGGGAATAGGAAACAATTATTATATTCCAATGGAAGAACTATAATTCAAAAAGAGTGCTCAAGGAAAACTAACCTAGTGGCAAAGATTTGGAGAAAGGATTAAAGGATGAAGGAGACTAGATTTGGGGAAATTATATAAAGTTTGTGAAAATTTAATAAAAAATTAAATTAACACCAACACAGAATAAGTTTATAGGAAACAGAAGAAGATGGCAATTTGTGTACAATGGTTCTGTGTTTGATAAATCTCTCTTGTCCTGTGACTTGCAATTCAAAATTTAACTAAAATATCCAAATTATAACTGGAGCCCCAGAAATTGCATATGGTATTACATTATAGCAATATCTGACATTTTGGAGGGTTGGCACTTTAAAATAATTTACAATTACATATGCAAATATTCGCATTATGTATGTATCTGCACATGTATGTAAATACATACAATGTACACACACACACATATTACATAGAAATCGACTTTCAAAATGATCCCATGGTAGTAGTTATACAAATCTTGCATGTACCTCTGCCCCCAATGAGAGGGGCATGTTTCATTTCACAAAGTCCTCATGATTGGTGAATGCTTGGATCCTCTGATGCCAGCCCAATGTATGGCCCAACCGCTGGTCCATTAGATTACGTGTGGAACTACATTAGTGGGTGTGTGAGCAGTTCTCATGTTTGGAATACTTAGTTCTAAGTGTTTAGCATGCTTAACTTTCACATATTTTACTGGGTTTTTCTCAAACATAGGGAAAGGCAATACTTTGATCATAACGTGGCATAAGGTGGTAGAATATATAATAATTCTATATTATAAATAGAATCCTATTTATAATTTCCTATGCAAGTTTGCAAATGTGTTTCTCTGTAATGTAAGGGGCTGGAACTCTGGTTTTCCTGAAAGTGAGGATGGCATAATGAATCAAAACAGGTATAACTGATAGTTATGGAGACCTGAGTTTATACTCTGGTTTTCTCTTTGAGTCGCTGTGTAACATTGGGGAAGATAGATAGCCTTTCTGGCTCTCAGTTTCCTCATCTGTAAAATGCCTGTCATGACAGCACATACCTGATAGGGTAAGGATAATGGTCAAAGGACACAATATCAGTAAAATCCTTCTTGGAACAATGTCAAGCATAGAATACAATAAATTAAAATGTCAGAACTGTTATTAAGGATAGTTGTGTGAACTTGTGAACATGAAAAAAATCACCTTTGATATTTAGTTTCCTTATTCATGTGGAACTCAGGTGTCACAGAACCTCTACTTTTTGCTCTGCAGGATGTCTTCCTAGTCATCCTATTGCAGAAATTCTCCAAGTATTGTTCCCAGACAGGCAACAGCAGAAGTTGGGAACTTTTTAGAAATGCAAATTCTCAGGCTCCTAGTGAATTAGAAACTCTGGACACAAGCCCCAGGATCTGTGTTTGAACAAGACTTCCAGGAGATCCCGAAGCCCTCTAGGTTTTTCAGACTTCTGCTCTATTGGAAGGGAGAGATTTGAAGATAGTTCTTATGTTTTCTAATATTTATGGTTTCTGACAACTGGAAACACAAAAAGAAGGGTCTGTGAACATTAGGTCCTATCTTGGCCACACCCACTTATGGAAGCCTTCAGATAACTTGAATCCAGTCCTGTACAGACCCCAAATACAGTGAATGAGAGTGAAGGTTCTTACTGCATTTTAAATGGTAGGTCAGGTAGATGTCATGAAATTGAGGATTGGAGAATTGCACCTTTGTCTTGTATGTTTCATTAACCCACATAAGGAAGAGTAAGAAGGGAAGCCTGGCGGTTTCAGATGTTAGAAGGAAAACGGCCTGTGTGGATGTTCCCTTGTTCCTGACAGCACTTTTTTTTTCTATTCCCTTATTTATTTTTATCTCAGCCTTTTAAAACTCCATGCTTTACTCCCTTGAAACAGGCTCCTGATTCCTTGTCAAGTTCTGCAGTGATTTTGGAAACATCATTTGGACTATTAGTGGACTCTGTGAATGAACAGAAGGAGATGAACACTCAAATATGACTTTGGTCCCTTCACCAGCCATGGCTGCAGCCACTTTGGAAGCTAGTTTTCCTAGATCAAGAAAACATCACCTGAGTGAATGTTCATTTTCTCCCACCAGAAGCATAAAATAATCCTATGCATAAAACATATATCCCTATTAACATGATTTAGATCCTACTTCTTGAGGAATATTAAACCTGGCATCCTTGTGCTAGGGAACATTTTGACTCTTATCAGGGCAGATTACATTTTAAAGGTCATCAAATTAGCTGAATGAACCTGACCTATTTGAGCCACCTGGAATAACATGAGCTAATCCCAAATATATTGTCCCTGATCTCCAAATCTCTCCTGAGATAGAAGAGAGAGTGAGAGGTGGGTTTCACAATTAGCTGTATTGGACTAGTTCGGGGCAGGGCCCCAGAACACGTTAATGGCCAATCAGCCAGTCATTATGGCAATAGTCATTAAGTCTCTGAGGGAGATAAATGCCTAGAAGTAGAGGCAAAGGAAATCCTAACTAGCTGGGTTCTTTGACCTCAAACATCTAGCTGGTCTCTTGCGAACCAGACTAGACCACATTAAGCCACAAAACTCTTGCCTAAAGGTAGCATTGCTGCCTAATTTGTCTCTCTTAAGGGTCAGTGATTCCTACACTTTTTATAAATTGAATATACTGACTGCAGAGGAGTGGCGAGTGTCTTATAAAATACATTTTCCTGGACTACAAGCTCAAAGAAACCAATTTGAAAGATGTAGGATTGGTTTCAAGAATATGCAATTTAACCAGTGCTCCAGGGTTCTCTTAGGTAGAGAGTGGATTAGACTGTATATAGCCCTCTGGATTTTAGCACTACACTGGTACAGAAAGAAAAGCAACAGGGGTGCCTGGGTGGCTCAGTTGGTTAAACAACTGACTGTTGATCTCTGCTCAGGTCATGGTCTCACAGTTTGTGAGATTGAGCCCCACATCAAGCCTGCACTGACAGCATGGAGTCTGCTTGGGATTCTCTCTCTGTCTCTGCCCCTCCCTTGCTCATACACATGGGAGCATTTGCTCTCTCTTTCAAAATAAATCAATAAACAACAACAACAACAAAAGGAACACACTAAGCGGGAAAAATAATGGGAATGATCACTTGCCCCAGTACCAGAGAAAGCATCTAATCAGTCTACTTTCAGGCAGGGGGCAACTTCATCAGCTTTACTACTCCAGTGGAGGGTCTCACCCTCCTCTCACCTGTGGTTCTTGATGCAACAAATCTTTGAGGGAAGGAGTCTGGAGCTCCATCTCGTGGCCAGAGGAGCCTCTATTACTATCACGTTTATTTTGACAAAGGTTAACCATTAAAACACAGATAAATATTTAATAAGGCCTCTTACTCTCACAGACAATATATATTACATTAATACAAACAACAAAAAAGACATGTCAAAGTTGCTGAAGTTGTTCCTTCCGCTAGCATCTCTAACACATTGGTGTTAGAACATATTCACCTGAATTCCTTTTCCCATGCCCTTGTCTTATCTCTGCTTTTGATAAGATTCTTGTTTCCTAAGGTTCCATGTATTTGACTTCAAAAAATACTAATTCTAGTTAATTAAAATAAAATGAGATTCCCTTCTCCAATCCAAAGAGATCACACTAGATTAAATAGGACCAATACCCTGACCTTTGATTTGGTGCCTTCCCTCCCTCCCCCTTCTTTTTGTAATGATCATGATTTGGTGCCTTTTTTTTGTTACTGTTGTAATGCTCATAGAGGACATGGCAATACTATCGTATGGAAGTTGTTTATCCATATTGGAGGTAATGGGCAAAATATTGAAGGATTTTCTGTGATATAAGACTTGTATTTATTAGTTCACTGCAACAAGATAATAAATTGTCTATTTAGTTTATATTTATTGTTTATGGTGATAATACTATTCAGGAAATTCACCATATGTGTTTGATAATATCTTGCATATGAGATTAGAAGAGGTCTCTGTTCAAACATCCTCATTCAAGGTTAAACCACCGTCTGAGAACTAAATACAAAAAATTCACATCCTCCAAGTTTTACATGAAATTGCCAAGGATTCAAGGACTTGCTAGAAAGTAGATTTTAATTCTTTCCTACCAATAAATGCCCTTATAAAATAATCATTTTTTCCAATGAGGTCCACATGGAAAGAGACAAAAACAGCTGATCTCATCACCACACATTTGACCTAGATTCAGTAAGAACATTTCTTTCTTACCTTGTGTCCTCAGTGTAAAGTATTCCTGGGTTGAAGAAAATAGATAAACATTTTTCTCTTTCTCTCTTCACTCATGATGCAAGCTGGCCCATTTTATTTGCATGGCTGAAGTTTATCTCCAGGCTTAAGGAAAAAAACAAAAAAAACAAAACAAAAAAACTTGAGCTTTCACAAACGTATGCAGATGGTCCATTTTTTCCCCAAAAATAAGTCTATCTCTTTCCAATAGATCCCTCATAGGTACTGCATTTTCACCCTTAAATCAATTTAGCCTTAAGCTCAATTTTCCTCAGTTGAATGCTCATCTTGATAAACTCCTTAGGGCTGGGTCCCTAGAGATTTTGTTAAACCTAATTTTATTAAAACTTAGCATATGAAAACCTTGTTTGCATAATTATCTATATTAAATATTTCTACCTGTTTCTATAGAGACTTCACTAGTGATCTCCCTGTGTTTTTTTTTTTTTTTTTCATACTTTACCATATTTTTTTTAGGGATTCAGACTTGCTTTCAAACCAGGGAAGTTTATAAAAAGAAAATGTAGTATAGTTTTAAGACTGAAATTAACCAAAACTGTACAGGTAATGCATTGTGTTGAACATAAAACTAGGGTTATTATTTTTGTCATCTTGGATAAAAAAATAGCTTCTTATGTCTCTTTTTCTATGAAGTTGGACTAATGACACCTGTCTTATTATATCACTTATAGTTGTGAATAATCAAGAAGATTATTTGAAAATGCTCCAAAGTTTCCAAAATATTACATATATATATAATATTATTATAGTGTCCTTATGCTAAGAAATCATGTCAGCAGGAATTATTTTAGGTCCTTTTTTCTAAGTCAGCTCATCAATAGGTATTTACTTCAATACTTCAAAGCTATCATGTGCCTACCACTATACTGATTACTTTTATATAATCTTAGTCTTTTCTAACAATGAGTAAGCCGATTTGTGGCTCAGTCCCTGCACCTGACCAATCTGGAATAGGAGATCGAGAAAGTGAACTCAGAAGTATGGGTCACTTTCTCATCAATATCATCTCAGAATAAAACTACTCTTCACAGTGTGGGTAGCTGCACTGTTTTTGGAAAATCAAGCAACTCTTTGACCCGATGAAGATTTTGGAATTTCATAGAGGAAGGGCAGAAGAGGATAATTCCCCACCCTGGTGGCAAGTAGCCCTATAAATTAATGAGGTACTTTCATGTTTTAGAATTTCATCTAAGGGAGAAATCCACATGAGTAGGTCTAGGGAACTGAGCATTAAGACTTTCCTGTGCTCTTCAGATAATGTCAGATAAATTGTCCTTCATGTAGGAGAAACGGAAATGGAAGTACATAGGGGCAGTAATGTTTTCCTTTCCACAAACTTAAAAAAATAATGTTGTCCTTTGACGTATATTACAAATGTATCATATTTTTATAAGTGTATTATAAAGGAAACAGAGCAGAAATATTCAAATCACCAAAGCCAGCAATAATTGATCATAAGCAGTTGAAAATGATAATATATCTACAGAAATAATGCTTAAAGGAGAACTGGGTAGCCAGAAATGAAAACACAATAATACAAGAATGAAAAATGCAAAGAGCAATATTGAAGAGTGTAGAGAAGAACCTAGTGCCCTATTCTCCACATATGTGCTGCCTTTTGTACATGGACATAAGAATCTGATGTAACTGACTACGTAAATTATGTGCAGTAAGATAGTAGTCTATCTTTTCGTAGTCTCACCAGGCTGTGGTTACAAACATAATAACATTAGTGATATCTGGTTTTCAATGGTCCCCACCATACCTACCAAGTCAGAAGCTCGACTTCTTGAAAAGTACCAATCTAGGTGCTTTTAGGGGCCTACTATAGTACTCACATGTACTCATAAGCTACCACTTTAATATCATGCAGTTATTTGGTATCTTCGGGACCACACCACCATTGCTGCCATTGGTTCCCTGTACCATGTGGCTGCCAAAGGGACCATTGCCATTTCCACTCTGCACTGGGTATGCCACATGACCACTGAGTACCAACGTTCAGCTTTGAGCACTATGGATATTGCTGAGTGACATAAATTTCACTGGTCACTGCCACATCTTTGGGACACAACTGTCTTTGCTAAGCACAGCATTTTCTTCCAAGGAGTCACTGTGAATGTCCTGATCCCAATGGGTTATTAGAACAATTCTGCTGTGTTACAGTCACAATTTATGATACGTACTTATGTTTAAGATAATTGTTTAATGAAATATATATGGATCTTCCTCCAGATTGCATGGCTAATCATCCTTTACAAATGCTTTCAACGCCTTTATGAAGGTTCAAATGATACAACCCCACTAGGTTCTATTATTATTCGGAATGTTTTCTTAAGCTTTACTTAAGTGTAGATAACTTCACTTTGAATTCAAGCACTACTTTGTTACAAGGGTACAGGATAATGTTGTAGAAACAGCACAAATTTTGGAGTAATTTGCTCTGGGTTCAAATTCTGGTTGTTGCAAATAATTATCTGTAGAATCTTGAACAAGTCACTTGACTCCATTTGGCCTATTTTTTATTTTTTTTATATCTTTAATACTGGCACAATATGTACTTTAAAAGGTCGTTGGAAGCATTTAGCAAGATAATATCTACTTAGGAATTATTACAGTGCTTGGTTAATGGGAAAAACTACATAACTGGCAGCTTATTATCATTATTATTATTATTACTAGTTGTTATTTCCTGCAGCATTCTAGAAACATGTTTCTATGTCAAAGCAGAACTCTCTGGGACCTTCTGATTATGAAGGCAAGGAATAGGACGAGCAAATTAATACTGATATATTAGCTACTTAATGGAGTGCTCTATGGCACAGGAAATAAAAAAGGGTGGAAATAAAATACTGTTGGCCCCTAAAATGAATATTAGTTGTGAAATCTCGAGTTCTGACCCATATGGTAAGATTGACATTAACAACTTTGCTGAGGTGGTCCAACAGAAGATTTACCTGTGTGGGTTTGGCCTCAGAAATCCTATTAACCCTCCCCCACCACAACATATCAGCCAGCATGGAAATGGGCTGTTTTTATTATAAACTAATTACTATTCACTTTTTATCAGCTAACAAATCGATTTGCACAGTACTTTTTAAAATTCAGGAACTGCTATATGAATTTGTTGAAACAAAGAGAGTCATTACCAAGTCCTATTATCCACCCTGCTGGCTCTCTCCTGGGTTTTAATTATTCCAGCCACGAGTAGATATTGGATAGGAAGGCAGGTCACTGAGGTCCTGCCAGTTTGAGTCATGTGTGCTTGGTCTTCTTAAACCTCTGTCAGCCACATGGCCTTCCTTTCCTCCAAGACCCAGTAGTGATGGTAGATAATAGCAAGCAGCTCTGTCTCCTCCTCCTCATCATCCTCAATTAACCACCACTGAGCTCCCACTAATGTAAATTGTAGAAACTGAGAGTCCCTGGGGTTTGAAGAAATTCTAAAGGTCTAGAAAAGTGAATGAAGGAGACAGGTAAATGAGACATTGTAAAAATGAGACCTCCAAATTAGTGAAGTGATTCTCTAGGGCTGCCCACAGCCCTCCCAGGATGCTCTAGACCCAATCACAGTGGTTTTTTGACTGCCCAGGAAAGGAATTGGAAGCTCTGGTGGTATTTGGTGTCTCAGAAACCAAAGCTGGTATGAGCAGCTAATGGGGAGAGAGTAATTAGGTGAATTCAGACTATATAATACTTCCTAGGAGTATTATCATTCTTTTACTTCTAATATACTACATATTTATTATGTTTATTTTTTCAACTTTATTGAGGTATCATTAACAAATAAAATTGGAATGTATATGAAGTATACCATGTGATGATTTCATATGCATTCTGAAAGAATTTCCACCATTAAATTAACACATCCATTGCTTCACTTCATATTTTTATCTTTTTTTTCTTTTGGTGAGAGCACTTTAGTTTTACTCTCTTACTATCTTAGCAAAGACAGTCTCTTCAACAAATGGTGCTGGGAAAACTGGACAGCTGCATGCAAAAGAATGAAACTGGACCACTTGCTTACACTACACAGAAAAAGAATCCCAAATGGATTAAAGATCTAAATGTGAGACCTGAAACCATAAACTCTTAGAGGAAATCCTAGGCAGTATTTCTTTCATGTCTGGCATACAAGCATTTTTCTAGGTATGTCTCCTCAGGCAAGGGAAGTTTGGCAAAATTAACTATTGAGACTACTTGAAAAGAAAAGGCTTGAACTCACGAAACTGTGAGATCATGACCTGAGCTGAAATCAAAAGGTGGACGCTTAACCGACTGAGTCACCCAGGCATCCCTCCTTGTCCTAGTTTTTGAGGTCACAGTTCTTAGATTATGTGTATATATGTGTACTCACAAACACAACACCACAACTCACAAAATGAAAAATACTTCTTTATTCTTCATGCTTTTTTTTCATTATTTAAATGGTTTAGAATTGATCTCCATTCTGTTTCACTTATCAGTTTATTTATTTTTTACATTAAAATATTTAAGGACCACTGTTTTGTCAGGAAAGAACTATATCAAACGTTCTGTATTTTAAACACTTTCAAGGATCTTATTTTGGAAATTTACTTCACTAAATAAAATGATAAAGTGCAGTGCATTTTTTAAAGCTTAATTTATCATTTTTCTCATTTACATAAAATTATAACAAATAATTGCATCTATTATGACAAAGGAAGGGCTTTGGTTCAAGGGATGGATGTGACTATAAATGCCCAGGAAATGTGCGCTATGCTTCTGTTCTTGTCCTCTGCCACAAATATTTTAATTTTGGCTAGGTGTTATTTGCTGTGTCTTTAGTATGCCTGAATCTCACTGAGCAAAACTTCATCAGGAGGTATGTGTGCATAGAAGCTTTTCCATATTTGTGAGGAGAGTACCCCAGTCCATGTGAGAAAGGCGTGGCTTATATTGACTGTGACAAGTCTAACAATCTTGAGTGTCTCAAATGCCATCTCCCTAATTTAATATCTTACTCAATTTGTGAATGAAATGTAATGTAGTGCTTTTGACTTTTTGAATTAATGGAAGAAGAATGAGAAGCTGTCCAGAGGAAATTTTCAGAGAATGCCTAGGTATATAAAGTTGTCTGGTGGTGATAGGGGCTCCCACTCACCAGGGAAGAGGTGTAAATATTCTAGGCTACATTTATCTTATGTCCTAGTCTCTGTGGTAACATACCATATTACTATTCCTTTCCACTGTTAAACTAGTCTTATGGTACAAATTATAAATTCAACCTCATTTCCTTTCCCAAATGTGTGATGGATCAGGCAAAATTCAATTTCTCCCTGAGAGTTGTATTAATGTTTCTGGATATGGTGATCTGCTTGGCATGTTTGTTTTATTTTTGGAACAATCCAATGAAATATCTGTTTATAATGTCTATGTGAGATACAACTAGAGAATAAAATAAGAGAGTACACATTGTGATGCTGTAAGTTAAATTCTTGAAACCTTTGGAGATCTTAAAATATTTTATTTTTCTGGAGTACAGATCCTTCCTTCCTAAACTATAATTTCAGTGAGAATATTAACAGTGATTGTTTCATTCTACATTATATACTCAACGTATAAAAAACTTTCTGGTATACTACAAGAGGTAAAATACTGTCTTGAATGACAGTATTGTCATGAATGATAAATTCATTCATGTATTTATTTGTAATGTATAAGCTCTTCATTCATTCACTTATTTATAATCTGTAACTTATTATTCATTCATTTATGTATAATGTATAAATTTTTCCTATGGTTGAGTTCAGGACTGACTGAATATCTCATTGAAAAGAGAGAGAGATTATTTGGTATAGGTAGGGGTAGTCTAAGAAGCTTTCATTGAAAAAGTAAGATATATCAAATAGATATTGAAATATCCATTGAACATACTCTCTATATCAAGAATTCTGTCATTTCCAGCTTACCACTGAATGTCCTCATTAAGATTTTAGCAAAAGAGGTGATGGGTGGCTCAGTCTGTTAAGTATCGGTCTTCGGCTCAGGTCATGATTTCGTGGTTCGTGAGTTTGAGTCCTTCATTAGGCTCTGTGCTGACAGCTCAGAGCCTGGAGGCTGCTTTGGATTCTGTGTCTCCCTCCCTCTGCCCCTCCCCTGCTTGTGCTCTGTCTCTCAAAAATAAATAAACATTAAAAAATTAAAAGAAAGATTTTAGCAAAATATTTGTATCTACTTCAAGGATCAAATACATGAGCAAGAACCATTTCCTTGGTTTAACTGTTGATGGAGAACCATCACTTTGACATCTGAGCTGTGTGTCTCTAACCACATTGTAGTAGTTTATAGGCAGAGTTGTTGGATATGGTGCTTAGTGTATAAATATGAGATCACAGATGTAGCAAAAAAAAGAAAAAGAAAAAGAGGAATATCTGTTATAACTGAGTCCCCCAGGAAGTAAAGGTTGAAGCAAAAACTAATGAATTAATGTGTTATTTCTTAATTAGTGGAAAAAATTCCAAAGAAACAAGAAGAGGAAAAACGGAAATGATGAAAGTAAGGAGGGATAGCCAGTATGCAGTGCCTGACAGGCACTTTTTTGTTTGTTTATTTTTTTTAATTTTTTATTGTTTATTTATTTTTTCAATTGTTCAATTGTTCAATTGTTTATTGAACTTATTGACCAAAAGTAAAATTCTGTCAACTGATACCCTTTAACTATTTGTTCAACAAGTATTTACTGAGCCCTGTGTTAGGCACTATGCAGGGTGATAGTAATTCAGTAGAGAACAGGTATATATATTTCCCTACCTTATGGACCCCATATTCCAGTGGGGTAAGGCAGGCAAATGCAAATAAAACAAAATACATTTTTAAAGAATAAAATAGTTACAATATAAGAAACAAGTGAGAGGCTGAAAGGTCAAGGAAAGCTTTCTGAAGACCTAACAGTTAAGCCAAGACACTAGGAACAGATAGGAGTATCTCTATGAAGAGTGAGGGAATAAGTATTTTAGCAGAAAAAGTACCTTTAGCTCTTTCTTCTTTTCCCCGAAAAAGAAAGAACTTTGAGTGTACAAGGAAATGAAAGAAGTTCAGCATGTTGTAACATAGAGGACACAAGGAAGAGGGGCTCATGATGAGGTTGAAAAATAGGCAGAGGTCAGGCAATGATAAGAAATCTGGATTTTATTATGAGTGAAATGGGAAACCACTTAAATGTTTTGAGCAGTTTAGTGGTTTGATTATAATTTAAGAAGATCACCCTGGCTGCTGAGTAGGAAATGGATTAAATGAGGCCAAGAATGGATGCATGGAGACCAATTAGAAAGTTGTTGGCATTAGTCAAGGTAAGTGATGGTGGCAGGTTAACCTGGACACCCTAGATTAGGAGATGAATAAATTTTTCAAATAATAATCAAATGATAGGAAGACATGTGTACCATAAAAATTGTTCATATGGAGTATAATGGGAAACTAGAGAACACTGAGATTATATTCAATTTACAGAGAAAGATGGCTATCATAGAAGATAATTTAGGAAGATATGCTATTTGATCTTCATCTTGTGGAATTGAGGAGTGGGAAGAACAGTCAAATAGAAGAAATTGTATATGACAAGTTGCAGAAGAAGGGAAGGGCACAACAAATGAAGGACCATCAAACACTTCTACTGAAGTGGAAGGTGGGCTGAAAAGGGTGTGATGAGAGATGGGCTCAGGAAATAAGGAGGACAAAGGTGTGAGAGACTTCAGTGCTGGGTGGGAGTGATGGAGTGTTGAACAGAGTGGCATCATGACCAGGATTATCTTTTGAGAACAGTGGTGAAGAGGAAGTGCTAAGTAAAGTAAACTCCATGGAGGATAAGAGTATTTGTGAGGAGACAATGTGGAGTGTTGATGGTTCTGAGGCAGGCAAGCTGAGGATGTTGTCCCAGGAACTAAAAGAAGGATCACATAGTTAGGAGAAGATTTGAAAAAAAAAAAAAAAAGATAGCCTTAGTTCCTGTCACTTTTTTTTAGTCCTATTTAATTGTTTTACTATTCTTGTGTATTTAAAAAAAACATGGTTGTAGAGTAAAAACTTCTCTTCGGACTCCATAGGTTCAAAGCACCAGTTAACATAATTTGGAGTATATCATATTTCAATTGATTTTATACTTCAGCCACATATTTTCCTGCATCAGAATAACCTTAAAATGTATAGCTCTTAGATTAGTACCAATCATAGGAAATCACTTGTACCTTTTACTACTAAATCCCCATGTATAATCATATACTTGTCTCCAGTGCACCTCTTCACCCACCTCCATGCCTATTTATTTTTTGTCAGTATCTCGTCAAAATCTACTTCTACATTCCCAATCATATTGATATGAATATGATTTAAGGAAATAAAAATAATTACCTGTATTTTATAATCTTTCTTAAAACTATTTGATACCAATATATATTCATATTTAGCTAAAGATCCATTAAAATTATGTAGTAAAAATACTCGTTATTAATTAGAGATTTACTACATACCAGTTTCTGTATTAAGTGCATTATTTAGAGCACATTTAATTCTCACAAAAATTATATAATGGAAATATTTTTAAACATTCTTTACTGCTATGGAAACTCATGAAAATTGAGCTGCCAAGGACATATTTAAATAAGTGATAGTCTGTATTTGCCCCCAGGTTTGTCTGATTCTGAAGCCTATGCCTGTCCACCAAAATGCCTTAACCAACGTAGAGTAGTGGTTCTTAAACCATTTTAAAAATGTAGTATAAGAATGAGTCAGCATTACCATTACTGTTATCATATGTTATTATTCTACTATGTGACACACAATGGTGCCAGAAAGGAATATTGGTGTGCGTAGTAGTAATTGTTGCTCCTCCATATGCTTGAGTTCTCCTGTCTTTTCAATGTTTCATCTCCTCCTTCATACACACACACACACACACACACACACACACACACACACACACCAACAAAGGTACTGTTTTATAGTTTTGCAGATTCTCATATCTGTTTCTTCAATCAGGCTAGAAGATAAGTCTCTATGTTGAGATATAAGAACAAAAGCCAGCCTCACTCAAATCTGTATGAGGATAAATAAACATGAGTTAGAAAAGGAGGGAGTGTTTTAATTACCTTTTCAGATATGTGTGGATTTTTTTGTACTATACCAAAACTCAACAAGTTGTCCTTTCTTGAAGTTTAGCTGCAATGTGGAATATAAAACCATACCAAATAGCTTTGCATACTTCCACTACATTCTTTTATATATCTTGTTTTTTGAATGCTCTTTGGCTTGTGCCTAATTTCATAAAATTGTGCGTTAGTCACTTGGAACATATTGGCTCACTGAGCTTTGTAGATCTTCCAAATGTTGGTAAATTCACTCCTTTATGTCACTACCATTCATCTTATTGGAAAAATCATTAAGTATCTTGAGCTGTTCAGCTCAAGGTGGCATATACAAGCTTTTAAAAATTTTAATTTTTGCTTGAAAGGTCATTTAAGCAGAGGTAAAAAATGTCAATTGTTTTCCTTGAAATGATAGGTTCACACAGTTTATTTTCAAGAAAATGTCTACTCAATGACCTAAGCCTGAATGACCACTTAAGGCAATTGTTTCCCCAAATCTTTCAGAAATGATATTCCATTCTTTAAAAAGTGGCTAATTCAGTTGACAATAGAAACAACAGCACAAAGTGACTTTTTTTGAGACAACTATCCTGTTTAGTAGTCAGCAGAAGTGTTTTGACTACTACAGTTTGGTATCAGTGCTATACTAAGGCTTTGCCAGTATTCATACTAAGGCAATGCCAGTATTACTCACTATTGCTTTTGCACTGTTAGTACAATTGTCAGCACGTGAAAATGGTAAGTTTCATCTTAAGACTGTCATGAAAATAGTTTTGACTCTACACTCCCCCTGGAAAGAGTCTTGAGAATCTCCAGGGGATCATGGGTTCAACTTTGAGACCTCTCATCTAGAAGATCTCAGTCTTAGCCATCTGTGTAGAATGGATAAATATTTGCATCTTGTATATTGTTGCATCTTCCATTTCAGCATTATATAAATGTCTCCTCAACTTGACTCTCATTTCTGATGGACTGTGAAATTACATAAAACAAATTCACATAGTATGGAGACATAAATGCTGCCCTAGCTAAGGTCTTTTAGCAATGCGAAAACTTCAGAGTTTTTACTCTAAAACCACTTTTTATTTCCATTAAAAAGTCACCAGCTTGTACCCATGAGCCCTTTCCCCCCTGAAGTCCTTTCATGCTTGCCCAGATGTCATAAACACTTAACATTTCTAACTATTGAAACAAGTCTTTTCAAACAACTTCTTAGCAAGCATTTGACTAAAATTTTTTGATGACCGATTTATAAAAGGTTTTGTTTTTAGTTTTCTCTAAAATTTTTTTTGGAAAAGAAAAGCAACACCTAGCCTAAAAATGAGTAGAACAAGAAGTCTAACTCACATGGGAGAAAGACAGCTACAGCCTCTGTGCTGGCACAGAATGTGTTCCTATGATTATGTAAGCAACAAGAACCAGCATCCAGAGATGTCTCTAAAGCTACTGTCAGATGAAAAATATAAGTTGATTGGAACCTCTCTTTGCCTGTCATATCACAGGTCCTTACATTTGCTCAGCAACTATAACCAGGATTTGGTTATTTCTCTCGTCTGCTACTCATTCCAACTCAAACTCAGTCCAAGGGATTTGAGCCTTATTCACCCTAAATTGGCCTTTCCATCTCCTAAACACATGTGATAACCGGGGCATATTACATAACCTTTCTGTATATCTCTCCTTTCCACACTTTGCTTCTGTCTTGATTATGATCTATAAACCACCTCTAGAGAGGGTATTCCCTATTGAAGATAACCAGCCTAACTTCTTCCCATTTTTCATGGCCTCACACTCTTTCTTTCTCCTCATTCTCCTCTCTTCCCTCTCCTTCTCTCCCACCCTCTCTCCTTATCCTATTTATTTTTAGCACTTCAATTTCCATTCTAAAATTAAAGTTTGTCTCTGTATCACAAAAAATAAAGTTCTTTGAAATTTTATTATAGGACAGCAGTAAAAACACACCAGACTTACTCTTTTGAGATTAGTTTTGCAGCAGCTGTGAGTGAAAATACTAGTGATTTTTCTTGGTTGAAGAAAAAATGGAACCAAGAAGTTTATGCCAATGTGTAGGAGGCTGCTTTATCTTCATACACAGAGTCAACATTTCCTTTTCTGAGTGATATTCATACTGACACAGACAGTTCCTTATTTGTTTTAATACCATGTAAACACTGTTGTACTCAGCAACTAAGGTTGTATCAACCAAAACATCAATTAGAGTGAACTTCCCAATTCCTATATATCTCTCTATTAATATATCAATATCAATATCAAGTCCTTGTTTTACGTGTGTATAAAATCCTGATTAGAAGTATTATATGTTAATATATATTACTTAAATACTATGTATATACAAAATTCTGGTAATATATGCATACTTATTACCAGAATTAAGCTAAATGGGCAAAATAAATCTATATAAAGCTTATTTTGACCCATGAGCTCTCAAACTTGAGGTGGGACAAAAATGCCAATATTTCACATGGACTTTGTTTTTCTTTTTTTTACCTCATATCTTTCTATGTTAAACTTCTATACATATTCAAATGTCCTAGCTGTTATAAAACCTTTCCTAAACTCAACCCTGCTAAGATCAACTACTGTCTGTGATGACTTAAATACAAGTTATACATTTTTACCTCTTCAATTTATATATTCTTATGTCAATACAAAAATATATGCTGTTTGTGTATCTATGTTGAATCAAGCATTTTGAAAAAAAAAAAAATCTGCCCCAGCAATAGCACTGCTGGGGATTTACCCAAGGGATACAGAAGTGCTGATGCATAGGGGCACTTGTACCCCAATGTTCGTAGCGGCACTTTCAACAATAGCCAAATCATGGAAAGAGCCTAAATGTCCATCAACTGATGAATGGATTAGGAAGATGTGGTTCATCTACACAATGGAATACTACATGGCCATGAGAAAGAATGAAATCTGGCCATTCGTAGCAAAGTGGATGGACCTCGAGGGTGTCTTTGTATCTGCTGTAATGTTTTGAGAACAACATAGGTGGTATTCAAGAAATCTTTCATGATTGGTGTACTGAAAAAGTAAAATTTAAACCTCTAAACATTTTCAATATTACAAATGCCAATTTATGAGGGTTTTTTTATTTGAATATAACTATTTTCAGGGTTTTTTTCCCCTCATAAATTATACAATTGAATTTAATAAAGTCCATGGGAATTCAACATTAATAGTAATATTTAGGAAGATTTATAGAATACAATACAAAATATCTTTGTGAATTTTCTTTATATAGTCTGAATTTTCTAGAATAGACATAGCTCTAAAATTCCCTTCCTACAGTCTTTATGATAATGACAAAGTATTTACTGAGAAACAAAGAGAGTAGTGTTTTGTGGTAAGAAAAAAAAGAAAAAGTAATTAAAAAATGGATACTTTTTTAAACTTATACTTTTATTTATATCTTTATAATCTTAGAATTTATTTTATTTTTGTTTTAATGTTTATTTAATTTAGAGAAAGAGAGAGAGTGGGGGAAGAGCAGAGAGAGAGAGAACCTCAAGCAGACTTCTCACTGCCAGCGCACAATACAACATAGGGCTCAAACCCATTAACTGCTAGATCATGACCCGAGCCGAAACCAAGAGCTGGACTCAGCCAACTGAGCCACACAGGCACCCCAGAAATAATTTTAATTCAACATGATTCGATAAATAGGCTTTGAAAATCCTACTAGTATCTCAATTCTATTCCTACCTGAAAGAAAGAAGACTTGGTAATATAAAGGCATTTATAATGTGGTTTGGAAATAATATGAAAGGCAAAAAATAATCAAGAATGGTTACAAAATGCCAAAATATTTATCATTTTAATAATGTTTTGGAAATGTTTAATAGACATCTTAAGGCAGTAGAGAATACTTAGAGCCCATTAACACACTAAATTGCCTGGCATTTATTTGGTATGCAATCTATAAACTTTAACAGATATATGAAAGGTAGTTTCAGTTCTCTTCATATTTCTGTGAAGCATTTCCAATGTTATTTTACAGTCAGAGAGTTTGGTCCAATATTAAACTTTGGTAATCTTTGAGATTTATTTTGTCTGCCTTTTGTGCTGAATTCTTACACGTTTTCTATATATGTTTTAAATAAATGTGTATTTTTTTTATTTGATGAATGCTTCATTCTACATAAGAATCAAGTCAGATTTTTAATCTGCCTTGGTCAAGTTATCTGTTTTCTTACTATCTTTTTTGTAAAGCTTTAGAGGTATAATTGACTTAGAGTAAAATTAATATCAGGTGTACAACTTGATAAGTTTTGATATGTATACACTATGAAAGCGTACCACAATCAAGATAATATATCTATAACCCCTAAAAGTTTCCTTATACTACTTTGTAATCCATTCCTGACTTGCCCTTGTAGGCAATCACTAATCTATCTTCTGTCACTAACAATTACTTGACATTATTGAGAATTTTATATAAATAGAATCATACTCCATGTACTCTTTTTAGTCTGGCTTCCTTTGATCAACAGAATTATTTTGAAATTCAGCCAGGCCTTTCTTCTGTTTATGTTGGATTTTATTTGCTCCTTTTTCTCTAGTTTCATAAGATGAAGCTAGAGCTATTTATTTTATTTCTGCCTTTCTTCTTTTCTATGTGTAGAGTGTATAAATTTCCTCTATGTAGTGATTTAGCCATATTCTAAAACTGATGATATATATAGTGTACATTTTTGTTTAGTTTGGATACTTTTTAATTTTTCTTTTTATTTTCTTTGACTCGTAGGTTATTTAGAAGTATGAGCTTAGTTTCTTAATTGCTTTCCATCTTTTGCTGACTTCTTTTCAATTAAACTAGTATTTTTTAATGATTTCATTATATTACTTTTTGGCTTATTAGCTATAACTGTCCTTCGCTTGCTTATTTTTGCTTAGTTGATAAGTTTTATTTTTGTTTTGCTGAAAAAGTCATTATTTTACTATTGTTTTTGAAAGATATTTTTTCTGGGTATAGAAGTCTAAGCTCGCAGTTTTCAATCTACCCTCCCCCAGTAGGTGCTGCTCCACTATTTCCTCATGTATACTATTTCCAACAGACGTATAATATCATCCTTATCTTTATTTCTCTGTATGAAATGTTCATTTTTCACCTCTGGCTCTTTTAAAAATTTTTCTTTATCAAAGCTTTGGAGCAATTTATTATCATATGCCTTGGTGCTTTCTTAGTGTGATTTTCTTTAATTTGTGGTTTCATAGTTTTCATCAAATTTGATTATAAAATTATTTGGTGTTTTTTGTATTTGGGGGTATGTTGAGTTTTTTTGATATGTGGGTTTATAGTTTCCATCATCTTTGGAAAATTTGGAGTAAAAACTCTGAATTTTTCTGTTTTCACCTCTTCTTATAGACCCCCAAGTATGTATGTACATTTTAGACCTCCTACAGTTGTTCCACAGTTCAGTGATGCTCTACTAAACTTTTTAATTTCCTCTTTTTAGTGTGTTTCATTTTGTCTTCAAATTCAAATTCACTAATGTTCTCTTCTGTAATATCTACTCTGCTGTTAGTCACATCCAGTGAATTTTTCATTTCAAGCATCGCAGTTAAAATATCTAGAAGTTTAGTTTGGGCCTTTTCTCTTTTAATGTCTTACATTTCTTCACTTAACTTTCTGAACATGGAATACAGTTATAATAACTTCTGTTGGCATTGTCTGTTAATTCCAATATCAATGTCAGTTCTGGGTTGGCTTTTATCGGTTAATTTTATCTTCATTATATGGTATATTATCCTGCTTGTTTGCATACTTGGTAAGTTTTGAATGAAAGTCAGACATCATAAATAGGTGTTAGATATTTTTGTATTCTTATTCTTCCTAACCTTTCATCTAGGAGGCATTTAAGTTATTTGAAATCTGTTTGATCCTTTTTGGTTTTGTTTTTAATATTTGTTAGGTGGAACCAGAGCAGTTTTTAGTCTAAGGCTAATTATTTCCCACTACTTAGGTAGATTCTTTCTGTGTACTTTACATATTGTCTTATGAACCATGAGACCTGCCAGTCTGGTTGGTGGGAGGAGGCACTATTCGTGGCTCTATATAAGCACTGGGAAATCTAACCTCTAATCCTTTCTACTGAATGTATCCCCAAACTTGGGAAGTTTTCCTACACACATGCATTGATCATTACTTAGTTGAATATTCAAATGGGTCCCCCTGCAGAGCCCTCTGGAGTTCTGTCTCTGCATCCAGATATCTCTTCTCTGGTATTCTGTCCTATACATTATAACTAGTTTGGTCTCTTAAATGTTTTTCCTCAACTCAGGGAATATTCTGAAATTCTACCTATGTGACACTTCCTTGTGGTCCTTGAAACTCTTTCAAGATAATAAGCTAGTCAATTATAATGTTTTTCACCTATCACTGTACATTTTTGCCTGATGTTCAGTATTGTACTGAATTTCACACGTTTTTCCCAATTTTTGGTTATTTCAGGTAGAAGGGTAAATCAGTCTATTTAATTCAATGTTGGTGAGAAGCAGAAGTCTCCCTTAATATTGTTTTTTACTCTAAATCCATTTTTTTGTGAAAAATATATGATTCTGTGTGACTATTCATTTTTCAAATCTTGGATTTCTGCCAATTTTTAAATATATACAAATACAGGCTCTATTTTTATGTGCATATAGCTTTATGATAGTTATTTCTTTCTAATGGCCTAATGTTACTGAATGGCATATGCCTCAAGCTATAAAATATATTTTTCATTGTTATTGGATTTTGCCTTGGATTTTTTAAAATTTAGATTTCACTATATCAACAAGGACCTTTCTCTTGGTATTGTGTACAGCAATAGATCTCTGCTTCAATTTTCTCATAAATTTGTTTGCCAGACATGGGATTTAGAAAATCTGAGTATATAGGCATGGAGAAGTAAAAAGTCTTTTTATCATGATATATCACTTTATCATGATTTCTATATGAATTAATGTTGATACTAGGCTTCATGAGATAGATCCTTGTCAGATTTTTCACTGATGTATCCTGGGTGTCAGGAACATTTTTGTGGCAGAAACATTTGTTAAATGAATCAGTAGATAAATGGGTAAATAAAGAGATAATTTCCAGATTCATTCAATAAGGTAATGATTAATAATTTGGTAAATTGTTAATGCTTATAAATCTAAGTAGCAATCATTTCTGGTATGAGTAAAATAAGAAAAAAAAGCAATTTTGAAAATGTTACTAAGATCATTGATTTGGCCACTTGTCAATTTACAACATATATTGGAAACACATTAATTGTGTTTATGAATATCACAAATAAAGTTGAAAATTAAAGTAATCATTCATGCAACTCTATTGTCACATTTCCAACAATTTAAATGTTTGAGATTATAGTGAATTTGAAGTTTGTAAAAAAATGGATGGTTTGCACAACCCTTGATTTTACTTTGTATACCTATCTATTTGAGCATAGTTAAGCTGAATGTGATAACAAATATAATTGTTTGACATCACTGAGGCCCCTATGGCTAGGGAGAAAAAACGTCCATGGTGGCATCTCTGAAATGTCTATGGAGCTCTAGTTCCCTCCTTGTCAATGAAAAGAATCAGCAATAGAAAGCAACCATTATTGTGAGTACATCCAGTTAAAGCAACTACATGATGGGGCTTTTGTTTCCTCACAGTGAAGAAACTTCAAGTGGTCAGTTATACATACCAGATGCTATATACCTTGTAAACAATGAATCTGTCTAGTTAATTGTCTTTTTTGGTGTTCATCTAGATATTTAATATACGGAGTTCCTCTCTGAAGGAAACATATGGTAAAAGAGGGAGGAAAACAAGAACAAAAACATGTTTTGACACAACTATTCAATACATTAATTTTACAAATATTCACTAGGCACAGATTAAAGGTAAGTAGATTTCTAAATGTTGGAAATTCAGTGAACAGAACAATAAAGAAATCCTTTTCATCATGGAGTGTTCATTCTAGTGGTGGAGAGTCACAAAATAAATAATATACATAATAATTTAACTATATAGTTATAGACAGTAATAGATTCCATATACATAAATAAAATAGATTAAGGGATATCAAGAGTCCTAGAGGTGGGGGAGTAGTCTGCATTTTAAGTAAAGTAGCTGGGGCAGTGCTCAAAGAGAAGGTGATACCAAAATAAAAACTAGGAAGCAAAGAGGAAGTGAGTCATGTAGATATCTACAGGAAATGATTTCCAGGTGGAGGGAATAGCCAATATATGGGATCTGAATCAGAAATGAATCTGGTTATCAAGAGAACAGTTAAGGAAGCCAGTAATGACTGGAGTAAGTGAACAAAAGGGGACCATAAGAAGATGAGGTGGAAAATATTAGGTAAGGCTCTATGGACTATGTACAAACTTTAGATTTTATTTTAAGAGAAATAGGGAGCCACTGAAGAACTTTTAAAAAATGCACTGATTGCCCTTCCTTTTTACAGGACAACTCTGGATACTATGTAAAAAATAGTTTGTAGATAGCAAGGTGAAAGTAAGAAACCAATTACAAAGCATTCAGCGGATGACATTATATGTGCAGAAAATGTTTGAAACTGCTCGTCCAACAACAGTTTTTCAGAAAAGAGATAATTTACACCTGTTGAATAAAAGTTTTTGTTAATTCAAAAAAATTGAGGAACCCCTTGTTTTGTGTTCATTGTTAAATTACATACAAAAGAAGTAAAGATCAGTCTCTGGCTTTGGAAAGATTTATAATTTATCAGGATGATACTGAATTAAAGTAGAAGATTTGTTATCCATGTACTGAAATGATTCTGTGTAGATAACTTTTGGGATGGACACTAAACATTCTTGATATTTCTAGAGAAGTAAATGTGATGTGAAGGGAACACTGCCTGTAGAACACATAGCAAGAACAAAATCATGAGCACCAAAAATTTCATGGTATGTTCGGAGAACACTAGGTAAGCCAGTTCTACTTTAACACTTGATATATCAAGGTGAAAGTAGGAAATAGGGAATGGAACTTGATGCCACACTAGGGAAGGCATTCAAGATTAAACTAATTATTTAAACTTTAATCTGTAAGTAGTAGAGAATAAATACAGGTTTTTAAGTAAAAAGGAGGGGAATCAGGGTGGTATATGATTTGAGCAGTGTTTCAGGAGGAAAATTCCAACTACAGAGTCCAGGATGACAGAGAAATATGGCGATGTGGGCATAGAGAGCAAGTGAACGAAGAGGTTCTATATGAAAAAGGTCATTGTAATGTGTTAGGTGAAATGTAATGGGGGCATGAACCAGAATGGGTGAGGCCGTGAATCGAAAAGGATGAAACAATTTATTTTGAATTTACTATGTGTCAGGTTCAATGATAAGTGCTTTCCATGTATTTTCTTATTTATTCCTCTCAATATCCTTTTGATACAGCCATTATTATTTTTTTAAATTAGAAGGTGAGGTTATACAGGTTAAGTGACTTGCTTAAAGCTCCACAGCTAAAAAATGTCAAACTGGGACTTGAACCAGACCATCTGCCATATCCAGGCTTCCAACCTCTTTGTTTTAGCAGCTCTCAATGTATTAGGAGTAGTATCTCATCATAAGAAAGGGAGATAAGAGGACTAGAGAAAAGAACTAACCTTAATCTAGCACTTGGCCATGGGGAATATATTTAGGAGATAAGAGAAGGAAAGGAAGCTATTGGAAGGGTAGGGGGAGGGTGCTGTGTCATGAAAGTCTGAGGAGACAAGCTCAAGGCAGTAGGGGCAGTATCAAGTAGTGCTGAGGGTCAAGGAAGATGAGAAAACTAATACAAATGTTGATTGTTAAGGAGTTATTTCTCTTCTTGGAAAGATAAACTATTTGTATCCTTTGCTAGGTGACTGAAGAAGTCAGACTTGAAGAGATCTGTGAAGCTACACTGTGAAGGATGAAAAAGTGAATGCCAGAGACTTCACTTCTCATTCACCAAATTAGATCATCAAAAATAGGAAAGATTAAAGGAGACAAACTAAAGGAGAATTGGGTCAAAAAAGTTGTGTGTGTATGCACATCTGTATGTGTGTGTGTGTGTGTGTGTGTGTGTGTAAGAGATTAGTACTCTCTAAATGGAAAGTTTTTCCTCTAAAAAGAAAGAATGAAGATGTTGATGTGGTATGGAAATTTTGGATAGACCGGATTCCTTGACTGGATAGGTAGTGGTAAAATGTTATCAGGGGTCTAGGTAAATCCGTTATCTTTGGTGAAAAGAGAAGTGGCATGGCTTCATATGAATCATATGATTCATATATATATATATATATATATATATATATATATAATACATATATATATATATAATACAATTAAAAGTTTCAGAACATGACTTGAGAAACAGGCATGGTCACAAGAAAAGGAAAAGAAGGTGGCTCTTCACAAGAACAGTGTTTTGAAAGAATTTCTACCTAAATTTATGTTAGTATTTCTTTCATTTCATAAACAATCCAATCCAAGGCATTGCCTCTTAGAGGGACACTACAAATAATTACAGAGGACACCACAGTTTTTTCTGTAACCTGAAACTCACAGGATTTAAGAACTC
Organism: Cryptoprocta ferox; assembly: GCA_028646485.1. NCBI lineage: Eukaryota > Metazoa > Chordata > Mammalia > Carnivora > Eupleridae > Cryptoprocta > Cryptoprocta ferox. The sequence continues at coordinate 55,110,012 of CM053566.1, read as the reverse complement.
TCCAGAACATTGCTGCTACCCTCTCTATCACCTCAAGGGACTGGACCTGATACCTGGCAGTCACGTGGCTTTTGATAGACATTTTTTTCATTATGGTTTAGAAGACCTACCTATTCCTTGACTTGTGGTTACTTCCACCATTGGATTTTTTTAAAAACAGAATTGAAATGTTCAGAATTCCCACCAGGCCATGAAGGATTCTATTTTTCAGCTAAACTCTCTTTTTTTCTAGACAGGACACATAAAATTTAATTTCCTGACCTCTTCTGCTGATGTATAGCAGTCATTTTTCCACAACATTAGACTAGGTAATCTATTCTTAGGGGAACCTCGTCAAGCCTGACTGATATTCTGCATTTTTCTTTCTTTTCTCTATTTTATATTTATTTTTTGCTCTTTCTCCCCCTTCATATTTTCTGCTGTGGAAATATGGTAATAATAATAAAATATCTAGGGGAAGATAGAATATATTTACCAACCCGTGATGCTAAGATGAGGCGAGAGAGAGAAAGGTCATGTTTTCCATTCCTGAAAATAAAGTAAAATAATAAATTTGCATCTTGAGAAAAATCCATGAATTTGGCTAGTAAAATCCTATCTGTGGATTGTTTTGATACTGATTTCATATTGGAAGATGGATTTTAGTGTCAGTGAAAAGTGCTGGTACAATGACAGCTGTGGAGACCAATATCTTCCATTAATGCAAAGAAGACACAGAAATACCATTGGGTTTTCTGCTATCTTGTCAGAATTAGTCATCGCATTTGTTTTCAGGGGACTGTAGGCATGCCACCTTGTTTCCTTGACAAGGCTGAGCATGGCACCAAGCTTAGAGTGGGCACATTCCTAATTGTCTTGATAATGTTAGGCCTTTCCTATTTTCCTCTGTCTTTATCCTGTGGCCCGTCAGAAAAAGGAACACAGTCAACACATTCTCATTTTCTCTTTCCACAAACAAGACACTGGACAGCTGTCAGATTGGAATAACTTCCACTCACAATCAATTTGTACCTGATTCAAACAACTGAGCTGGGAAGGCAATGAGAAAGCCCATTCCCATCACCTAGAGGTCTAGGCCAGAGCTGGCCAGAGGGTGGTAAGCAATGAATGATACAGTCAGTTGGTACAGAGTCTATAATGTAATGATAAAATAAACAGCATTATGTATTTATTGAGAACTTTCTGGGACTATGCCATTGTGCCAAATGCAGTGCCCAGTAGAAAAGGGGGGGGGTAGTGTATAGTGTAGTTGGAGGTTTACTTATAAAAAGATAACACAAGGACATATATTCTCAGCATCAAACGGGTGATACTGACTGACGAGTAGAAGCTATAGGAAGTCAGAGGAGGGTGAGCCCAGAACGCACCCTGAAGTGGTTAGGAAGGCTTCAATGCCTTAAAGAATAGATAAGGATCAGACAGATGATAGGATACAGGAAGAAAGGCTGACTGGATTAATGGAATGGCACAAGTTAGAGTGAAAAAGACCAGCAAGCGCAAAGGAGAAGATAATGTCATGTGACCAATCTGACTGGACACCATACTGTATCCCTGCCTTACCAACATGCCCCTGCCCATCCCCACTCCATGTGTTTCCACATTCAGTTAAGCTATGTCAATAATGTGTACCATAAATCATCCCTTACAATGAAAGTGATTTTTTAACTCCCAGTTCTCTAAACTTGAGATAACTTGCTGGATTTAGCTCAATTATTTATTCTATAATATACCTCTGTAAGCCAAGTGTTTTAGTGTAGTTTTGTCTTTTCTTCCTAATAATATGTCTGAAAACTTGCATAAATATGTAAAGCTAAATATTCTGACTTTACATGCTTTTTTGTATATATGACACATGCATTTTATTTTTTTAAGTATTTTTAAATTTTTAATTGAAGGACACTTGACCTATAATATTATATTAGTTTCAGGTGTACAACATAGTGATTCAACAATTATATACATTATGATATGCTCACCACAATAAGTGCAGTTACCATCTGTCACCACACAAAGTTATTAAAATATTATTGACTATATTCCCTATGCTATACTTTTCATCCTTGTGATTTATATATTTTATAACTGGAGGTGTGTACCTCTTAATCCCTTTCACCTGTTTCGCTTATCCCCCACACTTCCTGCCTTTTGGCAACCCCTAGTTTATTTTCTATATTTATGAGTCTGTTCCTCTTATTGTTGTTTGTTCATTTGTTTTGTTTTTTAGATACCACCTGTAAGCAAAATCATATGGAATTTGTCTTTCTCTGTCTGCTTCTATATACTTAAAAAAAAATTTAGTATTTCATTAGATAAACGGATTTACAGCATTTAAAACAGTATTATTGGAGAAAAAGTATACTAAAATCTATGTTGATGGATGTCAATAGACAAAAGGAATATTCCTGATGTTATAAACAGCTTTTAGGGAAGGAATCTGGCTTTTATGGGGTATGTAAAAATTCCAATAATAAAAATACTTAATATGTTTGACATATAAAACAAATATGACAAACTCTCTTATTTCTCTATTTATCTTGAGTTTCACCTACCTTCATTATGGTGGTCATATAGGTGTAATTAATGTATTCTCGGAGTAAATAATCTAAGATCACCCTCCCTCCCTTCCTTTAAGACAATGTACAACCAACAGTACTGTGATATATTAAATAAATACTTGAGCTTTTATGTTTAAAATTTTTTTGATTATTTATTTTTGAGAGAGAGAGCAGAGGAGGGGCAGAGAGAAAGGGAGACAAAGAATCTGAAGCAGGCTCTAGGCTCTGAGCGGTCAGCACAGAGAGCGACATAGGGCTTGAACTCATGAACTGTGAGATCATGACCTGAATCAAAGTTGGACACTTAACTGACTGAACCACCCCGGTGCCCTGAGCTTTTATGTTTTTAAAGTCAATGCTTGATATTATTGAATTGGTTCTAGGGGGTGAAAAATTCATCCTCATTGGGATAATCAGGCCCCTAACATCATTTCTTCTGCACTCATCAATTGATCCAGCTGTGGCTTAAATAGTTGCTAAACCATTTTGGATATTCTAGTCCTCCAATTGAAGGTATCTGTGCCAGTCAATTCCAAGTTTGCTGTTTTATAGCTTTTTGCTCCTGTTTTTTGTTTTGTTTTCTTTTAACTCATTTTTGTTCAAGAATCAAGAAACTAGACATCCGTGAAACTGGTATAAGTTTTCATCCCCAGTCTCTTTCCCTTTCTGTCTACTATTCTTCATCCTGAAACATGTGGTTCAAGGCTGCATTTTTGGATATGGCTGGTTTGAGATGAGAAGTATTTATTTCAATTGTGAAGAGTATAAATAATTTTACTTTGAAATAAGATGATTTCACTATAATTTCTGCTATGTTAAATGGGTATAGAGTCTAAATATAAATGGAAAAACAGAAATAAACAGTATCTGATATATTGTAGGCACTCAAGAAATACTTGTTGATGGATGAATGAAATTCACCAATAGCCCAATTCCACTTAGTTTCCCCTGCTCTATGGGCCTAAATAACTTCAGGGCTTTTCAACATGTGTTACTTCAGTACTTTTTGTAACTTCAGCCAGTACTTGTAGTTATAAATCAATGCAATCTCAGTGGAGAAACTGAGGCTGAAAGAAGAAATGGTTGGATTACTGTCTTTATTGCCACAGAAAGAACATCACACCTCAGTTGTGTCAAACTCCCGTCTACTGGCTAAACTAAACCAACCAGACAAAAGAGAGAAACTGTCAGGATGATGTTCTAATAGGGAACAAGAAAGACTTGCTGAAAAAAAAAAAAAAGAGCCCATTGCTGGACAAGACAGTTTATCTAGGGAACGTGGAAAAGGAGAAATTGTCAAATGAAACAACTGAGCTCTAAGTTTAGATTTAAAAGTCCCCATAGTTGGAAGTGTTTGGGACTTCAATTGGCAATGCATTCCAAAGAGCTCTCTGCTGGCTTTGATGAATGTGTGGAATTGTCTCCTTGTCTACTCATTACCACTTAAAAAAAAAAAAAAAAAAAAAAAAGGAGATCTGACAATCCCAGCAATCGTCTTTAGCTTCTGTTGTTTTCCATTAGCAACGGGAGCGTATTCTTTTAGTGAAACACAAAAGCTGGTATCCCAGGCTACCGCTGAGTCTTGCAGCATGCGGGGCGATTCACTCATTCGGAGAGATGCTCCAGAAAGGTGGTTAGAGACTGTTTTAGCACTTTATTTGTCCCAATTATCTGCTCCTGCCTATTAGGGTGAATGGAACATCATGGCATTGTTTATCACAGGCTTTATATTCGCTAATAACACTGTTGTTTATTACCACAAACATGCTGTATGCAGTCAGCTCCGCTTCTGTTAATCCCCACTGCTCCAAGTTCTGTTTTTGTTTTTATTTTTTTCCCTTTATCTCTTTTTTTTTTTCCTACCCCAAACAAATTAGATCCCACTGAACCAACCAAGTTTCCCACAGCTTCTGATTGTAAAGATGCCGTCTTCAATTGGACTTCAGGTTGATTGGTTTCAGGCTGAAAACCCTAAAGAAAATAACAGGGTGATACTTACATGCAGGAATGGCTCTCTAACCATATATTTCAATGGCAAGTGCCTGCCTGGGCATTTCCTTCCAGGTGCTCACAGCCTGAATTGCACTAGTTCAAGTAACCGTCAGAGAAAAGAATGCAGAGAATTGTTGCCATTAGATCATTTAGTCTTCCCTAAAGTCCTCTTCTTCCATACACTGTTTTACACAAACATATCCAGGGACTCTACATGGCCTGAGGCCTCTGAATGTGCTTTTAAAAAATGCCCCTCATTCGGGCCTGTAGGAAAGATAGTATCAGTGTAGTCTATTATTCCCATAGACCACTTTGAATTTTGAGAACTGCCAGTGTTCTCTCTCTGCATATGTTTGCTGCATCTCCATACCCAGAGCCTTCTTTAATAAACAAGGTAGGTGATCAATACCTGAAGGAATGATACTTTAACTATGCACATAGTAAACTGCTCTATCTCTGCTATATCCTTCGCTCTTGGAGGGTGTTTATAATCTGGGGTTGCTTAAACATATGCAGGTCATGAATATGGCAATGGAGAAGATAGGTCTTGTTCAAACTAGAAGGATGATAGATTGAGAAGTGAGACTGAATAGAATATGTTATTCAAAAGGCATGTGCTAATCCACTGCTATAATTAGGGACATTTAAGTTTCAAACTCATATTAAAACTCAACATGGTCAACATGATTGGGAAACACCATTTCTTTTGGAAAGTAGCCACACAAAAAAGGTATGTTTATAAAAGATCAAGGAAGAGCATGTTAGTAGTGGAAAAAATCTGTTCTTTAGACTCTTGCAGCATGATTCTTTCATTCTAGGATCTTCATTAAGTTAATTTACTTTTTGAGCTTCAGTTACCTCATTGTAAAATGGAGACTATAATCCTCTTATAACCTTGTTTAATAATTCAAAATATAAGTGTAAATACCTGAGTCATAGTAGGAGTTCTCAATGGACTCCATCTTATATACTTGAAATGGAGGTATGGAAACAGAGGAAATATTTCTACTAAACCTGTTATTTGTCTTAACAGCAAGAGACAAGTCTAGCTAAGTACATTGAAATATAATCTGCTTTACCTGCTTGAGAAAGTGGAATAGCTAGAAGAACATTTCTAAAGATCAGGTGTATGAAGAAGAACAAGAAGGTCTTAATGGATAGAAAAATAACACAACACGAAAACAGAAAGCAAAGTAAAATCCCAAGGTTTAAGACACAGGGTGATGACTGTGTTAAGAGTTGAGAGTGTGTTCCAATTTCAGGTAATGATGGAGTAGTGTAGTCAGACAACCCCACCCAGAGACAACACTTATAGAATCTGAAAAAAATATTTAATAATAATTTGACTACAGAAATTTGAGGAGCACCTACTCTTGCAAGATTGACTGCAGCAGGTAAAGATTTGTGAATGTGCAGCATTTTGCCTGGGAGCATTCCTCAATCAATGGGAACCTCAAGCTGCATAAAGCTATTGCCTGATAGACTTGAGATATCAAGGGCAGATCTTGAGGCTGAAAGAACAGCTAGAATGTTAGGAATGAAATTCTTCAAGGCTGATAGCTGAAGGGATGGGTCCCAAAATATAAAATACGAATATAAAAATTCATCCAAATGTGGGGTGCCTGGGTGGCTGTCGGTTAAGCGTCTGACTCTTGGTTTCGGCTCAGGTCATGGTCTCGTGTTCTGTGAGTTCAAGCCCCGCATATCTGTACTGTCAGTACAGAGCCTGCTTGGGATTCTCTCTCTCTTCCTCTCTCTCTGCCTCTCCCCTACTTGCTCTCTCTGTCTCTCTTGAAATGAATGAATAAACCTAAAAAAAAAAACATCCAAATCCTTGGCTGACCATTAAATTGTACATGAAGAGGAGGAAGTGATTCTAGGGGCCTTGAGGATAAAGCAGAAAGTGAAAGGTGAAACAACCAAGTAGGCTTTCAGAAGACAGAACTTGGAGTTTGAATATAGACAAGTTAAGTTTTTCTAACACACAAATCGGTCTTCAGAGGAACATTACCAAATTCAGAGTCTCTAAAACAAAAAAGCACACAAAAACATAAGGCATGCAAAGAAAACAGAAACGTGAACCATGTTCAAGAAAAAAAAATGTTATCAATAGAAATCAAGTTTTATATCACTCAGATGCTAAAATTAACAGAAAAAAGTGTTAAGGCATCTATTATAAATTTGTTTAATGGCATAATAAAGTAAGTACATAATAAAAAAAAGAAAAATCTCACCCAATAAATAGAAACTACAAAAAGAGAAGCAAATAAAAATCCTTGCATTGAAAATATAACTAAAATGTCTTAAAATTAACTGCATGGCATTAAGAGCAGATTTGAAATAAAAAAAATAAATTTACTTGAATATAGGTTAATGAGACTTAAACATTTGAAGAACAAAGAGAAAAAAAAGATGTAAGAAAAAGATCAGACTGGCAGAAATTTGTGGAATTAAGAATTAAGTGGTCTAATATATGTGCAACTGAGCACTAGAAAAGGAAAGAACAACAACGGGACAGAAAAATGAAGAAATAATGGCCGAAAAATTATTTAATTTGGTATTAAATTTGGTGAAATTCAGAAAGTTCCAGATCCAAGAAACTTGATAAGCACTTAGTAAGAGAACTAAAAATTAACTCACACTTAGGCACATCAAAGTCAAATTTCTGAAATCCAAAAATTAAAAGAAAAATATTGAAACTAGCCATAGAAAATGTTAGATTATATAAAGGAAATCAAAGATACAAATGATGGCTGACCTCTCATTATTAACAACGGATGTCCAAATGCTATGGAATAGCTTAATTAATTAATTGATTCCTTCAATTATTGGAATAGCTTTAAAGTATAGAAAGTGAAGGAAGCTGTGAATCTGGAATTCCAAGTAGAAAGAAACTACCCTTCTATAATGAAGGTTAAATAGAGGCATTTTCAAGTAGATGCGAAACTAGCCTTCAAAATAAAAGTGAAATAAGGACCACTTCAAATAAACAAAAATTAAGAGAATCCATTATCAGTTGCTGTACACATAACACAAAGAAAAATGGTAAAGATACTTATTAAAGATGGAGAAAAAAATGGTACCAGATTAAAACTCGAATCTACAGAAAGCAATGATGATCACTAGAATGACAAGTAAGGGGTAAACATAGTAAAATATTTTTCTATTCTTTTTCTAAATTATTTGAAAGACTATTAAAGCAAAGAGTAGAACACTATACTATAGAATTTAAAATAATATAGATGTATTGTAGATAACACCACCACCATAAAGAATAGGAGTGAATAGGAGTAGTAAATACAGCTATGCTGTTAAAGTTTCTTATATATTATATCAGATATATGAAATGTATACTCAAATTCTGAATAGATTACCATAAGGTAGAAAACTAATTTAATTTTTAGAGCGACCACTTAATAATGCAAAGCGTTGAGGAACTATAGCTAAATCTTATACACAAGGATCAAACTAGAATATTTAAAAAAATAAATAAAAGGAAAAATGGAAGAATAGAAGAATTAATAAACAGAGAAAATAAAAACATTAATGTTATAGTATATTTATAGAAATTATAAGCACATTAAATAATTTATTTTATAAACATAAGCATATTAAAATAACAGGAATTAAAAAACAGAAGAGTAAAAACCAAGAGAAAAAATAAAAATCAAATAATATGGTAACCTCTATTCAATCATATCAATGATTATATTAAATGTCAGTGAACTAAACATACCAATTAAAATATGGAGATAATAAGATTAAATTTTAAAAAATCAAGATCTGTCTGTATGCTGTCTGTAAGAGAAACAGTTTAAGTCCAAAGACAAAAAATCAAGTGAAAGTAATCAAACTCTTATCACAAGAAAAATGGAGATAAGGATTTCTAGTAGAGGTAAAGAGAATATATTATAATGAAAAAGTGGCAGCACATCAGACAGTATAATGATGCCAAATATGTAGGTACTTAATAGGAGAGCTTCATGTTTCAAGGAGAAATGATTGGCAATCCAAAGGAAAAATAGGCAAATCCGCAATCGTAGTAGGATATTTTAAAATACAGCCACAATTTTTAGTAGAACAACTAAAGAAAAATCAATTAAGAGAGACTCCCAACCACACTGACCAAATTCACACTCGTAGACCTCTACACTTCACAACACAAAGTACACTTCTTTTCCCGAAGGTTACAGAATCTTTACCAAATTATACCATATTCTGGACCACAAAGCAAGTCTGTGTAACTTTCTAATTATTGAAATTTTGTATTTTGCTCTTATATGTCATGGCCCCAATCAAATACAGCCTTTCCTTCCCTGTACACTTTTGATTGAAGCTAGAGATTAAGCTCTGTCTCCATTTCTACCATGTGTTTCTATTTTCTTTTCTTACTCCTAAGCTTTGCCTGAATCCTAGAATCCTAGGATGTTCATTTAAGTCTTGAAAGTCTTGGGGTTTCTTTTACTCAAAAGTACTTATCTCTGCCTATTCTAGCCACCTTATGAGATCTGGTTTCAGTCAAGATTGAACACCAGCTTCTAGAAAATAACACACATGACTTTGAGGGTTATCATTATATATTCCTGCATAATCTTCCAGAACATAGCAGCTTTTGGTAATGATTTCACATATTCTGCTTGAGTTTACCATTCCTTTTATCCTTATATCTGTAATATGAACTGTTGCTCCCCCCTGTACTCCAACATGTATCTCATGCTGAGTCTCCTTTGCTCTGGCTCTCAACAGTCCAACTTCAGCCTCTCTCATGCTGAATTAGAGAGACTCCACCATCTGGAACACTATGATCATAGTCACAGGTAGCTCACACACTTCTGTCTCAAAAAAGCATGTGTCATATCTGCTCAGAGGTGTGGTCAAGGCAAATCACATACCATAACTGATTGCAAGAGAGGAGATTTGAACATATTGAACATATTTAGTGATCAGAGCTAATGACTACCATGATGGAAAGCTGTTTGTAAACTGTAGTTAAGTAAAATATGCAGGGTAAAAGCCAAGTAATTTTAACTGTGTGAAGAATTAAGACTGGTAAGATGCCACAGTATGGATAGAGATGGAATCCATCTGAGGCAGAATGGGGATTGATTTCTTTTTCATCTTGCCATTTTTCCTCTAAATTTTGTATAATAAATATGTATTTTGGATAAATTATTATTCTTAATAAGAAAAACACAGACTCCTTCTTTCTCATAATAGCTCTATTGTGTGTGTGTGTATATATATACATATATATAAAGTGGGCTATAACCTGTATTAGATATAGATACAATATACGTATACATACACATACTTTCAAAGTGTCCTAACTTCTTGAAACAGTTATTTAGACTTGAAAAAAGATCCCAATATAGGATTAATATAAAATGATAGAAGCTTGTTCCTATAATGGAATAATCAAAAAGAATAAAATGATGCTTACAATAAAGACTTATTAGGGAAACACAAGGATCTTTTATAGCTATGCTTGAAAAGAGAAGCTTAATTTAGTTTTAAGAAAAGGGCGGTATAGAAAACTAGTCACATTCTATATTGCTTCATTCTTATAAATTAAGGATAATTATTTTAAAACATAAAACAGATAAAACATATTTGCAAAAGTATCTTAAAACTAAAAGCTTTCCAGAAAGAATAAGAGAATTTATATTTGCCACAGATTAATTTAAATCTTTGCCATTATGTATTGCACTTCAGATTATTGAATCTGCAGATAAGATAATTAAAATCAATATTGGTCATCTATGAAGTTTTGGAAAATGGAAGAGAAGCATCTAATGTTCAAAAAAGAACACAAAACCAGCATTACTAAGGCAAAGGTTTGTGTGTAGGGTAAAACATCACAAAACAATGGTGAATCTCATAACTTTTATCATTTGTTTTTGTCTCTAAATTCTGACAAGTTTATGATTTCAAAATTGGCAAGGTCAGTTTCATGTGCTATAATGTTTCACATTCCACTATTATTGTGTGTCCTTGGGATATCAGGGTATTAAGAATGGACATGGAAAGTGTTACTCATGCATATTTACTCATCTTCCCCATGCAACATTACAATTATGAAGGAGAAGATGTTGACTTTACAAACTACATATTAGTGAGTTTGATGCTGATCTCAATTAACATTTATTACCATCATCATATTTGTCATTGTTAGGTATACTAATTAGAATAAATCATTGAATTTAATAAAAAGCAACAACTAGTTCCAGATTTACTGTTCCATCAAATGCTGCTTTTACTTGATGAGTAGATTAGGGAAATGGTAGATGACTTACGTATGTACTTCAACAAGCTATTGATCAGCTCCAGGACCCATGACATCACTTTAGACAAATACAAAGACATGAATTGGATTATTTTGAAACTGAATTATAATTGGCTGACTGCATGCTGATTAAAGCGGCAGTTTCAGGGGCTGGCTGACTCAGTTGGAAGAGCATACGACTCTTGATCTTGGGGTTGTGAGTTTGAGCCCCAGGTTGGGTGTAAAATAAATAAAAACCTAAAAAAATAAAGTGGCAATTTCAGCTTGGTAGAGAATCTTTCCTAGTACGTTTTACATCTCTATGCTTGATCCTACAATTTTGCGTGTTTATATCAATGAACTGAAAACGGCCAGTTCACAGATAGCTGAAAGCTGAACATAGAAAACATTGTATGATAAAGTCCAATCCAAATTTTATAGATAGAATTTTGACTAGGTATATTCAATAAAAATAAATGTAAGTATTTATGATCTAATCCCCTGCCCTCCCCATCTTTAGCATGATCCTGAATATATACACAGTTTTGAAAAGGGTTTAATATTTTAATACTAGAAACACAAATAGGAAGAAGAAACAACATATGGCAATTTTAAAATCTGGTGTTTTGATTTTATACAAATGATCAATTAATTCGTACTTTACTCTTTTTGGTATTAGTTTGGAACCAGACTATGATAAATATATATGGACTTGTTTTAAGGGCTTGTGGTAGAAGGTTATTGAAAGGATGTGACCGCCAATTGGCCTACAAGCTGTACCCAGGCAACTGGAAGCTCCTAGCCCCCTCCCTGGCCCTTGGAACGTATGTTCTGCCACAAGCCCACAACCAGAGCTGTTTCCAAGGAGACAGCCTTTAGAGAGCAACATGTTGAGGCCACCTGGATGATATATATGTGACTGAACCCAGGTAAGGCCTCTGTATAAACTTTTTAAGATTCTGGCGGGTGGGTATAGAGATCTAATTGTCTTGTGGTTGCCAAAGACATACCTTGTAGGTAAGTTTCCTTCCTTATTAAACCTGTCACTTACCAATCTGGAGTTGTCTGCCTCTTTCTTTGGTCTCTCCTTGCCCTCTATGTATGGGCGCCAGTTTGAGATTTCATCTGAGAAGCTCTTAACTTTACAAACCAATAGCACTACACTCTGGGCAAGTATTTATAAATACTGAGAATGTGGGGGCATCTCAGCACTGTATCCTATCATAACTCATTAAAGGAGGCAGATGTCTAATGCTGGAGAACCAGAATCCAACAAATACACAATGGTGATCTGAAATTACTTGAAGAGCTATGATGTAGATGAAATGTAGCTTTTATAGGCATATCAAGGATCAATGAGTCAGTAACAAAAGAATATGACTCTTGTTCAATAAAAGGAAAAATATTCAATGATTATGTCTAAAATGAAATCAGCTTCTTTAAAAGAGAATAATGTTTTTTTAATCTCTTCTGCTTTTTATAAAGTCTGAATGTGGTTTGTCAATGATTTTGAAGAGGAACTTACATTACTTGGGAATGTAATGTACAGTATGGTGACTATAGTTAATAATACTGTATTGCAAATTTGAAACTTGCTAACAGAATAGATCTTAAAAGTTCTCATCACAGGAAAAAAATGTTAACTATGTGTGGTGACAGATGTTACCTAGACTTACTATGGTGATCATTTTGTAGTATATACAAATACCAATCATTGTGTTGTACATCTGAAACTAATGTTATATGTCGATTATATATCATTAAAATTTTTTTTTTTAAAAATTGGATTTTCCTCAGAGACCTACTACCCCACAGCACAGGTTATCCATGAAAAAACAAGCAATTTGCTGGAAGACTTGTTAAAACAAACTTCTAGGAAAGAAAGCAAATTTCATTTTTCTGGCTTATTTGCTTTTTTCATATTCTTTAGATTTATTTGTTTGATTTATGCTTTCTGGATTACTCAAGTAATACATGAATATAATTTTATTGTAAAAGTTAAAAAAAAGAAAGGAACTTAAACATCCAATATGGCAGAGGTGGGATGTAAGCACAGAACTTGGCACCAATAATTTATAAAACATCTCCCAATTTTGTGATCTTCTTATTAGAAGTTTTACATTTTTTCCTTCAAGGGACTCAGTTATCAACTTGAGAACAGATGTAGAGGCTTAGAATTATTGTTTCCTAACTGGTACAAGAGAAATCCAAAGACTGAGTAATAGCAAATGACAGAATATAATAGTGTAGGAGCAAAAGTTGGATTTGATGCCTTTGAGTAACCAATTACTAACTTAAGGAATATGGCTGTGACTTGGACTTTACAAAGAAAACTTTTGAACTGTTGGGCTAGTTCATCTGATTTGCCTTTGAAATATACACTGATTTATTTTCCCTTTAAAGTCTAACACACTGGGGAGTGAATAATGACTCTTAAATTGGTCTACAATTCTCCAAGAGATCCTTCTAGGTTGATGGGATTTTCTGTATACCTAGTTAATGATAAGAATGATTCTATTTCCTATAAAATGCACCCCCCAAAAAAACCTCTTTCAGTGTTCTAGGAATGATGTAGCTTCTGAATGTAAAACTCCAAAGTTTAAGACCATAAACTGGGGCAATTCAGTCTGGAACAAATCTGGAAGTTAAGCAATCAGGAAAAGTTGATTTCTTCCTTTAGCCAATCACAAACAAGTTTGAGGTATTATGAAAAATCATGTGATTTCCATAAGGATATTGTACTACAATAATCATTAAGAATCTGCCAACTTTCATACTTTACTGTTATGCAAATTGTTGGCTGTTAGGATCTGAGATAAAGACCATGAACTGATAGCCTTGGTATAGATATGCTCCACAGATGTGCTTTGTTTGCCCCTCCCATTCTACTTTCAAGTAATGTGAGTTAGATGGCAACATTAACAAATTAGGACTATCCTATCACCTTTTTAAATATAATATAACTCATCAAATAAGTGACTATCCCATTATATTCATAAGTCACACCATATTCAATCACATTATCCAGAGTGTCTATTCCTATTCTGGGGAATGGGAATCTGGAAACTACCTTAGAATTCTTCCTACTATTGAAATCCTTAATTTTAAAGATTTGAAAGACATTTTAGTGTGAAAATCTGAGTTCCTTTTCTGAATATCAATTATATAATCTAAAAATGAAGCTACAATACCAAACCTTACAGCTTGGGAAAAGAGAACAAGAGAGAACTCAACATAGAAATAAGCTTTCTAAAATTCTAAAATTTTTGCTAAAACTGCTGTTATGTTTGGTTTGGATTATTACAGATTGATCAATCAGGGCTTTTTACCCTGAAATCATAAAAGACAACCTAACATTAAACTTTTAGTAAGATGGAAGTCATGAAATTTAAGTGTTCCTGTTCTGACTGCTACTAACTAGCTTGTCATTGACACTGAGCCTTATTTGCAGAAGTCTTACAACGTTGCTGCAGAATAAATCAGATAAGTGATGGGGGACTCTTAGCATGCTATGGTTATTATTCGTTTCAAACAATTCTATGGATTGAGTACATTACTGCATGAGGCTTAATAACTTAGGCTCTCTCAATGCACTGTTAAGGAACTTGGATGTTCGTATCTCCCTTAGGCAAGAAATCCTGATGTTGCAACCATCCTAATTTGATGACTGGAGATTTAATTTTTCCTTCTGCATTTATGATTCATTGTAAAGACAGTCCCAAGCGCTTGTTTAGGTCATCATATAATGAGTTTAAAAGCACATTCAAGTCTACCCACTTCTATTGGACAATGGTGAACATCAAAAAAGAAACTAAAGAAGCTAGGTTTCAAATACACATTCTTCTCAATTTCTCTCTCTAGCATGAACTAATTGGGATTCACCCTTGACCTTCAGGCAGACAGTTGGTTGTGCACAGCAGGGGACAAGGATGTTGTGAGATTGTGTAGAATTCCTTCAATCCATTCTCCTCTAGGCATCTTTGTTAAGCCTATCTGAACATAGGGTACACTTGGAATCCTGTTGTGGCTTAGACATTTAAGACCAGAGGCAATTTTAGACAGAGCAAGATGTGGTGACTATTGTGTTATCTGTATCCTCCTTAATAGAGGTTACTTTTTTTTTCTGTAGCAAAGGACACACACATATCTTTCAAGAGAGTTATACACTGATGAATTTGTTGGATCCCCACAACAACTCTGTGTATAGTCAAGGATAGTTATCATTCCCACTTTACAGAGATGGAAAATAAGGCAGACTGACTTGTTCAAAATTAATAGAACAAACAAGCAGCAAAACTATAATGGGAATTTAGGTTTCCCTGATTGGTTCTGTGCAATTTCTGCTTATTCTACTTTTGAATATAGGATCTGTGTTAAAGCTACCACTTTACAATGGTCTATGTAGACCAAAATGACAAAGCAAGTTCTCAAAAGTCCTTTCAACTTGTGTTCTTCCTACTAGTTGAGTCTTTATTTCTATACTAAAAAAACTCATTTTCCTGAATTACTTATATGAATTCCTTAATTCAGCACAATTATCAATTAATTTACTTAAAAGGTAGTTTGTATGATCCTTTCCCTTAAATGCAATTACATTCAAATGTAGATTGCATGCAATACTGAAAAGAAAATCACCCAGATAACACTGATTATTCATCGAGTTACCATGAAATATGGAGTGGATCCTACAATTACTAATGTAACTCCATTTATCTACATGATAATTCCCAACAATACTAAGTTCTATTGGCCATTTGTAGGTTGATATTGTTATATAGTACTAACAGATGTTAAATTAGTTTATAAAAACACCTAGGAACAACTGTAGCAGCAGATTGCTTGTAAGTAATAGGCAAGATTATAAATTCAGATAACATGAAATGCAATAGGTTTATACTGAGACAAAGAAAAAGTACATATAAATATTAGAGACAAGGTGTTGAATGGACCAAATTAAGATAAAACCAAAACAAATAGGTTCAATATAAGTTAATACCATTAATGATAAAGATAGTTCAGTAGGTACCTTCCTACAGGCAACTTCCATGCATCTCTCATCCATCTTTTGAGATGTTCGGTGTTATATATTCTTTTGAATTCATGATAGTGCTTTCCACATATAAATGCATATGTCATATATAGAAAATTAGCAATTCATGGAAAATGACAAATAATATTTGCATGAAAATTAGGGGTTGGTAAAAAGTTCCACATACCCTCAAACTCTATGAATAAGGTGTTTATTATAGTCAGTGAAGTTGGGATATTTCAGTTGTATTCTAATGGAAACACTAGTGCCACCTTCACATAAGGAACCCTGCAATATAATGAGGCTGGATTTGATTCCAATTTTATTTCTCTCCAGAGACTGTATTATACAATAAGAACAATAACAATAACACAACAAATGTATAAATACAAAACAAAATAAAAATAAAAAATAGAAAGCCTTTCTACCCTCCAGAAGTTGTTGCAGTCCACCTTAGCTTACATAAGATCGAATTTCTCAACCATAGTTATAGATTATTTGAGATAAACAATGGTATGAGGGAAGACATTTTGGAAGATGGTATTAATAGTATTTCACAGCAAAAATATGCCAGAATCTCTGATGAAAAATATGCATTCTTGCTGAAAATGGTTAACTAATAAGAATTTTTGACATCTGGATTTGTAGGGGAGAAGAGAGAGAGGTCCTTTTGGTGAGAAATTTGAAAAATGTGTACAGAGTAGATTTTAAACAGCATTTTAATTCTGTTCAGTAAAATCATTTATTACTCCTGCTACAAAAGAGCCAGGCCTGTTGATTCTCAATGCTTTTTAATGCATTGTGACTAGCATTACAATGACTGACGCAACACAGTGAGTGGAGGAAAAAGTTCTCTCTCCCTCTCCCTCTCTCTCCCCTTTCAATATGCTGGAAGAAAATGTCACAGACTCCATTGAAGGTAATAGGTTTAGATCACCATTACACTTTCTATTCAATGAGCTGAAGCTGTTTGAGCCATTTCTGTTGGAAAATTCACCTGTTTGAAAAGATTCATTTTATTCAATGCAGTAGAACAAAACAGCAGAGCAGCGAGCCTGCTACACCTCTGGCCTGTGCCATTCCTTCTTTCTGTTGCAGATGCATTCCAGTCCCAGCTATGCAGCCAGATCTAATTGAAATATATGGAAACTTCAGAAGCAGAGCCATTTAAAAAACATAGTAGACAAAGCAGGCATAAATTTTTGTTACCTTCTCCCTACTTTTCACATTCCTTCCTCCTGCTCCATCCTGAATACGTTGCCTTCCTACGCTCTCCTCCTGGGCTTCTTGGAACCCTCTGTCATCAGGCTCCATGCTAGGCTGCTCTTTGCAAGAAGCCCTGGCCCAGAGTCATTTCATTTCTTCTGTTATAATCGTCCTGGGACCAGCCTCATGATCTATGACTCTGCTAGGTGATTAAAATGATAACACACCTAGACTCAGATGTTCATGCAAATACTGGGGTAATGGCTTACGTTTTCCAGATACTCCAGCACATTACAAGATTCTCATCTTTAAACGTAATAAGAACCTCTTCCAAGAGCTTAGCAGAAAGAAACAGTTTAGTCCATCTTTCTGGAAACCTGATTCAAAGGTGTTTGGCAGCAGAATTGTGGCTCATTCCCTTACCAAATAAGTGATGTTGATAAGGGAAATATTGGGTGTGTAGGGGGGTTGGTCTTCAGTCAGTGCATTAACTCCATTAGTCTTGGGGCACTTGTGTAGCTCAATCGGTTAAGTGTCCAACTCTTGGTTTCAGCTTAGGTCATGATCTCGTGGTTCATGAGTTCGAGCTCCACGTCGGGCTCTCTCTTCTCTCCACCCCTCCCCTGTTTGAGCTCTCTTTCTCTCTCTCAAAATAAATAAATAAACTTAAAAAAACTCTATCAGTCTCTCTACTTCCACTTTTATTAATCTGGTATTTTTTCAATTTTTATGTGAAGTAATATGTAGATGCAGTTTCACATCCTCTCTCCAAACAGATAGAAGTCTGATCTAAAACATTACTGGAACCAACACCAGGTTTCTGTTCTTGAATCTGAAAATGCACAGTTGTATGAGTTGGTTATAGCCTTTATTTTAAAAGGCAATATGCCTGGTGGTTAACACCCAAGTTCAATCCACAAGTAGGTTTTGCGTCTCAGGTTGGTGACTCAGAAATATGACCATAGCAAGTTAATGTTATGGCTTTGTTGTTTAATCTGCCAAATCTCTAGATACTTTATGGTATTTATGGATAAAATGCTTACTTCAGAGTTGTTGCAGAGGTGGAAATTAAAATGACATATGTAAAGCACTTAAAGTCTTAGCAACTATCTCACTTTGTATATAACTGGGTTTTTAAAAATTATTTTACGCTTTTATGATTGAAATAATCAAAATGATCCAGCCCCTAAGAAGTTTATAATAATGTACTTGTCAGAATTCTTTCATCTGATGAACAATGGTCACTCTGAGTTTAGGGCTGTCACATTGAAGAGTACAAATGGAGTTGTGGGGGCATATGAGGGAAAATGGAGACAGATGCAACAGGCCCCCACTTTCTCCCAAGATCGACATTGATAGAACACGTAAGGAACACAATCTGACCAATCAAGTGGCACCTAAAACTTAGTTATTAAAAAGCACTTTGGCATTATCATCGTATGAGTGATGTTTATACTGTGTAAGAGATCATTAAAAGTTCAGATTCCAAAGCACTGGCATCCTTAGGCCCTCAAATCATTTAGTCGAGCAAAGAGAATTCTCATGCTAATGAGGGCAAAAAATTGGATTCCCCAGTTTACAGAGTATACCAAACTGAACAAAATTGTCAGCATAACATTTAAATTACTTTTTTGATAAGCTTGGCTATTTACAAATCATCAGACAATTACATCTTCCAAAAACTATTTAGCATCAATTCATTCTGCCTTTTCAACAGTGCACTTGACTAATTCCAAATAAATTGAAAAAAATTACCTTGCAGATTGCAAGAAACTGACCAAAAACAATTGCTGGGGTTTTAAATTATATATTGTTGGGCAAAAGATTTTTCCTTTGCTTCATCACCCATGTTCCAGACATTAACTCTTTAGAAAAGAGGGAAAGGCAGAGAATGAACACATGACCTAAGGCCAAGCTCCATTTTAAGAATTGCTGTTATGGTGCGCCTGGGTGGCTCAGTCGGTTAAGCGGTCAACTTCAGCTCAGGTCATGATCTCACAGTTCGTGGGTTCGAGCCTAGCGTCAGGCTCTGTGCTGACAGCTCAGAGCCTGGAGCCTGCTTCTGATTCTGTGTCTCCCTCTCTCTATGACCCTCCCCTGTTAAACAATTTTCATGATCATTTAAACATTCCATTCCATCCCAAGGTATGAGGTCATTCCCTAACATGCCCTCGGCATTAAAATTCATGATTATTAATTAGAAATTAGAACTCACAGGATGATGCTAATATTTAGGGGATCCAAAGATAGGCTGTAAGAATCACAGCATTTTCTAAAAAAAAGAGATAGATCATGAAGTTGACTCCTCTCCACAGACACTTAGAGATGCGTGGTACTCCACTCCTTAAGACACCTACGGAGGTCTCTCTTGAAACCTGTTGTGGGGAAAATATCTGTGAGGGAGAAATTTCCTCCTGAAATCACCTGATTTGAACAACAATTCCATCTAAGGAAGCTCTGAGGTTGGCAAGCAGTACTGGCTTCTGGGAAACAAGCACAATAAATGCTGTCTTAATGCACACAGATCGCAAGTGTACAGACTGGGTCTGAAATGTTTTGTATTTAAATACAGGGTACCTCTCTTATTCAAACTCTGTTTTAGTCACCTCCACAATCAGCTGACATTTATTCCGAGCAGGTGTTTTTATTATGTTAGCTTCAGTATTCCCTAATGAGAAAAATAAGCCTTTTCACGTAAAATTAAATAACCATATATAATATAAACTCAAATATCACTTGTAAATAGTCCATGATTTCTTTTTTGTCTGGGCTCTTTTCTGGAATTCTCCATGTGCCTTTGGAAATGATGGCCTTGCCCCCATGAAGACTGAAATGGCTGCACCGACAAGTTGTAATAAGTGAATTCCCTTGATTCAGTGCACACCTTCCACATAACCTTGTCCTTGAGCATGCCTGTCCTTGTCTGCTGTTTTAATCTGGTGTGGTGTTTGGTGTAAACTACTCATGATGAATTCTTCTTGATCAAAGAGATGGGAATGTCAAAAGCCTTGATAGATATAATGTCCATCAAAGATGGTTTAAAATCCAGTCCAAGAAAGAAATTCACAGGGTATGGAAAGCAGAGATAGAGCTGTGAGAGACATAGATAAAAAAGCCACCTCCCACATGAACTTCTCTGGGTTCTAAGCTGCTCCCACAGAAAAGAAGGGCTTCTGAGGTGTAGGCAGAATGATACATCACACTTTTATCCTGTAAATCAGGGTCTTGTGGGGACTTGAGAAAGGTGAAAAGATTGCCATTGCTTCCGTTCATCTCTTCTATCAGAGGATGACATTACAGGACAGTGATTAAGTAAAGAGGCATTAACAGTCCAGTGGCCAAAAATCCTCCACTGAGGACAGTTTTGGGCAAAAGTAATTAATTTGATTTACAACAGCGACTGGTCCTAGAATACACTTGAGCCTCCTGTCTCTCTGTAATTGCTAAAAAGAAAGAGAGAGAGAGAGAGCACACAGAGACACATTTTAACCCTTTGTTATTTATAGTACCGTTGTCATTCTTACCTTAGTAGTTATTTTATCCACTATATGGTCCTAGGTTTAATTTCATTCAAAAGTCATAACAGTGCCTTAGCTAAAGTGCTTACAACTGATCATTAATTTAGTTTCAGGGCATGAATACTAAAGAAAAAAGATACCAATTAAATTTCAATTGGCTATTTTTTAAAGCTGCAAACAGCAGAATCCCCATTTCAATTTAATTAACTGAGAGAGAGCTAAAGAAAAAAAAACTTGTACTTTCATATTTTGTACTTAGATTCTATATTTTTCCAAATAATTTCTTCTCTAGATAAAACAGGAATTGAACATCAAAAACCAATAAGAAAACAAATAGTATTGGCTACATAAGACAGTTACTATTGCCATTATTACAAATTTGTAATATATTTTTCCACGAACACAAACAATAACCTCTGTGATAGTGGAGCATACTCTATTTTCTTTCTTGTTTAGTTTGAAGCCACCTAGAAAGACAGAGGTCTGTGCTTCCCATACAGCTTGAAAATTTGTCAAACCAGACCAGAGAGAAACTCAAAAATGACATTTTTCAGCGCATGAAAGAGAGGTTATTCCTTGTGGAGGACAGAATATTCATCTATTGATAGAAAGTGAAGTACAAGAAAAGGAAGGAAACAAATACAGAAAATTATTTTCCTTTAAGCCATAAAGCTTATTTTCTTTCTTTCTTTCCACAATTTGATTTCCTGCCAGGTCAAAGCTAGCTTTATGTTGAGGTAGAGAGTTCACAACAACTGAACACCGTGATACGAAGGTTACAGGACTCGTCTTTGACCTAAAACCATACTGCAATTTCTGCCATCACCACTCTCTTGTAAGAAGTACTCTAAATGCAAAAGTCTTACTAGAAATGTGAAGTCACAGTAACTTAACATCAGTTTGGCTCCCGGGTACCTATAGTAAGGAGCTGATGAAGTAGTTGTTTCTGTTAAGAGTTCAATTAGAAACATCTCTGGAAGGTGTGTTACTGTTTTTAGGGTAGTGGAGGGGGGCGTAAGGCACAGGTGTTTGGATTTAAAGATGAGGAAACAAGCAACAGTAGAATTTTAAAAAATTCTATCATATCTATCTATCTATCATCTATCTATCTATCTATCATCATGTATCTACCTATGTCCCTAAAGAAAGAGAAAAGAAACTTTGTCTGCAATGTTCGACACTGAGCACATAGAGAACATGGTGGATGAATTGATATATTTGGAGATTGATAAAAAAAAAATAATGTGGACCCACTCTCAGTAATCTTATACCTTGTTTCACAGTTGTCAGAATTTCAGTGTAAAAACAGAACTCAGTCTCTAAGCTCTGTTATGAGAAGTGGTGTTTTCAGTGCCCAAAGTCTGCAGGGGTCTTTCTTCCTGGAAGAAGATAGCTAATACTAGAAGATGGAGATCCCGCCCCCTTTATGCCATGGGGCTGTGACAGCCTTACTTATCTAAACAGTTCTGCAAATATTTGTTGAGCCCCTTTAATGCTAGGTTCCACTCTAGACACTCGGAATACATCAGGGAACAAAGCAAAGCCCCTGCTAGACCAGGGAGAGAGACAACAAATGGATCAACATGAAAGTATGTCAATGAGAGAAGGCTTGGGAGAAAAGAAAAGCTAGGTGAAGGGACAGGCAGCTAGGGCAGGGCATGCAGATTCTTTTAGAGAGGTTAACGAAGGTCTTCCTGAAAGGGTTTGGTCTAAGAAGAGAACTGAAGGACTTGAAGAATCCGGTGTGGATTCTGGAAGCACTGAGGCCTGTGGCAGAATGAGCTTGAAGTTTCTCTGGGTGTACTAAGGAGGCAATTGCATCCAGAGCACGGGGTACAAGGGGGAGGGTTGTAGAAGGTGAAGGTCAAGATGTAGGGGCTTTGGAAGGATATGGAAGAGGAAACTGGATTCCACCCAGTGGGTTTGGAGTAGTAGTAAGAACTTTGCTTTGCTGGTGTGAGAAGAGAAACTATTGTAGAATTTTGAGCTGAAGATGAGCTGATGTGAATGTGAATGATATTTATATCTACATCCTGGACCGTTATGAAAATGAAAAGAGATAATGCCCGAAAAGCCAGCATACAAAAATTGCCAGCAGGCTTGTTCAGTGCCTGCTAAGTCTAAATATACAAAGTGTAAAACCTGTTCCAAGTGCTCATCTGCTTTGTTAGTGTTCTTTCCCATGTGGGCTTTATCTCCCAACTAACCTATATACACCTTGAAAACAGGCCTGTTTTGTTCCTTTCTTTCTGTAAAGGAACCTAGATTTGCATACAGTGGCTGACTTCAAATTTTTGTGACTTGATTGGTTAGTATAGATATTAATAAAAATATCTAAATGTTAGACATCAGCCCCCAGTGCAAGCAAGTCTTAATGTCTGTGAGAAGGAACGTACAGGCAAGGCTGAGAACAGTCTCCTTGTGAAGAATCAGAGCAGTCCATCCCCTGATAATTATTCACTCAGAGCCTGATTCCCCAAGGTCTTTGTTTTCCAAATCATCCTCAAAGTACTGAGCAAGAAACTGGCTATCATTTTAAACAATATGGTTTAAGATTGTTTAATGACTCTGTGAATGAAAAGAAATAATCCCACAGTCCATATTAACATTTTTACACATTTATTGAAAATGTTGCTCCTCTTGCCTCGTTTCAGAACCACGCGCTTTCATTTGAAGTTCTTCTTTCTGAATTAGGTCAAAATATGTGGTGGCTACCCTAAGTGTGCTCAGAAGGGCTGAGAGGACGCAGCAGACATAGGAGCTGCACCCCTGCCTGGGGCCACGGGTGATAGCAGGGAGAACACTGCATCTCAGGCAGAGGATGCAAGCTCCAGCCTGGCCTTTGCCACATTAGGCACCAGGACCCCGGGTGGGCATTGTTGCCCAGTTGCTTCAACTATAAGAACAGGTGCATATGCCGCATAAAAATCAGAGAGATGTAGTGATAACCAAGTGTCAAAATGTGTAAAAAGTCAGGGTGCCCCATCCCCCAAAGAAAGCATATATGGACACTTCTAATTAGACATACAAAAGTGCAGGTAATAAATACTATAGTAAATTTTTTAAAGAGTGAATAGTATGCACTGTAGTAATTTGACACAGCTCCTTGAAGCAGGCAAGCTCTAAAATGAACTGAAGATGGGGCACCTGGGTGGCTCAGTTGGTTAAGCGTCCAACTTCGTCTCAGGTCATGATCTCACAGTCTGTGGGTTCGAGCCCCGCATCGGGCTCTATGCTGACAGCTCAGAGCCTGGAGCCTGCTTCAGATTCTGTGTCTCCCTCTCTCTGCCCCTCCCCCACTCACTCTCTGTCTCTCTGTCTCTCTCTCTCAAAATAAAATAAAGACATAAAAAAATTTTTTTATGAACTGAAGAACGACAATTTTCCAATTTTACTGTGTAATTCAATATCATGATTTTGGTGAAGTCACTCTTTAGCTTCATCTGACTTGCTCACTTTGTCTTTTATCTTGGCCTTTACTTTTTAAGAGTTCCAGATACAGAGGGACACCTGGGTGGCACAGTCAGTTAAGTGTCTGACTCTTGATCTTGGCTCAGGTCATGATCTCACAGTTCTTGAGTTCAAGCCCCACATCGGGCTCTGCGCTGATGGTGCAGAGCCTGCTTGGGATTCTGTCTTTCCCTCTCTCTGCCCCTTCCCTGCTTGGGCTCTCTCTCTCAAAATAAATAAATCAACTTTAAAAATTTTAATAAAAAAGAATTCCAGGTACAGATTACATCCTATTTTTAAAATTAATTAAACCAAGAAGATCTTACTTGCTCTTTGACTTATTTCTTATATATGTTTTTTTTTTCTTTTTTCCAAACATTATTTAATTTTCTTTGTCTCCTTTTCAGTCAGTGTTTCTTGATCCTGCAGATTCAAGGCTGTGCCACACATGGGTATCACATGCCCTTAGAAATTCGTCCAGAAGTTCTAGTTTGTATCAGCACTGTCTTACCTCTGGCAGCCATTTTGCACTTCATGCTTCCCTCATTAATGTGCTAGAAATGTAGCTGATTGCCTCTGTGGCCCCTTAATTACAGACAATTAAAAGTTGCTGGGTTACCATGGGGATGACTGATTACCCAGCGGAGTTCACATTTGAGAAGATGAACCCTCAATAGTCCTCTTGCATGAGAAACAAGGACTTAGCCCTCAGGCCCCTTTATTTCATTCCCACATACTTGGAAGTTACCTAAGCTTTTATTAAGATAGGAACTTCAGGTCCCTTTATGAATGGAGTCATACTCCAAAACAATTTCTCAAGTGTCTCTTTATCCCTTCTCTGAGGTCTCTTCTTGAATCTGCTATCACAGAATGGTAGAGATAGAAAGCTAGTTAAACTAGTTTAGCAAGTCAGCCAACTGTTTATCATTGCAGTCTGAACATATCTGAGATTCAGGGAGAGAGCCTTCCAGTGATTCCCCTGTCTTCTTCTTCCTTGTCCTCCGTCCAGTTTGTATTAGCTTATATGCAGCATAATGTACACTGTACCTATTTGCCGCTGTCTTCAGCTGACAAAGGCAGGCACAAATTATTTCCCGACTTCTATTTTTGCCCCGTGGTCTAGCTGCTTTTGCCTAGACTGCTCCCTATCTTTGATAAGTGACCGCAGTAAGGAGAAGATGGAGAAAAAGACATTTTAATTCTTCCATTTAGTCTGATTTTTTAAAATACCAACTGATCCGATTCTTCCTCCTAGCGCTTATATTATTTCTCCTTATTTTGCTTTCGTGAACTACTTTCCATCGAAGAGAATCTTCCTTAGAATGTCACTGTTACCTCATCAATCAGTAACACATAGATATACAGTGCCTCAACTTCCTACTTGGCCTGCCCTCTCAAAGCTCTGTGACAGGCTGAGGTTTCCGCCCCCTATAGCTGGATCTGTACACTGATTGGCTGTTGTACTCCCCGTGGTTTTTCAGCCAATCCTAGGATACAGAACCCCCTAGGGGGGAATTCTGTCATACCCAGACAACTCCAAAAAGGTTTTGCCTTTGTTAAGTTACTTAAAAGATATCTAAGTACTTTATATTTAAGTACTTTTACCTCAAAAGGCGGTTAGAGGCCCTGTGGGCCCCTCTTAGGTCTATGTATGAAAATTCACACTTGTTCCTCATTTATTTGCCAAGACTTTGGTCCTTGCTATTTTCAGTAAATTCTATCTTCACGAGTTCCAGGTAGGTTCCCATTATGATTGTGGCTGCCTAAACCATTAATTAACAAAGTGGCTCCTCTGTTCTAATATTTGTCTTGCACTCCTGTGGCACTGGGCCCCATGTTAAGAACAGAAATAAATCTTTCTGGAGGCTCCTGGGCCTGGCATTGGGGGCAGAGGAAGATGGGTACACTTAGAGAAAGATCTCATATTGTCTAAATGGACTGCATGTAATATTTCATTGATAAATTGAACCACAGAATAAACCTTACCCTCTGTAGTAGTTAGCACTTTGTTTTTCAATTTTTTATTAGAATTTTAGAATATCTACTTAATCCCAGTCATTCTTACCATCCAAAATGCCCGGCTTAAAGGGGTGAGAATGGTAACCCACAAATGCATTCAGCCCCGGGGGAATAAGAGAAAGATGTATTCAATTTATTCCCTACATTTCTTCTCCTTCCTCCTACCGCTGTGTAAGTTACTCACAAAAATACATTGCATTTAGATTCTAAAAAAATTGATTATTATTACAGTGATATTCTCAAATGCACCCTGCATGTAACACCCCAGCAGTCTTTGATTGATTTGCTACCTTAAAAATAAAATAATCTTAATAATTTTTAAAACCAATAAGCAGAAACTAATTTCAAGAGTCTGCTCTGTGCATGTTAGATCCAGGGTATGGCACTTAGTATTTTCCACAGATAATGGAAGCATAATAGGTGTGAAAGGCTGACAATTTGGACTTTGCAGGTGGTGAGGAAAGGGTCACTTGTGAGGCCACCTGTCCTTTGTTCATGTGCAGCACAGCCATGTTTCAAGTAGTCCTGGGGTAAGGTTCCCTCGCACTGTGCTCTCAGCAGGACGCTAGCCTGACCTGTAGAGACCACCTCGGAGAGCGTGTGTAGTTCACTTTCTAGGACCGGCTCTGTCCTTGATCTCTGCGCTGTGACTGACATCAAGGTGACCAATTAGTGGGCACCGTGACGCTGTTTTCTGTGATGTTGTAAGGGCACTGAGGTCACGGCGATTCAGGCCTTGCTAAATCCCAGGAGGCTGCACAAAGCCATGTCTCTGAAGTCTGACTTCAACACAGCATCCCACAAATGAAGGCATGGCTCCTTTTTTGAACTTGACCAGGAACCTGCTTGCTGAGCCGGAGAGTGAAATGCAGCTGCTACAGCAATTTTGAATAGTAAAGACATTTGCTGATTGCCAAAACCGGGCTTTACCCTGTGATGAGGTAAACCGGGTCATTCTCAAGGGGAGATGAAGGCAAGACAACTAGGAAAGAAAAGGCTGCTTTCACAGTGTGAGGGCCTGGAGGACTGTGAGTGAGTAAGCACATATACACGTTTTCTTTTACCTTCCTTCTCCACTACACAGCTTGCCAATATTTATTTTACATCAGGGTGACACTCATGGAATCTTACTGCGTGTCTCTTTAAAATCTGCAAAGAGCTTTTGCCACTCTAAACAGCCGTGTGAGTTAAAGAGATGAATTATCTTTAAGTATCTGATGAAGGAAATGAAGACTTCTAGAAACCCACCCCGTCTTAGTTTCTCCACTCATTTGTATTCTTTGCTCCAATTGTTGGCATCAGAACCAGGCCAGCCCAGTAAGCCCAGGGAGCCCAGGATGAGGAGCTGGATGATTCCCTGACTGGAAGGCCAAAGTATCAGCAGGCAGGCAGCCCTGGGAGTGTGAGGCAGGAGGCCGGAGGCAGCTCTGATGATCAGAGTCTGGCATATGGAAGATCAGAGAGTAACAGCACACACAGGTCAAGGAGCAGTCCAAAGGGGGATTTTTAACCTATAGACAGACCAGTTCTATGATCTGTTTTATTCTACTGAGAGACAATGGCTCTGGTAGGATTGACAGATTTAGCAAATAAAAATATAGGCCACCAGTTACATTGAAATTTTTGATAAATAAAAATGAATTTAAAAATTTAGTATCAGTCTGTCCCAAATATTTCATGAGACATACTTATACTAATATATATATATATATATATACACATATTCCTATATATCAATACATGTGAATATTCATTCTTTCCCTGAAATTCAAATTTAGCCTGGTGTCTTGCATTTTATCTGGCAGCTATAGGTCCACACTGGGGTAAGGAAAGAAATGGAACTGGAAGAGTTCCTACAACAACTGGTAAAAGTTGTCAGTCAGTGGTGGGGAGCAGGCAGAGCCAAGCATATGAAGACTCTGAAATTTCCAACACTGCTTTATATCACATGAAGTTTTATTATTCTCTTACTCTGTTTTCTTCTTCATAAATAATGTATAGAAAACTGCAACTCAGCTATTATTGACATGGAGATCACTTGACCTAGTACACGGTCAAAGCCAGTTTACAGCCTCTACTACTTCCTGTTTTCTTTGCTTCTTCCTCTCCTGTCCAGAGCCCCTATAGTTTTTGGGCTTTTTTTTTTTTTTTTTATTTTGGCTCCCACTTCCTCAACCATGTTTTAGGCATTCCTTTCTCACCACACACACACACACACACACACACACACACACACATTTGTAATCTGTTCAGTGTCCCTTTCGTCTCAATTTCCTATGAAGTGGCTGAAGCAAATTCTGTAGACCAAGTCACGCCAAGTCTTAATGGATGATAATAGTTTGAATTGCCAACACACAATTAAGGCTCTTCATATCTTGAAGGAATGGGTAAAGTGTGAATCTCTAGTAGCCAATGAGAGGATGTTTTAAGTTTAGGGAGACCTTCGCTGTTTCTCAAGTCAGGTTATATTGAAGGCACCTTGGAAGTAGAAATGGCTCTGCCTTCAGGGAGGAGGAAAATCTTTGGAGTCTGGGGTTCCATTTAGACTAACTTCCAAATGATAGACTCTGTTTTCCAAGGAAGCTAACATATAGCCACACGTACTTAGATCCTTTGGCCTGCTTCATGAGCTCACGACTCACACATTTCCTCAAATTCTGATACTGCCTATCTGGATGACAATATTGCAAATAGCTGCTCCCCTGTCCCCGTCACTGCACATTTCCAAAAAAAATAAAAGGAAAGAGAAAGAAAGAAAGAAAGAAAGAAAGAAAGAAAGAAAGAAAGAAAGAAAGAAAGAAAAGGAACACTGTCACTTGAATGTACCCCAACGGGAAACACATGAATCTAGTTATAATATAAAAATAACTCCATGATTTTCGGATGAGAAAGGCTACAAAATGTGCAAATGCCAAGTGTCATTATAATCACAGAGTTCATCTTGCTAAAGAAGCTCATAATTTCTCAGACATTTACAACAGCTATCTCAGCCCCCATGAAGATGAGTTATAATCAGATGCAACCACAGGCCATTGTCTCTGAGCCAAACTCAAAGGCTCTCTCCATTAAAAAAAATACCAACATTATTCATTTGTCTTTATTTTGTGTAGTGATTATATCTGGGGAGCAAGACACCAGACCAAAATATCACACTCCTCTCTGAGGCTGGGCTGCTGCTGCTGCATTTTAATCTAACAGCATATTGCTGCTCTGATTGGCATTTGTGTGGAGAAAGGAATAATAATATCCATTTACAACTGCAAATCTCTTTCTTATCCCTCTTGGCTATTGACCCTTTCTCTCTTCTCTCGATTTGTCTGTCTTCTTTTCCTGTATCTTTCCTCCCTACCGTACTCTCCTCTCCTCTCAGTGCCTTCTTCCTTCTTGTCTTCTCTTTCTCCTCTCTTCCCTCCTTCTTTCAATGTGCTGGTGCTGTGACCCTCATCCATAATCCCAGGGGACTGTTTTTAACTGACAACTGAATTGCCAATGTGAGTTTCCAGTACTCCTGTTTATTTTCAGTCTGGGCTGTTTTGGGTAGGATTTCAAACTGTATTTATAAAAAGGGAGAAAATGAGCCCATTAATCTCCTTTGCTTTCTCTATTCCAGCATGCTCTATTTCTTCAAACTATTTTTTTTCTTTCTCTGAAATAGACTTTGAAAATAGACTTTGGTACCAATAAAATTAACCTGATCAAGTTGTGTCAGCTGGAATTCCAAGATGTGCAGAGTCCAATTAATATCCCTATCCCCGTCATGGGACCACTCTGGCATGTCTTATATAGGTGAGAGCCACTGGGAAGAGGTAACTTTGCATGGGACAGCCCTCTAAGAGGTAGACTTTTGTCCCAGCTAGTCCTTGCCCACATGTTTCTGTGGCTTCATATTTTGCTCTCCCCCATGTCAGTAGGTCCCTCTCACTTATTCAAAGCCTTCATTCCTGTACCACCATTTTCTCCTTGCTATTAGACCATTTCTGTAAATCTCAGTACATCATAATCCTAAAGGAAAGCAAACAACAACAACAAAACAAGCCTCCTGGATACTCATCTCCTGCTCCAGCCACTGTCCCATTTCTCTACTCCCTTCAGAGCAACCCTTCCAGAAACACTTTTTTTATGCTGCATAATATTCCATTATATATTTGTGTATACATACATATACAAACAAATGTATATAGGCATGCACACACAACACATCTTTTTATCCATTCATCCATTGATGGATGCTTAGGTAGAAACATTTTTATAATAATAGTGATGGCCTCAAGAATGGCATCATTATATTGGTGGTGGTTGAACATGGTCACAGAAGTACTAGTGGGATTGGACTGGGGGGTATTGGTTATCTGTCTAGAGCAATTTATCCAATTATTTCATCTGTGTTTTTCAATATATTACATATGACCTATCTTCTTATCCAAAGTTGATTTAATAGCGTAGAAACCCATTTCTTGCAAAATCAGGTACTGGCACATAAAGAAGGTTACTTTCAGGGCTGCTGGGTTTTGAGGTGTGCTTGTCACAGGGGCAAAGGTATTGCCCAGGGCTGCTAAACTCAGGAGCCCTGCCTCTGCTCCTGGCTTCTTCTCCACTACTCTTATCAAGCTGTCGCTTCATGTTGTCAGTGTTCCTCCTGCTTCTAATCTGTTGTGAACTGAGAAAACAAAAACAAGTGTGCTGAAGCTGTGTCTAAAATAAGACCAAGGAGGGTGTAAGTGAAGACTGCAAGAATAACAAGGAATTTTGAATATTTAAGACCTCTTGCTTTCCCAGTCTCCCTCACTAGGAGCATACTCCCTTACTGTTATGTCACATATGGTCTCATGCCTGGGTGTTCATGTCACGCTCAGTATCATATAACTGACTAGAGATCCAGTATTCAGATTCCATCCCAACTCTTAATTTCCCATGAGTCCTACAACCCAGATTAATCTCCCATCCTCTCAGGTACAATAGCTTTAAATGTCTACAATGTGTTGGCACTTAGTGCAGACTTTCTTATATCTTTATCTTTCTCTAAATTTATATAGTCTGTACAAGTAATTTATAGGTTCTTTGAGTCAGAGATCACTTTTTTGGTTTGGTTTTGTTTTACTTTATTTGTTTTATGTATTTATATCTACCTTGTTCCCAAAAAGATTTTAGATAACTAATAAAATCACTCAAAATTCTGTAAGACAAATGCATAAAGTGAAAAAAAAATAAGAAGACACGAAGTCATGGTAGAAAATAAAATGAATTCAAGGACGAGAATAATACACACAGGTGTTTGCTCTGAAGATCTCTACAGTATTTTATTTTTATTTTATTATTTTATTTTACTTTATCTTATTTTGAGAGAGAGAGAGAGAGAGAGAGAGAGAGAGAGAGAGAGAGTGAGCGAGAGCGGGGGAGGGGCAGGGTGAGAGAGAAAATCTCAAGTAGGCTGCATGCTCAGGGCAGAGCCCAACACAGGGCTTGATCCCACAACCATCAGATCACCACCTGAGCAGAAATCAAGAGGCAGATGCTTAACCAATTGAGCCACCCAGGTGCCCATCTCTACAGTATTTTAAATGGCTTGTTGTATGTCTCCTCTTTCTAACAGCCAATCCAGAAATAGATTAATGGTCAGGTACTTAACTGATATTAGATGTAACACAGGCAAACAAATAACCAAACAAACAAAAAGTCTAGTTGCTCTGAGAAAGCCTACTTATTTCTCATTTTCAAGGAAAAAAAAATATCTCCAGAGGTCTTCATAAACCTAAGGTTGTGTCAAGCAGTGAACAAAAGTTTAATTTAGTGTGTAGCACCTACACATTAAATATCAGCCAAAAGGTTGATATGGCTATTTTGTATATTGTTCTTGGGCTCAGACTGAGGCACATGATCAAGGATTAGGTTTTCTACATTGTTACACTCACATTGATTCAGAGCATTGATAGAAACAATATTCAAAGGAAAAACAAGCTGCCTTGTGCCCCTGGAAGAAGCCAGCACAAATTGAACACACACATACACACACCCTGTGAATGTTCATTTCAGATTAGTTTGTGCTTTTATTTGGCTCTGAGAGTAAATGGGACATTTCTAATGAGTGCTCATCATTTTGGCAGCCAGACTACGCACAGATGATATGAGCCGCTAACCACCAGGGACAATGTTTGCCCAGATGTGACTCTATCTTATGCTACAAAGCATTGTAAATGTCAACCCCCTGGTTGGTATGCAATTCTCCATTTACCGTACACAAAGCCTGCTAAAGAACAAAAGGTGCCAGATATGGATGTGTAAATCATTATAATGGGACCAACAGATCAACAACATCACCCCTTAGAAATAGGATCGCCTGAGGTCACGCTTCTTAGATCAGTAGCCCCTTTTCAAAATGTCCTTTTTTGTTTGTCCTGTTTTTCAAGAGGCACCACGGGCTTTTTGTAATTAAAGTTGTATTGATTTTGTATTTTTAAAAAAGGATTATAAAAAGACTAGCATGAAGCAGAACAAAGGCAGATAATGGATGGTAAACATGAGAAAAGATAACAGTCCAGAAATGTGCTCATAATAATTCTCATATACCTGTTCACTAAAGTGGATTCAGATACCAATTTGTTTTGGATGGCACCCTGTGTACCAATAGTTTTCAATAGTGATCCTAGTCAGGGACTCCCATTGTCTATAACAATTATAATCATAGGATTTTTATCTGCAAAGTTTTTTATGTTTAATTACTTGTTAATAGCAAGTACAAGTTTATTTACTTGTTAATTTTTATTTATTTATTCATTTATTCATTCATTTAAAGAGAAAGAGTGAGAGGGGAAGGAGCAGAGAGAGAGAGAGAGAGAGAGAAAGCAGGCTCCACGCTCAGCCCAGAGCCGAACTGGGACCTGATCCCACCACCATGAGATCATGACCTGAGCCAAAATCAAGAGTTGGATGCTTAACCGACTGAACCATCCAGGTGCCCCTATAAGCAAAGGTCTTAATTCATCTTAAAGATATATTTGTTCTAGGATCACAAATATACTGGTTGAAGCCTATGAACTGATGAAAAACTATCTAGAACTTTAGAAACCTCCTTTCTTCCAGTGTTGTTGTTCACCCACAGAATGGCCAGACTGCCATTATCCTCAGGAGGCATATTAAGGGAATGATTAATTTTGCTATAGTAGCAACAAAGGTGATTGGGGAGTACTAAAGAGAAAAACCTGACCCCTTCTGCAGCTCTGTTCTCAGAGTTGACTATAACTCTCAGTACATTTTTGGATATTAATTATAGGGCTGAAATACAAACAAAAGAACCTGTAGATAGAAGGAGGTCATCAGAATAGATGTACCAGAAATTTCCCTGTCTCCCAACTACCTGAAAATACCTCCTGAGTTACATCTACAGTTATCCTAAGGGTATTTCACTGGTCTGCTCAGTCTGCTATGTACTATGCAATGTCTGTGTGATGTCTGCCATATTCTTTTTTTAAATTTTTT
Source organism: Cryptoprocta ferox (assembly GCA_028646485.1). NCBI lineage: Eukaryota > Metazoa > Chordata > Mammalia > Carnivora > Eupleridae > Cryptoprocta > Cryptoprocta ferox. The sequence goes on along the minus strand of CM053566.1, from coordinate 55,076,508 downwards.
AATGTTTTTATTTATTTTTGAGAGGGAGAGAGAGAGAGAGAGAGAGAGCATGAGCAGGGGAAGGTCAAAGAGAGAGGGAGACACAGAATCCGAAGACAGGCTCCAGGCTCTGAGCTAGCTGTCAGCACAGTGCCTGACACAGGGCTCAAACCACAAACTGTGAGATCATGGCCTGAGCCGAAGTTGGACGCTTAACTGACTGAGCCACCCAGGTGCCCCTGTCTGCCATATTCTTTATGCTTTTCTTATTCTATCTTACCCGAGTTATGTTGCATGTCTGAGGAAGGCATAAGGGGGTCTTACTGCTGCCATGATGATCATGGCCGATCACAATAATGCCATGTCTGGGATGATAGGGCTAACTCCTACTACATCCAAAGTCACTCAACAGTTCCTCATCTGGGTTACTTTCTAAGATGATAAGGAGATTGACCATCTTTGCCACATTTCCTCAACATTTCTCATCTTGACCTGGTTCCTCATGTGACATCAGTAACTTCATTGGCTATGCTTAGGCACCAAGTCATGGAGCTAAACCAAGTTCAGAAGTCATGCTGCTCTATTTGTTTTCTGTTTTCCCTGCTCTTTACTATCCTCCCCTCCCCTTACTCCTCAGGGCCCTAGGCTTTAGAGCCTTGTGCAAATCAATTCAGATAAATGAATTGTTGTTATTTGAAACTGTTTGTATAGGAGATTGGAACTAAAGAGAAAATGAGATGTTAGATTAGCAATGGTTTCCATACAGCTATTTGTTGCTTACCAGCTAGCATACACAATGTACATTTGACTAAGACAATCAGATGGGATACTTGGAATAGCTAAATGAAAGTGATTGATGTGATACGTGGGAGAATTGCAAGGGAAAACTTTAGCATTTTGAGTTAGGAAACCTGTGATCTAGGTACAACTCTGCTACTAACTAGTTGTGGGATCCAGGGAAATATCACTTACTTTTCTGGGCACAAGTTTCCTATTTCTATTAAATGTATGAAAATAGAATCTCTCAGTACTTCCAGCTTTCTGCTTCTAGGTGAATGAATTTCCATGTTGATTCTTTGATACCAAGCAGGGGTATGTTTTCTAGATGCATCTCTGAAAACTTGCTAGGTCCTAAGAGGAAAGTCCATAAGCAATCACTAAACCAGTGTTTAAGAAATATCTGCCTCAAACAAGGTCTTAAGCAAAATGCCATGGAGAATTCAATGGTTTTTAAGACACAGTCTTTTCTGTAAAGTGACTTTAAGAGATAGAAGAGTCATGAGTGTAATGAAGTCAACATGTGACTCTTGAAGCCAAATGGGTGCTTTGGTGTGATTGGTGGGAGAGGTTCTAGGATTTGAAATTGGACCCAGTAGGATTCCAGGTAGAGGGAAGAAAGTGAGCAAATGCATTGGTGGGAGAGTATCAATAGGACGAGCTGGAGGTGATTTTTCAGAAGAAAGTGCACTTGTCTTGTGGCAGGTCAAGGAATTCCAAGGGAAGACATTTGGAGTTCATTCTATTCCACCTAACAAGCAATCAGGGTTTCTGCTCTTGCCATGGAGAGTGAACAACTGCATTCTTGAGATAAAGATTTCCCTGTGAAGATAGAATGTTGATTCCTTATTAACCTTTAAAATCTGAGGTGAAGCTGAGAAAATCTGACTTAAAAAATAAAGCAGTGACATCACCAGAATCTTTTAAAAACATCTATGAATGTCTGTAGTTTGAAAAAGCTCATGGGGGGCCTCTTCTCAGGCAGGAAGAGATGAAGAAACAAACATGAATATAAACTCTACATTTGGTTTGTGCCTTGAAGCCATTGGCATTAATTAAGATTCTATGGCTTCCAAACAATTATGACATAATTAAAGTAAGATTCTTTCTACAGTAAAACGATAAGAAATGACTTTTAGAAACCGTGGGAACCATTAAAACAGCACATCAGTATCAAAATGAGCAATATTTACTAGTATTAGCACTATTAAAATGCCTTTTGAAGACAAACTTGGGCAATTATTACTCAGAAAAACTCACATTTGGAGATATAGAGCAGTGATAATTAAATCCCACACTCTATATATCTCTCTTTTTTGTGTTTGACAGAACAGAGTCTTTAAGAGAATCTATTTTAATGGCATTGAATTAGCAAGAAATTCAAACAGAGAAAGGGCACTTAGCAGGAGGTTGGTATTCAAGGAGACACAACTCTCATTATTATTATTGTTATTTTTATTATTATTCTTACTCTTTTGGAGGTGCTAAAGCTCCATTTGTGGGATTGGTACATGCACAAATAAGTTCAGCCTCTGGCTCATAAACTTTCTCTAATGGGTGTAGCACACCCTTAATTAAAATGGACAATGTGCGGCTAAGCTGGATGATTATGCAGGTCTAATAGATGGAGCACTTGAGACTTGGGTCACTGGTTCGAATCAAATGGTGAGCCTGTGTCCAGCTGATCTAAAGCATCTTGCAAAATACAGTCAGGGCTTCGAGTGAATTTTAAGGTTTTGAATGTTGGAAAGGTAAAAACATCACTCAGATTAAAGACAGTTTTAGCAGAGGCAAAACATGACTTGTTTTCTTTCTAGTACATGTGAGTTTGAGCATAAGCACAAGAAGTATGTATGTTGGGGTGGGGAGTAATCCAAATGAGAAATAGACAGACAGTGAAGATTCAGTTGCTTCCACTTGATTGGATCACAGGATTAAATCATAGTGGCTTGTAGGAGAGATTTACTTAAGAGAGAAAGGGAACTCAAGAATCACTCATAGCCCCCAACCACTATTTCCAAACATTTTTAAAGACCATAGTGAATTTGTTTCTGAATAAGAAAATGAATAAATTTCCTCCAAAAATATTAATGCCCTAAAACAAACGTGAAACATATAAGATATCAGCAAGAAGGATGAGAAGAGCCTTCCTTCTTAAAAAAAAATATAGATGAAAGGGATGAGAGAGATAACATATAAACTATCCTCAGAACCCAGTTGTGAGGTTTGTCTCTGTCAAAATGTTTCTAATTTTTAACTTTTTTTTAAGTCTGAATTAATTGGTCCATATCATTGTGTGTGCAACTACAATTTCTGTTATACAATACAGTGTGGGAAAGAAAGCACATTTATAGAAACATTTTCTATAGTTTTGAAGGAAAATAAGAAATTCACAAAGTCATTTAAGACCCCCAAAGTTATAACTATGGTAGACTTTAGGTAATTGTTTCTGCACGTCAAATGTTTTTAACTGTTGTCAAAAGATGACTACATTGTAGAGGAAATGGTCTTAGATTTCAAGAGGATAGAATCCAAACAAAGGGGGTATATTTCATCCTCACTTTTCAGTGGGGAGGGCTGGGAAGGTAGCAGTACATAGCAGCGGTGATGGGGGTTTGAGGGTGCCCTTTCTGGAAAGCCAGGTGATAGATTTGGAATTACTATTGAATATTAGAAAAATAATCCACACTTGATAGCATAAATTTTCACCATTAGTATGTCATCTGCCTACATGTTCTTCTGCTTAGACCATGTCAAAGATAAACAATGTTGATGCTAGTGAAGTGATAAGGACAGATTTTAATCAGTAATCTACTGCAATAAGGAGAAGATTCCAGCATGAACTAAACCCAACTTCAATGTACAAAGGTGATTGTACAACTTCAATTGTACAAAGGTGTACAAATTCCCCTAGTTAAGGAATAGGGGGCTTCCCACAAAAAGTGGGAAGGAGAGGTTGGTCCATGTGAAACTCACCTGGGTTTGGGAACAGGCACTTAGCAAAATTAGGCTCTTACCCCCCACCCCCACCCCCAGAGACTGGAAGACAGAGGCCCTATCTTAAGGTGTTGGCTGGAACAAACAAAATTTTTTTGGCAGCCATGATAAGATTTCTCAGGCAGGCACTTTAAGGAGGGCTTGAGTCATCCTAGGAATGTGACTCTGGACTGTTACAGACTTAGCTAGTGTTTGTTCAAGTCTAAGGTTGAGGCCTAGTCAAGAAGAGAACTCAGAAAAGCCTGGCTAGAGTTTGGTCAAAGAAAGACTCTTTGTCACCAGTTAATTTCTGGGAGGCAGAGGCATATCTATGTTCCTGTGGAGTGTTTAGGTCAGTCTCCTGAATATTTGCAGGCACCCCACACTTTCCTTTGCTCATACTGAACCAAGTCTGGCTCTATATAAACAGAATTAAATTTATTTTATTTTATTTTATTTTTTACTTTATTATTTATTTATTTATTTTGAAGTTTGTCTCTGTGTCAAAATGTTTCTAATTTTTAACTTCTTTTTTTAAGTCTGAATTAACTATTTTTGAGAGAGAAAAAAAGTATGAGTAGGGGAGAGGCAAAGGGAGAGAGGGACAGAGGATCCAAAGTGGGTTCTATGCTGACAGCAGAGAGCCCCATGTGGGGCTTGAACTCAGGCACTGTGAGATCATGACCTGAGCCAAAGTTGGACACTTAGCCGATGAAGCCATCTGGGCGCCCCAAGAATCAGTTTTTAAATAGAAGTATCATTACTGCTGGTGGTGAAGTGAAGCAAACTTTTCCTTGAACTGAAATTATTCACAGCTTATCAGGGGGAAAAGCCCCCCCCCCCCCGAATGAAATGGAAAACACTGAAAGCGCAGCTAGAAACCCTTGCACATTAGCTTGGAAACACTCCCTCACCTAGACTCACTGAAAATCCTTCTGCCTCAGAACATATCTTGCCTATTGTTTTACTGGCTTTCAGCCTTGCCTTTTCCATATTCTAGGGTCCCTTATTTTCTACTCTTGGCTGGTCCATTTTGTCCCATTTGGAATTCCTACCTTCTTGAAGCCTCTATCACATTTAGAATCTATACTTTATAACTAAGCGTTTAGACACACACTTGCCTCACTTGCTTTCTAATTCTTTTGTGTCTGTTAGCCTTGTCTCCCTGGAAAGGTTAGACCTCAATTATGGTAGAGTTTCATTTGTAATTCCCTCCTGGCACTGCATGATGTTGGGCACATAATGGTTATGGCTGCCAGAGTGTCAGTACGCTTGCAGAATAACTGTAAATAGAGTATGGATCAGGTTATGCTAGACTATGCTGGAATAAAAACAACCCCCCCCCCTGCAAATTTCAATGACCTAAACTTACAAAGGCTATTCTTCACTTGCCCAAAGTTTCTAGCAAGTCCTGCTTTCCCCAGGGCAGCTGATCTCCATGTAATAGCTCAGCTTTGCATTATCTCCATGGCCACTGTGGCTGGGGAGGGAATTAGGCAGGAGAGTCTTGCACAAGCAATTATATATCTCCACCACTTCTTACATTTTTTTCCTTCCGAGTTTTTATTCAGATTCAAGTTAGTTAACATATAGTGCAGTATTGGTTTCAGGAGTAAAATTTAGTGATTCATCACTTACGTATAACACCCAGTGCTCATCCCAGCAAGTGCCCTCTTTAACGCTCATCACCTATTTAGCCCCTCTCTCACCCATCTCACTTCTTACATCTTATTGGTCAAAGTGACTCATAGGGAGATGCCAAGACTAGGGGTTCAGGAGGGGTTGATTCCTTGAAGACTCAGGAAGGGGAAAAACGGGAATATTAATAATCAGTTCTAGCATTTATACTTATAAGAACTTGTATCAGACCCCAAAAAAGCAGAAAAAACACAGTATTTTCTGAAGAGCACTAAAAGCCAAGAATGCTGATGAAAATATGCCAGAGAAAGAATTCAGAGGCAAAAACATTTATCAACTGATTTTAATAAGCACAGTTAAGAAATAATATTTTTAGTACAAATACCTCATTTATATTTTAGAAAGCAAAATAAAATGAATTATTACATTGAGGGTGAATAAAAATGGGGGTATATCAAGGGTATGAATAAAAAACTAAAAAAAAACATGTTAACAAATGAAATAAGTGTGACATTTGATAAAAGTGAGGCTTGTTGCAAATTAAATTCATGAAATAAAAAAGAAAGCTTATGGAAAAGCAAAGTTAAAATAAAAAGGCTAATTAGATAGTAACATGGACTTGGGATGAGCAGCATCTGACAAGGAAAGATAAGCAAACACCTTGAATTATTGAGTGTATACAAATCAGCATGTCTCCACTCATTCCTGTCAAGGTTACCAGGAGTCAGACAAAGAGATGAATGACACACACCTTCATTATTTAGGCCAATTCTCCACTCTGGCTGGAGGTGATTGGGTTGCCCAGATAAACCATTTAATGTTTATCCCCAAGCAATGGGCCGGATAGCAATTTATCTCCTTCGGTCTCTAAAGGAGCATAACAGAGAGAGAGAGAGAGAGAGAGAGAGAGAGAGAGAGAGAGAGAGAGGAAATTGCAAGCTCTGTTACTCTGTTATCCAAACATTTGAATTCTGGTCAGACTGATTTTTCACCATTAGCTTGATTGAACTCTGCCTAAACTTTTGCCTATTTTAAATGTTAAAGACATTTCTTTCTTACATGTTTACTTATTTATTTTGAGAGAGAGAGGGAGGCATCTGTGGGCATGCAGAGAGAGAGAATCCCAAGCAGGCTCCATGCTAAGCATGGAGCCTGACTCGAGGCTAGATCCCAAGATGGTGAGATCACGACCTGAGCCGAAATCAAGAGTTGAATACTTAACTGACTGAGCCACCCAGGTACCCCTACATGTTAAATACATTTCTATATATGTAAATTTGGTTGGCAAAAATATCTAAACCTGGGATGGGGAGTGCCTTCTGGAGAGCAGTGAACATCATTATATTAGGGTTGTTTTTTTTTTTTTTTTTTTTTTTTTTACATAATGTCATGTCCCTGGAATAGCTTAAATATAGATTATTAAAAACAGAAGTTTATAGCCCCAGGAAACAACCTTGACAAAATGATTAAACGCACTGAATATATCTATGGCCAAGTCAGTCATGAAAGATGTCACCGAATAGTGAAATAAAAACTGAGACTTTAGGATATTTCAAAACGTGCAGATTTCTGGCACCATTTAGCCCACCCATCCCAGCTGGAACCAGTGTTCCTTCTCCTGCTTGTAACCAGATTTGCTGGCTTCCCTATTATAGAAAGTGGGTTTGCCTAATGATTTTTGACAGTCCTGATAAAATTATGTCTTTTGGAATGTTTATTTACCTCTGCTTATAGCCTTGACAATTTGTTACGTTTGGATACCAATCATAGCTTCCTTTGAATTTAAGGGTGTTTTGTGATCATTTGTTTGAGCAAGTGGCTCCTTCTCAACTGAATGGAAAAACCTGGTTGAAGAACCATGTTCGTGCCCTACCCCCACACAGTACCTAACACAATCCCTTCTACATCATAGGCACTCCTTAAATACTTGTTGTAGTGCATTGGAAGTTGACCCCATCGTGCATAAAGGTACATTCTGATATTCTCATGCCATATACACACCACCTTTGAACTACTTTTTCCCAAGAAGACTAATTATTTTCTCCTTCTAAGAACATCTCAAGCATCTGTTTTAGGCTCATTCTCAAAATAGAGCCAACAGAGATATAAAGAAAGCTCTACCACTGCTATAGATTGAGCAGGTAAGTTTTTACACACAGTAAAAGTTATAAATCAGGAAAGGCAAAAAAAATTCAAAAGCAGCAAAAGATGTGGTCCATATGTGTTCATATGTGATTCACAAACATTATGGAAGGGTACTCAAGGAAAAAACTCATGTGAGCAGAACAGAAAACTAGAATTCTTGCCAGCAAACCCTCAACTGGAAAGTCTGATCTCAGCCACATGTTCAGAATCAAATGTCAATGTGCGGCCACCCTTAAATATGTAAAAAATAACATCCACAATAATATTCAACTATGAGGGAAGAAGAGAACTAGTTTTGTTAAAATTATATTTTTCATATTCATATTGAGTAAGGAAAGCAGAGAAGATTTGTTCCACAATTTCATGTGCTACTTCATGCCACATGGTTGCTTATAACTAATTTTTGCCAGGAATTTAGAGTCTAATTGATGTGTAAATGTACACATATGAGCTCAAGCAATCTCTGCTGTGGCCAAGAAGACTAGCAAAGGAAAACTTTTAGAAACAGATTTATCACAGTCTAAACCTCAAGTCCTGTATCAGTTCCATCTCCCCCTTCCATGATGGGACCTAACGAACTGTAAATGGTATAAGGTCTAACCTTGCATGACCCATCATTCCAGATCTCTAAAAATAAACACTTTACATCTTTTCTGTGACAACTTTCTTAACACTGCCTTTGGGGGTAAGGGTGCCTTATAAATAATGGACATTTATTTCTCACACATCTGGAGGCTGAAAGTTCAAGATCAGAGTGCTAGCGTGGTTGTGTTCTGGTGAAGACCCTCTCCCTGGTTGCAGACTGCTGACTTCTCATTGTAGCCTCACATGGCAGAGAGCAGAGGGCTCACACTGCATTTTGAGACGGAATTACCACAGTTTGCAGAATACATTTTAGAATGATTAGAATAATATGGATCGTCCTCTAGCCATGAATTTTCTAAAAATATGCAAATTTGTTTAAATAACAATTTCACTTTAGAATTAGAAAAAAAAATGCTTGCACTTACACTAGCATGTACTTATAAACTAGGTCTGCCCTTCAGATGAAACAGATACATGCTGCAATTTTTTCAAATATATAAAGATAAAAAACAAAATTGTATTTTAAGTAAAATTAATATACATCTCCCTCTTACAAACTTTTTTTTTATTTTTTATTTATTTTATTTTACTTTTGAGAGACAGAGAGAGAGAGAGAGAGTGAGCAGGGGAGGGTCAGAGACAGAGGGAGATACAGAATCTGAAGCAGGCTCCAGGCTCTGAGCTAGCTGTCAGCACAGAGCCTAATGTGGGGCTTGAACCCACGAACCGTGAAATCATGACCTAAGCCGAAGCTGGACGCTTTAAGCGACTGAGCCACCCAGGCGCCCTCCCTCTTACAAACTTTTGTCATGCTTTGCATCCTAGTCACTGACACTGGTTTGGAGACCTTTCTCTATTTGTCTATCCTCCCTCCTTGATTGTAGGTGCTACAGCGTAGGAACTGTGGATTCTCTGTAACTCTTCACCTAATGCCATCTCTATAACAGTACTGGGTAAATCCTTGCTGAATGACCTGATCCAGGGTGGATCATGGCCTTGACTGATAAAGTCCTTGATCTAATTTTGTTTTCTTTCACACACAAACAAGCAGAATGAAGGAAGCTGAAAGCATTGCTTTGAGTTGAAGGAGGCCTAGAGCAGAGAACACAAATTAAAAAATGAAATTATCACCACCCTTCCAGCCTTTTCTTCTTTACCTGTTATGAACCTTGGCTTAGAGAATAAAAGTTAAATGGAATTTGTACTCTGTGTAAGGGCGCAGCCATATAATTTTCTCTTTTCAGTTGGTATGCTCCAGCATATGATGACTAGTTTCTCACTGAACTGCACTTCAGTTGTGCATTTGGTTTCTTTTAGACGGGTCTGCTAACGTGTTTCCAGGCAGCTTCCTACAATAACCCACTAGTCTGTGGAAGATGGTTGTAGTCCCATGTGGCTTCCATGGCCTGTTTACTCCCTAGTCGTTAGTTCAGCAGTACTAGCTGCCATTGGCCCCATCTGGTGAGCCTGTTCTCAGACATAAGATGGGTAGAATCCTGTGGAGGAAACCTAGTGTGTCTGATGTGAGGTGAAAACCTGTGTCCTACTGACTGTGTGTTCAGTAGGTGAAATGTCAGTCTCCTCACTCAGCTAAGCTCCAAAGCTTTAGGGATGAAGGCAATAAAAGACCACACTGGCTGCAGGGAAGTGTATGAAGGTCTCTTTTCCTTTTACCCAGCTCTTTCCATGTGCTGCTCCTTGTCTTGTTCAAGCTGCAAGCTTTTCTGTAGCTTAGGTTAGACATGCCATGTTTCTAGCCAGCACACTTATCAGTTCTTACCCTTCATCTACTCCTTTGGTGGTTTTACTTTTTCTTAACCTAAAAACCTCATGAAACAAAGCTTACTTTATTTTGTGTAACTTACTTGTGTAACTTTTAATGAATTGGGTTCTGCATGCAAAAATGCAAAAATAGCTAGAAGAAAAAAAAATAAATGGAAATAAAACAACAACAACAACAACAACAACAACAACAAAAACCAGCACCTACTTTTTTTTCCAATTAAAGCCAACAGTTTACCAGCATTGGAGCACATTTCTGGCACCAGCCAGCCTGTGTTTGTTTTTATTACCACTGTGCCTTGTCATATAATATAACAGCTTTTTATTTTCAATGATATTAACTGTCTGCAGGGAGAAAGAGGCAGAAGACCTCTCCAGGACCTGAGAGTCTTATAAATAAATGAGTTTTTTAACCTCTGCTGTAATACAGATATCTTTTCAATATAATATTAAGACCCTTTGTGACAGGATCTGTCATTTTAAATACAAAAAACACTATGCCCATGGAATAAAAATACTTACTTGGCAGATGAAAAATATTTATGTTCCACTTTTACTTCCTGTGGCTGACAATACAGAATGCTTTGCTGTTCTACCCTGCCATAATCACAGGGAATAAATGAGAAGGTAAGACATGGCCAAACCATAATTAGGTGGGCGCCAGCCAACTGATGGTAAATCTCAGTGCCAGAAGCTCTTGGTATGTCTCATCTCTTCAGTCCTCACTCATCTCCATCAAGGTGTATGACATAACTGCATACCTCTGGAAATACTTGGGTGTTCCAGAAAGTTCCATGTAAACATGAAAAGCATAATAAGCATCAGTAGGATTAGAACTTAACTCACTTCTTAGTCTTTCAGAACAGCAGAATCCTTACAAAACACAGAAGACTCCTTCCAAAGACCATAAACATTGACTACAGCCTTTGTTGGGGTATGGAATTGTCAACATTGGGCAATTTGGCCATCATTAATAATTATACATTTTTTGATAGTTATTATGTTTTGTGCCCTGAACAAGATACTGTTGTGAATATAAAAATATATCCTTGCTTTGAAGACGTTTATACCAAAATTTTTTAATAAAAATTAATACAAAAACTTAAAAGCATTTCAAATTTTGATAGCAATTCAAAATAGAATATTATGTGTGCCAAGCACTGCCAAATGGTTAGTACAAATGTGTGTTGTGAGTTCAGAGAAAAGTAAGATGGCCATGCCTTTTAATTAAACTGTGAAGGTCTAATGATAAAAGGAAATACAGAGAATAGTTGTATTAAAATAATTAGAGACTACATGTATGAAATGACCATTCCAATTGGACCAGTGAGCATATTAAAGGCATAAAGAAAGAATGATGGTGTGTTCCGGGCAGTGATTAACTTGACAAAAATAGTAACAACTGATATTTTTTCACTAAAACTGAAGGGTATATGAATTCAATATCTTTTAAAATTATTATCATTATTAATTATATCCCTGGAATATCATAAATAAGACTGACTTAACATCTGTGATTTAATTATCACTGAGGAAACTGAGTCTAAGGTATTTTAAAGGACATTCTCAATAATGTCCTTTTACCACAGACGGTGGTCATCCTTGTTCTAGAAGACAGAGCTTCTGATTTCTTATTATTTTTGTACCTAATATAGTGCTTTTCTAGATGAAGAACAGAGTATGATAATAATGAGAGGAAGAGAAGAAAGAAGAAGTGAAAGAGGAGGAGGAGGGAGAAGAGGATGAAGGGTAAAGGGAAGAGAAAGAGAGAGAAACAACTTTGGAAACACAAAATGATGTCACAGTCCATTAGCAACAGTGAAGTTCTAGAGGAAAACACAGGAAAGAGAGAGTGCACTAGTTTTTTCCCTTTCCTTTTTCTTTCTGGTTTCAAAGACTTATACTGCTGGTGTTAGCCCTTTTGAATAGATATGATGAGAGACTGTCTTTGGTCCACTCTTTTTCATTACCTTGGAAAGGAATAAACATGGAATAGTTCTCAGTCATTGCTGGTGAGGGAATCATACTTATAATGTAACTAACAACATGGTAATTCAGTCTTTTTGCCCATACCCCAAATCAGCAGGCAAGGCAACTATTGCATGTCAGCCATTCAGACTCCTGCAATCATGTGCAAAATGGTCCTCTGCTCACTGCAAATGAACAGGTCTCCAGTAAAGTACCTGAATGATTTCAATTCCTACATAGAAACACTGAATATCAAGCAAAATCAAAAGCAGAAGGCACATACACAGGCTGTATATAATTCTCACTTCTGTTCTTCGCCCATGTTGATCAGCTTCCCATAGGTATTAAGTCCCGTAATGAAGTGAAATCCCCTGCTGTCTGAGGGTGTGGTGTATGCTGGATATACATCCAGCGTTTGAGTCATGCTATCTGAGTTCTAATTCTGGCACCACCACTTATTTAAGTGGGTGATCATGGGAGATTATTTACTTCTTTATGTTTCAATGTCCTCACTAGTTAAGTGGGTATAATTACAATGCTTATCTTCTAGGGGACTTGAGGATACAAAGGCTGTGATACATGCACAACAGTGAGAATAATGCTTTATATAGTGTAGGCCTAATTTATTATCTGTTGTTACTGTTTGGCTACATCATTTGAAGACACCTATTACAGCAAGAAGAGAGGGGATGGACTAAGGAAGCTTGGGATATTCTAAGTTTAAGTATCCTCATCCATGAGGAAAGAAAAGAAAAGAAATAAAAGGAAATAGGAGTTGTATTTCTTTCCATGCTGCGTTAGTCAAGGTAGACAATACAAAAGTCTTGTTAAGTACCAAGCCTTGGGAATTCAACACAATACATGTTAATTTCTTGCTCTTATAAGAGTTCAGTTCTTTGGTAAGAGACCATCTTTGCTGTGATTCATGGCTCAAGATCCTTCCATCCTCCAGTTGGCCTTACTTTATGATTTTCACACCCTCTCAGTTCTGTTAATGGATGGGAACAAGGAAACATATGGATAGATTGGTTGGGGAAGTTTGTAGTACAGGGTGTGAGAGCAAACACAACTAAGAAGACAATTTGGCAATTTCTCCATATCACTGAGGGATAATCTCAGCCCAACTTCCATATTAGTTCCTATAGCTCTGGGGTTCCTAGCATCATAATAAAAGTCTTCATACTGGCTTTTTCTCTAGAACTTGGTCATGCTGGATTGTGATATTCCTGCAGGAACAACTGTGTTAAAACACCTCTAAGAATTCTTCTTTATTCTAAGGGAATGGTTAATTAAATTACTGAAGTTGGTAGGAACCTTAAACCAATCACCCTGCTTAGCCACCATGACAGATGGGCATTAGGGTTTGCCCTTCATTTTGTAACAGCTCTCCTTGCCAGACCATCTTTTCACATGCATACCACAATAGTGGCTTCTACCTATCTCCACACCCTGTATAGGCCAAGAACAGCTTTAACTACTTTACAATTATTAGCCCATTTAGTGCTCAGGACAACATTTCAGGTCACTACTACTGAACTCATACCTTTCTTGCAGAAAATATAGCCCAGAGAGATGTATCAATGTGTCCAGAGTTACAAAGAACTTACCGGTCAAGCCGGGAATTAAACCTAGGCATCGCAGAGCTAGAGCCCATGCTCTTAATTCCTCTATCATTCACTGCCTCAGGACAACATCAGATATTTATCCTCATTATGATACTAGGATATAGACAGAAAAAGGCTTTTATCTCTTTATTGGTCCCTTAAATTATTTCAAAATCCATGTTAAGTAAAAGTAAATAGAGTCTTTTATGTGATAGCTCTGATGAATCCCTATACCATGCCCTTCTCCTCCCAGTCTTCTGTGCTCCAGGTCAAAGTGACCAAGTCTTTCAGCCATGTTTCAAACAAGATCAGGATCATACTTTGGCCATACTGTTGCCCCTTAGCTGGCAGTGCAACTAAAAGGTTGCACCAAAAATTGAAGAGGGAAGAAATACATTCTAGAAATTGTCATACTAGACTATGACTTGGGACTATTGGCTCCATAGATCTGTTCACTAAATCTCTCTCTGTTCAGCTTCAGACTATATTCCTTTGCAGCAACTATATGATACTGAATTTGTGGTTTCTTCTATAGTCTGAGAACTTTCTGGAGCCACTGTCCTTCATCTTCTCTCCTTCTGGCCATCTCTCACCCATACTTACTTCAAACATTTTGCTGAAAAAAGACAACAGATTTTAATTTTAACTTTGGAAATAAGGTCTTTTATGACAGGCTGTATTTTATACCCTGTGCTTATATAAATGCCTAAATAATTCTTTTACTGCAATGACCTTTCTAAGCTTTTATGTTATTAAAACAGGTTTAAATAACTTTCTTTTAATTATTGCACTCAAATATAATGTTAAACCCAAGCTTATTTCCAGTAGCTAAAATTGGAAAGATGTGTTAAACCTGTTACATTCAGCCTTAAAAAAAAAGACAATCTGCCAATTTCCCATTATCCTGGGCCTCATATTGAATGAGTATTTTAAATCAAGTGTCCTGAAATGTCATCATGGACAGAGACTAGAATATGTGGTTCTGAGGCCTGCTGGCTTACTCCTCTGTCAACCAGAGGGAAGGGTCCTGAAATGCATTAACTTGCTGTAAATTTTCCTCTGTTACTCAAACCTTGGAAGATGGAACCGATTGGAGATTCGTGAAACCCTAAATAATCACTTTCTACCCTTTATTTGGTTGATTGAATTGGGTTATAATTTCAAAGTGGATTTCCAACCTGAAAACAAACCCCCACAAATTCTTCCGCTTATTTAAACAAACAAAGCAAAACAAAACAATCAAAACAAAACAAAACAGAATATACACCAACTAGTACCAGGAAGTGAGTGATAGAATGAAGTTTGCTAGTAGACCCTTCCCTGATAACCTTACACTCCACCTTCATTTCATTCCCCTTTGGCATTATCACACCTAGGGATATTCTCTTTGTATTTTAATGATGCAACTCCTTCCTGAATTATGTCTTCTTGTAAGGCTGGTAGAGTGATATCTTCTTCAAAGATACTAACATGCCTGATTGCCCCTAGTTGTCAGTGCCCCCTTAAAATGTTGTACTCAGGCCTCTCAAAACTAAATAAAAATACTCTGGAAGTATCTAATTCAACTAGAATAGCATGAATTTATTGTTTCATATGTCTGTTCACTATCTCTCTTATTTCTGCAAAAAAGTACATTTCATGTTTAGCAACTGCTTGACACCGAATTTGTTGCTTATATTATCAATTGAAAACTCTCTGGAATCATTACTCTTCATCCTCTTCCCCTCCCCTCATGCTATTACTAGAAAGATTAGGTTTTCAGATCAATAAAGAAGCTTTACTTGTTCTTGTATCTCGTCTATACACTCAGCAGGGTAGGCACCAAACATAAGCTTTTGATCCCAGTATCTAGGGAAACTGACCTCTACATATTAGAATGAATGGAATTTCTGCCAATCATGTCTTCCATTTCTGTCCAATGGATCCCTAACTTTCTAACATTTCAGAGTCAAACAGTATTAGATTTTAAAAATCCTGCCTTTCAATAGATCAAAAGTATCCTTGAGATAGGTAACATCAGGGATGACATCTCTGACCACCTCTCCTCACCGAGTACTGGAATGCCACTCTTAGTGTCAGTTGTTTTATAGACATTATTTCAAGTGACTGGCAGACGGCTCCCCTCATTCCACTTTCTCACCCACCAGAACAAAGAGCGCATGCAACAAGCCACAGTGTTTGCACATCACTT
This sequence comes from Cryptoprocta ferox, assembly GCA_028646485.1. Taxonomy (NCBI): domain Eukaryota; kingdom Metazoa; phylum Chordata; class Mammalia; order Carnivora; family Eupleridae; genus Cryptoprocta; species Cryptoprocta ferox. The sequence continues at coordinate 55,060,863 of CM053566.1, read as the reverse complement.
CTAGAGTTTCCATAACACAAGCTCCCATTTTCATTTGCAGTAATGAGAAAAGCTCACAACAACAGTTCTTGCCACTTCCCTCCTTATTGTTCTTGTTTGGAAATGGGCTATAAAACTTTACCACCTCATCATTATAGATCACTTTAAAAAAATAAAATAAAATAAAATAAAATCTAATTTACATTTTGTTCCGACTGATTTTCTTGACTGACAGTTGTCCACAGCTCAGTGGCTGCTCTGTTCAGTGTACTTTAATTTTGAGCTTTCAAGTATTTCGGAAGCCCATTCAGAAGTAAATTCTCAGAGAAAATTGAGCTCTGTCATGGATGGATTAGTACTATAATAGTTGGTCACATATCTTGCATGAAACCTTTCAGAAGCAAGGCAAATGAGAAGGAAATGAAATTCATTTCATACTTCTTCAAGCACGCTAAGAGACTTTCTCTCCAAGTAATCTGTGAAGTAGCACTGGTTTATTGGAGGTTCGCATAACTACCATTACATTATACCTTGTCACAATCTCATGTATTGGGTGACTGCTTTTTCTGAACGGATGGTACCTGCAAAGTGCTCTCTGAAGGCACTGAACAGCGAGTGTCGTTTCTTTGATCAAAATGTATAGGTCTAAGGAATAGCATAAATAAAAGTACTTGAGCTAAATTGGAACATTATAGGTCAGAGGTGAATGAAATCTGAAAAGCAGATATATGGAGGAGTCATCACATTTGCTTTTTGATATATTGATAAGCCAGGAGTCCAAAAAGGGAGGGTGACTGGAGGAAAGGGAGACAGAGAGAGAATTGTTGTTAAGTATAACTCATGGGAAAAGCAAAAGCTTTATTGCTTTTAATAATACTGCAATATGGTATTTGGTTACTTTGTCAATTGCAATAATGCCAGAATTTCACTGGAAATTGTATGCGTGTGCATGTGTGTGTATGAGTGTGTTACATATCATTTTAGCATATAGTAAATGCTTTTTGTTATCTAGCAATGACATATTATGTAAAATATTAGTAGGATAGGAGAACGGAAACCTGCATGAGAATTTTGTTTTGATTGATCACTTTTTGTTTTTCAGCAGTGTTATTTCTTTAAGGACAACAAAACTATAGAAAAAGTGAAAAAGGTCAATTACTAGTTATTTTTCTTTTATAAGCAATGACAAAAACAAAAAATGGTGTGATTGATTTTTTTTCCCCTGCCAGAATTGATTAGCTCTGTAGGTTCCCTGCAACTTGCTGCCTCACTGTGGGTGAATGTAACTTAGCTGAAAAGTTTGACTTGGTAGCTCCAGAGGGACGCATCTAAATGTATAGAAAGCAAGGACCAGAAATGAGGTTTTTTTTTTCCAATCCTGTCCCAGCCTCGCCTTACAGATGAACTGCAATGATTGAAGAGTGATCTAAGTTGAACTAACTTGGAATATAGGCAGGATTGGTTTGGCCACAGACCTAAGGATCTGGATGTGTCTTCCCAGCAGATGGGGAGTCAACATCTGTGTTAGGTGGCTTGGGAGGAAGGGAGTGATCACCTGAATGGCAATATTTAATCCCTCAATGGCAATCACTGGGTTCACACCTCATTATCGATTCTATCATTTGGGTTCTTAAAGGCTGTCAGAGAAATAGTGAAGTGTGTAGGACTGGAGTATGCAGGTATGGAACAAACAAGGTGTTTTTTTTTTTTTAAATGTTTATTTATTTTTGAGAGAGAGAGAGAGAGACAGAGTGTGAGCATGGGAGGGCAGAGAGATACAGAATCCCAAGTTGGCTACAGGCTCCAAGCTGCCACCACAGAGCCCAATGGGGGACTGGAACCCAGGAACCATGAGATCATGATGTGAGCCAAAGTTGGATGCTCAACCAGCTGAGCTACCCAGGTGCCCCCAAAGAAAGGTTTTGAAGAGAAAGTGGGAGACTTCTAAAAACAAATCTTATCACTTACATTTTGATGTAGACCTGTCTTGTGTAAAAAAGTTTCTAAAGTAAAACAAAATAAAGTAAAATCATATTTTCATTCCACTAGCTTTTGCCCAATTTGAGGTTCTTTGGAGAGGTAACAGTGTTTTCCGAGCTCAGAGAAGCATAAGAGCCCTGGGATTATGCGCATCTGGATCTCCCACACAGCAGATTTACTGTTGCAGTCTTTACTTCCTTTCTAACTTAACGTTTCTTTCAGATACAGAGTTCTTTCTGTAAAGTGCCTCCCACTGCTTATCATCATCTTTTCCTTTAATCTGGGCTGGCTAACCAGTCCTCTGCTTCTATTGTCACCGTTTTAGATTAAAAGGACATTTAGGGATATACCAGGTAATATTGATGACACAAACAAGTCCTAGCTATATCTAAGGACGAAGTTCCTAGAAGCAAACCATTTTGAGGTGCTTGTTAAATGTAAGTTTAGGTCTTGAGCCCACGTATTCTGATTTGGTAGTGTTAGAGTTTTAGACTTTGCATTTTAATAAGCCCTTGGTGATTTTTTTTAATATTCATTTATTTATTTTGAGAGGGAGGGAGAGAGCTCAAGGAGGGCCAGAGAGGGAGAGAGAGAATCCCAAGCAGGCTCTGCAAGGTCAGCTCAGAGCTTGACATGGGGTTCAATCTCATAAACCATGAGATCATGATCTGAGCCAAAATCAGGAGTCAGATGCCCAATCCACTGAGCTACCTAGGTATCCCAAGCCCTGGGTGATTCTGACACCAATAATCTGTAGACTTCTTGAATGACATTTAATTTGATGGTAGGAAGCAGGAAGTACAATTCTAATTTATAAACTCCATAATCTTCAATTTATCCATAGAAGATATGGGGTAAACTATCCCTGTCATGCCCCTTCCCAGGGTTGTACGATTAAAGTGCATGAAAAAGTTGTGAAATAGCCACTATGTGTATGTTGAATGAATGTTAAACTAATATCAATGGAAGCAATTGCTATTGATGCACTGGTTATTACTAATATGCAAAAAGCAAATTGTTCACGTTAGCTGTTACTGCAGCGTTAAGGTATTTAGGGTGCAATGATGTGCTTTATGTATATATGTGTTCTCAAAATCATCAAAATAAAGAAAGATGTTTGCTCAATTGCATTTTCTGCTTTTTCTCCCTTGTGACTAATGTACTTGGACTGTTGGTATATTTGAATCATCAGAAATCATTTAACATAGTAGGTTAAGAATGAAAGCTAAACCTGTCATAGTTGAGCAATGTTTTAAAGAAAATGTAAAAAAATAAACACAAATAAAGACGCCAAGAAGTCACTAGAAGAAAAGACACTTTTCTGAGATTAATTTACTTGACTCCCTATGCTTGAAAACTGTGGTGAAAACACAATATGTAAGTTTCCCATCTCCTTTCAGACTTTAGGGGGCTCATAGTTTTCATTTGTGACATATAAGTTGGCCAAGATACCTAACAGTTAAGTCTGCAGTGCAATAGTAGGCATTTATATGACTTCTGTTACTCTCCAGGCAGGAAGTTGCTGTCACACACCTCTTTACTATCACGAAGTTATCCGTAGCAATGCAAAGTCCCTTCTGGCTGAAACGCTGCAAAAGTCTATTCACAGAACAAGCTTCCACTAAGAAATATTTTATTCATTTTGGGGAATATAAGCACAGCATAGTTTTTAAAAACACATTAGAATGTACTAGTATCCACCAAAAAAGTTATCTTTTGCAAATACTTGTGAATTTGTGCAAGTATTCTTTCCAGCTAGGAAATGTCACTGCAGCTGAATTTTAAATCAAGTGTTCATATTTCTTTGGGGAGTTTCAGATCAGCAAAAGAAATGGAATATTTACAATTTGGTGCATAATTCATTTTCTGTGTGTAACTTCATTTTTTTTCTTTTTTTAGGCTGAATTGTGCTGAATTTTAGACGAAAATGGAGATCATAAATTATTAAGAATCATTCCAGAGGCTGGAATAAGTAGATTATTATTAGCATCATTATCATTGTGGCTAATAAAAGAACTTAGCAAGAAAGAAAAAAATAGGATCTAAGATTGCTGACAAAGGTAGCTTAATGTTTTAGGGCTTGCATATTTATCAGAATCCATGTGGGACAGGATTTTCTTGAATCACCACTCTGATCTATGTCTTTTCCAGCTGCAAAACCCAGGGCACATTTCAGGCCTGTCGGCCTGCTCTCCTTCTCCCAGAACAGCGTATCTCCTTCAGAGAGCTGACAGGGTGATAACATCTTTTAGCAGGTAGGTGTGAAATCAGGCACATTTTCATAACAGCTCCCATTCAATCGGGATTGGAATCCACCAGCATGGCACTGGACTCCCATAATCCCTCAGGTTCTTCAGTTAGGTATGCTGACATGTGAGTCAAACAGGATTAAATGTCTCAGTAGCTGGTTTTACCTTCATAGCCTCATTCTTTTACCTTCTGATTCAGGCCCTGTGCTCTAAAGCCTTCCCAGCACTAATGTATACCCCCACCTGAAATCCAATCATTAGTCATCCATTTCTTTTGGTGAAAGTGTTGTCCTCTATAAAAATGTTAATCCCCTTGACAGGGAGCCCTCACTGGGCTACTCTCCAATCACCAATGACCTAGTTGCTGGCAGTCATTGAGTTGCTAGAATTCATGAGGTCAGGTTTCAGTTGTTCTGTCTGCCCCTCCTGTTGTAAAAAAGGTCCTTTGGTGAGTGGCAGGGAGGTGACACAGGGCTCATTTCCCTGTATGACAACACGCCCCTTCTCATTTTCCTTTGTTGTACAAAGTTGTATGGGTGTAGCCGTTGTTAATGAAAGATAAAAATATTGCAACAAAAGGAAACTAAAATTAAATGTGAGGAAGATAATTTTTAAATGTTTACTGACAAAAAATGTTCAAGATTTGGAAATGGACAAAAGAACTTCTTATTGTACTTCCTTTCAATGGGATGATGAACATTGTCTAGCAGATGCTTCAGGTGTTCAGATGAACCTATAGAAGTGTACACCTTTGACTGTCTTTCCACTGAAAAAGCTATTTATACAGTTCTATAAGGGAAGAATATGCAATATATACAATCCATTATTTTAATTTTTATAATTTTTTTAAATTTTATTTATCTATTTTGATAGAAAAAGCATGAGCGTGAGTGGGGAGGGGTAGAGAGAGGGGGAAAGAAAGAATCCCAAGTAGTTTCTGCATTGTAGGTATGGAGCCAGATGTGGGGTTCAAACTCACGAATATTCATGAATTGTGAGATCCTGACCTGAGCCAAAATCAAGAGTCAGCTGAGTCACCCAGCTGTCCCATTATTTTAAAAAAGTAATACATTATTTAAACAAAAAATAGCATAAGCTCTCTACATTTTAAAATTTGGTCTTCTTGGACCCATGAAGAGTAACAGGACCTTTAATGGCTCATATGCATTTTGATTCCTCTCTTGGCTATACAAAGTGTAGAAAAAAATTTGTGAGATAACAATAACATCAAAATTGGAATCAAGTCACCATTTTCTCTTTAATCTCTGGGTATGGAAATTAGACAATTTTATTCTTCCAGCTTCATAACTGAAGACCCAGGCAAAAATGCTTTAATGACCAGGTCATGAAGGATAAGTTGAAAATAAGTATTTTTGTGACTGAACTTAGAGAGGAGAGTAGAGGGAAACTGGAGATAGGTTATAGTATTTTGTGGCTGTGAGTCCTCTAGATAATAGTCTAACCCAGTGTGACTCAGAGTGTGGTCCTTAGAGCATAGCATTGGAAGCATCTGGGAGCTTGTTAGAAGCACAGATCTTTGGGTTCCACCCCAGATCCACTTAACCAGAATCTCTGGGGAAAGGGGTGTCAAGGACTTTGTGTTTTAACAAATTTAACAAGCTTTCCAGTTGTTTCTGACGCATGTTCATATTTGAAAACCACTGAATTCCTTTTTTTTTTTTTTTCTTTGAGAGAGAGAGAAAGAGAGAGAGAGGGCACAGGTGAGTGAGGGGCAGAGAGAGAGGAAGGGAGAGAGAGAGAATCCCAGGAGGGGCAGAGAGAGATAGAGAGAGAAGAGAAAGAGTAAAGCAGGGCGCACCTGAAGCAGGCCTTGTGTTTACCCAAAGCAGGGCTTGTGCTCACCCAAACTGGGGCACCAGTTCACCAGAATTGTGGCGTGAGCTCACCCTACGTGAGGCTAGAACTCAGGAACTCTGAGATCATGACCTGAGCCAAAGTCAGGTGCTTAATGACTGAGCCACTCTGGTGCCCCAAAAGCCCAAAACTTCTAATACATGTTTTTCTAATAGTATAAAGGAAAGATGTTAGGATTAATAAAGAACTATCTCAGAGTCCGGGGGCAGGGGGCAGAGGCCTAGAGTAAATAGGCCCCCAGACTTCCCATCATTCTTCTAACCACAACTTAACCTAGTAAGCTTAGGCAGTTGTCCAGGCTCCATGCTCAAACTATATATATAGAATTTGCTTTGAAGTGAGCTCCTATGTAAAAACAAAAAAAAAAAAGTTTTCATCCTTCTCATTTTAAAGATGGATATAATAATGATAGGATCTGGTTTCTTTTCAGAAAGAAAATTATTGATTTTTGAGTCAATAATGTAGCTTACATATGGAGATAAAGGGTGCCCTGGTGAACAGCAGAAAGAGTTGGCCAAGAGTAGACCTTCTTGGTAGGTCTTGTTATATCTTATAGTCCCTCTCTTTCTGGGTGATTTTTTTTGTTTTGTTTTCCACTACTAGAAATATGGTAAATATGTATTAAGAATAGGTAGCAGTGCTTAAGAAAATATACTAAAAATATAAAATAGCAAGATAGAGAAAGGGGTATAAAATAAGTAAGATTAAGTGGCAAAATAAAAATTAAAAGTAAATAAGATACATTAAGAGACAGGGTAAGACAATAAAAGTAAAAAGGAAAATAATTAAATGAGATCATCATAACATAATAAAAATAAAGGAGTAGAACTGTTAACTTGCATTAATTTAGCAAAATCACACACTTAAAATTGAAAAATTGATGTAATTTTTCTTTTATAGCAGCAATATAAAAACCAAGGGTTAAAACTACAGAAGAAGCATTATAGCTTACAGTTAAGAACATGGTTTGGTATTAGAGAAGTTAGTGTTCAAATTCTACCTTCATGACTTTAACTCTGATAGTAAGAAGGTTCCTTTCAATGTTTGTAAGATCAGTTACATAATTGATAACATAAAAATAATAATAATGGTAACAGTAATTGTGGTACATGTTCTGGAGAAGCACGTCTTGATTTGAATAAGATAACATGGTAAAACACTTAGCACAGTGCTAGACCTTAATACTGATTTAATTTTTTTAAATAAAAAGAGGCCTTTTCTTCTTCTTTGTCCCCCTTCTCTCCCTTTCCTAAACAACTCAGTCCTAAGTCTGTAAGGTGGGACAGAATGGGGTAAGCATTACTATGAGGACGGAGAAGAGCCACTAATGACTCAGGAGAAATGTAAGAATTCAAATTGGGTGAGTAGTACATTCATAAAGAAGGACAGTCCAACTGAGGAGTCAGAGCCCAACCAAAGAGTGAAGGTTGCACACATGTGGTGGTGGCCAGGTGACAGTGCCAAGCCAGGGTGGAAAGGGCATCCACACAGAAAAATATTCCAGAATGGGTGTCAGAAACCAAGTGTGTTGACAGAATCCTTGGTGTTGGAGTGTAAGCAGGTTTCAAGGTGGGACAACCTGGCAAAAGGTGTTAAGTCCAAGCTGGAGGAACAGTGGAGATAACTCCATACAAAGTGTCAAAGTCTAAATGGAATGACATATGCACCTTCACAAGGGTGGGGACCATGGCTTTGGCAGAAAGATATATTAACGATAATGCAAACCAGGTTTCTTACAGTCACAGAAGTATATTTATTTATGTGGAGAAGAGTGTGATATAGTGGTTAGTAAAAAAGTTTATAAAGCTCTTCCTATGATATGATGTAATATTAAAAGCACAGAAAGTATGCAGTAAATCCTTTCTAGAAGAATAGACCAAAATATCAATAGTGGTTATTGTAAGGTGATGTGATTAGTGATCTTACTATTATATTTCTTCCTCTACATTATTTTTTTCATACAATATTTATGTTTAATGTATGTAATATTTATATTTATTCAATCATGTACTGAGTACTTACTATGCTTCAGAAAGGCTCTGGTGATACACACATGAATGTTATTTATCCTTGAAGAGTGTAGTAGCTAGATATTATTAATTCTAAAAGAAGGGATCCCTGAATAATTACTTTTAACAGTATACTTCGATGGATTTAACATTCTTGCCAACAGATTCCCACAGCTAAGACAAGACCAAGTATAAAATACTTTTCATTGACAAGTAGAGGCATCTGTATAGTGGTCAGATGGTTCCTGACTGAGATGGATATTTAAACCAATCTTCGAGTTCTTCTTTTACTACGCAAAAGAAAGATAATAGCAATGCAGACAAAATGTACATGCTGGTAGATCTCAGAAAAATTAATGAAATTAATAACCCATTATTACCTATTTTTTGACATCTCCAGACTTCAGGAACTTTTCTGTAAATATGTGATAACTTTAAAAGTTGAATCCACTTTTCCACAGATAGATAGGTTGCCATGCATGGGCTATAACAGGTAGAATCACCTTTGGTTATATCTATAGGACATAAAGTAAAGTGGAGATTTGGGAGTTATTAGGGTCTAATTTGATCTATGTAGATAACCAATCCAGATAATAAGTCCTTTGGGTGAGTTATGTGTACTGAATTATCTGGTTTGACCGTCTACATGTAAACATAGATCAAATTAATAGGATAATTGTCAAACTTGTTCTTCACCTCGTGGTGTGTGGACTTGCTCTCAGGACGTAATTGGCACTCTGGGAGAGTTTAGCTCAAACTGAGTAAACAGTAACAATAACGAATGGAGACTCTGCTGAGTCTAGTAGAAAATGCAACTTCTGAATATCAGTATATTCAGAATTGTTACGGCGAGTCTGTGTTCAGTGGTATATCCTGAAAAGTTGCCTAATTCTACTTGTGTCTCTCAAAATCAAATGTGAAAATGTCAGCTTTAATTCTGATTTATAGAAGGAAGGACTAATAAAAAACGATTTTTAAATGCACTAGTAAAAAAGAAATGGACACTATCGAGAGGTCAGTTAAAACACAACTTTAAATAGCATTAGTTAAAAATTTATTTTTTATTAGATAATTGCCCTTCAGAAGCTTAGCTGAGAAAAATGTGTTTATGAAAAGCGTAATAGATGAATACAATAATTATGTCCTCAAAAGTGACATTTACCAGCATTCAGATCTCATTATGTATTCTCAACAAAACACAAAAATGAGGGAGACTGTGTAAGTGATAAGGCAAAGGCAAGATTTTCCATGATAGAAAATTTAGAATATTCAGAGTGAGTGTTTTCAAGGCAACTGTCTATGTATTACACTGCAAATAAGCATGAGGAAAAGTTCGTAAGTATCATTACTTGAGAGATCTTATTTGATAGGTATGATAACACAAATATCTACATATGCTCACCTCCATTTCCATATAGTAATCTGAGTTCACACACAATAGCTGCTCTGGGTGGAGTTGTCATGAGGGGGGGCAGAGCAGGGAGAGAAACAGCCACGAGTCCCTCAGTACTCAGTAAATCAGTCTACCAATCAACTGGTCAGGTAAAACACATTTCCTAGACACAATAGACACCTGGTATTGACTGTTGTACCATGCTACTAGCTGTGGAAAGTACAAAGAATAAAAAGAAATATCTACTGGATTCAAGGGACAAAATGACTGAGTAGGGAATTGCATATACAATGGGAACATCGGATAACACCAAGCGCAAATGTTTGCCGAGTGCCAAAGGAGTGAGTGCTGTGGGGTAGCCGTGGTGCCCACATCATGGTCCTTGGATAGTCAGTGTCAGGATCATCTAGAACTTGTTAAAGTACAAATTCCCAGGGCCCATCCCAGACACTAAATCTTAAACTCTGATTTAAGATTTAAGTACTAGGGATGGATCCTAGTACTGTGTATCTAACAGGCTCTTCTAGTGTAGACTATAAATTATGGAAGGATTTAAATAAGAGGGAGATTACTGTTATGTGTAGAGTTATGTGAAGAGGAGGATAAATTTGACCTGAATTTGAAAGACGGATATCGGGATCTGGGAGCCTGGAAAGGAAGAGAAAGTATTGCAGGCAGAGAGGTAGATGTGAGAAAAGATAGCACTTCATTCATATCCCTGTTGGAGAAGTTATCTGTTACATTTTATGCATAGTTTTACATGCTTTTGTCTTCCAATAGACTGTAAAATTTCTTAGAGACCCGATTTTAATTATTCTCTCATTTCAGTGCTTTACACATAAGGAGTGCTCAGAAAACATAGGAGAAGGAGAAACTGGAACAGAAAGGAGAGACAAGGAAGGAGAAAAATAGACTTTGCGGTAGGGTGAGAAGCACATTGGCTTGAGAGCCAAAAGACAATCTATTTAAATATGTTTGAATCTTACCATATTACCTACAGTATTCCTTTATCCTAAGATTTGGTTTCCTTATGTATGTGATGGCAAGGACAAATTCTACCTTAAAGATGTTGGTGCAAAATAGACTATCTTACGTAATTTGATAGTATCTGGCATTGTGTATAGTCTGTGATTTGCTCAATCAATATTTATCAATACAGAAATAGTGATTTTTTTCATGAATGGTCAAAGCCATGCTATCCCCTGCCTTCTCTCTTCCTTTGGTTCTTTCTTTATTTCTTTAGTTTTTGCTATCATTCATTCCATTTCCTTTTAAAGTTGTTTTAATGCTTATCATTTATATGTGCATTTCTGGATTCCAATTTAATCAATTTTCCTCTTCTTTTTCTTACTTAAATTGCTAACACTTAAAGGGCCCTTAATAAGCCAATGGAAAGGATAAATGTTTTTGCATGATCTTATTTAAAAATCCAAATAGTGCAAGGATCTTAACTCTGCCTATTTCGTAGATAGTATCCAAGCTTTTAGAAAGATTCAAATAAGATTTCCAGCAACACTTGGTTACTGAGTACTTCATGAAGTTTGAGCTCAGGCAGTTTGCAGGGCAGCTGGTTCTTCAATCCCAACTCTTCCCACCATGCTCTACTCTCTCGTAAGATAGAAACAAAGTTGATCAAACATGACATCAAACTATTTAAACCATCTCCAACTGCATCCCTTTTAATTTTAGGAATGCCTTTGGTTTATGTTGCTTCGTACTTGTGGTGGTGATGTTTGTGCAGGAGCATGTTAACTCTTTCAATTGATGGCTTACAGTATTTCTAGGTGTCCCCATGTTATTCTTAGGAAGAAGACAGGGAAATGTTACATGAATATGGGTGAGAGTCCAGGTAGTAGTTTCTGGGTCACCTTTCTTGAGCAAAATATTTGTTTGTTGTTTGTTTAATCCAGAGCGCTATCAGAATACAATAACATTTAAATACTCTGTTTAAAAAGGCAAAGAAATTGGTAATATATTTGAAGTAAGATATCCTTTCACAATGGATGCATTTTAAAAATAAAACATTTTGTGCTTAAATGGTAAGTTTTGGTGTTCTGGAAAATTCAGAACAAAGCCCAGTAAATAACAAGTTGTGCACATCCCTTTATTGTGGGGCTATTGCCTCAATTATCTGTACAATCACTTCATTTTGCAACTTCGCTTTGCCTGTGTAGGGCACTGCCCTGGTTGGTAATTGTGTGGCCTATTGTTTGCAGCACATGGATAATTATTATGCTGTGAACATCAATTTGCCCTATTGTGCCGAATGGCTCTACTTCCCGAGGGACATGATGGTAGCTGTGATTCTCCGCAGTAGGGGGTGGGATGTTGCTCAGGGCTAGAGTTCTGCCCAGTAATTCCCTCTTTACAAGTAAGACTATACATAGTACATCCTAGAAGTCCTTCATTATAGCATTTGTTTTCTGCTTGTTAACATCATTTCACGCTGGATGGGCACTAGTGTAATTTTCCATTTTGTTTCATCAAATTAAGGGAAGAAAGGAGACTGTCTACTAAGTCTTTTATTTTATAGACAGTTGGTCATTTCATTAACACTTTTCATATTCTTGTTTGTCATGATGACTGACGATAGTAAAAAGATTTTCTCCCCATTAACTTATGAGAGAACAGCACTTTTATTTATTTATTTATTTTTGGGCTGAGAAGTATTGATCGACCAAAGAGGACATTTATTAAAATGTAACCAGCATCTTGGCACTTGCAAGTGGTGCACACTTTAACCGATTAAATAGTCATGAAGAAAGAAATCAATACATCTTGGATTCCTCTATTCTGGTCTCTGCCAGCAAAGTGGCCTCACAAATTAAGAAAGAAATAAACAAATGTGTTTACGCTGAATGTTTAAAGCACTTTGCAGTTTAATCAGGAAGTAAAAGGACATTACTAATATTGGTTGGGTAGGTGGTTTGGATGTGGTTACTTCTGTACAAACCTGATGATAAATAAGAAATTTACTACTGATGTTCCCAACCACAACAGGCGTAAAGCATGTCCATGGGAATAAGGCAACCATGGATCGTTGTCCTATGAAATGAAAGAGGAAGGTCATTGGAAGTTCATAGGGGTAATTTCTTATAAAATTTGTTTGTTTTTGTTTTTTGTTTTTGGTAATCCTACTTTTCATGCCAAAGCGTTCTAAATCTTTCGGTCCCAGGGTTGGGTAGGCTGGAAATGATACAATTTACCTAGATGCAAAGTCAACTTTAGTAATGTAGTGGTTTCAGTTGATAGTTGTAGCTGAATTTCTAACAAATTCCAGATTCTTAGCACAAAATTCTTCTTTTAAATATTTTTAATGTTTATTTATTTTGAGAGAGAGAGAGAGAGAGAGAGAGAAAGTGAGGGAGAGAGAAAGAGATAGAGAGGTAGAAAGAGAGAAAGGGAGAGAGGATCCAAAGTGGGTTCTGTGCTGACAGCAGTGAGCCTGATATGGAGCTCGAACTCACAAACTGTGAGATCATGATTTGAGTCTGAGCTGAATTCAAATGCTTAACGAAGCTTGAGCCACCCAGGCACCCCTTAGCGCAAAATTCTTTAAGTATCATCCAATATGTTTGGATATTTTCAGAGATGCAGAGATGATCGATTAACAAAACAATTCATTTTATTTTGACATTGTAGATTTTTTTTAACTTTGTGATTATTTTGAGTCATCTATGTTAGTCCCAAGAACCCCCTAACTCTTTATGCACATTCTTGCCAAATTTCATCTTCTCAGTTTTCATTTATCATTTTACACTATTGTGATAACCAATATCCCTGCCAGGCTTGTGTCACTTGAGCATTTGATGAGTACTGCCAACCATTAACAGAATGTAGAACACCAAGAACGGGGCTTCACAAAACCCCAGTGTAAGGTTCACTCACACTTAGCTTTTGCTCAAAGCTTTTTTGACATTATCATATACTTTCACCATACTGGATATAGAAATGCTTTTATCCAAGCATCGTTTGTAGCTTCTTTTTCTTTTTTTAAAAATAAAAATCTTTACCTTAAAACCCAAATTTATATACACAAATGTGTAGAGCACTTGATCCAGCAATTTACATGAAACTTATTTATTTGTATTATTTTTAATCTGAAGAGGAGATTAAGGTATTCTGTTGGGGGGATATTAGAATCATATACATGCTTAACATCATATTCTCAGGAAAACAAGTTGCCACTTAAGTCTTTACTATACATGAAGAGTCTATATACTACATGTGCCTACAATGACTACATCTATTTCTCAGTGAGGGACTGGTCTGTATCAGGCAGGAATAAATTGTATTTGTATTAGCATAGATAAAATGGACATTATATATTTTTGTTTGATGATACTCAGCCTTTTAAAAATCAGGCATATTAATTGTGCCTTTAATGTTTTATCGTAAGATAGCTTATAAAGGTTACATTTCTTGATCCTGGCCTACAGGGGGATTTAAATCCAGTGTTATACCTTAGTCATAATTACTATTTTTTCCCCACCAATTATGCCTACAAAAGGAATTTCAGGGCTAGCGGTATCAATACAATGTCCTCTTCACATAACCATGTTCTACATGCTTCCTTTGGTTTCTACAGTGCCTTTCCTAATAGTGTTGACACATGTGATAATCTCTGTCCTCTTTGACTTCTATAACATAAAAAACCTCCAGTCCACATTCCCCTCTTCATTGTATTCCTAATAGATTAATTCTCTTCTTTTTTTAAAAAAAATTAACTTTATTCATTTTTGAGAGACAGAGAGACAGAGCATGAGTCAGGGAGGGGCAAAGAGAGGGAGACAAAGAATCCAAAGCAGGCTCCAGGCTCTGAGCTGTCTGCACAGTGCCCAATGTGGGGTTTGAACTCACTGACTGTGAGATCATGACCTCAGCTGAAGTTGGACACTCAACTGACTGAGCCACCCAGGTACCCCTAATTCTCTTTTTGCTTCATGTTTTTAAATCCAGGTTATTGAGCTAGGTCATAAGCTCTTTTAGGGCAAAGATAATGTCGATTAGATTTTATCCCTTGATATACCCATTTCTGGGCATAATGTATATGTTCTATATGTTTCTGTATTTGAATTCAGCTTAATCCTCATCTAAGCAAGGCTTTTGGTTTTGATACTTTATGCCTTGGCAACATCCACTTAGGTTATCCTCTGATCTTGGAATTTTAAGGCGTTCTTGTATTTCATTCCATTTATTGTTATTTTCCTGGTTCACTGTCCTTAGAGCTATGGCTGGCTCACAGACATTAACTTGTGATATAAAAAACAAAAACAAAAATAAAAACAAAAACAAAAAAATAAAACAAAACAACACAAAACAGTGCCAACTCTGAAACAGATGAGTGAGCTTTATTCTAAAAAATCCTCCCTTTATATGAAATAGTAACACTTGCAATATATAAACAAAGATGAACAATGCATGTGTACCTTACAGGTCAAGAAACAAGACATAAGGGAGTTACAGCATATCACATGCTGCTACATTAATTCAAAATTATTTTGTTTACAAAAAGGTCCTGACAATTTAGGTCTGTGTTGAAAGGAGCTGTGTTTGGGTGGGAAGGAGAATGAATGTAAGGATATCACTAAATGGGCAAAACAGTCTATGAAAATAAATTTCATTTGTTGTTAGTTTCTAAAGGAAAGCTGAACTAACAAAAGAGGAGAAATAGAATTTCCATATGCTTTGGACATTTTTTTTTTTTAGTCACCCAGTTAACAATGAACAAAGAAGAGACTTAAAGAAGAAAAAAAGTACCAACTACTGAAATCAGTAAAGATCTCATAACCCAAAGAGACAGGAAGAAGCAAAACAAAGCAAGAAAAAAGTCATTAAACTCAAAGAACAAGCTGAGACACAAGGACTGTGGAGATAAAGGGAAAATATGTACAGAGTGAGGATCTTATCTCACTTAAACAGAGGAACAATGGAAGCAGCCTGCCTTTCCTTTTCCACTAGATAGCATTAAGGATGGACTGCAGAGATGGAACTTGGGGTGTGCGGGGGGGGGTCAGTGCAAAGGCTGCTGAAGGGTTTTCATTGTTAGGTTCTCCATAAAAATTTTTTTCAGGTCAAAGTCAGTGTGTGTGTGTGTGTGTGTGTGCACACGCGTGTGCATGCGTGTACATGCTCATTCGTGTATTTAAGTGAACTTATTCTCTAATATTTAGTAGAACTTTCTCTAACATTTTCTAGAAAGTCATGCAGAGCAGATGTCCATCAGTGTCCTTCACAAGAATGTACAGAAGGCAGAGAACAGCAGTATGGGTTTGACTGGGCTTAAGGCCATATTTTCTTTTTTTTCTCCATGGTTTATTCCCTCTTTGCTGTCCTTTAAAGTGTAACTATTTCCATTTGAATAATTATATCAATGATCATTATATATATAAAATATGTAATAGTATATATAATATTATATGTTATATATATAGCTTTATCTTTGGTGGTTAAGAATAATTATCTCATTTTACAGTACACTGGTCTCTTTGGTTTATTTAGTACATTCAAATGTTGAATGACCTTGGTTCTTTTACCCAAAATTCCATGTCAATGGATATCATAGTATTTTAGAAATTCAGTAATTATGTTACTATCTATTCAATGGCAGAAAAGACTGCTGAAGAGATACAACATATTGCAAGTACATCCAGTGAATAGGCTGAGAAGAGTCCTGAGAACCAGGCTCAGATTTGTTCTTGTGCTAATTCTTCCCAGTGTAGGTAAAGGCCCTTATCTTATCTGGGAAGCCAACTCGACTGTGCATTCAGTCCTATGTCTGTGTGGTTTATGCAGACACTATCACCCATGGAGTCATGACTAAATGTCAAATAATGGTTATCTCCGTGATTTTTCTTTAGTCATATTTGAGTGAAGCTACTTACTCAACATATACTCCAAGTATATATTTTCATTTGCATTATGTCATTTGTTCTGGTTGCTGAGAGTGTAACAGAAGTGTCTGATATCATTTCTACACAAAATGAGACTACATTATCCTGAGGAAAATAAGTCATATCTAAGTTAAGTGTAGATTATAGTGCAATAGATGCTTAAGGAAGACACAAGTCCTGCTAAGAAGGCTTTAATGGTCTTCCAGAAACACCTTGGTGGAAGACTCCCACTACCTCAAGCTTACAGCTGTGTTTTGCTTTTAATTTAACTTCCTCTCTTTCATCTTTCCAATTATTCAATATTTTCAAAGTGTAGTTTGTGTAAACCTAATGCTACACAACATGACTTCTAGTGTAAGATTTGTACTCATTCCAGTGGTATGTGTGTAAGGCAGTGTCACTGAATCACATAATGAGAGATTTATTCTCTTTTCAATTCTCTTTCAATGCTACTGATTATGTGAAGACAAGTCTCATTTGGAGTTTAGGAGGTCACTATACCTGAGCTAATATACCTTTTTAATGAAATTGAAGGAGACTTTAGATTCAGAGCCCTAGGCAGACAATAGATAAGAGCTCCAATTTTGAAATGGTGTTTCATTTTTGTTGTCTTTGTCTTTGTTCTTATTGTTTTAACAGCTTAAATTTAGAAAAAAATATATAATATATAACATATATAAAAATTGACTTCAAAGGTATGAAGTTTCCTGATTAAATTGATTTAAGTTAACAACACCTTTTATTAATATAAAATAGTCATGTAGGTGGAAGAAAATAATGAAATTTAGAAAACCTCATGCCAACCCAAATTCCCTGGAATACAAGTCACACCTGTTCTGGAAGCCTTCTTTAATAACATGGACTCTCAGTTGACTTCCTTAATTCTAGCATTCTTCTTAGCCTGTTAATATGTCCCCATAATAGTGCCTAGCAAATGAGCTGGATGCTCACTTGCTATATATTGATTGACCGGGGTAGATATCAATTTAGGCAGTCAAGTGACAAGGATTTGGCTGCTGGAGAGTAGGGAGCAGGGCATTCCAGATCAGTAAAATGGGAGCACCCAAGGCACAGATACCAGCGTGTGTACATTATGTGTTCAGAGTATGATATAACAGCCACAAATGACCTCATGCTCCATGTTCTTAAAAGAATTTCAGGAAATAAACCTAAATAGATGACTAACAGCTCTGAAAAATCCGTGTGGTGCATGTTGTTCTACTCTGAACCTGCCTTTAATCCTGTCACATACTTTCTGCTCAGTCACGATCCACAGATGCTACCATTGACCACAGCACCTCACTGGACCACCACTTATATTTTAATATAATTTTAGCCCATCTGCTGAAGCAGACTCTCCTGTATTTTTTTTTGTAAGCCTCTAGATTCACAAAAACATCATGCCTTGATATTAAATCCAGATTATAACAGGCTCCGAAGTTCTATTCATTAATTTTCCTTAAAATATACCTAGAACAGCCTACTTATATCCCATGCTCTGACTTAATGCTCAGAGCAACAAGTAAAGATAATGCAACGAGATCCCTTTGGTAACAGTTAGCATCCTATTTCACATCACCATGATCTGCCCAATTGTCAACATAATGTGAAAGTCTTTAAAAAACAAGTGATAAAAGGGGGAAACCATAACACCAATAAAAGCCCCATGCTTGGAGGACGTGTTCAATAGTTCTAACATGTATAACATTAAAATTTTATCAACAAATCAGGGAGAAAACATTTTGTATACAGAAATCAATTTACCTAGCAACTATCTGCAAGACTTGCTTGTAATTTATTTTGCCTCAAAGAATACACTGCTTTTAAACCTAATTCTATTGCATTTTAGTGTGTATGAAGAGAAAGGGATGTAAACATTTTTGCTCAAAGTGTAAGTAAAAGAGTTAGAAGACCTCCAAGTATTATAGACAAAAATAAGTACTTTGGTGAAATAAAATGAAATTTTGTAGCACCAGATTTCCTGAGTGTTTGAGCCCTTGTTTAAATTTTCTCCACATATATGAGCTTCTCTGTTCTTTTCACTGATAAGCCAATTTATTTATAAAAGGAAAGAATGATGCCACAGGCTAAACCAGGTCTAGGAAAATGAAACTCAGTGGCTAAGATTGTAAACCATTGGTTCCAAGTGAGTGCAATTACAGCAGGCCCCACCATGCTATATCTGGGGAAATCCAATGAAAAATAAATGAAACAAATACAAGGTTCCAAGTCACATAAACCTAAGTTTGAGTGTCAGTTTTAATGCTTATTGGCTGACTTCAACTAGGTTACTTCTAAATAAGCTTCAGTTTTATTATCCATAGAATATGGATAATTTGTTGCACATAATCCCCATGGTTGTTTTGCTGCTAAAATTATGTAACAACTAAAAGCTCCTGGCATAGTGTCCCTGTGTACCAGACACTTAATAATTGCTAGTTTCCTTCCTGATCTTACACTATTACATAGGGACCTCAGACAGGTGACACCCAGAAGACCCACCACTGATATGATCTGTGCCATTATTGTGATCTTATAGCAGCAACCCAATGTCTGGCTCTCTTGCCATTAGAGCAGTTTTATCCAAAGAAGAGTAACCTCCCATCAAGGAGATGTAGGACCTAAATGCAATTCGTCTAACATAGTATATCCTTGGGATGTGCTCCAATTAGCCATCCTGGTGCTTGCTTCGCCTTGGTATAACATACTTTGTGCTCCAAATTAAGCTCCTCAGAGTGGTACTGGCTTCCAGTCTTGCCCTTTTGTTTGACAGAGAAGGGCCTCACCCAAAAGCAAGTAGAAGACTTGCTTAAAGTGTCACAACAGGCAAGTGGAAGATCAATAATAAGCTCACAGTTTACTGACAGACTTTTATTTATATGATGTCTGCTATAGCTTTTGGGGTGAAGAGAAAGTCTCAGTTCTCAAGCAACTTGGGATTTTGGAGGAGAACCAAGGTACACAGAGTTAGGAACCTTAGATAAGTGCACTTAAGGATGTAAACCAATGGAGTGGTCAGTTCAGGAACTCTCCAGAGAAAGGGTATCCAGAAGCTGGAACATGTGGGTGTTGAGGTGACACTGAAGCACATCCCTTAACTTAGCAAAGGAGCTAGAGGGGCCTGGAACAGGGACACCTGAGGAAACAGTTCATCAGCTATGAGTGTAAAGAACAATCCTGAATGCTAAGAAAGTAACTTAAAAAAAAAAAAAAGACTCCTTTGGGGCACCTGGGTAGCTCCATTGGCTCTGATCATGATTTCACCATTTGTGACATCAAATCATGCATCAGGCTCTGCACTGAGACCATGGAGCTTGCTTGGGATTCTCTCTTTCTCCTTCTCTCCCTGCCTCCCTCTCTCTCTCTCTCTCTCTCTCTCTCTCTCTCTCAAAATAAATAAATAAACATTTACAAAACATTAAAAAAATAAAAAGACTCTTAGGGAATTATTTGTTTCAATGTGGATTTAGGTTACTTTGAAAAAAATAACTAGTCTCATTAATTATGTCAGAAAATTCAAACAGGTGTAATCCTGTAGTATTTTACCTCAATATAATATGACTCTGATTTAGACTAATGCTAGATCATCAGGCCTTATTGCTCTTTTCTTCAAGTCACACCCACCCCACACACCCCCACATATACAAGCATGGGATTTTTTTGTCAGGTATTTGATTTTACATGTCAGAAAGTGATTTTACAATTCTACTGTACTTCCAAATTGCTTTCACTTCTCTTCACTTATTCTTCACTAAAAAAGCTGTACGAATGGAATGGTAAAAATGTGGGCAATGGAGCCAGACTTGCTGAGTGTGAATTCTAACTTTGCTATTAGTTGTGTGACTTTGGGCTAATTATTTAACAATATTTATCTCAGTTTCCTAACTGTGAAATGGCAATAATAAAAGCAGTGTATCCTATATTTGTTGTATGCAATGAGCTAATGTATATATGATGCTCAAAACAGAATCATTTACAAAGTGAGATCTAAATAAATATTAGCTCAATAAATATTGACTATCAGATGCTGTAATTTGCTGTGGTAAGTAAGTACGATATTATTATTCTGGCTTGATTAATATAGAAGCTGATTGGAAGCCAGTTATTATGTTTGCTGTTACTTGGTAATACATAGCTATATGGGTTAGGAATATAAAAGGAAGCAACTTACAAGTAATCATTGGAAATACAAAAAGAAAGAAGATAAGGCATTTCTATTTATTTTAAAGTTACAGTACCTATAGATAAATCAAAATGCTAACTCTTTGGATTTGAAAATTAAGCTGCTTACTGTGTATATTGGAATTGTTAGCCTCCACATATCCAGACAAAGGTAAAGCAGCTGTGACCATGAGCTCAGCTGTGTGCTAACAGCCTGGCCAAGGGAAGCCTCAAGCTATACCCAGCTCCACAGAACACCCTTTGACCCAGCTTCGCAAATGTCACTGCAACCTGGGAGACAGAAGGGGCTCTCCGTGTGATGGACATTAGCTGTGGATAGTGAAGGTGTGATATGCATGTGTTCTAACCCCTCCTAATGGGTTACTGTTCTTTGGGCAAAACTACACCAACAGGAAGAGATCCCAATACTGGCTGGTAGGTATGGACTGGTCTAGAAGGAAAACCATGGGGAGAGCCACTCAGAGCCCCTTGGTCACTTCCTACCCTATGCCTAGGTCTTGACTTAGGAAGGAATTAGAATTTGAAAGCACAATTGGGAAGGCTGAAAAATGTTTTTGTCACTATTTTTCTTTTAAGGATGGCCAAGATCCAGAAAGCACTGACAGTGTACACTTTTCAGCTAAACACCATTTGGTCATACTCATAAATGGTTGAATTCAGAGATATAAGCAGGTTTTGTTTTTGTTTGGTTGTCTCTCTGTTTAATTTTATAACAAATAGTACATTTTTGAGTGATTCCATTGATTTTTTTTGCCATTTTATAAAATTTTGTTTCATGTAATATAGATCAATTGTCGAAAATGTTTCTATAACAGATTCGAATGGCTAACACCTGTTTAAACAAAAATATATAGGGTGTTTCCAGAAGGACTACCATGGTATAATCCAAACACAGAATTGGTCTCTGTCCTGATTTCTGGCACAGAGCTTCATAAGCCCTTGGAATTTCCTGAGTGATAGGAATGTCTCATTATATTAATGAAGTGACTCTTGAGGCCCCTGGATAGATTCAGTATGGGGATCGGTTGCCAGTAAACAATAGAGAATTAGAAGGTTAGAACTTTGAGCCTTATCTGCACACCTCTGAGGAGACATAATTCAATCACCAATAGTCAATGATTTAATCAATCATGCCTACATAATAAAGATTCAGCAAAAGCTCTTGAAACACAAGGTTTGGGAAGCTTCTAGGTTCATGAACATGTCAATGTTTGGAAGATGGAGCTCTTGGAAAATACACAGAAGTTTCGTGGCTCTTCCTACTTCCCCTGTCTTATTTATTGCTTCCATTTGGCTGTTCATGAGTTGCATCTTTTATAATAAAGTTCTAATTTAAGTATAGAATTTTCCTGAGTTCTGTGAATCATTACAAGGAATTATTGAACCTGAGGATGGTGTGTCATGGGAATCTTCAAATTTGTAGTCTGATGGGCAGAAGTATGGGTAACCTGGAGGTACCCAGAATTGTGGCTAGTGTCTGAAGTATGGGAAGTCTGTGGCAATGTAAGATAATTGATTCTTGTTGGGAAAAAAAAATGTAACTTCTAAGATATCTTGATAGAGTGCATTCAAAATCTTCAAGCAGAGGACACTTAATTTTCCAAAATTATCGCTTTACTCTAAGATTCTTTACTTGGGGATAACATCACGGGGCCTTACAATGTTTAGTAGACACTTTAGAGAATTATTTTCTAAAAACTGTTTCAACATATTTACCACAATATTCTGCACCTAACCTTTGAGTTAGGTACTGCAAGTAGAGCTAAAGGAAGAAAACATTTAAATGCAAGTGCACCTTTTATAGTTCTCTTTACTATCACAGCATCTCAAGACCCTCTACTTGCTTCTACTTCTAGTTTTAATCTGACTGAGGTTTTAGCTCTTCTTTAGAAAACCACCTCCACAATCCTTGGGTTGGCAAAACTCAGCAAGAGTCTCTGGGTTAGAAGTAAGTGTTGGGGGGCGGGAGGGTTAGAGCTCAATAAAAAGCAACGTGCGTGATCTTAAATGAACCCAAGGCCTCAAACAAGTTTCACAAACACAAAGCCAACAAAGATCAGTTTGTTAACACAAAAGGAAGTAGTTTGAGAAGTGAACATGTCCATCTCAAGAAGGGAACTGTTTTTCAGCATCAATCAATTATTACCATCCAGTAATCCAGGCTCAATGTTGGTACCTCTCTTGAGTTTTTAAGAGGCAAAAATCTGGATCTTTTGTAATCTCTTTTCTTTACTTTCTTCTCTCTCTCTCTCTCTCTGACTAATTTTAGTTTAGAAAATACTGTGTGAGCAATTTTTAAAAAAAGTACATCTGCTATCTGAATTTGGGCCACCATCTGTGGTGCAAAGATCTCCTTTTGGAATATAAGATTATTCATAATCTAGCCCCTGACTACCTCCTGAATCCTATTGCTAATACTCCAACCTATTTATACTCTTTATTATACTGAATTATATATGCTTCCTTCTAATTATTTTTCTTTATGTGTCTAGGATGTGTGTTGAATTCTCATAACTCCCACTGATTTACTATCTTTAAATTTTTTTTTCTCAAGCATCATTTCCTTGTTAAGCTTTCACTAATACATTTGTCTTTTGCCTCCATGTGAGGCTTTGCCACTTCCTCTTTTGCTCACCAGTAATGCATCAACATGCTTCCATCACAGATTCATAGCTTGTATTGAATGTATACTTTTCCATACCCATCTTCCTTTAAAGAATTATACACAGACACCAAGAGCAATGCCAGGCACATAATGGAATATAATCATTTTTTATTAGAGAATTAATCAGGGAAGATGAACATTCTGGTTCTATGTCTTGGCAGTCTACCATTGCCTGTGGTCTAATGCTGAACTCCTTCAGATGCCACATAAGGTCCTTTCTGTGTGGCACATCAACAAGAACAGAAACTTTTTGAAGTCTCTGTCTCTGACTAGTTGTATGAACTTATATAAGATACTTAATGCTTTGCATTTATTTTTATCCATTTTCTTATCTGTGAAACAGGGATGATAATAATAGATGCCTCGTGAAAATTAATTAAAGCTTTATTTAAATAATAGAAACAGTACTTCTACCACAGTAAGTGCCACAGAAGGGGCTCAATTTTTAATTTCCTGCTTACTTTCTCTTATTTATCACCAGCAAAGGCTATGCTACATAGTAGCTACTACTATGTAGTAATTTGCTACTACAACTCATCATCACAACTTCTATTCAGCTATATTGCATTTCCCTGTCTCTATCAAACAGCTTCTTATCCACATACACATGAATCTGTGCATATTGCTCCTTCCATCTGGAATGTGCTCTATTCCTTACCATACTTGTCCTTCAAGGCTCACTTCAAATTCTATTTCTTCCACATACCCCAGGGAGAGTTAGCTCTTCTCTGACTTTGGGCTAGCATTAAATTGAGCCTGGCACATACTAGGTGAACATAAATGTCAGCCTGTAGTATTATTTTCTCTTAGATTCTGAGTTCTGTAAGGGCAGGGAGAATGCCTCATTCCCTCTGGATCCTTGTTGCCTACCATACTGCCTGGGAAAACATCATGTTTCGATATACATTTGATGAATGGATGAGAAAAACAAATTGAACTTTGGGAACTGAAAGGTAAGATTGTGGCTACTTTTGGCTATCAGCACATTCTTCACTCTTGGGCAATTCTCTTAAGAATTAAATCCTACACAGCTTTCCACCTACCAGAAAACATAATCCCTTATTTACTAGCAAAAATATTTGTAGATTTACCCCCAAAGGTATTAGAAAATGTGAACCTTACTTTCTGTATTATCTGACTAAGAGGAGTAAAATCTGTAAAGTTGAGATCCGAGGTTATATAAACTTTTCATTTCTGATGATACAGGAAAAGGAAGTGTGTTTAGAAAACAAAGGGGTTCAATCCTGAATAAATGTGTACATTCTAAATGACTGAGAGATTCTGTTTTTATTTGTACACACACACACATAGAATCCTAGAAATATGCAATCATATGTAGATTCAACTATGCAACAAGAACTAACAAAGAAATATCAGCATCATTTCCTGCTCTTAATACCTTAAGTAGATTTTGCTAAAACTTTTTATTAATAGTCTTATTTATGTTGCTTTGTGAAAGTCTTCAATTTCTTTAAATTTCTGAGTCAGATGCCTTCAGTGTCAGTATAACGTTCTTTTGACCCTTTGACCCCACATCTGACATGTACTTAAAAAGTTTAACCTTTACTAGATTACCCGGAGCTCCACTCCCTCAGTATGTCTGGTAATCTCTAAGGAACACTTAACAACGATCCTACAAATCTAACCTGCGTGTCAGATGGATCTAGATGGGTAGGTATTTTGCTGCATATCACTCCTCTACTCCCTAAAATTTCTCCATTCTGTTTATCCAAATGGATTTCTCCATTCTGTTTATCTATCTCACTTTTCCTCAAATTTGGACTTAGACCCTGTGAGCATCCCAAGGCAGAGTTCAGATCAGGTCACCAAAGGCAAGATAGTTCACAACAGTGTCACTGAAGATCAGAAGATAATAGAAGGAAATTGGGAGGCAGGAAATCGAACCACTATTGATTACTACATAGGAGTATTGCTAGAGTCACAGGCCATACTCCTCTGAAGATGTCCCTTACCAGCCACCCCTCTGCTTTGTCTGGTTGTTTCCATGTCTGGCAGGAGGTAAGCTTTCTGCTAATGCAAATGCCTCTAACTATGGTCGCATACACAGTGTATGAGCTCCCCTCTCCAACGCCTCTGAGGACCAGTGAGAGGGGGAAAAATACGCTTGCTTCATTTTTTTTCCCCACTTAGTCCAGTCCCTGTCTCTTGTGGGAAAAGCAAATCTTTTACATTTTTTACAGATAATTTTTATTATTTCTTCTTTAGAATTTTCCCAATTCAAAACGGAAGTTCCTTCTTTTTTTGTTTTTGTATAAATAAGGGTCACTTCAATTGTTTTACTATCCATCTTCCTACCACTGTGTAATAACTTAAGTTCACAGATAACTCCAAACACTAATTTAGAGAAACTAAAAAGTTGCTGCAGTTTTAAACAGTAGTTTGGCCCCACCCACTCTGACTACCTCACTGCCACATCAGACCATAAGCTTTCTAAAACTTCAGGATTCAGATTCAGTTATAGAATCTCATTAAAATCCTATAACCAATGTTCAATAGGGAGAGACAACCAACAACAAATCTGAATCACTGAGGAAAGAAGGACATAGAAGTGTCATCCTAATGTTTAATACTACATGAAAATAAGATTTCTAATCTCATTAGAGGTTGGGCGAGAAAGTTGAAAACAGTCCTTTGCTTTATTTTAAAATTATTCTCAAGAGTTCACTGCAAATAGTTTCAGGTACTATTCCTGAAGATGATCTCCAAGGAGACCATGATTCCAATACACCAACAATAATTTCCCAACTTCACAGCTACCATTAGCATATAGTATTATTCCAACAACCCACTTGCAAATTAATAATAAAGTACTAACTGGAGCTGAATTCTCAAATGTTCCAGGAAGAAACTTTATCTTAGACCACACCTGATGTATCAGACTATTTAAAAGTAGCTGGCACAAGCAGTGAACCATCCACGTGCAGGCTCATGAATATCACAGATAGGAGGAAAAACATGCAGGTGAATTTTGTCCAAGGCAATAATTGCAGGTCAAATGCTGCTCTGAAGTTTCTAGTTACAATTCATAATTTCTGGAGGTTCAAACTCTGTTAACTTCCTATTTCTAGAGAATGCGCTAAATAGCTTTGGGAATGGTATTACAATGACACTGAAAATAGCAGCTATACATATATTATATATAATACATACATATATATATGTGTGTGTGTATGTTTTTTTGCATGTTCTTCATGGAAAAACTAATAGAAACATGCATAGTTACAAATAATAATACACTGTGAAATTATTACTATATATTAAAATTTTACCATATTGTTGATTTGTATGTCTTCTCTTTGACAAGGAATACTAAACATATGTTGTTTAAAATCAGTAGCACAGTTAATCATATCTTGTACATTAAAATACAGACTTGCAGCAGAATTAAAGAAAACCCGTTTCTTCTCACATCATTTCTTAAAGATGGTTATGTAATCTTTTCCACTAAAATACAAAACTGTCATCACTAGATGACATAAAAATCTCATGAGGAGGAATTGTCTAGATAATACATTCCTCTTTTAAAATATTTTTCTATTATAAAAATAATTCATGTTTTTTCCCCAAGAAACCTGGAAAAACTTACAAATGTAGAAAGAAGGAAATCCAGAAATAAGTAACATTAAAGAAATTGAAGTATTTCATCACAATAATATGTTTGCTCTTTCGTTTGCATTTGAGAGTGTACTGCATATTTTATATGAAACTGAGCAATTTATAGGCAGGATTTTGGATAAGAGACATATATGTGTTTATTTATCTAGTCTTATTTAAAAATTATGGAATGTCTTAGGTCATACAATATTTATTTTCAAAATCTTCAAATAATATCTTAATTCCTCATCATTAGTGGAGAAAAAGAAATTAATTTTTTTTTGTTTCTTGGGAATTTTCCCGCTGAAAGAACCACATTCCTGATTCTGGAAAAGTATTAAAAAAGATGAACCTAAAATGCCAAGCTTTTCCCTGGGGCTAGAGAAACAACCTTATAATCTACAGTATAATTCAATTGAATTTACGAGTTAAGAATCACAAAAACTACTAATAGATATACAGAATTTTACACCTAGACAGCCCTGATCTTGAGCCCTTAATCTCGTTTCATTTTTCAGGCAACTTAATAATTATTGAGTAAAGTTTTAAAGCCCTTTCCATTCTTAGTCTTTAATTACTTCGCAATATTCTTCTACTGATTTTATAATTTTGAAATACAAAATTGTCATTATTTGATGAAGTTTAACCTTTGTTCTGTCATCTTCCAAAATTTAATGTTAGAGAGGAGAAGTCTGGAACAAAACAATTTTTTGGGTACTCTTTTTTTCTTCTACATGGCTATTTGTGCAAATGTTTTTAGTTTTGCAACTAAAATCACTGTCACATCTATGAAGAGGTGGTTTCTAGTTACTGATTTCATGATTTCATGATTTACTGATTTCATGATTTCATGGGATGATGGTAAAAACTCTTTGATCTGTGGCTACATGCTCAACCATCCTCCATTTGATTAAGGGAATTTCTTTCACTTTTAAAAATAAGGTTTTTGTTTGTTTGTTTTATTCCTTTTAGTTTCTATCATGTTCCTTTTTAAAAGACTTGTATTACAAATGTCTCCCATCCTTGTATGTAATCTATTTATTTTACTGTAATTCTGAGATAGTCAAATTCTGCCTTTCGATGAATTATATTCTTAACCTCTGTGAATGTTTTCATTTTTTTCTTGCATGAATAGTTTCTTATATACATCTTTAAATCACCTTTTTCCTATTTTCATTTTATTTTATCCTATCTGTTCATCTCAAGGGTTATTTCCTTATACATTCTGCTTATACTTCATGGAAGTCAAATAATCTTATAACTTTTGAAATCTTCTGTTATTTAATTTTTCCCCTTATTCCTGTAACAGATCAATTTTAGGAGTCTGCTTTAGAAAGAACTATATATTTGAACCATTTTAAATGGTAAAGGTATGGAGATACTGGAAATTAAAATTTAATGAATGAAACAAAAATTGGGGATCATCACTCATGCATCTGTGGGTAAGTTACCTATGGGTATTGGGTACCCTAGACTGCAATCAACTGGGGTAAACTAGATGAAGAAGCTTTGCTTTACTTATACTTTATCCTATTTCTGAACTATTATTGGCTTGCTCAGACATGTATTTCTCATGGTAATAGTTATGCAAAAGAGTAGGTCAGAGCATCCAAGGTCTCATAGACCTAGGTTCATAACTGGTACACTGTCATATTTACCTCATTCTATTGGTCACATCAAGGAATGGAGAAATATATGCTGCCTTTATGGAAGAGGTTCTAGTCATATGGCAAAGTATGTATACAAATAGAGGTGAAAAATCAAGTTCAGTAACATAATCTACCAATGGTATGTCTTTTTCTAAGTGGTTATATATGGTTCCTCTTTCCTTACAGTAAAGTGCATCTTTCATTATACTTTTTTCCTTATTTTTAAAACTCATATCTGAGAAAGATATATTAACAGACTAAATGGTTATCAACAGACAAGTTGTAAGACTTTGCCTTAGCTATAGTCTCTCCATGTGTGCTGGTGAAATCCTTCTCTTATTTATTGGAGGATTTCAGATTGCAGGTTGCAGCTCCTAACTCAATTCCTAGTGTCTACCAGGAATGTATGTTTTGTGGCATGTGGTTCTGTGGAACTGAATTGCAATGTTCACCATCCTTTTATTACCCGGCCATCTGTCTTTTTGAGCGGACAGAGCTCATGAGATATTACACTACCCAGCATACTCTTCCTTCCAGGATTCTTCACATTTCTATTTTGCTAAACTACCTTTAGGGACAACATCTTCCAGAATGTAAAATACCTCTATCACATCTCTGCTTCTAGCTCATCATATTACTACTTGTTTTCTATAACTACAGTTTTAAGGGAGTAAATCATCAGGATCTTAGATTTGGCAATTGATTGCTAGTTATAACACCAAAAGCATAAGTAACAAAAGAAAAAGAGATAAATTAGACTTCATCAAAGCCAAAAACTTTTGTTCATTAAAAGGCATTATCAATAAAGGGAAAGAATCTATAGAACAGGAGAAAACAGTTGCATATGATATATCTGATAAGGATTTAATGTTTAGAATATATAAAAAACTCTACACTTAATTGACTGAGCCACCCAGAAGCCCCAGAAAGAACTCTGATAACTCAACAACAACCCAATTTAAAAATAGGTAAATGGCTTGAATAGATATTTCTCCAAATAAATTATACAAATTGCAAATAAGAACATGTGAAAAGATGCTCAAGATCACTAATCATTGGGGAAATGCAAATTAAAAGCACAGTAATATACCATTCTACACCTACTAGGGTGTCTATGATAGAAAAAGGAAAAGAAAATAACACGTGTTGGCAAAGGTTTGGAGATAGTGGAACTGCTGTGCATTGCTGGTGAGAATGTAAAATAGTGCAACTGCTGAATATGAGTTTGGTAGTCTCTAAAAAAGGAAATCATGGAATTGTCATCTGATCCAACAATTTCACATTAGGTATATATCCCAA
Organism: Cryptoprocta ferox; assembly: GCA_028646485.1. Classification (NCBI taxonomy): domain Eukaryota; kingdom Metazoa; phylum Chordata; class Mammalia; order Carnivora; family Eupleridae; genus Cryptoprocta; species Cryptoprocta ferox. The sequence continues at coordinate 55,031,075 of CM053566.1, read as the reverse complement.
AATTGTAAACAGAGACTCAATCAGATATTTTTACATCCATGCTCTTTGCAGCATTATTCGCAATAGTAGAAAAACCTGAAAAAACCTAAGTGTCTATCAACAGATGAAGGTATGTAAATATAATGAAATATTATTCATCCACAAAATAAATGAATTTCTCATATATTATAAAACATAGATCATATGTTTAAAACTTGAAAATATGCTATTTTGCTATGTGAAAAAGGCCATACACCAAGGACAAATATTACATGATTCTACTTATATGAAATATCTGGGATAGGCAAATTCATAGATACAGAAATTAGATTAGAAGTTACCAGGGTAGGGGGGTGGGGCAGGGAGTTATTGCTTAATGGGTAGAGTTTTTGTTTGTGGTGATGAAAAGTTTTGGAAATATATATAGGTAATGTTGCATAACATTGTAAACAATTAATGGCACTAAATTACACAATTGAAAATAGTTAAAATGAAAAATGTTGTTATGTATATTTTATCACAATTTAAAAACTGAGCTAAAAGGACCATAAGGCTCCAAAATTCTGCCTAGGCTTAGACTTGAAGACTAACCATGAATTTTTCTAAATTTATCTCTTCATTTTATGTTGTGCTAACAATAGAAATAAGTCACAATTTCTTTCACTTTGCTTCTGGTTTTATCCATGTTTGTATACGAAATTGTTTATTAGATTTAATTGTAATAATTAGCTACTTTATTTCATAGACTTGATAACAAAAATCTTACAAAGTGGCTGGTTTGAGGAAGGTCTAGAATTTGATAAATGTAAACTGGTGTCTGTCTAGTTGTTAAATAAATGAACAACTCTCTGTGTGTGGTGAGTAAGATATTTCTACATAAAGGAAGTGAGTAGAACTATATGGATGGCTGGGATCTACCATTATAATGATTGTATCTAATTCCATGTATTTTGTAAATTTGCCTTATCTAACGTATTTATAAGTTAAATTAAGCTGTAATAATTTACAAAATTATATAATACATATATTCTAGAACTGAACAAGGTAGATACTGATTTATAAAACCTTAATCTGTTAATATTAATAATAAGATCCTATATTAACATATTTTCTATACCTTTACACAAAAAAATTTCACATATTTATCTAATTTCAATACTAAAAATACCTCCATCAGATTAGTAGGTTATGAATTATTACACCATCAAAAGAGTACCCTAAAGTCAAAATAAATCTAATGATTTATGAAATTCTTCTAGCGAATTAATGTCAAAGGCAGGGCAGGAACTCATGTAGTTGACATTAGATAACTTGCTGGGAGTTCTATACTTTAACGGAGGTGGCAGAGTATTTACGACGAGGAAGTTGCTGTGAGGGGGAAGATGGCACTGTGCACGAGTACCCTTCTCCCTGAGATGCTACCACATGACTGGTGTGTGCAGCCATCAGGAAAGAGAACGATCAAGGAATAGCCTTGGCACGCAGCACATATGGAACATAGACACAGCATGCTTCTCTTTGCAGCTAGCATCAATTACGGTGAAAAATGAGGTATTAATTGGTGTTCCCAGAGCAGTCTAATTCTCCTCTTTGAGATCTGTGACATATCTACGAAGAAGGGGATGAAAAGGAGGAGGGGTGAGAATGTAACCCTCATTGGGGAAATCAAAAGGGTCTTGTGTAAAATGGTTTCCAGGTTCTTGGGTTTAAGGTAAGACCTTCTGTCAAACCATTTAAAGCTAGGTATGAGGCTTTAAATTCCTTAATGGAGGTTTAGGAAACACATCTTTGGTGGTTGCTGTTGTTGTTGTTGTTGTTATAGTTGGTACACAATGTTACATTAGTGTCAGGTGTACAACATCTCTATACTTTAAGCTACGATTACCATAAGAGTTGCTACCATCTGTCAGCATACAACACTGTTACAATATCATTGACTATATACCTATGCTGAGCCTTTATTCCTGTGACTTATTTATTCCATGACTGAAAGCCTGTATCTCCCTCTCCCCTTCACCCATTTTGCCCATCTTCCTACCCCCTTTCCTTCTGGTATCAGTTTGTTCTTTGTGTTTATAGGTGGGAGCCACACCTTCACCCCAGACTCTATTCACTAAGGCAAGGAGCGGAGACAGCAATTGAATTGCAACACTTCCAGAACCCAACTGTCTGCTTTCCAATGCCAAAGACAGCTTCCTGAGTCCTCTGCCACATACCCAATAGGATTCCATGTTCCCCCAAATGATTTTCAATGGCAGGAGTGTCTACTCTTTTCCAATGTCACTGATATTTGACTTCTTCCTCTTCTTGTTTTTACTTCCCCCAAACTTCTCTCTTATGACCATGCTGCTCTAGCAGCAATCTCATTCCTGTTTTATTCTCTTCCTTTTTCCTTCCTCTATATAGCTCTGTACCTTCCTATAATAAGAAAACTTTTGTCTAATTACCAAACCACATAGAAATCTCATCCTTTCATTTGCAAAGCCACACAGTAACAAACTGCCCTATCTTGCCTACATTGCACTTTGCAGCTGTCACTCTAATTGGTCATGCAATGTCCTATGATGATCTGTTTTCACATTCACACACAAATATGGTTGTATGTAGTCGTGGGCACTTACACCAGAATTATTTACCAGTGAATATGACTCTCTCTATATGGCCAGGAGTGTCCCAAAGGACATTTGTATGTACTGTATACATTATGTATTCTTTCGAAATCATTTCCAACCTGATGCCTACTGCACTTTAGTCAAAATCTCATAGGACCTCTGGTTAAATTATCATATGCTTTTGTCTCTAAAGTGTTGACTGCTATAAGCTAACTATTTTATTATCAATGTCAAATTAATTGAAGTTCTGTATAAACCTGGACCGATATGAGGGAGGTGTTACTTGAATATGAGGCTGGAAGATGTTGAGTTAATGACACTGAAATTCTCTTCTGCTGTTATTGCCCTGAAATAAGAAGTAGAGGGCATATGGCCAGGAACCACAAGGCCTGAACCAACAGACCTTTTCTTTTTTTTAGTTTCCTCACCACATGATAAAATAAGTTATAACAAAAAGCTGCCTCTTTCTAGGTCTTGGTTTTAGCGTCTGTAAAAGGAGAGGACTAAGACAGTCAGATCAGGAATCTTTATACTGTGCTCTGAAGGCTGCCAGCATCCTTCAGGGGTGCCTCAGGGTGTGAAGGGAGGAAGATAGGGTGCAAATACATGGCTAAAGACCAGGTGGTACTGCAAGGTCACCCAGAGCAGGTTGTGTAGATTCTGGTCTCCAGTTCGATCTTCTTTGAGAAGGACTGTTATAAAGGAAGGTTTGTAAACCTAAGGCAAAATAGTTCCTGGAGTCATGCTCAACTATATGAGCTGAAATAAAGTATTTTATATAAAAATATTAATTTATATATATTTTTCAAAAGGAACTGCCAGCCATGTCTTTGTCTGCAGTATTCCAGAGCATTAAACCTGTGGGTTACTGGCTGCTTTTACTCAACCTCCCTCTCTGGCCTATGTTCCTGTTTATTATGAAGGAGAAAGATAAACCAATTCCAATCCATCTATCCCAATCCTATTCACAACCAAGCAATAACAATTATCTCCGTCTTTACATTTTCTCCCATCTCTTGCTATTTCTTGTACAGTAATGAATTGTAACAGCTACTTCTTGCTGACTTCTCTCCCATATAATTAATGTCCTAAGATATTCTATTTACTGGTGAAGCAGTTTGAATCAAGAAGTGATTACTTTTAGAGTAAACAGAGCTGCTAAACCCTCTCCACAAACAAAGCTGACAGCAGTTTTATTTTAAAATAATCAAATTGAAATCCCAAAAAGCCTTAAGTTTGGGACTTCTTATTTATTAGGTGTATGGAGGTATTTTGTGTATGTGTGCAAAGTATATTAATATTTAGAGCACGAGATAGGAAAAGCACATAGATCAAAAAGAATGACTTAAAGCAACAATGACAACAAACTGATAACAACGTCAGCAACCCCTGCTTCCTTGTTTGGCCTGAACCATCAACCTTCATATGAGGTGACAGTAACAGAACAGAAGCGGTTTGTGTAAGAGTTCAGATTCAATTCTTAAACACATTAAAATTAGATATTAGACTTTCTGAGTTGAGGACAAAAAGTCTAGAATCAAAATCTCAGAGAAAGGAAGACAGATATCATATGTTTTCACTCATATGTGGAACTTAAGAAACTTAACAGAAGACAATGGGGGATGGGAAGGGGAAAACATAGTTTTAAACAGGGAGGGAGGCAAACCCATAAGGGGCTCTTAAATACAGAGAACAAATAGGGTTGATGGGTGGTGGTGGAGAGGGGGAAATGGTTGGTAAGCATTGAGGAAGGCACTTGTTGAGTTGAGCACTGGGTGTTGTATGTATGTAAGCGAGGAATCACAGGAATCTACCTGCCCAAACCAAGAGCACACAGGATACACTGTATGTTAGCCAACTTGACAATAAATTATATTAAAAAAAAATCTCAACAACAAATGGAAAGGAAAAATCTGTTGCCAAAAACTTTTCCATGTAGACTGTGCTGCAGTTTCTACGGTGGTTTTTGCAGGTTAACAATGTTTTGACATGTTGCAGCAAGAATTCAAGGCCTGCCTCTACAATGAAAGGAGTATTAGCCACAGTTATAGATCAATGAATACATCATAACTGAGTGGTTGATTGGCCTGAGGAGCTTCACATCGTTGTCTAGCCTTATCTCTGTAAGTACTGTGGCCTCACAATCCCAGCTGCTCACCCCAATCCATCCCCACAGCTTCAACACCGCTGCCCGGTGCAGCCCTTATTAATATCCTGGGCCTTTGCTTCCAACCACTTCTTCAGACCCGTTCCTTCATATTTCTGCTTCCTTAGGAATCCTTTAATGGTGTCAAATTAATTGTTAAACTCAAAACTTAAAAAAAAAAGCTGGTTTTGGATTTCATCCTTTCTTGCCTGCTCTTTATCTGATAGCTAATTCATGTTGATTCTTTAACATATTTTTTTCCATTTCCAATCTCTCTATCCAGGTTCATCTTTTCATTACCTCACACTTGGATATGGAAATCACTTTCTAAATGGCCTCCGTGTCACTCTGAGTTGCCCTCCTTACTTCATGCAATGCCTCACTTCTAAATTAATCTTAAATCTTCTCTAATCAAGCATCAAAACTCATGACATTCAGAAAATGGAGAGATCATTGAGGGTAGAGCAGTTAGGGAAGGTGATGCTGAGGAGATGGGCCTTAGAGTATGAAGGGAGAGGATGGAGATAATCAGAGCAGAGGTCGGAAACCATTCTCGAAAAAAGAAAGAGCATCAAGATAGCCATGGATGGCAAGCTTCAATCGCAGGCCTTGGATTGTTTCCAAGTCTCCTGTCTGCCCAGACTTAACACAAATTCAACTCATTTACAACTCCCTGACAGACATGCTCTTTTGCAAGGACAGAGAAATGGTTTGACAGCTTGGCTTTTCTGAATGCCATCATTGCCCCCACATATGACCTTGTCATATTTGCATACTGTTTCACAGGGAACCTGAACTTATCTTCTAAACTAAATCCTCTGCACCAGTTGCACTAGTCTAGTCACACTCCCCCAAAACATAACCTTCTTGATCGTGCTGTTTCTTTATCAAGAAGTCCTCCTTTTCCAAGTTTTACCCTGTCTTTACAAAATTCTACCTCAGGCTGAAATCCCCTTTCATGTAGCTATACTGCCTACAGCCTTCAACACTCATCGGGCACTCTGTGTGTGTGTTACATTACATTGTTAGTTATCTTTTAACATGGTTTTGTAACACATGATTAAATTATATATGTATATATATAATTTATATATATATATGTATAAGACCCCTCAGAGTTCATCGGTCATTTGCAATGCTTGAAATGAGGGTGTACAACACTGTGTGTTGCTAAAAACCAAAAGTCCCCCAAATTTGTCCTGAAAATAAATGGTGAATTATTGAACTTACCAGGAGGGACTGTGGTTACATCTAGGGTATTATGTGTTAGTGACGAGTAAAGAATTCTGCCATTTTGCTTGGCCTCAACCCTGTGTATGTGAGCTAACAGAGCATTTGGAAAAGTCTTAGGTAAACTATTTGCTTCCCCTGAAAAGCGATGTTCATTAAATTATATCAAGAAGCATAAATCAAGCCACAAAAATAAATTAAAATAAAACTTGCCATTTTAGTAATAGGTTCAAGTATTCTTTTGACTCATTGTGCAGGTGACTGACTTAGAGGAGACTTATGCAGGACCATTCATTCTATGAAGGAGAAAACTGTAGTTTCATCTTCAAATTGAATTCACATGCAGAGACTGACTGATGGCAAAGGTCAATGCTAAAATCTTTCCCAATCAGGGTCAGCTTTTCAATGCTCTCATTTGGATTAATTGTCACTAGTTAACAGGCTGAAAGAACTTCACCTGTATGCCACATGGAAGAGCCTATTTAGTAATCAAATTAACTTTTCTTTTAGGTAAACGGATTTGCAAAATAATTAAAAAATATCAAGAGTGTGCATCCATTATTCTCCTCCTCCAAACACCCTCATCTGTGACGGCTCATGTATCTCACAGACTGTACATGCATGATGGTAGCAAGAGAGGAAAACAAGTGTCAGACTCATTCATATTTCCAAATCAACCAAACTTTTGCTTATATTAGATGCTTTCTCTTAATTATGGCCATGAATAGGTAAAACTGTCTATATTACCACAGGTGTACTTTTTCTTCCCTTTTAACTTTTCTCTAGTTTAACAGAATAATAGATGTTTCTTTTAGAAAATTTGGAAAGTAGACAATAACAATAATCAGGAGAATTAAACAAAATTACAGTCATCAGCCAGAGGAAAAATAAATACACATTGAAAAAAAATTCCAAAGATCTATTTGAATTTCTCACCTTTCCTAATAATTCCCAGCCAATATTTTATGCATTTACTAAATATTTGTTATGCATATTTTAAGTGCCAAACATTGTGCAAAGATGGCTATGACATATTTACTGCATTTCTAAGACATTACTGTCTGAAAGTAGAGAACGATATGTAAAAAATAAATTTTGACACAATGTGATAAGCACTACAATGTAGGGATGCTCCTTGCCAGGACACTATGTGTATTGTAGAGTCTTGCGGATGCCATGTGTTGGGGGGGGGTGGGGGGGAGGTGCAGAGTCTCAGAATTGATGACACATAAGTGATTACTGCCAATTTACAAACCTCAATCATTTTTTCAAAAGTAAAATCTGTGTTGACTTAGAATTACATTACTTCACTGGATTCCTTATGCTGCATACCAGGATCCACCATATATAATTCGTCAATGTTTCTAAAACTGAAAGTCATCCGCAAAATGCCAGAGGATATGCAAAAGAACATTCCACAGGCCCTAGAAGCTTCTGCAGTTGTACAATCAGGAAAGAGAGTGCTTTTATTTATAACTGGACGTTAAAGAACAATTTAAAGTTTGGTTGGAATATCCCACCCCATTAAGAATCGGTTCAGAAAGAAATTGTAAAAGAGTTTCTACAAAGAAACTCCAACAGTTTTGGAGAACTTAGAAACAAGGTTTTCCCAGGGGAACTAGCACTTTCAGGAGTTGCCAGAGCAGGGTCTTGACAATCAGTAGGAGGGAGAGGCTAGATAGGAGGCTTGTCGTGGTAACAGGAGGAGAGAGAGAAGCATTCACTTTCCTCAGGGTTCCTTTAGCCTCCTCGATCAGCAAACCAGTAATAATTCCACATCACCTGCTGCCAGCTGGAGATCTGATTAGAGATTGGATTGGCCTAATGAAGACCCTTTCCATCTCCCAGCCTCAGCAGTTCTGCAGGTCACATTGATTTCTTTATGGGCATGTCAAGCAAAAAGATATCCTCTGCATAAGGAAGAGGCAGGCTCACCCTGAAAGACTTGCATCTGAGGTCAGAGTGCAAGCCTTGCTTTCCAGGGCAAGATTAATAGGTAGGGGCAAAGTGCTAAACACTCAGCCAGATCCACAGTCATGTGTCTCAAGCAGAAAAAAGTGAAATCAAAGGCCAAGGGAACTTGCACTCAGCCAAGTTAAGGGTAAGAGATGTTTCAGGACAAGGCAATCTAAATGTGATCTGGGGACACAGGAGTGAAGACTGATCTCATGGCCTGTGCAATGGCTGCCAAACAAGTCTTGCTTGTAAAATGGAGGGAATCATGCCAATGGACAAATAAACTAAAGAGACATCATAAACTTTGAGTGCTTGTTGGAGCTATATAACCTTTGTTGCAAAGGTACTATCTAGGGCTAAGAATGGGAAAACAAATAAAGGAGGGAGGGAGAAAATGTAGAAAGCATAGAAAGCACTTAATGGTTAGTCATGTACTGTCCAGCTACTGAAGCCAGCTACAATGATAAACAGAATTTTCCTAACAGTATAAACAATCTGTGTGGATTCATTATATATTTCCAGTCTGATTTTTCCATAATTTCCTCTACAGGCTACAATGTGTCCTGGCAATCCCTCCACAATTTCTAACCAATGCTCTCCAGAGACACTTAATTTTTCTCCAAGTTCCAATCTAAAAGAGATCCAAACTTCAGTGGCTCTTCTGCCCCTTCAGTGAAGCCTTCTGTAATTATACCAGTCAATAATAGCCCTCTTTCTTGAATACCTTTGGTATGTACTGTTTGAACAAATCACTTTGTGATTATTACATTAATCTATATTTTGCTGAATACAATTCCATGCCCCTTCATGGTTAGACCCATGTCTCATGTAAGTACTTGTAAAACCTGATGCAGAAACTATATTAAAAAGAGCAAAATGTGATTTACTGACAACTTACCATGGTATTTTTATTTTGCAACATAATATTCACATAAATTATATTCATATGTAAATGTCTATGAATAGTTATTTTAAATGTTATTTAAGTCATTGCCTTATGTTTTCATCTTATTTTAATTATTATGAATGCAGAATAAAATTATAAAATTTTTTTATTTTAATTCCAGTATAGTTAACGTACAGTGTATGTATTAGTTTCAGATGTACAATATAGTGATTCAACAATTCAATACATTACTCAGTGCTCATCATGATAAGTGTACTCTTATTTTTTTAAGTATTTTTTAAAATTTTTTTAACATTTATTTATTATTGAGAAACAGAGAGAGACAAAGCATGAGCAGGAGAGGGACAGAGGGAAGGGGAGACACAGAATTCCAAGCAGACTCTAGGATTTGAGCTGTCAGCACAGAGCCCGACGCGGGGCTTGAACCCACAAACTGTGAGATCATGACTTAAGCTGAAGTTGGACGCGCAAACGACTGAGCCACCCAGGTGCCCCTAACTGTACTCTTAATACCCGACATCTATTTTACCCAGCTTTCCCCTGGTAACCATCGGTTCTCTATAGTTAAGAGTCTTTTATTTGGCTTGTCTCTCTTTTTCTTTGTTCATTTGTTTTCTTTCTTAAATTCCACAGATGAATGTAATCATATGGTATTTTACCTTCTCTGGCTGACTTATCTCATTCAGCATAATACTCTCTGCATCCATTCATGTTGTTGCAAATGGCAAAATTTCATTCTTTTTTATGTCTAAGTAATATTACACGGTGTATACATACTACATCTTCTTTATCCATTCATCCATCTATGGACATGGTCTGCTTCCATAGTTTGGCTATTGTAAATAATGCTGCAATAAACATGGGGGTGCATGTATCTTTTTCAAATAAGTATTTTTGTATTCTTTGGGTAAATAAATAGCAGTGGAATTACTGGATCATATGGCAATTCTTTTTTTAATAGAATTATAAATCTTGCTGGATGTAATTTCAAAGGTTTCCTGATGTCCCATTTTCTTGTTAACTGAGACTTGTGCTGTACTTTGAATAATCTCTTATTCAAATTAGGTGTTCAGCAAACATCACTAAAGGACAAATTGATGCAGTCAGTTGTAGCTCCTTTGATGAGCAGCCCCTATGTGCCCTGGTGGCATATAAAAGGTTCATTTTGCAGTTTGTTCTTTGACTTAGTTGCCTAAACAGTCTCCTCAGACTCCTTAGCTATAATTCTCTGAACCTAACGCTAGCTTTAATTCCCTCCTCATATCTCACCTCCCTGGCTCCATGTCCTTTGTTATAGTTCCTGACTTCAGTCTTGGCTTTTTCCTCCACCCAGATACCCAGTGCTGCTTCTGTTGGTCAGCCCTCCCTCTAGAGCAGAGGACCCAGAATGGAGGTAAGTCTGTGGGAAAGTGATCACAGGTCAAGGCTGGAGATGCAAAGCTGCCAAACGACTGTATGTTCTAGGTACGTGGTCGTGGCAGTTTACCACAGGATGTCTGTGTACCCACACTGCTGACCAACCTTTAGGGTGTCAAAATCCAGCAGGAGAGCCCCTTCCTCTTGCATTGTCCCTTCAGCACCCTCTCATGAGAAAGTACACGCAGAGCATGTACTGAAGGATACTTTTGGAGTTAAGAGGAAGTACTTTGATAACTGAAACATTCTTGCATAGAATGCTAGAATATGTTTCTATCCCAAACCCAATACGTACTTTACTCAGGAAGTTTACATGGCAGCTGATTTCTTATAAATCAAAACTATTTTAAACACATTAGTGAATATCTACCATTTAATTAGATTTGAAAATTAATAGATTGTTTTAGAATTGAGAGATCTCTCTCTGTCTTCTCTCTCTCGTATTATATGTTATTAAATTATCATATGTGAATCAAATATACACATATTTTAATCAAAATGTATATACATATATAATGTGTAATATGAGAGAGAAGAGAGACAAAAAGATAGAGATCCAGACTCTTTTCCTACCAGTAGAAATTTACTTTTTTCAAATTAAATTAATAATGATTAAATTTATGTGATTATACAAGAGGCTTGGACATATTACCTTTTGGTAATTTGGGAAATATTACCCAAATGGTTTCATTTATATAAGATATATAGGTAAGACAAAATAAGTTCCATTGTTTACCAACAAAAAATATTATTTGGAGAGTATGAACTTTTTAATATAACAGAATTTGAGATTTCAAATATTAAAAGTAAAAACCAAAACAAATGTTCAAAATACTATACTAAAATTATGAGAACCATAAATGGTTGGGATTAAAAAGACCCTCCTTTATGAGGAAGTCAATATGCAAAAAATATTGGAGAATACATGGAGAAATACAGTTTTCAAAGATAGTTCTGATATACATACAATTAGGAAGTAAATTGACTCCATTTTGGCCAATAGCTATTTACTCATACTCTTGGCTCTTTGATCAGGACCAAACTAACTTAAACTGTTTTGTCCTCTACAAATGATACCCTTGGGGAAGTCTAGTACAGCTACCTCTGGGTTGTAAGTAATTATGGACTTTGTCCTTGGAATTCAGAATTTTTGGCTTTCTCCAAATTTCTCTTATCCACAGAAACCTTAGACTAAACAACCTATCTTTATTCTGTCAGGTAAGTATACTTGTAGAATACAGTGGTGATTTGGAATCTCTCTTATTAGTCTAGAATTAGTAGTTAGGTCCCAAAGCTGGGGACAAATAGGTGTGGTTTGTCAACCATGATTTTTCACAAGAGCTACAGTAAAAAATTAAGGCCAGGTATTCTCCAGAGCTTATTGAAAGGTGGAAGAATGGGCTGTGTTACCACCAATCCACCCATCAAGCCTCCTTACTTCCTGATGTTAACATCAGAAGGTTGTGAAAGGGAGATGATGCAATAGTGGCTGAAAATGCAATGTCTGTGGTTAGACCTTCCACTCTTCATGAAGAGATACTTAGTGAGGGGGAGCCTTGGGAGAATTACTTATAGAGACAGGCGTCCTAATTAGAAGTGGGCTTTTTGAGCTATGGAAACTGTATCCCCAATCCCTAACCCCAATCCCTAATGGAGAGGAGTGTGTGGAGAAATGTTTTAACTTCTAAAGTGATCCCGAGAGTTCAGTGGGTCTAAGAGCATATAGAGGCTGATGCTGGATTCGAGAAAAGAACATGGGTCCCAGTAGTTGTCTGAAAATGTTCAATCAATACTTTTTGGTAGGATCAACAAAGTACGAACATCAAAATTTACCAGAACAGGTGTGTGCAGCTTAGGTGAATATTCTGAAGATAATAGAGAAGCACTTTTAAAGAAACGTGAATCGTGCTAGCACTCAATGACACAGAATGATATTGGAAGGAAAACATGGACGCTTATGACTCTGAATGGAAAAGTAATTCAGAAGATTTAGACTCTGAATGGGAAAATATTCTAGTATGACCTCAGACAATGTATTTCACTTATTTTTTATATGTATGCAGAAGATATATGTGCGTACACACATATACATGTGCATACATACATGTAAGTCTAAAGGAGTTCTTTCGGTAAATATAAAAGTAAGCATGTGCACCTGTGTGAGATTAAAAAATATTGAGGTATATATTAATTGGCAGACTTATAATTGTTTGCGTTAGAATTGATGAAATCAGGCATACTATTTTAAGTGTTGCTATCCAGTACCAGCCTTATTCTTCAAAATCATCTCGGGTATTCAAGCACCTTAGTTCTACCATGTGAATTTTATGATAAATTTACAACTGTTGGATTTATTTTGGAAGTCCATCAATACATAATTGTGGAGAAATTCAATCTTACAGTATATGTTTTCTTTAATAAAGCTTTGTAATTTTCTCTATGACATTCTGGCATATCTTCAGATATGATTAATCATAGTTATCTTAGATAATGTGTTTTATTTTATAAGGTATCATTTTAAAATTATATTTCCTAATTGATGGAATATATGAATGACATTGATTTTTATATATTGAGTCAGGAACAAGCAGCCTTGATGAACTCTTATATTAATTCTAATAGTGTGTCCATTGATTGTCTTGGATTTTCTGTATAAACAATCATAATGATAATTTTTCCTACCTTTCTGATATTTTTATGCTTTATTTTTCTTATATGATGGCAATGGCAAAGCCTTCAGTACAACATTGTATTGAAGTGGTAATAACAGACATTCCTTTTGTTTCTGAAACTAAAGTTAAGACTTCTAAATTTTCTACCACTAAATATAGTTATTTTACAGTTTTGGGTAGATATTCTTTATGATGAAAGGTTTGTTAAAAGATAACACTTTTTAAATCATGAAGGATTTTTGAATAGTATAAAACACTTTTCTGCATTTAAAATAATCATATAGTTTTTTCTCCTTAGATCTAACTGGTGAGCTAAATGGAGAATTTCATTCATAAATTTCTAAAGTGGAAAACATTCTTATATTCCCAGGATATGCTCCAATTGACATGTGTGTATGTTTGAACAGACTGCAAGATTCCATTCACTGCTATGAGAGAGACTGTATATCATAGTGATTCCTTAGATGGACTCTAAAGTCCCCCTGGCTACTGGGTTCCAATACTGTAGTTATTATTTATAAGCTAACTGACTTTGAATCACTTACTTAACCTGTCTGTACTTCAGTTTCCTCACATACAAAATAGGTCCGATGAAAAAGCCCATATTTAATAAGAGTACAAGTTTTGTGTGACACATGTTTTATACTTTAGAAGGGTGACATGTACATAGCAATTACAATACATTATTCTTAAGTAAAGTAAATCATATTTTCTTTAGAACTTTTGTTGGATATGCCTATTGTTAACCATTTTTTCTTAACATCACCATCTGTCCTTTCCTGGGTTGAGTAAGAGACAATATGAAATTTTAAAATGATTTGAAAAGGATTCACTCCTTTAACAACTGTATAGAGTACATACAACTGGCATAGAACAAACTGCACATATTTATAAAGTACAATCAATTCAACAAGTTTTGAAATATGTATACACATATGAAATCATCACCACACTCAACAATATTACTTCCCCAAATTTCCTTGTGCTCCAGTGAAATTCCTCCCTCCTGCCCCACTGGGCTAGTATGATCCTTAGGTAAAAGTCAATCGGTTTTCTCTCACTGTAGATTAGTTTGAATTTTCTAAAATCTTAAATAAGTGGTACTCATACAATTTGTATTCTTTTTAATTTGGCTTCTTTCAGGCAGCACACTTTGCTTGAAATTCATCAGTGTTGTTTGCCTCAATAGTTCATTCTTTTTTCATTCCTGAGTGGTATTCCATTGTATAGATATACCACAATTTATTTAGCCATTCACCTTTTGGGGAGCATATGGATTGCTTAAGCTTTTTGGCAATTACAAATAAGCCTGATACGAATATTCATGTACAAGTCCTTGTGTGGGCATATGCCTTCATCGTTTTTCATGGGTACATACTTAGGAATGAAATGTATCAGTTATATGGTAAATGCACTCTTAACTTTTTAGAAGACTGCCAGATTTCTTTCGAAGTAGTTGTACAATTTTCTCATATTCCCACAAGTAGAGTATGAGAGTTTCAGTTCTACCATGTGATTAATCTTTTTCTAATTTTAGACATTTTAATAGGTATATAATGATTTCTCATTGTGGTTTTAAATCGCATTTTCTGAATGACAAATAGTGTTAAGTATTTTTTTCTTGTACTCATTTGTCAACCATATATCTTCTCTGGTGGAGTGTGTACTCAAATCATTTGCCAATATTTTTACTTGGTTGTTCCATTCTTATTGAATTCTAAGAGGTTTTGTTTGTTTGTTTGGTGGGTGTGTTTTCCAAACAGAAGCCCTATATTAGAGATATGTTTTGCTTTTATTTTCTCTCAAGAGAAAACTGGGCTTATATTTTCATTTTCTCAGAAGTACGCATCAAAGAGCATAGTTCTTAATTTTGATTAAATCCAAATTAAATTGTCTTTTATATTTTGTTCTTTTATATTAAATAAGAAATTGTTGCCTAATTTCAAATCACAAAGGAGTTCTTTTATGTTTAAATGTTTCATAGTTTTGAATCATTGCCTCTATGTCTTTCAGAGATACTTATTTGTAGTTTTCTACTTTGCAATGTTTTTGTCTTGTTTTATTATCAAGTAATGCTAGCCTCATAGATGGAGCTGGGTAATATCCAGTTACCCTCAAGTTTCTATCAGAAGTTTGTGTGAAATTGAATCAATTCTTCCTTAAACAATTTGGAAATCACCAAAGTAGTCATCTGTGCCTGCAGTTTTCTTGGTGAGAAAGTTTTAAACTGTAAATGTAATATTTTTGTTATAAATAAGACTATTTAGTTTATTTTCTCTTGAGAAACTTTTGGTAGTTTGTATTTTTCAAATGAATTTTTCCAAGGTGTCCAGTGTATAGGCATGAAGTTGCTTATAATATCTCCTTATTATCTTATAAATATTTGTAGAATTTGTAGTGATGTTATCTCTCTTATTCCTAATATTGGTACTTCGTGTCACCCCTCACCGTCTTCCTTTTTTCCTAATAAGTCTGTCTAAAGTTTTCTTCATTATTTTGATACTCTCAAAGAACTAACTTTGGCTTATTATTGTTTTTGGCTATTTCG
This sequence comes from Cryptoprocta ferox, assembly GCA_028646485.1. Taxonomy (NCBI): domain Eukaryota; kingdom Metazoa; phylum Chordata; class Mammalia; order Carnivora; family Eupleridae; genus Cryptoprocta; species Cryptoprocta ferox. The sequence goes on along the minus strand of CM053566.1, from coordinate 55,015,609 downwards.
TGTATTTGCATATTCATGGATACTATTTCTTTATTTTGCTTACAAATAAGCTTCCTTTTATTGCTTACAATAATTTGGGTTTTTGAATGATGTTTAAGGTGAAAGTTTAGTTATGGATAATTTTTTAAAAAATAGAATTGTTTATTACTCTGAATTTCCCCCTAAGTCATGCCCTATTGACATTACAGAAATTTTGATATGTTGTGTTTGATTTTCATTTAACTAAAAGTGTTTTCTAATTTTTATTTTATTTTTTTCTTTGTCCCTTGGGTTGTTTGGAAACATGTCATTTAGTGTGCAAACATTTGGAGACTTTCCTGCCATGTTTCTGTTGTTGATTTCTAATTTAATTCTATTATGAACAGAGAACATAATTTATATGACTTGAATTCTTTTCCATTTATTCATAGTTGTTTTATGGTCCAGTATATGGTCTATTTGGTACATGATCCATGTGCACTTGAAACAAATATGTACTCAACTGTTGCTGGGTGGAATGTTCTACAAATATCAATTGGATTAAGTTGATAGGTGGTGTTGTTTAAGTCTACTTGATTTTCTATTTGCTTTATCTTTGTTCTTTCAATGGTTAAGAATAGTGTATTAGGATATCACTATGACCATAGTTTTGTGTTTTCCTCTTTGCAGTTTTATCAGTGTTTGCTTCCTGCATTTGGGGGCTCTCTTTTTAGGTGTGCAAACATATATTATCATTATGTCTTCTTGGTTAACTCCTTGATTATTATTATTATCTCTAGTAATATCCATTGCTTTGAAACATACTTTGTTTACTATCAAAATGGTCACTCTAGCTTTCTTCAATAAATGTTAATGTGAGAGAAATATTCTTATTACATCTCTGAACCCTGATCCTCACATCGAATAGTGCCCACAATCATTGTGTCGATCAAAAACACAGCTGCAAAAGTCTGAAGTGTCCTAGGGGACGGCACTGTGATCTCTTATAAACTATTGACTGATATCTTCTTTGATGTCTTTTAACAACATTTTATAAATTAGGCCAATAGCCCAGAATTTATTTTGATCTAAGAGATGATAATCTCAGAGAAACAAAATAAGTAGGGAAAGGTCAGCGTTTGGCATCAAAATTGCCCTCTAGAGCAGGACAGGCTCAGCCTGAAGATGTTGCCCAAAAGGTGGAGTTGGCTGGGCAGGTATTGGATGGCATATGCTGGTGTAAATCTAGGCATTAGTCTGAATGAGGGATTCCTAACTGAGTCCCAACATTTCCACAAAAGCAAGAGGAAACAGAGAAGGGATGATCAGTTTAGAAAATTACAAAATCACAGAATTGTAGAGCTGGGACTTAAGGGTTGATGTTCAGATTATTTTATCTCAACGAGTTAACTGAGCCCAAAGAGATTAAAGAAACTAGGCCAAATTTACTAGGCTGATTCAGAGTGAGAGATTAAATAGGCTACCATGTTAAGTTCAATCAGTTAACTTTCACAGCATATTCCAATTTAAAAAAAAAAATGCTAAATCCCAGAGAGAGAGAGGGGTATCTCAGGAACTAACATATAATTTGCAATTCATACAAATTCAAATAATCTAAAAGTATCAACAATGAATTATGATGCCTTTGTAGGTCTACCTGATCTGGTGCTGCTGATGCAATAAGATTAGAAAAACAAAAAAAGAAAAAAACCTTCAGAGAAATAGTATTTCACATCTCCTCTTTTGTATCTTGCAATATCCTTTCTGGTCAAGTACCCTATCTCGGGAGCAGGTATTGATTTTTTTCTAGCTATAGTACAATGCTTCACCCTTACCCACCACATTCCAACAGTTTCTAGCTTGTAAGTATAAAATGTTAAAGGCACAGTAAGTCATATAGTTTCCTATACTCATTCAGTATATTAAAAAGCTAGCCACAGTTTAGTAATAAAATAACACTATTGACAATAATGAGTTTCAGGAAAGAAGCAGCACCCTTGCCTGCCCAAGCCATTTAATGCCTTTCCACAAAGAAGAAGAAGGCAGTGTGAAGACAACAGCCAGTTACTCACTATTAAATTCATAAAACCACATTTTTTTCTGTACAGATTCTGTGCTCCTGAGATTCTCAAAGCTGTAGTCAAGGTGGCAAATGCAGTCTACTTAGGACTAACCCTGTATACATGTCAGAATATCTGTTTTCTAGTCCTGAGTCTGTCACCAAGTAGTACAGTTACTATTGACTTAACTTCAGGAGGAAAGGGGTGGGGGACCATTTTTACTCTTTATGAGTTGGGAAAAAAATACTTCAATGATCTCCAAAGCTTTAATGGGGAGCAAATATGAATACTTTTAAAGAATGTAGGATTTAGTACTGTTCTCTTTTCTTGTATATGATTTCCAAAATTTGTTTTTATGCATAGAGGGATATTTTACAAATACATTTTTAAAAATAGAAACATTATTTCCATTTCCATGTAAGAAAAGTGGACTGATGTTTCTAAATCTCTGGTAGCTCATAATCTGATAGTTAAGTTATGAATGAGGTGACTCAGAAATGGTTAGATACGAACAGGACCTTCCTAGCTAAAAGTCTGTAAGCACCCTGATCCCTCTACAGGGGACAGGTAAAAGTGCTTTCTGTATGGAGGTTTCCATTATGTTGAGAACAAGGAAAATAACTCCCAAATGGTTTTACCTAGCAATGGTGCTCATTTGCATTCTATGGGAATCTGCATTCTTGATTTTTTAGTGGGAAAAACATAGCAGTTACAAATAATAGTAGGCTATGAGACAATAAGCATGTAATTCCATGGTAACAAAATGCAACTGTTTCTGTATTATGAACAGGCCCGCATAAAATGAAAAAAATGCATTTAATCATCCAGATATTTAGTCTACATGTCAATATATATGAGGAAATCAGAAATATGAAGATAGTTTTTTTTTCCTCTCTTTTCATTTAAGGCCATTTTCTAGACCTTTCTGTCATGATGGAAATATTCTATATCTATACTATCTTAAAAAATATTTATTTATTTATTTTAGAGAGAAAGCATGTGAGAAAGGTAGGGGCAGAGAGAAAGAGGGGGAGAGAGAGAGAGAGAGAGAGAGAGAGAGAGAGAGAGAGAGAGAGAGAATGCCAAGCACAGAACCTGATGTGGGGCTCAATCTCATGAACCATGAGATTATGACCTGAGCCGAAATCAAGAGCTGAATGCTTGACTGACTGAGGCTCTCTGGCATCCCCACATCTATACTATCTAGTAAAGCATCCATTTGCCATATGTCACTAGTGAGTACTTGAAATGTGACTACTGCAACTGAGGAACTAAAACTTTAATTTTGTTAGTTGATTTACATTTAAATAGCCTCATGTCACCAGTGACTACTGTATTGTATAGGGCAGATCTAGGTATTTGATTTTAGCCTTTATTAGAACTTCAAAGAAATTTATTGTAAAAAATCCTACCTAATGGCTGATTAGACAATTGTTACTTTTTCTCATCCTCTTTTTTTCATTTCACATTCAGGAAACAAATAACTATTAGAATGAACTCCTCTCTGATGTTAGTTCTATCATCTAATCCGATTATGGGAGATTAATCCCTTGGAAAGTAGCTGCTCTTATTTACTTAATAATTATAATTTTTATTATTTTCAGTGTAAAATTATTATACTTCACTAATAAAAAATAAAAGTTGGCAAAAAGCCCTCTGTGGCTCACATATAATCTTACCATTAAATATTTGAGATATGCAATGAGAAAATTATCCATGACTCCCACAGACATATGAACTACCTGCTTCTCCACATCAGATGCCTTTCAAAGCCGGCCTCTGTTCAGGATGCAATTCATCACAGTTATCCCAGGTCACCACGTGTTCCTCTGTGTCATTTCACATGGGAACACGACATGACATGATGTAATTAAAGGAACGCAATGTGGTGGCTCCCATTAGAAAGAAAAGACGCATTTTCCAGATCAGCTCATAGGTCTCCACTCCAGCTGCCACAGAGAGGCTCTGAAGCTTCTGCGATGAAAGCTGGCCGATCTTGTGTGTTCAAATGCACAAGGTCTCTACATGTCTGCCCATTTCTATTAAAAGCCAAGTCAACCACTGTCAGAGAGTGTTACAGACCTCCTCCCTCAAACTGTGATCTTGTCAGATCTCATAAGCCCAACAAGGTTGGGGCTGGGTGTGTACCTGGCTAAGAGGCCTATTGAGGAAAAGTGAAGGTATTCTTGGTTAGCTCTGGAACCTATCCCACCTTCCCAGTCCAAAGGGGATCACTTTATGACTAGCTCATCCTTGTTCCTAGTGCCTTTGTCTGTGAGCTTAGATTGGGAACATGCTCACGCATCACACATTGCATTCTCCTTCCCAAACTTGGGGGGAGAATTTTGTCTTGCTTTCCTGGCTCTGCTCCAGTTCAGCTAATTGCTTCCTCTTGCTTTAAATTCCCCCTGCAGTGTCTATTGAAGGCTGTCTTCTTCATTTATGATTCTAAACTGTCGTGCCATGTTGCTGTGTGCTGGCAAGCAGCTGTTGCTCTCCATTCCAGCTGTGGTGGAATTTTTGTAGTGGCCAGAGTGAATTGTACACATGCCATACTCAATTGAGTAGCGAGAAGTCGTAAAGTCCTGGAGCTCATCCCAATGATGCATGCCATTTCAGTGAAAAATTATTCTATATAATCATATAGATGCAAATGCAGATATATACTCCCACAGTCTAGACTTGTTAACTCACTACCATCTGTCTAAGACAAATTCTCAAAAGGAAACCAGGGTGGTGAGGCAAAGCGTGGGTTGGAAGTTGTGAAATTGGAAACCCTCATTTTCATGATTCTTTATTTTTATTTTTTGCTTTAGCAAGAAGACTCTAATTTAAATCAGTCATTGAAAAAAACTAATCCATGTCAGTTTACAGAAATTTGTTTAAACACTATTTCTCTATTTCTTGACTTTAAAAAGGTGATACTATTTTTCTACCCATAAAATAATTTTTAATATGCTAAGAAATAGAGATCATAGAAGGTTTGACTTGGATACATGTATGAGGACCTGGGCAATCATCTGAAATGATTGTTGTGGACAAAGATATTCCTTAACTCTCTTTCTGCTTCTTTTTATTCCCAACTCCCACAATAATTATGCAATCTTTTGATCATCAAAGTTTCCCACTATGACAAAGCTCTGTATTTCTTTGCCGTCCATAGTACCTCATGCCCCCAAACAATTCGTTTATCCATGTATTTCCCCTATTTTAAAATCTCAGTTTTCTCATTAACAAATCATTTAGTTTAAGGGGAAATTGCTTAAAACAATTACCACTAATATGAGCATCACTATGTTTGTCGGTCTGTCATGGTCCTTGAATCCAGTCCATGAGCTTTGGGAAATTATTGCAGTTTCACTGTGTCTTCCACATTTGTTCCAAATCTGTTATCTTTCTAACCCAATCTCCACTAAACTTTGAAATCTCAAGTTTCTAACCTAATCTCTGTTAAACTTTGAAATGCTGGAGCAATACCAGAATTGTAGTTCTGCTCCAGGCAGTTAGACTTGTGGTTCCTTGCTCTTGGCTTTTGAGCCTTAGGCTTCCTTCCTTGGTGGGGTTGATTCTTCCACCTTTCCTCACATCAAGAAACATGCTCTTGCTGTAGAAACCTGTCCTTAACCTTAGCCTCTTGGGCAATGCTGTGGACAAGCTACCTCTGACAGCCTTCTATGGAGTTGAGGAATGCAGCAGAGGGATGGATGGAGGCCTAGATTCTGACATAGACTTGCCTTTAATGTTCCCATGCTGACTATATTTGGAACATGTGTTTTGGATTAAAAGTCAAGAGATCTGCTTTCTAATCCAAAACTTTTACTTAATTTTCTGGGTCTTTGGATAAGTGAGCCAATCTCTTTAAATGACAAAATTGTATCAGAATTAGAGACTTTAAAATTTGAAATTATTAGAGGTTATTTGAGAAAAATACTTGCTCCATGCAGGACTTTAGGGCCCATACCTAAGACAGATTCTTATCCAGATGAGAATGATTATGAACACTCAGAAACTTGATCTTTTTTTATTATTAAAAATTATTTTATTGTTTATTTATTTTTTAAAGAGAGAGAAAGAGAAGGGGAGGGGTAGAGAGAGAGGGAGAGAGAGGATCTCAAGTAGGCTCCTCATTGTCAGTGAAGAGCCCAATATGGGGCTCGAACCCATGAACCACGAGCTCGTGACCTGAAATCAAGAGTCAGACGCTTAACCAACTGAGCCACCCAGATACCCTGAAAATTGATTGTTTAAAAGCTTGATGGGATTAAATGGAAAACACTTCCAATTATTAAAAAAAAGTCATGGGGATGCAAAGTACAACACAGAGAATATAGTCAGTAAAACTGTACTGGCTTTGTATGATGACAGGTGGTAATATATATATTTTATGAAAATATTGAATCACAATGATGTACACCTGAAACTAATAGGATATTGTATGTCAATTACACCTCAATAAAAATTTAAAAAATAAATAAAACACATGTTCTATAATAAATATTGAAAAAAAAGAGAAACTTGATGATTTTGATGTTCTTGAATTTGAAGTCCCTTAGTCAATTCCTTCTTTGGCAGATTTCTAGGCTAAATAGGAAGCTGGCTAATATTTGTGAAGCCCTTAGTATTGTTGTGTTATTTGTGTATTTTATTTCACTTTACATCACCATTATCTGCTATAATACGTGTCATTTATAGATAGTGAAACTGAGGCAGAGATTTTAAATAACCTTCCCATGAGACAACAGAAGTGTGGACAGAGCCTTTGAATTCCAGTCTTTAAGTCAGACCTCCCTCCCCATTGAAGTATGCCATACTAGTTCTGGAATTTCCCTCCCTCTGCAGATGTGGAATCTACAAGGAGCTCTGCACTTGTTTGTATTGATACTTATTTGACAGTGTCAGTGACAAGTTAGAGAATCATGGAATTTCAGAGTTGTAAAGCCCTTTTAGTGCCATTTTGTTCAGTTTCCTTACAAGATCTGCATGCTTTCTATAGTCATTCTTTTCCTTATTAATAAGAGATATGCATCAGGCTACCTGACCAACATGATATAAGGAACGTGCTGCTATCATGTTCCCGAAAACTAAGATAAAACCTTCTGAAAAATACTTTAGATTTTTTTTCCTTCTAAAAATAGAAATCATTGGAGATAAAAATAACAAGTGCTAAAGAAGAAACCATTCTGAGATTAGTGTTTCCATTTCATTATAGAAATATGTGGATATGGTAAGGCCAAATTGGAAAAATAAAGTTTGAGTGTCGTGATTTGTACTGTTCTGTAATCAGCTAGTCATTGTATTATGGCTTCATTAGCATTCAGTTAAACTGGAGTGGAGATGGGAGACCCAAACACACTGCACTTTTAGTAGGTTAAACCTGATTCTCCAAGCTCCTCACACTGTTCAGCTTTGGCTATTCTCAGTTGGACCTAGGTTTGGATGATCACCTCAGGAGTCAGATGAGAATCTCCTAACCCCACCTACAGGAGAGGACTACCTTAGTGTGCTCACAATGACATTGCTAGTCCACAGGCCTGGGATCTCTACCTTTTTCCTTCTGCCTATCAATCTTGCTGATTCTTCAAGGGTAAATTCTTCCAAACATTCCTTTCTGACCAGTCTACACAGACTGTTACATCTTACGTTTGAAATCCTATTTAAACTTACATAAACATTTAATTTCATTGCTTTAGTTCTCTGCTTTCTTGTTTTCCTTTTAACATATGATATTCAATGCCCCAAGCATTCATCTATGGGGCATGAGTACTTATTACCATGGTAAATATTATTACCATGGTAAATATGTAAAAGGTACTCAATAAATTGTTGCCAAATAAAAGCAACACATTTCACTTCCATATCTGTTATCTTTCAGTGAAAACCAGGGAACGATCTAAAATGGGAAGACACATTTGAATACACCAGAGTTTCTAAACACAAACCTGCTTGTTTTGTTTAATGTACGCTACATTTGACGAAATCTATAAAAGCATTGCCCTGGTCTTTCAGGGCCTTGGTCAAGCATCTAACCAATAACTGCCCAGGTCACTGAGAGAAACAGTTCCCCAGTATCTGAATGGTATATTTCTTCCTGGATCAGACTGTCTATTTAATCACTTTCCAACAGGCTCCTCATTCACATGTCCACTTGATCTACATTAATTATTTTAACCGACATCCTTCTTAAGTGAAATTGTTTTTCCTAGCCAGACTATAAATAGCCTCCACCTTATTCATCATTTATCTCTTTGGAGATCACACTGGCTGCATTTATAAAGAAAGAAAGTCATGACTTGGCCAAGATACAGGAAGCAGCCTTCTCTAGGGGCAAAGGAATTTCACAGTTATTGGAGAGACACAGCTTATTTTTTTCTTGACAACACACCAGGACAGGGCATCGGTTTTCTTTTAAGTGTGAAAGATTGCTTTTTGTAGTGTTCTTTCTCTGCTGTCCAAGGAGGAGGTGAAGGAGAAACACCAGTAATAAGGGAAAGCAGCAGGAATAAGTAAAATTAATAAAGCCTCATCTTCTGTCACCTCTTCTCTTTCACACACACACACACACACACACATGCACACATACACGGACACAAAGTATTTCAAGGTTAAGATGCATTTTTAAAAGAGAAGAACAAAAAAGAAGCAAGTGTACTGTGACTATATGTAAAAGGGTTAAGATTAGTTAACTTCTCAAAATCTATAGTCCAATGAAAACTGCAACAGCTGAAAAAGAGAAAGAGGTCAGTGCAGAATATGCGCAAGATACCTATGTCACATTACTGCTTTTCTGCTGAGAGAGGAGGACCCCTTTGTACCATTCAGGGCTTGATTATACTATAGTAACAAACCCACAATTTTAGTGGCTCAACAAACCAAAATTCCATTTCTTGCTCATGCTCTGTCTCCACCTATGGTCAGCAGGGTGTTCTGTTCATGCCATCCTCAGTTAGGCATAAATGGTGACTTCCTCATTTTGAGCATTGCTAGTCACCTGCCAGAGTACAGGTAGATAGCAAGTCACATATAGATTTTAAAGACTTTTGCCTGAAAATAACATGTCACTTCTGCTAATATTTTATTAGCCCATGTAACACCTGGCCTGGACTGCCTTCGGGGATGCAGGAGAGTATGGATTTGCCACACTCCTGGAGGAGGAGTAGCAGCCATATTAGCTAAATAGCATAAATGGCTTCCATGAATCATCTCTCTCCATATTGAATACTCATTTACAGCCTTTTTTTCCCCCTATAGTCTTTCTTCCACAGGAGAGATTCTTTTCTTTTCTTTTCTTTTCTTTTCTTTTCTTATTATTACTTTTTTAGTAGAGATCATTTTAAAGTTGCCTCTGCTACAGCTTTACTATCCAGGATCTCTTGGAGATACAGAGTATTCTCTGTAAGTTTGGATATGGCTACTCTTTTTTTAAAATTTTTAATGTTTATTTATGTTTGAGAGAGAGACAGAGTACTCATGGGGTAGAGAGAGAGGGAGACACAGAATAAGAAGCAGGTTCCAGGCTCTGAGCTGTCAGCACAGAGCCCGATGCGGGGCTCAAACTCATGAACCCTGAGATCATTACCTAAGCTGAAGTCAGATGCTCAACCAATTGAGCCACGCAGGCACCCATGCATATGGCTACTCTTGATTCAGCTACCCATGAATTAAAAAAAAAATCACTTTGGATGGACATCATATTGACATTCAGAGGCTGACCAGCAAAAAAAAAAAAAATCAATGAGGTTGTTGTCACTTTCTCTTGTTAAAACAATTCTGCTGTCAAGTTGGTTATTTCACTGATCTTAATTAACAATTGAATTCCATGGGCCAATCTACAGTCTACTTGGTTATGTGGCAATTAGCTATCATGACCATTGGAAAGATGTATTAAACAAAATAAAGAAAGCAAAAGCACTCTTGACCAAGAAGGTGTTACAGATAACACCTGAGTATCATTTCAGTTTTTCTTCTGAGTAGTTTTTTTGCTTTTTTCAACAGGTTTAACATCTCACTTTTGTTCTTTGCATAGATAGAATGGGTGGAAAATTGAGTAATTTCTAACCATATTCAAGTTTGTGGTGTGAGTTTTAGGAATTTGGAGTCAGTAGCTAGAATTACTGATGGCTTACCCCACTCACCCTTTTATATCACTTTTACTTCTCATTTGTTTTCTCAACACTTCCTATGTCTCAGGGTTTATTTATTTGTGTGTTTGTTTATTTATTTTTAAATATAATTTATTGTCAAGTTAGCTAAAATACAGAGTATACAGAGTGTTTTTGGCTTCGGGAGTAGATTCCCATGATTCATCACTTACATACAACACCCAGTGCTCATCCGAACAAATGCCCTCCTCAGTGCCTGTCACCCATTTTTCCCTCCCCCCACACCCCCATCAATCTTCAGTTTGTTCTCTGTATTTAAGAGTTTATTATGGTTTGACACCCTCTCAATTTGTAACTGTTTTTTATATTTCTATTTTTAATTATTTTTTCCCTTCCCTTCATGGTTTATTTTTCAGCTCTTTTTACCTTCTTCCTATCTACTACATCTGAAATTCCAAAGTGAGACAGATCTTGGAATTTTCTCATTTATAAAAGTTCCACTTAACTATGATTTCACAAGTTCATTTCAAAGACATGGAAGTTTCCATACTCGTCAAAATTCTTTCACTAGTAAGCAACTGATTCCTGACTTAAACTAGGTTATATTTTTAAAAACCTATATATCAGCTATTGGTCTATAACAAACCACTCCCAAAACTCAGTGGTTTAAAGTAACAGTCATTTATTTTATTCCAAGAATTGGTGGGTCAGCTGGTCTCAGTTGAACAGCTCAGCTTTAAGCTGCAGATATAGCTGGGCTTGGCTTATTACTATAGGTTGGGCATGCGTCTATTCCATGAATGTAAATTATGAAGTGCAGGCTGAAAAGAAAAGTAGTCCTTTTCATGGTGATGAAAGAGACACCAGAGAATAAGCCCAACGTTGCATATACATTTTAAATATCTTTACATCACAATTGTTAACTTCCCATTGGCAAAGCAAGTCATTGGAAAGAACTCAACAACAAAACAGAGGGGAAGTATACCCCTCTCATGGAGGTGGTAGGAAGGCAAGAAGTACTTTTAATCAGTAAGCTAATCTTCCACAATGGGCATTATATTGGTTTATATATCTGGGAAGTCCAAGGGCAATAAATTAGACTGTGTGCATAGGCAGAACCAGATCAGAGCACGGCCTTTCTTTCTTTCTCTTTTGCTCTCTCTCCATCTCCCATTTCTGATTTCTCAGTATGTTGGTTTTATTCTCAGGTTTCCCAACATGACTAAAAATACAGCCTCTAGTAGTTTGAGGTTTATACTCTTTTATGTTATCCAAAGGAAAAGAGACTTTTCCTCTCCATGTATCCATACATCAAATCTCAGAGACAATTCTGATTGTTTAAGTGATGGATTTAATATGTTAGTTTAACTGATTAGTTTAATATGACCAGCCCTATATCAATCACTAAGATCAGGGGGATAGTGTATATGATTGATAATCTTAGATGAACCCATGTGTTGAGAAAGTGGAGCAGGAAACTTGATGGTTTCAATAGAATCTTGTGGGGCAAGATGGCACCACAGAAGCAAGTAAATGGTTGTTGTAAGTGACTACTTATAATTAATGATGAGCAGGTTCAAACAAGAGATGTCCACTACAATAATACTGCATAATGAATAAGTATACATATTACATAAACTAGTAATTGTATGATTCCACAAGAATGGATAGATGTGGAATGGAATTTAATGAAGTTTGCGCATTTGAAAACCTCCATATTAAACCTTTACAAAAGTTTTCAGAAAGGGAGACTTAAGTCCAGAGTGCAGAGGTATCTTTTCATTTAAGACTCATTATAAAAAGTAATTATTTTTACTTTACCATTAGATGTTTATGGGGATAATATCCATAATTTAGTTAAAATGTTTGTAATGAGATTCTGATAAAATCCTTGAGTTGCCAAAGAGTTTAGGGATCACATAATATAGCACATTCATTTAAAGATGAAGAAAGGGAGGAATCAAGATAAAAAGTGATGTTGTCAAAGCCATGGCTAGATATTGACAGGGCTTAGCAGACCAGATTTATTTAAGTTAAAATAAACTAATTTTTGAATAGATTCAACCAGACCCATTGTCTAAATAGAACAAACTAATAGTGGAAAGGGAAGTCTTCTCTTCATTCCTTAATTTGTAGCAGCAAACCATCCCTTTCTAGACTACATTCCAATGAGAGAAGACTGGAAGATCTAGTTATACCAATTTTCCACAATTCAGATTGGCAAGAATGCTGAAATGCATACCCCATTACCCCATACCCAGAGTCATAAACAATTATCTCAGGCTCTCCAGATTCCATCACAAATATCTACCAAAGTCATGTATTTGGTTGACCCTTGACAAAATTAACTTCAAACTTTAAGTCCCTGATTTTGTTCCTGTAGGATATTTTGGGATAGTAGGTTAATGTAACATGTGCAAAATAGAGGGTCAGAGTTAAGAACAATGAAACTCAGACAAAGAAGTAGTACATGTGTTTATGGTGAGGAAATCATGTTAGCAGCCATTACAATGGTAACTATTTCCTCTCTGGGAGGGCATGTGTAACAACATATGTATGGTACACATATGCCCACCTGACAACTTTTAGAGGAGAATCAGGAAAACAAAGACTTTTAGTTAAGTTAGAGTGTAGCTGAATTGTGTTCTATTCTTTCTCACTTTGGCCAGAGCCAATTTAAGCAGATCTTCATTTTCTTCTCATGCTCCATTTCCACCAAATGTCTTTTCAGTTCAGATAAAGCCTCTCTCAGCCAGACTTTACTTCTGTCTTGCACTGGCATAATTACAGAAAATTGCACTGTTTGCTCAATTTTTGCAAATTGAGCTAATGCAAAACTATGTAAATTATTTACCAAAAAGGAGCAAAATCAAACAAGTAAATGGGTTTGTGCTGCACATTAAGGGAGCAGAGTGGCACAGCCGGTATCTTGGTTACAGAGCCAGCTTGATTAACTCAGCCCAGGGCTACACAGTGAGACTGCCTTTGCTTGGCTCCAGTGAACATTAGAAGGGGCTCCCCTCACCCCACTCTCCAAAACCCTAATCAAATTTTTTCCAACTTCTGAGTCTGCTGGAGGATTAGGAGAGGTCAATATTTTGCAGTCTGATTAAGGCAATGCTCTCCGCCTACTACTGCTTATCTTCTTCATTCTTTTCTTTCCCTACTTTATTTGCCTTTAAATCCTTCCTTCTCATCTCCCTTCATCATAAAAAAGTTGGCATCCTTGAACATCCTTGAATAACGATTAACAGTGCAACTTTTAATTCCATTTTTTCTTTGCTTCTTACCTAGGTTCTTTGCTTACCTACACTTTCTTGAGATTTTGTGTTTTCCATTTTCTCCTTCTGTTCCCAAACACTTTCCCCAAACAATTTCATTGATGGTCACAGTTTCAAGTTTCACCTTCAAGGAGACAACAAATCTTAGAACTTGCTACAGTTTGACTAATTTTCTGCATCCCACTTGTCCTTTCAATCTGCCTACTGAGTTGAATATTACTGTCCAACTATCGGCTAATTTCAAATAAAATAAAATAAAATTGTTCTTACAGGCATTTTCTTCCTGTTTTGTATTTGTTTCTTAATAGAAGCACCATTCTCTTAGTTACCAGAGCTTATAAACTCAGAATCTTTGGGTCTTTCTTCCCTTTTGTCAAGTCAAATTGATGTCATTTAAAAATCCTCTTTATGGGCACCTGAGTGGCTCAGTTGGTTAAGCATCCAACACTTGGTTTTGGCTCATGTCATGGTCTCATGGTTCATGAATCTGAGCTCTACATTGGGGTCTGTGCTGACAATGCTGAGCCTGCTTGGGATTCTCTCTTTCTCCCTCTCCCTCTACCTCTCTCTCCTCTCAGAATAAATAAATAAACTTAAAAAAATAAAAAATAAACAAAAATCCTCTATAATGTTTCTTTATTCATATCTAATATTTTTTATTCCCTTGCTGTGTTACTGCTTCAAACGCTGAGTATCCTGTCTGCCAGTCAACTGTGACTGATCTCACCTGTGTTGTGCTCATTGCCTAATCCACCCATTACCCTTTAAAGGAACAATTCTCTAACATGAGACTCCACCCATCCAATTGGTCAATACTGATGATGCAAAAGATCAAAGTGGCTATACTGTTAGAAAGTTTAGAGCCTAATTGTGTACACCTCTAACCAATTTAAGGAAAGTATATCATGAACTATGAGCTGACCTTACATTTAGCTGAATTTTATCTTTCTTACCTTTATTTTATTGTTTAAATGTTGCCCAGTCCATCTTTTATTCAATCATGTTTAGTGACTTTTCAAAAGTTATTATAAATCCAGATACTCCAGTCCTCTAATGCCTTGTAATGGGCCATGCCAAACATTGTGGTGTGAACCAAAAATAGTCATTAATATTATCTCTAACAATTTTGGAGGATGACTCATTAGGATCAATTAGGCAGTTCTTTTGGTCTCCTGCAGTTGTCATCAGACACTGGCTGGGGCCAGAGTCATCTCCAAATCTTCCTCAATCATATATTTGGCATGAGCTGGGAAGGCTCAGATGGCTGGCAGAAGAATGTATTGTGATCCTCAGGGATCTCTCCTATTGCTATGTAGTCTCACCAGCCTGATAGTTTCAGAGTACTTAGATCTCTTAAAAAGCGGCTCAGGGATCTGAAAGTGCATATCCTGAGAATCAGGTAAAATCTTTAGTACCTTTTATGATCTAAATTGAGAAGTCACAGAGCATAACTTGTTCATCATTCTATTGGTTGAGGAGGTCACCACAAAAAGCTGACTCAGTTTCAAGGGGAAGAGATGTAGATTTATCCCTCTTCATGGGGGCGTTGCAAGGTTCTAGAAGACTGTGTACAATGTAAGATGTTACTGCATTTATTGTTGGAAAATACAGTCTTTCGTACTGGATTAAGATATAAGTAAAACAATTAAAAACATAATTTTCTTGCCTCTTCCAGTGTTTGTCGCTGGAACAAACTAACCCAGCCTATGACTGATTAATCTTTCTATAGCATAACACTTATCTTACAACATTCTTCCAATGAATAGACAACCATTCCCACTTTCATGATATGTTACTTTGTGTTTTGTGATAAAAAGATCTCCGTAGTCAAAAATTACTAAAACATTTAAATAAGCTTACATACTACAGAACTTGTTCGCATACATTGTAAGTCTAAGATGACATAAGCTGTATATTAATATTCTCACGAAAGTCTATAGAACACATTTGTTCAAAGTACCTATAAAATTGTATTGTTTGATGCCCTGTGGAAAGCATCAATCTACACAACAGTGTCACACTGCTCCTTGTGTACGGGATAGTCATATAATCTGTGTTATAAACCAGGTACTTTGAGAGACAAAAGGTTGCCATTAATAATAATAGGCACTAACTATTCCAGACATCCCAGAATAAATGTCACTCTACTAATGTGGCATTATAGACTCTACATGCTGTGTCCTAAGCCAGCTTCACAATCTCATTTCTCTGTACATCGCAGTGTATTCTCATTCTCCTGCTACCCATAGAATTTTGGACATAGTGCATTCTTTCTACTCTCTATGCCTATGAATCTGCTAACCTTTGCAATGTCCCCATTCCCATCAGGAAACTCTTCAAGTCCCCCAGTGAAAGATATTACCCTTTCAATGAATCTTCATAGTGCTTCCCCAAGGCAAACTCTGTTCTAGCTGGTATTATCGCTACCTATATCCAAGCCTCCTCCTCCTTTAATATCGTGAGATGCATGAACGTTGGGCTAATGTTTTATTTCGTTTGAATCGACAGATATCAAACCATATCATATCTTAATTACAAACAGATATGTATTTCTACCATGCAGAAATGTTAGAGTAGAAATCATTTTTACTCAAATATAATTAATTACTAATGGTTTGGAGGACTAACATATCAGCTTTTCCTAGCACTGAGTATCAAGGGAGACTTGAAAGAATGCATTGCCCAAATCTTTGAAGGGGAAGGAAGACCCACATAATTGATCTCTTGAGTTCAAATATGTGCAAATGTTCAAAGCAACCAATTAGTGCTATCAAAATCTATTGACATTATTGACATTAAGACTATTTACATAAAAATCTATAAAAATATGTTGTCATTAATACTGCCTTGCTTTTCAGGAAAGGTAAGGGAGATTAGAATTGACTGACTAGAAAATTTAGAAGTGGGATGGTCGGGAGAGGATGGGCTTCCATTAGATGGCACTTTCATTTCTTGTATCTCCTTAGTTGTCTTCATCATACTGCCTTACATTAAAAAACACTTTATTTTTATTTGGAAAGGGGAAAAAAACTGACATATCCCTATATTCAAGGTAAACTATAAGAAAACTGGAGGGTAGGAACATTTATGTTTATCTATTTTATATATTTCCACATGGCATTGGGATGATTAATCAGTATGCACATGGCTCACAAATTTGTATTCAGAGTATTTGGTGTATCTCACAACCCCTAGTGAAAGATCCTACCTTTGAAAAAGAGGAAGGGGAATGGGGAGGTCTGAGTTATAGGGATGCCCAAAGGAGAAGATGTGACAGGATTCAAGGAAGTTATAGACACTCATAAAAGAGGACAGAATGACTGACATCACTGAGTTGATTTGAAGGCAGCAAAGACTGGGTGGGGAGTCTAGACATCTGACTCTAACAAATACACACATGAGCAAAGAGGAGATAGCCTTGAAGCCAAAGAAAAGAAGTTTACATTTAAAAAAAAGATACTGGGGATTTAGCCTGAAGGAAAGAATGACCTGATTATTAGAGAACAGGGAGAGTTACCCTGTCAGAAGCATTCTAAACTAAGTACAAACAAAATCTATGAAGAACTTTTGTCACTTAAGTCTATGTTTAAGGGACATTGAGAAACATTATGAATGGTATCTTTAATAGCTCTAATTACAGGCAAAAATAGGTAGAAAATTAACAGATATGATTGGTTAGATAAAGGTCAAGAGGTAATTGTCAAAGTCTGACTCTCTTCAGACAAATCTATAGTAAGAATAAATGACTGTAGACACTAGAAAATCTACATTAATCCTTCAAATTCCCATGTATTTATTTTTATCCAGTTGTCGAGGTTCTACCCCTAATTCAATATAGGCCATTCTGGATACTGATTCATCCATTTAAAAGGAAGGCCTGGAGCTCAGGTTCTCAAAGTTTTTCAAACCCTACAAGCTGATTCCTCTGATCTGACTTCTCTCATCACTCATACTCCCTATCTCAGCAAGTTCATCCATTGCTACTACTGGAATTACCAATGAGAAGAAGATAACTCACCAATAAACACATTCAGGTGAGATGTCTCTGATTTTCAGATGTATTTAGCCTTCTGCTCATCTGACATCTCCTCCTAAATATTTCAGAAATACTTAAATCTCAATATGGTTAAAACTAAACTTGATATAATCCTTGTACTTGTTTCTTATCCTTGTAAATTATACAATTCAATTTATATAATATGGAAACTAGGAATCACTCTGATGACACTAATAGTGCATGTTTGATTCCAAACCTTACCAATATTACTATCTAAATACCATTTCATCCCATCTATTTCTCTTTATATCTTCTTCTACAAAATTTGACCAAGTTGCCACCTTTTTTTCCCTAGGATTTTTATATTAGTCACTTTATTGATATATCCTTATATCTCTACTTTTCTACCTGTAAGATCTCTTTTCCATATTCTAACCAGTGTTATTTTCAAAATGTAAACCTGAATCATATCCCTTTTTGACTTAAAATCATTCAACTCTCATTGTTCTTAAACATGGCCTTCAAGATCTGATATGATCTGATCCCTACCTACCTCTTCAGCTTTATCTTATATGCTATATCACTTTCTGTTCCAATCACTCCATTCTTTTCTTTGTTCCTTTCAGTCTCCATGGTCAAACCTCCCTTGCATTTCAGTAGCATGGCACTTATTCTGTCTCTATCATGAAAAGTTTTTTTCCCTATCATCACTTATTACTTTCATTGCTCAGTAGTCATTTCTTCAGGAAGAGAGCTCTAACCTCCCTGGTAGGGTAAAATAATCCTGCCACTCATAAAACCATGTTTATCAAATGTAGAGCATCCTCATTGTTAGTTTTACATTGGCTTGTATGGTTGAAAATGTTTGTCTCTTTTATTAGCATAAGTGTTCTATGAAACAAGGGCTCCATTTGCTTATATTCATCATTGTATTTTCAGTAACTGGGACTGTACTTGGTACATATTAAGCATTCAGTGAAGGCCTGATAGATGGTAATTGTGTCAATTAGTAAATCAAGAGGTACATAATAGCCCACATAAATATAAATATCATACCTATTTGTGTGCAGGATATATATGATAGAGAGTTGACCCAGTAGGAATAATAGTATAGGAAGGCAATTAAGTATTGAGTTTCTTTTTTGGTAAACTTCAATGTAATGTATTATGCCATTGATGATCTTCCTGATAGCCGAGGTTGGTATGTAGTCAAGGTGCTTGGACTGTTGGACTGTTTTAGTTTGTATCTGAAGATTTAGAGTAAGAAGGAAGTACAAAAAAGAAATACAGCAGGCTATAGCCAGTTGGCAGTAAGGAGGGAAGGAGTGATTGCCAACAATTGCACTTTTCAGGGAGACAAGAATGTAATACAAACAATTAAAACCTCAGGGATCACACATCGCATCAATGCATTTGCCAAACAGCAATCAAATCTTCATCCAATGTACCAAAAAAACCACTGGCAGAAAACCAAAGCCAATTTGTATGTAGTTATGAAGTGTCTCAGTTGTTATCAACTTTAGGAGATGATACTTCATCTGTCTATTGTCCTAGAAACACTGTTTCACAGGAGCTCTGAACAAAAGACTCTGCTGTAAGTCCTAAGATATATTAGCAATACATAGATTATGGAGCCCAGAACACAGACACCATTGAACTCTCTTAAATCCCAATTTCAGGTTAGGCACTGAACTATGTTCTGGGGTGGGCATGTGTGCATGTGTAAGCGACATTAAAGTCTTTGTCTTCAAAGAGTTTATTTTAATTTCACATTTAATAGTCTCCACTTCCTTCTGCAACCTGAAGTTGACTAATAAATTTACAAAGGGCTTACTGTGCATCATTGCATTGTCATAGGTATTTCATGTACATTACTTAATTTAACCTTCATAACAAAGCCATGCTATGGATTTCTAATTACTATCTCCTTTGAAAAACTTAGGACAATTGAGGCATAGAGAAGTTACAAAACTTGTCTCAGATGGGCACTGAACACAGGCTGTTACTGTAAAGCCCGTGTATTAATCACTGCAGGGTTTAGCTTCCAACCTCTTTGCCAACTGCAAATACAGCCTGTACTATATGTTTAGCTGAACAACTTGGGGGATATAATCTTAAAGCAGAAATGTCTTGATGTATTAATCCATTTACATTATCAGAGAAAAAGAGACTAAACATTTGAGTCTTAAATATTTGTCTATGCCAATTTCCATAAACACAAGTAAAACAAATGCAAACATCTTAGCTATCCATACAATTTGGCTAATAGTGGTGGAACCTTAGGTGGAATTAGTCACATAATTCCCTTACTTGGTCTTTTGACTTGAAAACATACGTGCAGTTTGAGTCTATCTCTGAAAAAGAAACTAAACTGTAGCATAGTTGATACGTGGTGACCTGGCATGCAAGGTTAATCCCTCTTGGACTACTGTAGTTAGAAAGAAAAAGGCAGCATGCTAGTCACCAACAGGTAATCACAATGGGACTAGACTAGATGCAGACCATTATTATTAAACCTGTGATAACACACAAACAATATGGAACTAGAGGAACAATAATGCAAAATTAGCCTAGACCAGGATGATTCTGAATATATGCTTTTAATCTGGAGAAGTTTGGAAAACCTATAAGGCCATCAGGTTTCTGGATAACAGGGTTATAGTGTCAGAAGTCTGGATGAGATTACTGGCACTAGCCTCTGCATCCAGGGTATCCAGGAAGGAGTTGGAAAAGATTAGGAAAAGCATGCTCACTGAATCATCATCGTCATCATCATCATCATCATCATCATCATCATCATCATCATCATCCTGCTTTATATAATTTATTATCCCTTGCTAAACATGTAACCCCTTGGCTTAAACTGTAACTAATATAATATCTATGGGTCCTGAGTGTCCATTCATGTTTAATGGAGTCTGTTCATTCCTTTTGGTCCTCCTCATTCATGAGGCTCATCACCTCACAAGCCTTAAATGCCTAGCTTAATAATGTGGACAATGAGTAATAGCAGCTGATAGTGAAACAACATAATTGTTACATAGTGGCTGCAAGTATGAATTTTAAAAGAATATTTTTGTCTCTCCTCACCTCACCCCACTTTAGCTGTCCCATTCCCTTAATGGCACATAGCCCATAATGCATTTTTCTTTGAGAAACAGAAGTAATACCCATGATTTATACTGATATCTATATAATGATATATAAATGAGGATTTTAAGTCAGCATGTGTCCATGCCTGCAATGTTTGCATTTTATATATTATTTTTCAGTTTCAGTGAAAAAAAAAATTATAGACTGTTAAAGGAACATCAGACATCTGTAAGGAGATAGGTATTATGAGTGTTTATGGAGAGCGGGTAGTGAAAGGGCTTCCTGGGTCTCTGAATCACACAGCAAAAAGGCCCACTTGCCTGCCAATGAGGGACTAGCTGGCACCATGGAGAGGGGACAGGCAGACAGATAAAGTGGCTCTCACTCAATGCACTTGTACCTAAGCCTCCAAATGGCACCCATAACATCCTTTCCATACAACAGGCTCCCCTGACATTACAGGAAATATCACCAATACCAGCCTGCCATATGGGCTTCTCCAGGCAGGGCATCTGCTGTGTGCTGTGACGGCACATGGTGGAGACGAGAAAGGTTTAACATTTTTCATTACAGTATGCCATAGACAGTTGAACTCCATTATAATGTCTGCAGGAAGAATCTGATCCATTCCATTATCACAGTGACAAAGAGAAAGGATGGCTTGCGATTTCAGAAAGGTCACAATGAACTGGTTGTTCAGCTGTAAGCACTCAAGGTATGATGATAATAATGGGAGAAAGGGTTTAAAAGATGAAGTTTACAGTCAGACAAAAATTAACATTTAAAAGGAAACCCTTATCTATGAGATATTCCTATTCTTCTCTATTTCTGTCTCCTAGAAATTGCTAGCTGTTAGTGTATTTATATATAAATATGTTCTTTCTCCTTCAAAAATTCATATCTGCTTTCTGATTATTCCCATACTGAAGTGATAGAGGAAGATGCCTGTTGCTATGGGAGTGATTGTGATGTCATAAATGGAAGATTATTGTTTCCTTGTGTGATTAAACAAAAGAAGGAAATGGACTGGGAAGGGGAAAGCAGGTGGTTTATCTGCATTTCTGGCTATAGGTGGCTAATTACTATTAATTCTTTTAGCAATCTTGGGAATTATATTCATCATTAGGGAACTCCTGGGATACAAAGGTCGTTGGGGTGTGACATGTAACTGCACTAGAATCCACATTTTACAACGACATGTCTAAAATGGTGACTAAAATCAACTGTATATTTGGAACATCATCTGGATTATTAATAAGAATCTGACAGCTGGCTGCCCTTTGCTGAAATCATCTCTAATTAATGAAAATTTCTTTGATATTTGTTTTCCTTCTACCCACCCATTCCTTTTTTTTTTTTTGATACTCAGTTTCTATTATTTTAAAAGGGTGGAAAAAACCACTGATCATATGAATTCATTATCCATAAGTAACTTTCCTTCATTACATGGATTGTAAGAAATAAGTATACTGAGCTACTGGGAACTGGGAACATTTTTGTCCATTTCTTCACTCCCCGACTTCTTGTCCCTGCCTTTTTTTTTTTTTTTGGTCATCTTTTTTATTTGTTATTCAGGATATCCTATCACAATTGAATCTAGTGTTAGGTATTCCAGATTCTACAGCTTTAAGATGACCCATTTACATCTATGTACACTCCAGCCCCTACCCAATAAAAATCAACAAAAACTTGTTACCACTGTTTCTTGCAATCAAATTAAATTTTATATTGAACATTCTATCCTAAATCTAACCCTCAGTAGCAACCCTAATGCTACCAGTTTATCCCATCAGGACCCAGATTATCCTAGTTCACCAGGACCCATCTAGTGGCAAGAGTGGCATGCTGGACACTAGGACCTGACACATATAAAACAACTCCATCTCTCTGATTTTTGTCCCATACACTTAATAAATTCTTGATATTACAATCCTTGTCATCTGCTCTTACAACCAGATGACCACCCAAATCATCTAATGCTACTGTTTCTAAATTAATTGCCTAATCCTAAAATATTCCATAATAGTTATTGCTTTGGACCAGTACTTGATATTATGGATAATTTCTTATCTTCTCAGGTTTTTTTTTTTCTCCCTTGGATCTTGCTTACCAGGCTCCTCTTTTTACCTTTCTAACCATCCCTTCCTGCATTCTCTTGGCATTCTTTTACTCTACCTAAACTCAAAACATACGCAGGACTTTAATTCCTTGGCCTTTTTCTCTTCTCACTCCAGACATTTTACCTAGAAAATGACATTTATAGGGTGTATATACATGATTAATTCCCACTACTATGTATTTGCTCAAATTATGTAGATAACTCAAAATCAATACCTCAAGCTCAGATCTCGTAACTAAACTGACCTCATATTCACTCACTACTCAACTGTCCCATAAGTAGAGCCTGTGCAATTCAAGTCCAACACAAATTAATTGAGTAACATATTGACCCTCCCTCCCCACATACAAAACTTCCTTGCTTTAGGAATGGTTTTATTTTTTTCTTTATTTAAAATTTTTTGTTGTAAAATTTATTTATTTTTGAGAGACAGAGACAGAGCATGAGCAGGGGAGAGGCAGAGAGAGGGAGACACAGAATTCAAAGCAGGCTCCAGGCTCTGAGCTGTCAGCACAGATGGACATCCAGGTGCCCCAGGAAATTTCTATTTTAGTCCATGGCCAAATTATATAAAGATTTCCAATTAATTTTAGAACCCATGGATTCTGCCTCAGAAATATTTCCCAAATCCCTCCCTCCTTTCTTCACTCATATAGCAATACCTAATTCAGATTCTCATCATCTCTCATGCTGTTTGGTTTCCTAACTTGAATTCATTTCTCTAGCCTCTTCCCTTCTCAACCATCAATAGCTATTCACACAAAGGTAAATTTCTTCTTTCTCAAACACAAATAAAACCACTTTATTCATTCTTCACAAATCACTTGAAGGTTGACCAAGTTGGGCAATTTAGCAATATGTGTTAAAAGCCTTAATATTTTTTCAGCAAATACACTTTTAGAAAAACCCCATTAAGAATAATTGGACACATTGGGGCATCTGGGTGGCTCAGTCAGTGGAGCACTGACTTTGGCTCAGGTCATGATCTTGCAGTTCATGAGTTCAAGCCCCACGTCAGGCTCTGTGCTGACAGCTCAGAGACTGAAGCCTGCTTCAGATGCTGTGTCTCCCTCTCTCTCTCTCTCTCTCTCCCTCTCTGCCCCTCCCCCACTAATGCTCACTCTCTCTCTCAAAAATAAAATAAACATAAAAAATTTTTAAAAATGAATAATTGGATGTTAACAATTATGTACAAATATGTCCATCAAAATATTGTCAAAGTATTGAAAATTAATGCTAAAGACTATATTCAGGTTCTATATAATGGGATACCATACAAGTAACTAAATTTTTTTTTTTTAAATAAATCTGTTTCCTCCCCCCCCCAACAAATAACATTCAAAATACATCTTTAAAGTAAAGATTTAATTTGGAAAATTCAGGTCTGGTCAAGATAGAATCAACAGGGATACAATTTGCCCTCTTACGTGAAATAACTACAAATTCAGACAAAGAATATGACAAAGGACAGTGATCCATGAGGAACAGGGAATAAATGAAGTGAGCCCTATTAATTGTCCCAGCTCACTGCCAGAAACAATTTTCCAGGCTTTGGAATAGAAAAAGTGAACCATGTTAAAGCCCTGAAGTCTTCCTAAGTGGATGATACAAAGCTAGGGATGTGGGGAGGCCAAGGCAGGTTTTTTAGGACAGTATACTAGAGAGAATTCAGATTTTATATGATAGTATACTAGAGAGAAGGCAGATGCACAGAGAAAACTTCGAAGAATTACAAAGGTTTTATCATCACATTTTCAGCTAAGAACCTAACACCTCATACATATGAGGATACTATCAGAAACTGAGGAAAGACATACTCAAAAGGATTTTAGGAAACAATACTTAAAACTTTCACAGAACTGGGAACAGTTCCTATCAAAACTAGCCAGAGCAGAAAACTGCATAATTCATGGGACAATGGTGGCACACTGAGAAAGGATTTGGCCCAATAAAGGGAAAAATAATGTGTAGAATAAATGTTGTTCTTGTTCCACCACCAAAGCTTAAAAGTGAAGCCAAAATATTTCAGTTACATTGCTTAGAATCAGTGATAAGAAAAAAAAATCTTAAAGGCAATCAGAAGAAAATAATACATTATATATAAAAGAATAAAGAAAATAAAGACAGAAAACTTCTGTTTAGCAGCAGTTCAAGTAAAAAAACAGCAGAGCAACATTTCAACACCAAATGAAAAAACTGTCAGCCTAGAATTCCATACCCCATAAAAATATCTTTCAAAAATCATTGTGAAGTAGAGTCTATATCAGAAATGCAAAAGTTGAGAGAATTCATCACAAGCAAACCAGCACTACTCAAAATAGTGAAGAAATTCCTTTAGACGGGGAAAATAGTACTAGAAAGAAATCTGGATATGCCAAAAATCATAATGAAGAGCACTAAAAATGGTAACTGTGTAAATAAACATAACACATAACTATCTGGAATAAAAATAACAAAATACATTGTGTAATCTATAACATAGGTAAAAATAAAATGTATGACAATGAGAATCCAAAGGCTGGAAAAGGAAAAGCTACCACAAAAATACACCCTCCCCCCACCAAAAGTTATAGCTAATGAGCTAACAAAGAACATAAAATGTAATCCATAAAATGGAATCCAATGGGAGATAGAAAAAAGAGGGAAAAAAAGAAAAGAAGAAAAGAAAAGAAAAAGTAGACCACAACAAAAGAATGTAGCAAAAGGAATGTTTTAAATGAAACCATATTGGTAATAACATTAACTATAAATAGGCTAAACATCTAAATTAAATGGCCAAGATTGTAATATTGAATTAAAAAGGCAGAATGATCTCCATGCTACCTAGAAGAATAACAGTTTAAATATAAGATCCCAAATAACTCAAAAATAAAAGGAAAGAAATAGATGTATAATGATAAGATTAACTATAAAGAATCTAGAGAGGCATATTGGTATTTTATATTTCATGAATATTTTCTAATAACTTAAAAATGTTTATTTTATTAAAATGTTTGCTTCTTTTTCTTTTTACATTATACTGTGCTTGCCTAGAGGTCATAGTACCACAGAGAGAAATGCTTCTATCAGAGCACAAAATAAGCATTTGTTGAACTGAAAATTAAGACTGCGACCTGGTCCCTTTGGGCTCCTCATGCCTTTGAATCACTAGGCAAAGAAGGGAGTTATTGTATTGGCAGTAGTAATTGATCCTATTATTAGGGGGAGATTGGGTTGCCCTTACAACCCAACAGGTAAGGAAGATTATGTCTAGAATACAGAAGATGCTTTAGGGACTTTTTTAGTACTGCGACATCCTGTGATTAAAGGCACTGGAAACTTGCATTAACTTAATTAAGGCAGGGAGTCTAAAGGCACAGACTCTTTGAGAATGAAGGTTTTGCTAACTCCACCAGGCAAACTATAGTCCGCTATAACCACACGACCTTTTGCAGAAACGAAAACTGTAATGTTTATGAGTATTTCTTCCTTATTTTGTTGTATATATACATATGTGTGTGTGTATGAGTATATACATTAAGCAACAGTTTCTCTCTTATCTTCTTATCTAATGTAAGGTGTGTTAATAAAACACTTTATTTTCTTTATTTAGAGTTTAAGTATGGTTTAAGAAGATATGTATGAGAACCGAACTGACAAGAAGTGGACTGCAATAGTCAGTTTTATGTATATCAGCTTAGCTATCGTTCCCTCTTAATTCAATCAGACATTAAACTAGTAGTTGCTGTAAAGGTATACTGTAAGTATGATTAGTATGTATAATCAATTGACTTTAAAGAGGTTATCTTGTATAATCTGGGTGGAGCTTATGAGCAGAATGAGCTTTTCCTGTAGAAGAAGAAATTCTACCTGTGAAATGCAACTTTTGCTTATGCCTTAGAGTTCAAGCTTGTCCTTCCCAACCACCCAGATTTTGGACATACCTAGTCAGCCCTCACAACTACATAATGCAATGCTTTGTAATATACCTCTTTATATATCCTACTGGTTCTATTTCTCTGGTTGAACCCTAACTGATACGGATATGCACTAAAATCTTAGTGGTTGTTTTCTCTGAATAACCAGAATTTCTGTAATTTTTCCTTTTTCCCATTGTGAATAAAATGGCAAAATAATTGTTTCTTTTTAAAATGAAGACATGATTATTATTATTATCCTCAAAAAAATTTTTGTTTTGTTTTGTTTTTTAAATTCCTTACTTCAATATCCTCTACCTTTTTTAAATACCTTTGAATTGTGTTTTTGCTATTGTGGTTCTTTTCACGGTGCATTTAATTTTTTTTGGTCTATTTTTTATCTTACTATTTTGTTTTCTCTTATGCAAAGGTGCATTTAACACAAGTATAGATAAATCCAATAATTTTTTGAATTGAAATTTTACTAATAAGATTATAACACCTGAGCTCCTGCCTGGAGATGGCTGGCCATAGCTCATCATGCATATCTTGCAGTCAGAGACATCAGCCCATTTCCTGAGCACTATTTCTGTTTATGAGGTCTTATTATATAGTCTACATGAGGTCCTATGGGTCTATTTCATGCATGACACTTAAAGAGGAAATA
Source organism: Cryptoprocta ferox (assembly GCA_028646485.1). Taxonomy (NCBI): domain Eukaryota; kingdom Metazoa; phylum Chordata; class Mammalia; order Carnivora; family Eupleridae; genus Cryptoprocta; species Cryptoprocta ferox. The sequence continues at coordinate 54,988,439 of CM053566.1, read as the reverse complement.
TGTGCCCCACAGCAGACAAAATGCTGGAGAAAAGCCTTGAGAAAGGAAGTAAGAGGAATATAGGGCAAATAGACTTCAATTTTTTTCATCAACCAGCTACACCCTTGTTAATCATGACCCAAACAAAAGCAGATGTTCCATCTCTCTTCTGGAGTTGCTGTTTGTCAGCTCTTTGATATCAAGATACTAGTTATTTACCCCAACAGACAGAAGCATTAAGGACAACAATTAGAGCAGGTGTTGTGAATAATCAGTCTAATTATTATGGTGTGAAATGGGGAGGGTGGGCTTGACATCCTGGCAACACCTTGATGCTTAGAGATTTTGGTTACATATTTCTAAGTGTGCCACTTGCCTATTAAAAATCAACTTTTTTTTTCATTTTTTGTTGCTTGTAGTAGTTTGTAAACCTACTTTGAAACAAAATATTCACATCCACACACAGGTGTATGCACACATATACATATATGCCACATGGCATTTTCCAATATAAAACACTGAATGTCCATTCTTTCTTTGGATTTGGTCAATTGATCTTTTTAGCTAGTTAAAAAGATCTTCCTTTCAGCCTAAATATATTCAGAGAAAATTAAGAATGAGGATTAACCTTGATGCAGGTTAATTAACATTAGAATCATCTGGGGACTTTGAAAAACTAACTTTGTCTGGGCTCCACATCTGAATATGAGGCCTACGCATGAGCACAGACCACTCAGATTATGAACTGTATTTCCTTTCCTGTTGGTCCTGGTGCTAATTTTGTCTAGCTCTAGTCTCTTCTAAGTTAAGGCCCCAAACTATGTTGAATATGGGAAATAATTAGTTTCCACAAAGTTTAACTGAATGTTCCAGAGCTTTAAAAGAACAATAACAACAAAACAGACATAGGACATGAGAAAGAAAATACAACATGGGACATTTCCAGTGGTTTTAATGGGAAATATACCTGGGAAGAAAGGCTTGATGTCATGGGTCTTTGACAGGCACCAAAAGATAGGTACATTACTTTTAATGAAAATATGGTTATAAAGAAAAGAGCGTTATTAATGTAGGTCAAGAAGATATAGATAAGCATGACTAGTCATGAACTGGAGGGTAAGAATAATTGAAGCACATGGATGTAAGTAATGCGAAAAGGAACAGATGTGCTATTGTGAGAGTGTGCCATTGGCTGGACAGGCAGATAGAGCAGATGAATGTTGCATTTTTCATAACAATTTCAAATTGGTGATACAAAGTATGATTACAGAACATTAGTTCCTGGTTTTCTTTTTCAGTTAATAATTGAAGGTCAGACAATTGCTGATATTTTCTGTCATGATTTTATCTTCTAGAATGTAGATGAGTTTTAGAAAATTCCCATTGGACCATGCTAGATCCTAACTTTTATACCTACCCTATTCCTAATGCCAAGACTGATACTGACATGAGGCAGGATGTATTCAAGCCCTTTTAGAATCCCTAAAGCCCATCCTGATGGTAGGATCCTGTTTTCTGTTGACAAATATCCCTTAATCCTGAGGGTCTGTCTGCTTGTATTTATTTATTTCCCCAATTATGTGTTTCTTTCCACTTTGGGGTAACATCTCTCTTCTCAATATACAACTTTTGTTGTACCTGCCTTCCTCAGCCCAGTAGTTACTGAATCTAGGTGGTGAAATGTGCTGTTATGATCTCCTCTGTTTGTATCTTAAAATACCATCAATCTTTTTTCCATCCATGCCTCCCATAGTACCCAGCGGTACAACCTATTTTCCAGCCTTGGCCCCTTCTCTCTTTGCTGACCCAGCTAAGTAAGAAACCAGATAAATTCTTGATTTAATCCTGAGAAGAAAAGAAGAATCAGCTTTTGAAAGGGATCTGCCTTTATCCTTTCCATAGGTTAAGAGGAGACCAACCAGGATGGTGAAATAGTTTAACCTCAAATCAAATAGAAATAATACAAAAAATCATGGATAGTATTTAATCTAAAATAAGGAAATTCCATATTTCTCCAAAAAAATGTTTTTGGCTTCAAGAATGAAAATAAAAGAAGCATATTTGTCTCAATACAAATACAGACACCAGAAAGACAAGCTGGGACTATACAATGAAGTAGCTTGCAGGATAATACACTGAAAAATGTAATCATGCATAAATCATGTGCAAAGTAGAAACCACAAATTCTGTATTTGGCAAGACTTCGATTCCTTTGCATAATTCTTTCATTTTCATCTTGCTACTTCTATTCTCATAGAAATAGCTACATAAAACAAAGACATAAACTGTGTGCAATTAAAATGGGAAAATAGCTGAAAGGAATGTATTGATAATTATGTTAAAATCTATACCGTAAGGATTCTTGCATTGTTAGGCATCTAATTTGTCATCTGTTGACATCAGCATCTCAGTTCTCCATAACATCTGAAGCTTTGTTTTAGGCAACTTCTTGCAGAGTGAGCAAACTTTACATACCATTGAGTTGACAAAAGTATGACTATATCCTATAGAAAGAGACTTAAGTAAACACCAGCAGTTATATAGATTTCTAGGAGGACAGGACAATCACTGAATGACAGAGCTGGGGACACAGTTTCTCTAGACTGAAGCAGGGGCTAAAATGGTACTCTCACATGCAGGTTGGCACTGGTCGACTAGAAGAAGGAAGGATACTTAGAGCAGTTCTTGTGTATGGAGTTCTGTTTTGTCTTCATATCCATGGGTGAAATGAGTTTGTTTGGGGAGGGAGAGTGAACTGTCTTTACATACAAGGAAGGCCCTGGTCACCTACAACAGGCTTAGGGACACTCATTATAGTGTCTCCAGTATCTTTTCTCTTAATTATCATCACCTCATCCATGAAGTTCAGACATGCATGATTTCTCCTTTCTGTCACAATCTATTAAAAAATATTAAAGCTCTAAATCTCATTTCCACTGAGGTTTAAATGTTGCATTATAACATAAGATAAAACCTTGCTCTGATGTTAAAAATATTAAGGTGAGAAGCAATATGGCATAATACTAATGAGCAGAACTATGTAGTTCTTCCTGAATGCAAATCAGTGTTTCACTCAGGTTAAGCAAACTTTTTTGTACCTCAATTTCCCCATTTATATAATTTAATAACAACAGCACTAACTTATACTATTACCGTATTAAATTAGGTAACATATAAAAATCATTTAGTAAAGTATCTGATGTTAGTTACCATCTATCAGATTTTCATTGAAAAGAAGACTAAAGAACAATAGAAGAAATAAGAAGGAAAAAGAAAAAATAAGAAAGGAGTGGTAAATCTAGTATATCAAGGCACATTCTAATGTTAAGAACTAAAAAAAAAATTATTTTTTTTTTTTAGTTTTTAACATAGGCCAGACTCTGTGTTCAATGCTTCTAAACCTCATTCCTGTTCTTTGAAATGTGTAATTTTACCTCCATTTAAAAGATGAGAAACTGGAGACTGGTTCATCAAGTATTACACATCTAGTAAATGGTAAAATTTGAACAGGACAATAGAAGCTGAATTCTTAATAATTATATTTTATTTTAAAAATAGATTTTAACTTCTTAAATATTAATAAATCAAATCAAATCAAAACTGACTGTCATTTCTTTGTATTGCTTCTGGCTTCCCTCGCCTATCTTTAGTGGGACAGTAGGATGACATTTGGATAAGCAGTCAGGATACTTGTGCTTTTTATCACGAATGCACTGAGGGATATGTACCATGTGAAAGTGCATTGAAACCATACAGGTGAGAGACACAGCAAAACAGGTTTCACAGGGACTGCTGGGGAATCTGCTATCCTGATGGCACCCAATCATAGTTACACTGCAGAAGTCTGCTGCCTGAACCTGACATTACAAAGACTTGAGAAAACACAATCAAGACTTATGCTATTTTTCAAAGTATATACTCTTCCTTTATCTGCATTAACTGGTTTCTGATCTGTTCTATTCCTCACAGTGTTTCTCAGTCGGGTGGAACTTTCCTTTGTCTTTGCACCCAACTATACTGCCACATTTTCACCAGGATTTGCAATACTCAGGAAAGCATGGGCACCAAAGGAGACGACAAATCTAGTCTGGGGAGCGTTGCGTATAATTATTGTTAAAGTTCATTACAGTGGCAATGGAGAGAAATAGAGCATTCATAATTTGGTTAAGGAGGAACTCAAACATCAAAGCCGACTGCTACAGTGCAGAGCAGTGTCAAAGTGACACGGTTCACTCTGCTCTGACTCGTGCACCAATCAACAAGCCCTTATTTAGGCACTGCACGGAGTGTGGCCAGGGCAGAAAGCTGCAATGAGATCAAGGCTTGGCCCCATAGGGAGGAATTAGGGTGGTGAAATTAGGAAACAGACACAGTTTTCTAGAACCCATCACCTGTCCTTTGTTTCTCTACCCATGCTATTCCCCACCCCACTCAGTCCAGGGTCTCACATTCACTTTACAACCCAAAGTCCTCTCCCTTTCAGGTTTACACCCCTACAGTAACACACACATCTTTCCTATGTTGTTTAATCTATATCGTGTGTGATATACTGTCATGAAAAGCTGCAGGGTGCCTTCAATCAATGCAGAGGTGGATTTACTCCTTTGCATTTTTTCCTATTTATTAAGCACTAGTGCATATACATCTGTATGGTATTAGAATTTACTAACTGCATTTTACAAACAGAAAAAGTGTGCTTCTATGTAGTGAAGTGACTTGCCTCAAATAACATAACCCAATAAACTCAGGATTCAAAACAACATCTAACTAAATCTAAAATCCAAGCATTTTCCTAACTCTATGTTTCCCTGGTATAAATGTGCTCTATAGGAAAGAAACAATAGTATTCTCTTTCTCCAAACATTTTATGAAAAGTAAAAAGTTCATTCTATTCTGTGGGGTGGGTGTAGGTCAGTTTCTGGAATTCAGCATTAGCCTAAGCAAAAAAGGAAGAAGAGGAGGGGGAGAGAGAAGAAGAAACCAATATGGACAAAAGATAAAAGAACCTGTTTCATATATTACAAATAATTTTACTTTTGTGTGTCATGCTACCTTTTTCGTTCTTTCCTGGTCATTTCCAAAGTGATGCCGTCTCCACTGAGTCTCAATATTCATCTCCAATGACATAGCTCAGTGGATTTCTATTCTACCCAGCATAAAAGTATGGGTTAAAATGGCAAAAGATTCCTACAAATACTCTGCCTTTTCTTATTCCTGCTCTTTCCCTCTCTGCTCTCATACTTCATTTCTCCCCTGAATTTCTTGAACTGTTTTTTCAAATCCTTTCCTATGACTTAAAAAATTTATGCATCTATTTAAAACCTATAACTGTTCAACCAATTCTTCCTTCAAATCAGGAACAGATCTGGGACAAAGATAGTTCCATCAAAAGACATTATCTGCCTCTCTTCCCTTTCATCTAGAAGGCTTGTGAGTGAGGGTGCATGATTGAGCCCTGAGACGTCATCACCACTGATGTAAGGCAGCAAAGGTTTGAGTACAGAGTGCAGCCATTAAGTGCCTCCTTTTATTGCACCAACATTCCAAACAAACAATGAAATTATCTTATGATCCACCAAAACTGAACTTCTAAAGGAAGTAACTTTTGAGAAAGCAAAGAACTTTTGAAGTTTTGTAGCATTTTTATTGAAAAAATCCATTTTTAATATTGATATAATTCCTCTACAATCAAATGGAAGATTTTTTCAAGGATGTTTATACTAAGAGTTTTATTGTGCTAGCAAAATAGTTTCTCTTTTATGGCTTATCACAGTAGAACAAGGCAAATCCTGCCTAGCAAAATGCCTCCACATGCCAAATGACAGAGTCTAAGGAGCTTTCAGGAAACCAAGAAATCTGATCACTGCTGAGGGCATTTTAATATATTAAACTAAAAAATTATTTCAGCTTTGCTTTCTTACTACTGATTTTCTATATAACTGAGAGCTCGAAGAGTATTTTGATGGTCATTTTTTTTTCTCAGCCCATATTAGCACTCAAAGAATCTTTGCTAATAAGCAGTATCTCAATAAATATTTATAAACAAAATATTTATAAAAAATTCTTCCATACAAAGATTTTAGCCGGATGTTAGAAGAATACTTAAGCATATTGGCCTTCTAGAATCATGTGGATCAACAAGGTATAAATAATAGTTTTAAAACTAAAGCAATAAGCAGAGTGTTCAGAAATTGGTCCAGGGAAGGCATGCTTTGGGAGTATGCCCAGGATGGATACATATTACCTATCTCCCAAATTGGAAACTTACAGCAAGGAAACCTGGTGAGCTTGGGGCAATGAATATTTTCAATGGTCTCATTTGGTCTACTTAATATAGAATAATAATTTGAGGGATATATTTTAAAAATCATTCTGTTTCCTTCATTTCTCCTATTCTTAGAGATAAAATCATTTGCCTAAGCTCGTGAGCAGGATTAGAGGCCAGGTCTTCTGACCCTGTAGCTCTTCAGTGTTTCCTTTTGTCCACTTTGTCAGCAGTACTAAAAGAAGGGGGGACTTAGGCTGATCTCCAGAAAGGAGAATATTAAAAACCTCAGCTTCAGAGTTAGTCAAATCAGTTTGGGTTTTAGCTCCAAAGTAGAATTGCTGTAAGTACTTGGAGATGAAATGTGGAGTACAATCAACCTACTGAGCACTAGAGAGAACAATGAAAAGCATCCGGTGTAATTCTTGACATAGGATTACATTACTTTTTCATTATTATTATTATTATTATATGAGCTAAAACTTACCTGTTTTAATGGGTTTGATTGTCTAGGTAAATAGAAGAATTCCTTGGGTTTGAAAAGTGTCTATTTTCTTAGGAATTAAGAAAACAGTAAAAAGAAAGGGGTTGGAAGTTACTGAGGTTATAGTGGGGTTATTATTTATGTATACCCATATATTTGATGAATGTCTAGGCTTAAGGAAGCATTGGGGATATAAGGAGCAAATGGGATAAAAAGGTCTTTACATGTACTCTGCTCAAAAGTGTACTAAAATTAATAATGTGGATATGAAAGGAGAAACACCTGGACTCTGTAAGCACATAAAAGGGAAACTATTCCAGAAATAACGCAGAGAAATAGATTCAGAAAGTTTTTCCGGGAAAAGGGTCTTTAATTTGAAACCTGAAGTGGGCAAAGCAAAGAAGTTGGAAAGGTAAAATGTGTTTTAGGCACAGGGAGCCATAGGCATAAATGACTGGAGAACAAAAGAACATGGTTCATTGGAGAAATATGAAATCCTTTGATACACCACCAGGTAGCAACGAAGTAAGTAGTGCCAAATAATGAGGTTGGAGACATATGAAAATACAACATCTTGTAGGATCCATAGGCTGGGTCCTACAAAAGTGTCTATGGAGGTTTGTTTTTATTTTTAGACTGGGAAACCATTGACAGGTTTTGGAAAGATTTTAGAAAGACTTTGCGAAGATTTCCCTGGTTGCCATGAGAAGAAAAGACTGCAAATGGGCAGTGTAAGAAGGTAAAGCAATCAGTTAAAGGCCTTCAGAGACTCTAGTCATTGGTGATGGTACTGGAGATGAACTGACACTAAACTGGATCATGGTCATAGGGATGACACAAAGTAGAAAAGACTGAGATTTTTTTAGCAGTTAAGATTGATAAGACTTGGTAACTGATTAGATGTGGGTTGCATGGAGTTAAGAAGTAAGAGAAAGTGCAGCAATTTCTGGCTTAAATTGGGTGGATGAAATTCAGTAATTGAAGAAATAGGAGTAATAGCTGCTGGTCCAAGGAACAGAAGTGGGAGAAGGTCAGGAAGGATGATGGTTTCAATATGACACCCAGTCTGAAATTATCATGCCAACTTCCCTAAGCTCTTATTCATATGCCATTGACAGACGTCATGATCCAAATGTGAGTGCATTGCTTCTGGCACTTTCCAAAAGGTAGTGTTTATTGAACAACATGTCACAGAATAGTAGCAAGAGGAATAGCTTTTACAAAAATTTAAAGTAGTAATTGTGTTTAAAATAGTGAGTAAAATCAGAGGTGCCTGGGTGGCTCAGTCTGTTGGGTGTCAGACTTTGGCTCAGGTCATGATCTCATTCATGGTTTGGGAGTTCATGCCCCATGTCAGGCTCTGTGCTGACAGCTCAGAGTCTGGGGTCTGCTTTAGAATCTGTGTCACCCTCTCTCTCTACCCTTCCCCTGCTAACACTCTGTCTCTCTCTGTCTCTCAAAAATGAATAAATGTTAAAAAAATTTAAATAATGAATAAAATCATACTTTAAAACTTATGAGTAAGGAGATGTTCCTTACTCTCTCCTTAATCAAAACAAAGCAAAAATCAAAACAAAAACAAAAACAAAACAGTAGAAATCTCCAGTTTCCTACCTGTATCAACTGTTTTTGGAAGGGACCATAAGCAGGTAGACTTGCTCTGCCTTCTTGCATATTTCTTTTCCTGTTTGTCTTTAAAATCATTGGAATTATTTTGAATTTTGACATTTCTGAAATGCTAGCCATGCCTCCCAACACTAAGAAAAATTCATAAAGATTAATTTTTCCATCATCCATCAAGTTATCTTATTATAACACTGTCATATCTATTCTAGAAGAGATGTCAAAGGATGCCATTCTTGAATGTTACCAATGGGAAAAGAGAATAAATGGAACCATGGGGTTTAGGATCACCTCAAAAGTCCTAATGAGGAAGCCAATCCCTCCAGACTCTTTGCTAATTTATAATCTCTTTCCTTCTCATATTTGAGCTTTCACTAGGGAGTCTTTTGAAGCAGTCAGGAAGTGGGCACATGGGTGTGTATTCACTGCAGGTTCCTACAGCCTCTCTGTTGGAGAGTAAGTGGGGCATAGACATGAAAAGTGAGGAAACCCTCTGTAGGCACCACATAAATCAGGGGCCACCATTCTGCCCTTAAGAATCTCTGTTCTAGGCCCTTCTATTCAAAAACCAAAGTGTGATTTCAACAGAGAAAGGCCAGAAGCCGAGACTTGATTATCTCTGTGCCCTTGCACTTAGACAAGCACAATTTTAGTTCAGTGATGCACAGTCTCACTTACTGTCCCCTTGAGCTGAATCAAGCCAAATGATTGTGTCTTGGGGCCCACAGAGGGGGTCTCTATTTATTAGTATCAGCCTTTACTGCTCATGTCCATCAGATCTTGTATTCAACTTTTTACCTCCCATTCAAAACCATATGGCTTGACTTTACTTTTTAGTGTATTGCCTGGAACAGGAATTGGACATCTTTACCATCTGTCGCTCAAGAAGGAGGAAAGGATAATATCCTTAAACAAATGGATTAAATGTGATTGCAGGAATATAGCATGCATCAACCAGAGACAAGACCCCTTTACTGATGACTGGAGTTGTTGGTCTTACACCTGATCTCCAAGATGCTGCTATCAAAGGGAAATTGGAAAATGGTCCTGATGAGGGAAGAACCAGCTCCAGTGAGGATTATCTTCTGAAAAACTAAGGACTGTCATCCAAACTATTTGCTCCTTTCTGCTGGGAAGTCTACCACCTTCCAACAAAAGATTAGAGAAATCAATATTCTGTTGGGCTCCTAGCAGCAGGGCAAGTTGCAGTCTTGCCATCACAGAGAGGTAGGAGTGGATACACTGGTGCAGTATAGAAGTGGTTGAGATGACGTGTATCATCCTAGAGTGTACCATCTAAGTAATCACAACATCACAGTTCTTTTTCTTCTGCCCAGACCTTACCCTGTGCCCATGCTATTGCCTCTGTCATGAGAATCAGGTCAGCTTTGATGGTTACTGTGCTTCACCTACTGGGGCAAAAGATGGAAAGGTCAACTATTGTGGCATTCAAAAGGGCTAACATAATAGTGCTGATGCATAGGGGCGCATGTACCCCAATATTCATAGCAGCACTTTCAACTATAGCCAAATCATGGAAAGAGCCCAAATGTCCATCAACTGATGAATGGATCAAGAAGATGTAGTTTATCTATACAATGGAATACTACATGGCAATGAGAAAGAATGAAATCTGGCCATTTATAGTAACATGGACGGAACTTGAGGGTTTTATGCTAAGTGAAATAAGTCAGGCAGAGAAGGACAGATACCATATGCTTTCACTTATAAGTGAAACAGGAGAAACTTAAGAGAGGACCATGGGGGAGGGGAAGGGGAAAAATTGTTGGGGAGAGCGGGGAGGCAAACCATGAGAGACTCTTGAATACTGAGAACAAACTGAGGGCTGATGGGGGTGGGGGAGAGGAGAAGGAGGGTGATGGGCATGGAGGAGGGCACTTGTTGGGATGAGCACTGGGTGTTATATGGAAACCAACTTGACAATAAAGTATAAAAGAAAAAATAAACCAATATATTAAAGCCCTTTTTAATTATTTATAAAAAAATAAATAAATAATACATTTTGTTACCTTAAAAAAAAAAAAAGGCTAGCATAAGGTCTGGGTATAAGTTTTTGTATGAGTGTGGTGGGTGAAATGTTTGATCCAAACCTTATGGATAATAATAGAATCTAGAAAAGCAGACTACCTATTCCATAGCCTGGACTGATCTACATCATGACCAAGAGACTGAATTGTATTCAAACTGTCTCACAGCTCAGATGTATCCTGCATGCCCAAACCTAGGCCGAGCTCACAGGGGCATTTCTCACATGGCGACTATACCCAGATGAGGGTGACACACATAAGAAGATAAAAAAGAAAACGATTGGCAATGATCACACTAACTGGGGGGGGAGGGGGTAACTGAAGCCAGATACAGAAAAACCAAATCAAAATTTGCCTCACTCAACAACTCTGTTTTCTATATTTGTGTGATTAATTTACTCCATGTGCATTGTATGGTTAGTTTTATCCACAGTAGCTAGATTCATGTTTAAAATAATGGCAGTATTTAAGGACAAAAAATACACACTGATTATCGCATTCCTTCATAAAGGTTACTTACTGAGTGGAGCAGTACGTAGACCTGTAGACCCATTTTATGTGGCAATCCTTAATTATTCTACTCCCTCACAAGATACCGCTAGTATTTAAAGTGTATTATTTTAGAATAAAGGTTTCACTTTGCCTAAGCATTAAGACTTAAAAAAAACATTTAACTTTGACATTTCATTTATAGGCATTTTAATTATCTGGATGGTTTCCTTTAAATGCTAGATGTAGGCAGAGAAAATTTGTACTTATATAGAAGAAAGTGCTTCCAGGACTCCCTAATTTTCATGTGTTATGAATTTTAATGCCTTATGCGGGTCAGGTTTTCATAGCCATGAAGAGGGAATACATTGACCTTAAACTATTGTACAGTTGTAACAGTATTTTCAGTCTCTGTTTGTTATGGGCAGACAGGAAATATATTTTGTTTATGTTTTCTTTTTCAAAAGTTCTTGCAGCAGAAGTAAGAGAGCCCCAGGCATCTAAGAAAGGTCTTGCATTTTTACTACTTTCTCTTTTTAATTTAAAGAAAAAAATTAGATGATGAGGTAGCAACAAAACAGACTGTATCTGCATGGCTTAAAGTCAGCAGGGGGTTGCCTAGCAGGCAAAGGCGGCTTGGCTGGCTGCAGCACCTCCCTACAGATAGGACCAGTCATCCACTAAGGTGCAAGGCATATAAAACTAGCTGTCAGAGCCCTCCACACTTGTCTCCCTCCCCTCACAAGACGCTTTCACTTAGGTGTCCAGGGTCCCACTTATTCTTTGGGGCTCAGGAATTTTACTGGGCTGCCCGACCCAGCTTTTTCTCTCAGTATACCAATCCTAGTTCTGTATTTCTTGTATATTCTACCTTATCAAACCTAACTATCCTCTCTACTATCTCTTTCCAGAGTCTTGACCTGCTAACGTACCTAACATATTTAGAAGAAGCTATTACTAGTAAATGCTATCTCAACTACTTTGTGAATTATTGCAGACCTAGACAAGTGAATGTGTAGATGGACGAAAAGGAAGACACCAAAACTTTAATTTGTCATAATTTCCATATAATAGATGTCTTTCCAGACAATAGATGCCTTTTTGCCTACCTGGAGGTACAATAACTTGGCTATAATAAATAAATCACCAGTAGTGTATTTTACAAGCGGTAGAAAGTAGATGTGGGGTATTATCTGTGCAGGTAATCAAATGTTCTTCAAAGAGCTGGCCTGGCTATAGCCATGTTGACAATGTGGCAATTTGGTTACTAAGGCAATGGAAGCCAAATCTATGATTTTGTATAATAGGGCAATCTGTTTTGTTTTGTTTGGTTTTGTTTGGTTTGGTATTGATAATCAAAATATTTTCTTCTCTGAACTCCCAGAGTGCATACATCCTGTATCATACAATTTAGGTCCTGATTAACAACTGAGATAGATTTATTGTCTTCCGATAGTTTGCAGATGTAAATATTCCACATGTTCTCTTAAATAGCATCTTTTGAATTCCTCACAGGTGTCCAACACAGAACTGAGCATGTGACCAGCCGTTAATAAATACTCATTATAAATACTCTTGGACTTCCCTTGTGTTTTTAAAGTCCCTGTGTGTTGTGCAGACCGCTGCCAAGGAACCTAACATGGCCCTGTAATTGCACATTTGCGTCATCCCAGGGAATCCATTTAAGTGAACTCTTCTGCATCTTAAAATAAAACTGTACCAGTTTCTTTCATGATGAAGTTAAACCATAACTTACAAACTGCAATAAAATGGAATATTTTCAAGGTCAGAAAAATCTGGGAATGCTTCGTCCCCCACCTCCTGAACTCCCTCCCTGGACCTGGAATGGCCATCTGTTGCTCTGGCAGATTTACAGTTCATTCACACTGTGAGTGATAGGAGGAGGAAGTGAGCAGAGCTAATCAGAGCTAAGTAGTTAACGAGCAGAGGGCTAACGAGCTGGTGAGTTAACGAGCTAAGCAGAGAGCTAATGAGCTGCTGTTTCCCACTACATGCAAGCAAATATATCTTTCAGGTGATTGTTTACCTTTAGCATTCTTAGCAGATGTCCATAATGACAGAGCTAAGATTTTGACGGTTCCCCAAACATCTCAATTTAATGCAAATTCAGCCATACCATCAGTCTTAGGTATATATGCTTTCCTTGCCACCTCTGTGACCTTGAAAGGAAGTCACCGTATTTTTGTGACTTAGGCCAGTGGCTATTCCATCAGATTATTTTGCATAAATATTATAGTCACATAAAATTAACAGATTATTTCCTAGCCACCTATTCTGTACTAATTAATGGATATGATGCTAATGATGTAGGATAATAACAAAATTTAAAATTGAGTGTCTATCCCTTAAAAGTAGGGCATCTAATTGGGAGAAAACCAGCAGAACAGTTGAAGAAATAGAGAAAATAAAGTATTAGGCGTTGGTAACAACTATTACTAGGAATTCAAGAGAGCAAGGATTCCATTGTGTGGTGGAACCCAGAATGGGTCTCTGTGGTCAGAGGAGGTCATGCCTTATCCATCTCAAGTCTTGGCCTTGTGACTGAGGTCATGAATCAAGTGATGTATTCTAGAGATTATATTCTAAAAGAAATAGAATAAAAACATGGCCTGAGTCAAACTGGTTAAATATGCTACGATTACCCCAAATCCAATTTTGTGTCAAGTAGATGTGAAGCACTTTTTGCTGCCACCTGTGTCTAAGCCTAGCTGGCAGAATAACTTGCAGATGTGAGGCTCACAGGAGACAAATGGGACAGCAGACCAGCTTAGATGGGGTCTTTCAGTGACTCACCTTGCAATGAGGATGAAAAGACATCACATTCCACTAAAAATCAGCTGATATAGGGTAATGGGCTGCAGGTAGCTGTGCTTTATAAGTTTTTCATCCACTCCTAATATCAATGGGCTATCCCAGGTATGCCCTTCTCATGGCATTGGTAGAGGTGAGAGGGAGCAAGCTGAAACAATAAGACCTTCTAAGGTCTGGGCTTTGGCCTGGCACATCACCGTTTCTTCTCATTTCACTTACCAAAGTAAGTCATATTTCTTGCCAATGAGATCAAGTTAGTAAATCTTGCAAATTCTTCCTCAGCCATGTGCTTGGCAACAAGGAGCCACAGGCCATTTGCTGTTTACTGTCAAACAAAACACCATGTACGCATAACCAATGACAGAAGAGAACTTCAACTACATGGAGGATAGCAAAAATCATCACAATGCCACCCATCGGGAATAGTTCTACACACTGTATGCTTAGTATTGGATTCATGGTAAAAATATACTAGAGTCTAACACTGGATGGAACCATGCTTTTACTAACATAGAGGAGAGCTAGAGCAAGATCAGTTCCAATGGTGCGTACTGGTTCCTCATGACTAACAGATGTCCCCAACAATTGGTGTAGGCCAAATCGGCCTATGTGCACCCCTCTGGTGCTGCAGCAGAAATACTCCCCTCTTTCCTGTGGAGTCTAAAACACTGCAAGTCAGGGGTGCTTGAGGGTCATTGGAGTACATAGCTGCTCAGAACAAACATAGAGTCTGAAACAGGAAAGATATTCCCACACAAAATAAAACAGCCTGACACAAGGTCAAAATTTGGCATAGGCCATGCGGCCTCTATTTCTTGGCAAGGGTTCCAGGCTCAAGGCCCATTCTTTTTTTTTTTTTTTTTTTTAATGTTTTATTTATTTTTGAGAAACAGAGAGAGACAGAGTATGAGTGGGGAAGGGGCACAGAGAGAGGGAGACACAGAATCCTAAGCAGGCATGACCTGAGCCAAAGTCGGACACTTAACCAATGCTTGAGCCACCCAGGTGCCCTGAGGCCCATTCTTATGTGCCCTAGCAGGGATCTAAATTCTACATGCATGAGACTACCTTTCCCAACACTTATCACACAAGTCAGTGGTTTTAAACTAGAAATGATTTTTGTCTCCCAGGGTTACATTTGACAGTATCTAGAAGCATCTTTGATTGCTACAAATGAGGGGGAAGATTACAGTCCCTACCCACAACAAACAATGATCTGGTCCCTAGTATCAATTAGTGCTAAAGCTAGAAGATTCTGACCTAAATCTATTCTTTGTAAAAGAATTGTTTCTGTTTCTCACATAATTCAATTCTAGCAACTGTTTCTTTGTCCCCTTTAGATGTTTCTGCCCCTCTTTTGTATGCTACTTCCCTCATACCCTGCAAATTTGTCACTGTATCCAATTTTTAATCACTTATTTATTCAATAAATATTTCTTGTGCCCAGAAGAGTATAAGCCTTATGTTTAAAGTTATAAAAAAAAAAAGATATTGGGTATGCTTGTCCTAGAGCTGAAGATATTAGATATGCACACACAGATCAAAATAACAAGAATTAGTTATCAGTGGAAATTGGTAATATGGAAAAAGTCACGAGACGCTATTTATCTATACAATTAATAATAAGTTATTGCTTTTAGTTGTAAACACTAACAGATTATTGCATGAGTCTCCTAAATAACCTCTCTGTTTTCTAATCTTTATTAATTCATACATTTATTCATTCAGTCAATCAGTCAGTCAGTCATTTAAAAAGGAGAGTGTTAACTGAATTCTATCCTGCGGCAGTGACTGTTCTCGACAGGCACCAAAAATAAAGTGGTGAACCATGGAAGTTGGTGCTCTCATGGAGCTAACCCTAAGTGGAAGTGGCAGGAAACAAAGCACCAAAGAAATAAAGAGAATTATTTCTTTTAATAAGTGCTAGGTCAAAAACCAGAGCAAAATGAGAGGAAAGAAACTCATAATGGGGTAGAGGGCAGGTTTCTTTAGAAAGAGTGGTCAAGGAAGGCCTCAATGAAGGGGTAACACTGTAAGCAAAGACCTGAGTAGGGATAAAAAAGAAGGCTTAAAAAGCAAGACTGAGTTGTTTACCAACACCAAGAAGGCCAGTGTGAATGAGTCTTAGTGAGTGAGCGATGGTGGGGAGGAGTGAACAAGAGTCACTAAGGAGGACCTTTAGGTCAAAGAAAGGAGTTAATATTCCATGCAAAATGTAATAGTTGGTTATTGAAGGACTTTAGACCGAAAAGAATCACTACACTTTAGAACGTTTATTGCCAATGATCTGTGTTTAAAATGTATTAAAATCTAAGAGTCACTGAGATGAAGGAGAATGGGGAAGAGCAGATCTCTCGGATGGTGAAGTAAAGGATGAGTTCTCAGAAGGATTTTTTTCAGGCATGTTAGTTGTGAGTAAAGAGAAGGGACTATTGGAGCAAATGGTAGCACATCATATGAGCTGTTGTGGTGAGGATGCCGAATGAAAAAGTAGCCAAAAGAAGGTGGAGGTCAGAAAGTGCTATCCTCAAAATCAGATTCTAGAGGGGCTTTAGTTGTTAATATTGACAAATTCCAGGGTATAACTATGGGAGTGCAAGGCTAACATGGGGTAGAAAAAGTCAAGGAGTTGACAGGAAAGTATCCAATATAGATACTGAATTGCCAAGAATGATGACTAGAGAAATAATGGAGAAGCCATGAAGACAGAGTGATTAATGGTATAGGTGGGAATGGTGATTGTAAGATCTGCAGAAGACAGTAATGAGAAAGAGCTGAGTAATAAAGTATGGTAGCTCATACTTCAAAGGATTGGGGATTTAGAAAATGTACAAAACAAAAATAATATGAAACTGGCAAGAGGATTAAAAAAAGATACCTAAGATATACAGTGTGGGAGAAGAAAAACAAAACAAAATGAAACAAAACAAAACAAAACAAAACACCACTTGTTTTGGTGGTGTCCAACAGTGTAAGCGGTACTCTCAGAAGACAGTCAAATTTTATTCAGATTAAAAAAAAGTTTGAAGTTTATAACATGGGGATTTTTGCTGAAGATACTAATACTAGTAAGTATCATTCATTGGGAACTCGCTCGATCACAGGGAGTGTGCTTATAATTTTATGTTGTTTCTGTTATTATTCCAAATGCATTATGTGTACAGTTTGAATACTCACAACAGGCATATCATGTATGTTGATATGTTGATTTTTCTTTCTTTCTTTCTCTTTTCTTTTTCTTTCTTTCTTTCTCTTTCTTTCCTTCCTTCCTTCTTTCCTTCCTTCCTTCTTTCCTTCCTTCCTTCCTTCCTTCCTTCCTTTCTTTCTTTCTCCTTCCTCCCTCCCTCTCTCCATTCCTTCTTTCTTTCCTTCCTTCCTTCCTTCCTTCCTTCCTTCCTTCCTTCCTTCCCATGGACCCAGAGATGTTAAGTAACATGCTTAAGATCACACAACTGGTAAGTGGTACAGCTAGGCAGAATTCATTGTCCAAAGAATATATTAGAATAAACTAGAGTGTCAGAAAGAGATGGGAAATAAAGAGTTACATTAAATATTTAAATATATCATATATAAACCACATGTGAACCTGGGTGATGATGGAAGACCTGGAAGTTTCATACTCCAGATGGTCCAGATGGTATTGAAAAAAAAGATGTGAGACCTGTCAAGCTCAATGGTATTGGTCTTTCAGTGGATGGGGGGGGGGGCAGATTTCTTCTTTATGATCTCTTTCAGGATTAAACCCTTAGGCAGGTTTCAGGGATACCATAGGCTATGGGTGTCTTAGCTGGACAAGAGTAATCTTGTTAGGCCACTTGGAGAGACTTACATATTCTTTATAACTCAAAGCTAGATTACTGTTTATTCCATCCTGTTGTCATTTTCCCCTAAAGCATAGCTCCTTTTATATCATCCCATTTATCTTATTTTTAATTTTAATTTTTTTTTGAGAGGGGAGAGAGGTGAAGGACAGAGGGAGAGGGAGAGAGAGAATCTTAAGCAGGCTCCATGCTCAATGTGGAGCTTGATGAGGGGGCTCAGTCTCATGCCTGTGAGATCATGACCTGAGCTGAAATCGAGAGTTGGATGCTTAACTGACTGAGCCACCTAGGCACCCCATCCCATTTATTTTAAAGTCAGTGTTTCCTCATTCATTGTTTCCAGAATAAAATTGAAGTTCTTTAGAATGGCATTAGTGTTCCTTCATTAACTACTTCTAGTCAACCTGCCTACACTTTTTTCCTGACACTCTTTTTCATAATTCTTTAAGACTAGTCAAATAAATGAATTGCAGTCCTCATATTCTGCTTTGATTTTTCTCATAAAGTCTGCTCCATTTGAAATGACCTTCAGATATCTCTAAGGATTAAGGATCAAGGATTAAGCAACCCTCCCTTCCTTTGAATTCTACACAGTTCTGAATCTGAGTGGTTCCTTTCACCCTTTGTATTCTTTCTCCTGGGCTTGAAAATAGAGATTGTGCCTGTGTTACCACTGCTACTGTTGGAGAGCTTATCTTGGTACATTGGATGTAGTTATTTAATAGAAAAAAAATACCAAATGAGTAGTCAGGAAAATCATTTCAGAGGAAGGGTACATTCAAGTGATGTTGAAAGATGGGGAAGGATTTGGATGAGTAGGGGGAAAAGGGAAACACAATAACTGGGGAAAGAAGAAGAAACTCTGATTATACAAAGTGGAGTGTGCTTGCAGAATGGTCAGAGAGAACATTGCTAGAAAGATAGTTCTGGGTCAGACTGAATGGGATATTGAATACTATGCTAAAGAGCATTGATTTTTTATTATCTTATATTTTCCACCTTCTTGTGCTTCAAAATAGATTGTCATAAAACATGACCTTGAAGCAAAATGGAAGCTGAAACGAAACACCTTTAAGAAGACAAATACTCGTCATTTAAGCTGGTATCAAAGAGCATGGATTCCACTCTTATGTGCAAGAAGATTTACAGGGCTTACAACAATCTACAGCTAGTCAGTATGGCATTGTTATAGACGAAAACCCTGAATGCACTCTGCTATGAAAAGGGCAGAATGAATCACGACTTAAACATAACAATTGGCATACAGGTATACATTAACTAGGATTATGTGCGTATGAGTCAGAGCTTAGAATGAATGTGCAACTGACTACCATAAATTGGATATTTATTTCCCTAAAATTCAAATTGAAATGAAAACATAATAATCTAAAACCTTTGAGATACAGCAAGAACAGTCCTAAAAGGGAAGTATGTAGCAATACAGGCCTACCTCAAGAAGCAAGAAAAATCTCAAATAAACAACCTAGCCTTACACTTAAGGACCTAGAAAAAGAACAAGAGACAAAGCCTAGAGGCAACAGAACGGAATTGGGGGAATTGGGGGAATGTGGGGAATTGGAATACACTCAAAGAACCCTATCAGAATGGCCCTTAAATCTGCTAGGTATGTATATAGAGGAGGTGGGGAGAATGTGGTAGCAACATGGTTATTCAGGATATAAACTGGACCCATAACAGTCAGATTGATTCTATATTCTACTTCTTTCTGGAAATGAATATTGCTTTCTGATAAGCATTTATATAGGGATGAAAATGAGCTGACATGAAGGCTGACAACAATTGGAATGGCAGCACAGAGTAGCAGTCTCACACATGGATTTTCACAATAGCCAGACCTCACTTTAATTACCTACTATTTGTTAGATGAGGGTAAATCTGCTTAACCCCCTAAATTTCAATTCCTTCTCTTGTACAGTATACCTGCTTCATAGATATATTGCATATGTACATTCATACACATGTGTGTGATTGTATATGCATGTGTCAGAATGACATGAGATGATGCATTTATAATTTACAGTATGGTGTCTAAAAGAATACTAAAATTATTTCACTTTAGTAGTGACAATGAATAATAACAGAAACACAACTGGAATATAGCAGTGTTGGTATGAAGAAGTGGGTGGTAGGTAAGATGGAAAGACATGTGAGAGAAGGAAAGAGGAAGAAGGATGGCAGCTTCCACACACACACAATCTCATTTTTCCTGACTGGGATGTGAGGGTGTATAAACCCTGTGTCATGATATAGAATTTCATTCACAGAAATTCGTAAAAAGAGAGTCTCCCAGGAGTTGTAACCTGGATATTGATTTGCACATAATCAATTAAACCAACTGAGTTTCAATTTTCTTACCTGTAAAATAAAGGTAATATTAAAGTTTTTCCCTCAAGATTGGCTTGTGCATCAATAAAATCATGAGTGTAAAAGTACCTGCCCCAGTACCTAATACCTGATAAGTGCTCAAAAAATATTTATTCATCCAAACGTGTCTAGAGTTGGATTTAAAAAATGATAATAAGAGGAGTGGCAGTTCCTATGTGAAGTAACTGTGGTGGTTAATTTTATGTGTTGATTTACCTGGGCCACAGTGCTCAAGTAATTGGGCAAACATTCTTCTGGATGGTTTCAATGAAAGTGTTTTTTTGGATAAGATTAATATTTAAATGAGTGGACTTTGAATAAAACATATTACCCTCCATAATATGAATGGGTCCCATCCAATCAGTTGGAAGGCCTTAGTAGTAGAAGAAAAACTGACCTCCCCAGATCAAAAAAGAATTTTGCCAGTAGACTGCCTTTGGATTTGAACTGCAACTCTTCCCTGAGTTATATATATAAAACTATATATATATATATGTGTGTGTGTGTGTGTGTGTGTGTGTATACATATACTTATATATGTGTGTATATATACATATATATCAGAAGTCATATATATCTTTTGCATCTCACAGGTTGCTGAGAAGAATATCTATATATATGTATATATGTGTGTATCTTCTCAGCAACCTGTGAGATGCAAAAGATATATATGACTTCCTATATATATATATATATATATATACACACACACACACACATATATATATATGTACATATCCTTCCCAGCACCCTTTCTGTGAAACTTTTGTACCACAAAAGTATCATGTGAAGTGTAGTACTGGGAGGTAGTAATGTGGCAAATGACTGACAAAAGCAAAAGTAGACACCAACCAGTACTGGGATTATGATACCTATTTGCAGTAGGAATTCCCTGAAGACGTTCTGGTAGATAGCATCTGGCAAGATCCTACTGTAAGAACAAAACTATATTGTTTGAATTATGCTGAATATTTTTTTATACTAATAGTGAAATATTTGTTCATTTCACAGTTAAGTTTAGCTCTTCTTAATTAAAGCTCATTTTAAGAAAACTATTTCAAGTGTATATAAAACTGACATGCCCTAATTGGGTGGATTTCAGTGGTGCTTTAAAATTATTTATTGTATTTCTAATTTTTAAAATCCTTCAGTATTTTCATAGACTGAATGTTTATGTCCCCCTAAAATATATGTGTTGAAGTCCTAACCCTCAATGTGGTGAACAGAAATGGGGCCCTTGGAGGTATTTAGGGAGGGCATGAAGATAAGACCATCATAATAAGATTAGTGGCCTTGTAATCCCAAAGAGTTTAGCGTGAAAACCCAGTGAGAAGGTGTGGCACCTTGTTCTTGGACTTCCAGCCTCCAGAATGTATGATG
Organism: Cryptoprocta ferox; assembly: GCA_028646485.1. Classification (NCBI taxonomy): domain Eukaryota; kingdom Metazoa; phylum Chordata; class Mammalia; order Carnivora; family Eupleridae; genus Cryptoprocta; species Cryptoprocta ferox. Next base: position 54,967,133 of record CM053566.1, on the reverse strand, counting down.
TTTAATCCCTCAGTCTGGTGTTTGGTATGGCAGCACGAGTGACTAAGACAAGTATATTATCATTAAAAAATGACATTTTAGGAGCACCTGGGTGGCTGAGTCCATTGAGCAGCTGACTTCAGCTCAGGTCATGATCCCATAGTTTGTAAGTTTGAGCCCTGCACTGGGCTCTGTGCTAACAGCACAGAGCCTGGAGCTTCAGATTCTATGTCTCCCTCTTTCTATCCCTCCCCTGCTCATTCTCTGTCTTTCTCAAAAAAAAATAAATTAAAAAAATTATTAAATTAAATTTTTTAATTAAAAAATGACAATTTAAACTAGAGCAACAAAAAATTCTTATACAGACACTTTTTCATGCTTTCATATTATAATACAGCATTTGTCTGTATACATGGATATTTTTAACATAGTCACTTATCATAAAAAATGCCTACATTTGAAGTCATTATCCTTGTGCTTGCACTGGGTAAATCAAATAAGTGCATGCCTTACAATTGCACCAAGCTCTTTTTAAGTAGAATTTTATGAACATGTGGAACCCAAAGATATATGGTAACCTACAAATTTAATTTATCTTAACCCAGTAAAATTTTATGATCACAGATAATGATATGATGAATAAAAAAAATCCATATATGCCCTGGATGGTATCATATGCTACTATTTGCATAAATGGTGTATGTCAGCTCCATTTGCATAAATGGCTTAGATAAATTGTGATTCTTACTATCATTACATTTATTAATAATGTGTCTTGTGGTGATTTTAAGGGAATCTGTTTAGAATTGGTGGACTTCAATTTACGGCTCTTATTACTCTTCTTTCAAAGCAAGTTTAAGTGTCTCTCTAAACCAGAACCCAACTGACACAGTTAAGTTTCAAAATTTGTATTTAGCAACTTGCTTCCCACAGATTTTAGGCAAGTAAAGAATAACATGGTTCCTGAAAAGTCTTTGTGTACCAACTGAGCCCTTGCTGACAATTTACTACTACCTTGTCCAGTCAAATTTATGCTACAGAGGGGTACATGGCAATTAGGTGTGGGCCTGTGTCTCATTAAGGTTACAGTTCCTGGTCACACTGCTTGTTCTACCCTTAGCTTTGACCCAAGGGCACCAACTCCATTTTATTCCATATTTACATAATGAATGACACACCCATCAGGTATAGGCTTAGAAATGTGAAACAGATTGAGTTGCACAGGGAATATTCATTCTTGTAAATATTACATCTTTGTGTTAAAAGGGCTGCAGATTGGTGTTCATGAGAGAATCCAGGAAGAAAGGGGTTTAATATGGAAATCAGTCATCAAATTAAAGACCTGAAGCAGAGTTTCTCTGTGTGGGAATATGTGTGAACATGTCTTAACATGTGTGTGTGTGTGTGTGTGTGTGTGTGTGTGTGAAAGAAAGAGAGAGAGAGAGAAAGAGAGAGGGCGATAGAGACAGGTTTTTAATTTATTCTAATTTTCTGTTTCTGGATAGGAAGATAACAGCAAATCATGAATAGTGAATAGATATTTATCTCATCTACTATATCTTCCAAGAAAGATATCACAGTCTTTCTATATTAGGCATGCATTATACTACTTCTCCAACTGACCCCATGCACTTTGACAACTACTAACAATCAAAATTGTCATGTTTTGTACCCAATATTGGAGGAGAGCTAGAAACTCAAACCAGGTCTTCTTTTGGGAGCAGCTTCTATTTCTCCCTAGTACATCCAGGCAAGTGGGGAACTTTTTCTACAATATTTCTGTATATTTTCTACATATTTCTAAGTTATCTTCTCAATATTCTTCTTAGTTTCTGGTTTACAATAACTGATGAAGAGGACCCTCTGAACATGAGGCAATGCCAAATGCCAAAGGACCTACATAAAAGGGGAAGACAAAGAAAATAAGGCTTTTTCAAGGGAGGAAAGTATGTATGAAATAATTAGGGAACAAAACACAGTACAGTTCACCTCTCCCTTGTGCAGCAGGGAATTTTACAGAACTATGCTGGAAGAAGTTGACAATTGTGTATTGCAGACTATACATGTAAGAGGGAGTAGGGAATGAATACAGTATAGGGGTGCTGCAGGTTCAGCATGCTTTCATTTATTTCAAAATAGACTGTAGTGATAATAATAGTGTTTTAGAGCTTTTAAAAGCTTTCTTGCACATCATTCTACTTGATTATTTTAACCAAACTGTAATTTAGCTACAATAGGTACTTTTTTTTTTAACAGATGAAGACATTGATTCTTAGGACAGTTTGGTGATTTCTATGAAACATACAAATAACTGGGATACAGAACTGGAATAAAAGTCTTCTCAGCTGGTCATGTCTTGTTTATTCCTACTATGCTCTATGTAATTCAATTGGATGTGACCAAACCTTTCTGACTGGCTCACATTACTGCATCTATAGGAAGAGGTTACCTTTAGTGGTTTATAATCAAATATGGAATTTACTTTATGAGACCAGTTAAGTTGTTTACTGGATTAAATAATTCTATAGTTTTAGACATATGTTCCTTTTGAGAATCTCACATGGTGTTTAATTTTTCTGTGCTATAATAAATTATATAGTATATTAGTAAAAGTCTAAAGAATGGGAGAAATTAAAAAAACAATAGTACAATGATGGTAATAAACCATAATTACATGAAGAACCTGAATACATATACATATACACATAGTTTATGAAGCCTGGTATGTGTGTGTGTGTGTGTGTGTGTGTGTGTGTGTACACACTGTTCTTCTCCCAGATCCCAGTTGAATGCCTTAATTTTAAAGGTTTCAGAATAATTGCTAAGGCTTTCTCCTGAACTTGAAGAATACAGTTAGTTGGCAGCACTTGCTGGAACACCTGTTCAGAGCACATCCGGGTTCTAAGAGCCACTCTCCTGGGAAGTGATTTCAGGGCTGTGCTTGTTGGTGGGAGGTTTCCTACTGAGAACTCTGAAAAAAATCTCTGACATTCAATTGCAGGGCACTTGTTCCTTGATTGTATTGTTGTTATTGTTTTCTGTTTCGGTAACATCTTCCTCCATTAGTGTTTCATACGTTCAAACAAGGATTTGTATACAGATGTCCATATCTTCAATTCAATCCTACTGAAGAAGCTTCAAGTCATTTCCAAGATTCTGAAACTGCTTAGGAAGAAAACTGCTTAGGAAGAAAAGATGAGAGAATATATGGGTACTTTATCTCTAGTTCATCATCTTTTTTTTTTTTTTTTTATGAGAGAGAGAGAGAGAGTAAGTGAGGAGGGGAGAGGGGCAGAGGGAGAGAGAAAGAATCTCAAGTGACTCCATACTCAGCATGGAGCCCAATGCAGGGCTGGATCCCATAACCCTGAGATCATGACCTGAGCCAAAATTAAGAGTTGGATGCCCAACAGACTGAGCCACCCAGGTGCCCCTCTAGTTCACCTTCTTAAAGAAACACTTTTTTCCCCCAAGAGGGTAGTAGTATAATTAAATAATACTTAGAAGTTCTTTAGACTTCATTTTTTTTCTTGAAAACAATCACCATCTCCTTTCCCAGTCACAGTTGAGCCTGTGGTTCATCTCTCATTTGCTGAGTGCTCACAGAATCTGTCCTGCACATGCAGTCTGTGGCCTTCACGAGTCCCTTTTCTTGTCCTTTCATCCTGAAGCTATTATTGTAGATCCCCTTAGTCTCCACTTGACATAGAAGTTTTTCTCCTTTGTTTCAAAGCCTCTTATGAAAATATTGTGAGAAAGAATTTCCTTCCTCCCTGGATGATATTGATGCTGATGATGTTGCTATTGCAGATATTTGCAAACGTTCAGTGGCATGTGACAGGCACTTAACTGAACTTATCAAGATCACGACAATTAATTCAGGATAATCCTATAAAATAGATGTCATTGTGGTCGCATTGTAGATGAGGAAACGGAAGGTTAGAGAACCAATTTCCTATGGTCACCCAGCCAATAAGTGGCAGAAACAGGTATTGAAAGCCAAAACTCACTAGAATCAAATTTGTGCTCTTTATATTTATATTATTTCTACTTGGAAAGCCTGCTCCATCAAGACAAGTGTTTGAATTCTTACCAGATGAGTCAAGACAAGATTAGCTCTACTTATCATAGCCACTCAAGAGGCTCCTTCACAGCACATGACTTTTCCGTGGCCAGGCAGGAGAAAGGGAAGTGGAGATGTATGCTCTGCCTCTGAGAGCTTCTGTCTTCATGTTACTGTGCTTCGTGTTACGTATTTTATGGGGAGAAGCAAATCCCATGGCCAGTCTTGTCTTCAGTGTCATGGGAAATTATGAATTAACATGCCTAGAGGGAAAGGAGGTGAGAATATTTCTTCAAAAAATCCTTATGATATTTATCACGCTTTAAGTGTTTTGTCAAAATACACTTTGTTTCGGAATCTCTCACATTACTTGCCTGAAAAATTCTTTTATTTCTTTCAGTGTTTTTTCCCCTAAAGTGTATTACCTTATTTAGGAAATCTTCTTAGACCCATTGGATAAGTGGAGGTTGGATTATGGATTTCTGTGTTACTTGTGTTGGGTCCTACCTGCAATACACACAGCCCTAACAATTTCCTCATTTGAATAATGGCAACACTGGGACTTGTCATTAGAAGATGAGAATGAAATCATCTATGAAACATGAAAGTGCCTAATGTGGGGCCCGGCACACAATAGGCACATGGTGAATATCAGAATAGATCTCCACTTCAACTCTTCTTTTCCTTCTTTCTTTTCTATTTTTAATCTTGAAAAAAGGTTAAAGATCATGACAATTTTTCTTGAATTCTGATTTGATGACTTTCATTACATGAACAGCTGATCTTCTCTGAACCTTGCTGTCTGAAATCCTTTCTAGCTCCAACATTTTTTGTGAATTTAAGAAAATTTACATCACTGAAAAAAATAGCTAAATTGTGATCTTTATTGAAGTCCTTTCAACTGCAATAAATCTCTACAGAAATGAAAACAGGGCATTATAAAGTATAGAATCTAAAGTGGGTCTTCTATTTACTGACTTGTCACCTCTTCTTGGACAAGCCATTGAGCCCCACTAACAGCAGTTTTCCCATCCCATGAGGCATGAAGTAGAAAAAAAGTTTCAATACCAGTTGTAAAAAGTCAATTAACTGTCTTCAATTTCTGGGAAATAAAGTGTGAAATTAATGCTTGAGCATAAGGTTGAGCAGCCAAATGCTGCTGGATTTTACTCGTATACACACGGATGGGGAGACATTTTCTCATATACTCCTTCATTCAGGATCTTCATATTTCATGTTGTTCAAAAGTTTCCATGTCATCCACATCCATGCCAGAAAATAGGGTGAAACATATATGAGCATGATACAAATTGTGTTATATATAGAAGGATGTTTCCATATACCTACTCTTTACACAGCCTATTTATTAAAATGTTAGAGTCATTCTAATTACATTTAGTAACATTGCAGGTGGTTATTATCAGAAAGCTGTTCTTTTACAATAGAGGATTCAGGACTCTTTGTGATTGGACACTTCAATTACTAGGTCTAAAGCTGTAAAAATATTCTTCATTTGTTAAATAATCAATGAATTAACCAATGACTTGATAGCTGCTTCCATCATACCTACTAAGTGCAAAATACTGAGATAATAACTACAGATAATGGTCTAATTGAGAATAGAAAGGGGATACATGGAGGAAAACATCCAATAATGTATTTTTCTTTTTTTAATGTTTAATTTTTTTGAGAAAGAGAGGGGGCAGAGAGAGAGAGAGAGAGACAGTAGAAAGAGCAAGTGCATGAGAGTAGGGGAGGGGCGGGGGGGGGGGCGGGCAGAAGATCCAAAGCAGGTTCTGTACTGACAGCAGAGAGCAAGATGTAGAGCTTGAACTCACAAACTGTGAGGTCATGACATGAGCCGAAGTGGGGCACTTAACCTACTGAGACACTCAAGTACCCCTGTATTTTTCAAATGATAGAAAATTTTAAATAATATATTTTCAAGGGACAGGAAAATGAGTGATTCCAACAATACAAGCTGTTATCGTTGAGAGAAACAGGGGAGTACTTGGTGTTAATGACACCTGAGGGAGTTAATGACATCTGAACCAGGCTTTTCAGAACGTGGATGTTGGTGTAAAAGGTGAGAGATTAGCCTATGAATGATGTCAGCAACTATAACAGCTTCAACTGGTTCTCCTGAACAAAACACTGGGTAACATTCCTTTTGTGTTTAGTTCAGCTAAGACAAGTTATTAATATTTTAGAAGTTTTTCTAAGTAATTTAAAAGGAAGAGTAAAATAAAACTAACACTGAAGTGTAGACACTGACTGTCAATGGCAAAGATTTCTGCCTTCAGGTTCCACTAATACCTAATGGAAGCCCCTGCATGCTCTGCCACTCAGCAGTCCGGTTTTCTCCAGCTCCATTTGTACTAAGATGAGCTGCTACATGAGCTTGTCCCAATGCCAGGATGATGGAATCCTTAGTCCTTCCTCGAAGTTGTTTCTGGCTGTGGCTCAGGATGTGGGTTACTCTTTCTGCATTTGGTGTCCTCAGGTTCTCTCTAACATACATAGGTCCACATGTGGTCTCAGGACACAATTTGTTGACTGGATGCTTAGCCACTTTCATTCTGAATGTCTTGCATATGCTTTACAGGGTTTTGTTATATTTTGTTTGATGTGTTCCCATCAGCATTTTGTTGAGGGTTGTTCCCCCCTTCACCAGAGCTTCTAAGAACTCCATTTGCCTTTTTCTTTCATTTTGGCAAAACAGGTGGTTGTTTTCCTACCTCATGCAAATCTGCCTTCCTTCAGGGCATTTATAACACCTGATGCAGAATCTGTGCTTAATCAATGTTTGTTGAATAATTGATAAGAAAAAAATTGACTGATATGTCTTGACTCCAGGAATGATCCAGTCTTCTGTCCTATAAGTAACCAGTTGTATTCCTTGCCCAGATTTTGTTTTGATGAGTTATTATTCATATTCTTCTCATGGGAGCTTTTTTGTTTAGAATATTGTCACGATCTCCAGTTTATCAAAAATACTTGTAAAATATAGGAAATATAGAAAAGCAATTTCTACAAGGGAGAGAAGATAAATAGCATAATAAATAAAGCCTTGCCAATCTTCTAAACTGAACTGCAGTGGTAGATGCAGATCTACCAGAGGACACAATCCCTTTCTGTAGCCCTACTGGAGGAGATAACAATTTCCCAAATTGTAGTTTAGAAGTCAGTCAATTCAGACCCACTAAGTTGCAAACTTCTAGGGACAGGGGTTGTATTACCTTTTTCTCCATGTACCACAAAGGATGATAAACACAGTATGAGAGATCAGAAAAAAATATGCAGGATAGGCAGGATTAATATTATGTAGTATGTTATTATACATTATTTTAAAAATGTATCTTCAATAGGTAAGTTAGGGGAGAAGAATGAGGCTTTCAGTGTGACTCCCATTCACTCCCCACCCTCAACAGCCTCCTCTTTATCTTTCGCTCCTTTTGTTCAATCACCAAGAAAACAGGCCAATCAATGCTGGGTAAGTCAGTGGCTATGTTATCGATTTTCTTCCTGTTTGCCATAAACTACTGGTGCCACACAATAGCACTGTGACAGAAAATGTTTATCTAGTGGAGAGAAGAATCATCTGTATCATCTGTAAATACTAAAATGTATACATGGTATTTAATATATTCTGATTTATTTAATGGAATTTTCTGTAGTTTTTTTTTTTAATAACCACAAATATTTTAGGAAATTCAAACACTCAAATGTCAAAATTTTCAAAATGGCTGTTCACTCATATCTGGGTACACGGAGATACTATAGTGTAAAAAAACACAACTCTCTTGTACTTATTATAAAATGAAAAAAGGAATTATGTGATATCCAGGATATGAGAGATTCCCAGAGAGATGTCCCTGCCCTTAATGAGAAATCACAGAGAAGGCTGCCATCGCTTGCCTGGACGCCTGGGCTTATCAGCAGGTCTCAGAGTTTAGGCCTCTGCGATATTGAGTGAAGATTATAAGCCAGATGGGCCACAAATTCTGTCAAGCCTTCTTGGCAGCTGCTCTCATTACAAAAGCCAGCCAGCCTTTTCCAAAAATAAGAATGTGAAGCAAATTGGGCTTATAGACCCTTATAATGCAATTGCACGCAGAGATAGGGGCCTGAGCGGGCAGGCAGAAATATTATTGATGGCTGGTGAAAACAGGGAATAAGATGTTATTAAGGCAACTCAGAGATAGATATCGATAGCTAATATAAAGCCTTTATTGGTTTACAGGCTCTAGGAAAAAGGGTTCACAGCTTCGACCCTTTACTTTGCTTTTAATTTCACTGGAGGTACAAAGTTTATGAATAAAACATATCTTCACTCATGATTCTGATATTAGTCACTACTTTCTCTGTCTCTTGTTCACCAGAAGCAAGCAACATATACTAACAACATGAAACTTTAAGGCTTTTACTGAGGAAGAAAATTTTTGGTGTGTGTTGGAATGAGAGGAGACCATTTTCTAGAAACACTGAACTTCAAGGAAAATAATAGCATTTAAAAGAAAGTTCCCAGAACAAAAATGTTATAACATCCAAAACAGCCTGTGTGATAAAAGATAAAGGAACCCGCATGACACAATAGTTCAAGTTAGGATGGACAGGTAGGATCATCAATGTCCCTATAAGTCAGACTTGTAATAATTGAGGAAATAATGATTCTAAAATAGTATTGACTTGAGAATTGGGGATCAGATGAAAAGAATTAATTATTACTTGCATATTATAAGTGGGACTGATCCTTGGTTCCCATCTGCCAAGTATCACCATGATGGTGACAGTTTGCTTAGTTTCTTCTATTCTAGTAGAAAATAATAGCTAAACTGCATATAAAACTGACTGAACTAATCAACCACCCATTTGATGGGCTATTATGCAATCACTACACTTTATTTCAAAGTATTTATAAAATCAAGGGTGATACAACCCAGTTTGTATTACAATTAGTCAGAAATAGAACTCAGAGAGACTATTCCTCTCTCCTTTCCCCTCCAGCCCTATGAAATGCGAAATGCACAAGGATAGCATGCTTTGTATGTCTCTACCCAACTTAATTCACTGAATTAGAATCCATGTAATCTGAAAAGGCATTTTTAACTAATGTATGCATCTCATTGGGTCATGAATAGATTTTTCAACTAAAATGCCACTTGTTTATTTCACACACCACCCAGCTACAATGGTGTCACTGGGGAATCTATTCTTCACATCCTTTTAAGTTTAAATCCATACCATTTGCGGGCTTATGAGCAGCTGCCTAACATATCACATATCAACCCCAAGAATATCTATGACATGTTAAATTATATGAAGAACACATAAGAACTTTAAGATAGATAATAATAGGCACTGCATTGCCTGGACAGACAGAACCAACATGTATTTATATAACAGGTCATTTTTTTTTTACCTTTTCAACCAAGTCTTTAGACTCATATAAGCAGAAATTTGTGATATCTAAATGTCTGTTCTTCAAAAATATTTCCATAATCTTGGTTTATCATGGTTACTGGGTCCACGTTCCTGGACCATTTAGAAATCTTGGGTTCTCTGATTATAGAACAATGACCATTAAAAATGTAAAAAAAAAAATAGTTAAATGCAATGTGTATATCAAGCTCACATCAATAATAATTTTATTTTTATCTGTATGATTGAGAATCAAATAATTCTGAGCAGTAGTTACCCAAAGTAGTCTGTAATCATTCTGTATATTTTAATCTAGACTCTCCTGTAGTTTGAAAACTCACTGAAGAGTTATGATTTAAAATTTTTTAATTCTTAAAACTTTTGTCTTTTTATCATGACCTGGTACTACTGCATATACTTAGTAGGTACAGAATATGTGTCCAAGTATCCATTGTCATATACATTTCCTTAATGAAAACCCCTACATGGAGGATATCTTCAGATCCTGGCCTTAAACCCACTTAGCATCATCTGGTGTTAGAGGGATATGTATTTCTTCTTCTCCCATCTACTGGTTCTGCTCACCCAGTCTCAGCCTTTAGTAAAACAAATCCACAAAAGTTATTATAACACAGTATGTATTTTCTGTAAGGGTGCAGGGTTGTAGTGGAAGGAAAGGAGGGTATCAGATAAAAAATAAAGATCACATATACTATGGGAAAGGTAGTAAACATTTTTTTTGTTGCAACACAGTCTTAGAAATGGCATAAAATTATAATCAAAACTGCCATGACATCACATGCAAACCAATAGAGAAAGAGCTTTTGTTTTGACAGTTGCTTTATTTTGACTCTTACAGGCCCCAGGGACATTGAGATGATGCTTTCTTGCTCTATGGCCTCATTTCTACATCTTATAGTGTCTATGTCCACAGGGCCACTCAGGGGCATATGATTATTTTGGTGCCTTTCTGCTCTCTGCTGTCAGGTCTTCTTAGCATCAACCCTAACATTGCCTGTGAATTGGCAATTGGCGTACAGGAATGAGAGCTCAGAGGTTCACAGCAGACAGATTACTAAAGTACTGAGTAAGAAGAAATAAGAAACATTCTTTTGCGCTCCCCGTTCTTGCTGTTATTGCAGAATTCTTTGATCACATTTAAGTCTAATCACATATCTTAGGACAGTATCATCCAATTCTGGCATTCTTCACTTTTTTTCTACCAAGAGCAAAGTTAGCCCAAGTTTCATTGAGTAGGGAAAGGAACTAACTTGTCTTGATCAAATACTATAAATTAGACACTGTTCTAGTTACTTTATATGTAATTGCTTAACAAATGTAAACTAAATTTCTTATACTACACATCTGACCATTTATTTTTAAACAGAATATCAGAATTTTTTCACAAATGCTTCTTGGAGTCTCCATTGTTGATGCTCAGAAGATATCATTGAATTTGAATCCAGTATAATGGTTCTGAGGTTTTCTTAACTTACTACTGTTATTTTAAACTGAAAAAAAAACACACTTTTTTACATTTGACTCAAACAGAACTTACCTTTTTCAATGTACAAAATAAAGTCATTTCTTGGTTTCTTTAAAAAGATCTTAATGATGAAAATAAGAAACAAAAGGGTATGAGAGAAATAGACATTCTAAATTACTTTAGACACACAGTAATATTTTTAAAAGGAAGAAAAAAGAACTCCCAAAACACTGTAATATTTTGTCATTAGTTATTGCAAAATGAATGAGAAGATCAAGTGAATACCTCTATGCTCTTGGATAAAAATAAATGAAGGAGAACATAGAATTACCTATGAATGTTGATCCAAGGCAGAGTTCTGGCTTTATTTTGGCAAAGTAAGAATATATCTGCCCCCTCCCCTTGTACCTCCTCAAACCAAATAAAAACCACAGGAAAAATGATAATCTTTATAATGAATCTAAGAATGACCTGTAAGTCTAAATCAGTGTAGGAGAAACAGCTACTTGGTGGGAGAAGATGCTATGTGAGGATACCTATAACTGTGTATCCCAAAAAAAGCTGAAGAACAGAGTGTTCTCTCCAGAAATGGTACAATTATATGACAGGTAAAACAGCTCTGTCTTTGAAATAAGGGGTTTGGGAATACACAAGCTGACTGCTAATGCTTCTTGGGGCCCCAAATGGCTCTATGGAATAGCTGAGGAAGAAAGACACAGTGTACAAATATGACATTTTTGAAAACTGTTGCTGTCATTACAGCAAGGTTTTGTGAGGACCCTCCAAGCTGCCACACTGTGTTACTGAGGAAAAGTGCTAAACCAACTCTCTCTCTCTCTCTCTCTCTCTCTCTCTCTCTGCCTCTGTCTTAGTCTCCAGTCTTCTCAAACATGCAGTCAAACACACTTGCACAGACAAACCTGGCTCAGGGGCTCACTATTCCCTCAGCAGACACCTGGCCCAGAAATGATGACCTTCACAAGATTTGTAATATTCACATGACTTTTATGAAGGACAGGAAATCAATCCATTGAAAACAGATGAGAACAAGAATTAAAACTTTCCCACAGAGCAGATACATTTGGAGAGAATTAAATATTTTTTAACAAAACAACTCTTTGAACTCTTGAAGAAGATCTAAATGGTTTTAAGGACCAAATACTAAGACAACATAGATAGATTTAATAACTTAGAAAGGTATGGAAAAAAATTAAGAATATATTAGAAGCTACAACACAGGTGAATGACCACCATTGAAAACACATGAAGGATATGAAAATAGGCTTGAAAGGGGGATTAAAATTAAATTAAAAAAAAAGAGTTGAAAGGATTTGTGATATAAAGCTAGATGTAAATACAGGCAATGTGAGGGATTGTAAGCATAATTGGTGTTCCAGTAGAAAGACAACCAATGAATCAGAAAAAAAAAGATATAATTCAAGAAAATTTTCAGAAGAAAAGTAATGACTAAAATATACAAGTTGAAAACAAAATTATATCTCAGGGAAAAAGCTGGTATGTATCACCCTGGATATACATCCTGGTAATATACTGCACTTCAAAGGTAAAGAAAGAAACCTAAGGGCATATAAGCCAAAACAATTTTAAAATCAACTCATCTGTAAAGGCAGAAATAGTAGACTGGCTGCAAACCTCTCCACAGACATCTTCAAAGTTAGAGACAGTGTTAATTATATTTTCCAAAACTACATTGTTTATGCTCCCTTTTCAGTAAGAACTGTCACATAGGTTCAAAGTCAGTTGACAGATACTTTCAAACTTTAAACAGTTTAGTCAGTTATGTCTTATTAAAGATAACTAAAAAATACATCTTTATCCAATCAAACATGGGACCAATTGCCCGAAGACAGTGAGCACCTAATTCAAGATCCAATAAGAGGTGCATGCATTTTGGGGTCAGGGCTTCCTAGTCTTGTATTCATGATTGGTCACAGATGTTCAATTTTGCAAACAAAAGATATTTTAGCTACTATAGGCAGAACTTTGGTCTCTACTTCAGTTTCCCTATTATCTTTCCCCTTCTGTTGGAAAAGCCATGGGCATTTTTGGGAACCCACTAAAAAACCTGATTTGGGAATATTTTTTAGTTGGGGTTCAATGTGACACATTCATGTGATTAAGTGTCATTTCCATGGACCAAAGGAGAACTGTCTAACTCCCACCACCCAGCATTACCAGTATCAAGTTACAATGTTGTAAAGCTAAAGGTCTGTTGTCAATGTAAAAGCTTAAGCACCCAAAGTGTGTGAGGAGCAAAAGAGAGCAAGGTTGGGAAAAGATGGAGCTAGGCCTAGCTCCTGAAAATTTTTTTCAATTATCAGACACTTTGTTATCAACACCTCGTCAAACAATGCATGTTTTCTCATATTCATAAGGCATATACAATTACAAATGCACTGTATTCTTTTTAACATTTTTTATGAGAATTGATGAAATAGAAATCCTGTACATGTAGAGCATTAACCTGTAACAAGGCCCAAATCAGTAACCTGTTTGTGTGGGAACTCATGCTCTGCATTGCCTCTTAGTGTACACAGTGACCTATCTTGCTCTGATCTCTGAGGGCTCTGGATGAAATTGTGTGGAAAATGGACACTGGTACAGCAAATAAAACACAAAGAAAACATGCATTAATAAGTGACTTTATTATTTAAGAGTGCTTAATCATGGTGTAAGAAAATGTAAATGCTCTGAGACTATAGAGCTTATTATAAAAGATAACCCAATAAAGATTATCCTACATTTTATAAGAATAATATAAATTTGCATACCAATACCAAAAACAAATTATGAAGCTTCAAGAAACTTTTCTAGCTGTAAAAAAATCAATTGACCATTCTAGAAAAAAGACTGAATTATATTTTTGTTGATAGTATAGAAAATATTATAAAATCAATGTCACATGAAAAGGTAATCAGAATATGCAGCCAAAAAATAAAGTAATAAGCATATTACAAAGGTGTATCTGTTCATAAAAAAATATGCAATTTCTGTATATTTGGAGAAGGCTTTATTTATTTACTTTCTGATATTTCTAATTTGTTGTGATTTCTCAGTCAAAAGAAATAATGATTTTCTTTAACCTACTTTCTCAATTATAGTTTTGTATTATTTTAACTAAAGACGCCAAACTGTTCAAGCTCTGGGACCCATCAGACCCAGATCTGTCCTTGGCTTAAAGAAAAATACATCTTACATAATAGAAATGATGGCAATGTAGAAATAAAAAATATAACTAATGAAACAAGAGAGGTGTGAAATGGTCAGATTCTGTTTAAGTAGGAGGACTCCTTTGTCATTGTTTTATAGGTGACAGTCAATAGACATTTTTTAAAACCTTATAACTAGGTAATATGGGTATATTATTGAAAGTTATAGATGTAATAACTCAAATATTTATAAAAACACATATATAAGTAAAGTTTTAATGAAAGAAGAAAAGAGGGCTGGAAGAATGAAAAGAATGATTTACTGCCCTCTGTTTCATGGTATGGGTCTTAATAATTATTGATAAACTTAAAATAACCAAGACAGAGGCATAAGAATATTTTTGATTTGCTTATTTTAAAATCCTTAATATTATTTTTATATAAACTCCTTAAACTTCATGTAATTTATGACAATACTAATTATGGAGGGTGGGCAGGAGAATGTGGGAATAAATGGAAATTTATAATTCCTTGATTCACGTTGGGGTGCTAATAAATACTCCTTGATAAAAAGGAATATTAAAGTTACAAATGAAAAGAAACAGACTGGAAATACAGTAATATAAAACAAGAGAAAACACATATGATATAGTGACATTAAGGTGTTAAGAAACAAGGAAAACTGAAATGGAATAAAAGTGAAGTTTTATATGAAAATTCCTTTAGAAAGTAAGATAAGAATTCAATTTATTAGGACCTTTCCTAATCTAATTATAAAAATCTAAGTTTTCACAAACAACAGAAAGCGAGCTGTTTCCAAATTTATGGGGCAGATCTGACAAAGTAATCTCTGACCAGTATGATATTTTGCGAAGTCTTTTATAAACTTAGAGTTCAGAAATCCCTCAGAATGAGTACATTGTGTGCATATTTTGGGTGTGTGTGCAACAGAAAGAAATCTTTCTCTGCAGAATGATGTTTTTCTTAGCTAGCCTTCTCAGAGCAATAAAAATTGAATTCTGTTTATAGTTAGAAAATAAATAAGTAATTGCAACTATTTGGAAATCTATCTATTGAATAAAGCAGAATGAACGCTCACCACGCTTGGGGAGTTGGTTCTGGGGCTGACTGAACAGCCATTTTGGAACCAGTATTAGTCTCTGACAACAACTGGGCAGAAGTGTGATTAGATTTGGGTATAGAGAGAAGTGAAAGGATGGATAGATGACCCTCCCCACCACCACCAATCTGCGCCTCAAGAAACACTCATTTTTGCACCCATGACATACTTTCATGATGACTGTCCTATCACACCCACTTTGAAAAATCCACATCAAAGTCAATGCAAACAGACAGAAACATTCACCTTCAAAACTCTTGAACTAAATCACAATCTGCAGGGCGATGTGTGGGGGCAGTCGTCTATTTATTTCCAATTACCTGAGAATAGCAAGAAAAATTTGCTTCCAATATTCTTGCACCCCAGCTGCTCGTCAGCTTTCTGGGAGGTGACATCGAGGGTCATTAATGCCAGAAGCACTTGCTTTCCAGGAGAACTGACTAAATGTTTCACTGTGCTGGCTGCTGTTGGCTCAGCTGCTACTTGCTCTGGTTGTACTTCAATTTATCTTTTCATTTTAGATTTTGGTCTCCCTTTTTTCCATTATACTGAGTAATATATGACTCTGAATGATGTGTGTAATAGGAAACTGATGTTATATGTGTACTTTATTGACACTGCTGCCCAAAAAACGGCTTAGCCTATATCTCTAAGTAGTGCAATTTATTGTTCACTATCCCCTACTCACCTACATATAATGGTAAATGAGAGAGGAGAGTGAAGGTTTGTAATTTCTACTTTTTCCCCAAACACTTAAAAAGAACCGAACTTCCAATCATTAAACTTGAAGCAAACTGTTCCTTCTCCCAGGACTTTGGGTCCTGAAATAAATGTTTCACTGCAACACAACTGTCCACTGGCCTTAGGGTCCCCTGCTCAACCTAATGCAGACAATTTGGAGCTCAGATATCATGGTCACATTACCCAAAAGTCAGAGACCTCTCTGAGAATATCTCTACCCCCTTTATTAACAAAGTGCAGTGATCCATCCCTCCTTCCACTCAACATAGAAAGTTCTTCTTCATTTTTTATTTTAGAAAGAGAGAGTAAAGGAGAGCAAGTACAAGTTGGGAAGAGGGGCAGAGGGAGAGAGAGAATGTCAAATGTCAAGCAGTATCCATGCTCGGCACAGAGCCCAATGCAAGCTTGATCCCATGACCCTGGGATCATGACCTGGGCTGAAAGCAAGAGTCAGACACTCAGCCAATTGAGCCACTCAGGCACCCCTCAACACAGAAACTTTTAAACATCTTAGGTTGGCCTATGGTAATGTTGAATCTCTGAGAGAAGAATTAGAGGGAATTGCCATTTTGTGCTTTCAGTTCGCAGTTATGAATTATGGTTGATGTGTATTAACTGGTTAGTGCCTATCAGTATCCCCCTGGCACAGGGCATATGAACTACTATTTTCCAATTAATTATATTTTATATAAATAATAGTTTGCTTGTGTGCTTACATAGTTGTGTGAGAATAGTCAACTGACTTATTTAATTAAAATCCATATATTGCCATTATCAATAAAGTTTGATAAACAAAAATGTAAGTGCAAGCACTGTTTAACATTTTGCCAGAGATTTAAAAAATGTATTTTTGTGTGTATCAGAGAAATGGGAAGAGAGAGCCCAAGACCTTTTAATGAGGACAAGAACTACCAATAAAAGGAAACAATATTCATGTAGATTAAAATGTCAACCTAGCACTCTGCTGGCTACTGATAGATGGTATATACTTTATCTAAGATTGTGTGTGTTTGTGAGTGCATGTATACATGTGTATTTTGTTTACATGCAAACATATCCACATAAGAATGTACAGTTTGTAATTTTTTTAATATTTATTTTTGAGAGAGACAGAGCATGAGCACAGGAGGGGCAGAGAGAGGGAGACGCAGAATCCGAAGCAGGCTCCAAGCTCTGAGCTGTCAGCACAGTGCCCACAGCAGGGCTCAAACCCATGAACCTCAGGATCATGACCTGAGTGGAAGTTGAATGCTTAACCAACTGAGCCACCCAGGTGCCCCAAGAATGTGTATTTTGAAGTGCCAGAATGAGAACATATTATTCTTTGTAAAAAGAAATCAAATCAGAAAACTATCTTGCTTGGAGATGAGGTAACGGGAGTGAAAATACTATGTGAACTGTAACTTATTACATATATGCTAATAATTGATATTTGAATTGTATTTGTTATTGTAAATTATTAATGCATAGTAAAGTGATCACTTTCTACTGAATTAGTAAGGCATTCCTCTATGTTAATGCATTTATTTAATGAATATTTATTATGTGTTAATACTCTGTGCCAGGCACTCTTCTAACATCGATAATATAGCTGTGAACAAATAGACAGTCTGTCTCCCTGATATATTGGGTCCAGTGGAGAAACAGTTAAATAACCAAATAAATATTTAAACTCTTATCATTGTAAGTACTGCTAGGAAAGATTAAAATGCTGGGTGGGACAAAGAAAACTGAATCTCTGGTAAAATTCAAGCAAGCGAGTGAGTGAGCGACAAAGAGAGAGAGAGATAAGATTGGTCAGAAAAGGCTCATCTGAAAGAGGGAAGTTTAACAATAGGAGGAGTCAGTCACATGTCGGGTGGTGACATAACAGGTGTGAAAGATCTGAGCAGACAGGGCTTGGAATGCTCAAGATTAGCCTAGGAAGGTAAGGAGAGGCTGCCTTCATGAAAACACATCAACAGCTTTGAACTTTGCCTTTGGTGAAATAAAAATCCATAGGGATTAGGCAGAGGAAAATAGTATTAAATAAAGAATTATGTAGTCTGGAGATAGAAGTTGGTGGTGGGGAGAGGAGAGGTTGTCTTATCGGGCAAGGAGTGTTTTATAAAAGTCTAGATAGGAGCTGATGAAGACATTTCCATCAATAAAATGACAAAATATTTATGGAGACTAAAATGCCAATCTACTCTCTGAGTCTCTGATGGAGGAGATGGAGAAGTGTCTGTTAAGACCAGAGATATGCACACAAGAATACATAGTATTGATTATAGATTGACTATGAGGAATTATAGTGAAACATATTTCAATAGTATCTCCTAGGATTCATCAATGAAGCAAAATGTACTGAAGTAGGAAACACTGAAGAGATAAAATTGTGAAGTAGGCTCGAAAGCTCATTTTTATACCACTACTTAGTTTGAGATACCTCTGAGATATCTTCACGATGTTGGAAATGTGCATCTGAGAGGTTCTGGCATACAGATGGAAAGTAGATATAAACAGTACTTGTTGAAAATGTTGTAAAACCTATATTATTACCCTTATTTTATACATAACAGATTGAGGTTTGGAAATGTTTAAAAACTTGACCAAAGGCAAAGGGCTAGTAATAAGCAACCCTTCTGAGCCCAAAGCCGACCTCCTCATCCCATTAGGACTTCCCCAGCTCTTACTGCAATCCTTTACACCTATGGATCAAAAATTGATGTCATCACCCAGCTTTTTACCTCTGCTTCAATCCTGTCACTCCAACAAATAAGCTAATGAATAAAGGGACCACTTCATAAGGATAAATGGTGCTCTGCCTAGAACAGTGAAAAATAATAGGTACCCCTTAAATAGATATTGATCGGTGTCCTGAAATTATGTTTATTTTACATTTTTCACATCAGTTGAATTACAGAATAACTAGTCAGAATGTACTCTATTCCATGAGAGATTTCGCACTATTCTGAAATTTCACCAACATCACACAGTGCAGAGATCATCTTCTATGATTCTTTATGATACAGCTACTTTAATTCTAGAGTTCTAAATCATTGCTTCATTTGTGAATTGAGTTTGTTAATGTTCCATTTCATATAAAAGGTATATATATTTCCAAAGTCAGTTTCTTTAGGGCAGATTATTCTCCAGAAATCCAGACCAAAATTAATTCATTCAACATTTACTGAATATCTACTATGTCTGGGAATACTGTAAGATGTGGTAGAGACAGAAAAATAAAAACTAGTGATAAGAAATTAAAAATTCAATAGGGAGAACATAAAATATATAAATACACGGTGATCCCAGCCTCCTTTCTAAGGATTTCTTTAGAAAATGACATGATTTATAATTCTGGATAATGAAGGTGAGTCTGCTGGGCAGCTTCCATGAAAACATTCTCTTTGTTCTATAAAGGAGACACAAAGGCAAAAGATGTTCTCTTCTTCTAGACTTGTACATGTTTGGATCTGATGCCTGAACCCACGTCAGTCATCGGGTGGCACAACAAAGATGGGAGAATGAAGAGACTGAAATGACCAGGGCTCTTGATACTATTACTGACCTGCTGAATTCACTAACTCTGGAGCTTCCAACCTTTAGCTACTTGTTCTGAGGGATAATACATTTCCTTTTGTTTAAGCCATGCTGACTTGCATTTTCTTCTTATGTATGCCATAAACTGTAAATCTGGTAAATGCTATATAATAAAATGCTACTGTAAATCTGGTAAATGCTGTAATAAAAATCACATGGTATAATGAAGGTACAAAAAGAAAGGTAATTCTTTCCAGAATTGTGGCAAGAACTTGAGGTTTCAATATCAGTCTTAGAAATCCTAAATTGGAAGTTGCTATGGAATATCCAGGTATAAACGTTCTGCAGGTCATCTGTTATTTAAGTCTAGAGTTAAGAAAAGAACATTGGACCAGAAACACAAAGCTTTGTAAGTTTGGGGCATGTATTTTGTAATAAAAGCCTTGATGTAGATGACATCTTTCAGATAGAATTGCAGAGAATAAAAAGTGAAAGGACACCTTAAAGAAAAATGAGAAGTGTCAACATACAATAGATGGATGGTCAGAAGAAGAGAAACCTAGAATAGAGACTAAGAAGAAGCTACAGGAAGATGGAAAGAAAGAACAAAGAATGAGTTTTAACACAAAAACCAGGTATATAAATGGATTCAGATGGGGAAAAATAATCATCAGCAACAAATACCTTAAAATGCTTCAGAAATATAAAAGCAAACATTGGTTATTGGACTTAGTTTTGAGAACTGTGTATCAGTTACAGACTGTGTTTTGGCTACATAAACAGATATCTATTGTTCATGTTACAAAGTTAAGAAACAGAAAGTTTTAAGAGTCCTGCAGGGGCTTCACAACCTCCTCAATGTCCCAGGTGCCTTCAAATTTCATTTTCTCTACAAATAGTTTTTCATCATTATGGTCATACTATGATCACATTGTGGCTGTTCCACCTCCAGCCTCACATCTACATTACAAGGAACAAATAACAAGGAGAAAAGTTCAGCACTTTTTTTTTTAACAGCAAAATGAATCTTTCCCAGAAATCCTCTATAGACTGCCAATTACAGTTTCAAAGCTGCAAAGGAATATGGGTAACACAGTTTTGTTTTGTTTTGATTAAGCTGGCTCATTATTGTCCTAAGCATTCTCTCTTAATACAAAAGAAGACAGAAACGGGTATTAGATAGACAACTCTCAGAATCTGCCACAGATGTAATTTATAATCTGAGAGAGAATAGTTTCAGAGGTGGAGTGAAGGCAAAAGTCAAATTTAAGCCATTAGAAGGCCAGTTGGAAGAGGAAGACACGGTAAATGCAGGCTTGGGCAGGAAGTCTGCTTGAAAAGGAAAGGAGAGATGGGGCCATACAAATGGGTGTTGTGTACATTTCTATTAATGTTTACATGTATGGGAAAGAACCCCTGGATCTCTCTACTTTGTGCTCTTTTGGCACCTGCAACGTGAGTAGATATTCAACAAATGGCTGTGGCATTAATGAGCAGCATTGAGATTGCTGATTTGGGGGCCAGTCTCTAGTCTTCTTACCTATAAGCAGAAGTAGATGAAAGAGAATGCTTGAAATGGGACTGAAATGTGGGGAGGTACCAGATCATGTAAGCCTGGTAAGACTTCTTCTGCATTTTAACATAGGAATCTTGAGAATCATTGAATGATCTAAACTTACATGGACACAATCAAACTTGCAGTTTAAGAAGGATTCACTTTGGGCCAGAGGTAGGGCTGAAGGTGGGGAGTCAGACTGTAAGTCATGAGCAGTAGTCTAGGCAACAGATGTGATTGCTTGGACTAGAGTGGTGGTGGTCATTGGCACATTCCGTGTTCTTTATTATTATCTAATAGAAATATTAATAAATAACCCATTTTATTGATGTCTTTGTGCCTAACATAATTCTAAGTGCTTTCTCTTATCTGTATTATGTATTTATATCTCCTCCTCCCACCCACCCCAACTCTCCGAATTAAATGGCATACAGCCCAGTCACTGAGTTGTTGCTGAGGACTCAGCTGCCTCCTCTTGCAACCCCATGCTTCCCAATGCTCCATACTCCAACCATCCCTGCCTGCCTTCCCCCACAGCTTTCTGCAGTTTCCACCAAGAAAAGGGTCTTATTTTATGTTTGCTATCCAGAACCTCCACTCTTTTGACCCCTTTGATGATAACCTTCTTCCTGCTGGCACTGTGGATTACATCCTTAAAGAATTCAACAGAGAAACGGCAGGAAGACCCTTACTACTGCCCAAGGGATCACTGATGATTACAATTAAAAGAAAGTAGTTAAGGTGTTTACGAAGAAATCTGCCTGCAATGGTACTGTAATTAAGCATCCAGAATATGGAGAAGTAATTCAGCTACAGGGTGACCAGTGCAAGAATGTATGCCAGTTCCTCATAGAGACTGGACTGGCTAAGGATGACCAGCTGAAAGTCCATGGGTTTTAAGTGCTTTTGGCTTACTAAAACTTAAGTGAGGATTTGCTTGCAATGAGTAGAATTTCCCTTCTGACCCTTGTTACAAATTAGAAAACCTCACAGCTTCTTTAATGTAAACATTTAGGGCCCGCTTTTAACTTAGACTAGTGCAACTCATTCATGCAATAAACTGAAAAGACTCTTGCTGTCTAGTCTTGAAGTCCCTCAATTAAACAGCCGGCAAGCAGGAGCCACATGGCAGGGTCTGGCCTAAACCAAGCAGTGACATGACCTTTCGGTCAAGCCTAGAGTCCCAAGATCACAGATGGCTATGTCTGACCAGAAGCTCCTCGTCTCTCCCTCTTCAGAGTTCCCTACCCTACGAGGGACACCATGAGCTGTTTACCACCTGAATAGGTGAACAGGAATGTTTGCCACCTGAACAGCCCATAGTGAAGCTGAGAGGACAGAATGGGATAAGACAAGAACAGCAGCTGTGTGACTACAGGGAGTCACTGGTAGTCAAAGAAAGATCCTTGGGGTCTCCAACCTGACCAGGTGGGCAGAGCTTAGAGCGGCCACTTTCCCCCTAGTAGGGTGTGATAGGGCATCTGGCTTGCCACCAAGGTTTTTGTGACCAGACATATTTAGCTAATTGATGTCCAAACACCAGAATGTGAGGCCAAACTTCTATCAGAGTTAAACTTCTGACAAGGGAACAAACTTCAAACTGATGTATCAGTCACGTAGCCGGCTGGAGAGCCTGCAAGTTATCAGCAACAGCTGTCCGATGCCATGTGAAGTAACAGACTGGTGTTTAGTGTTTTTTTTCTTTTCCTTCAGTTTTAATGTTATATAATATATTTAAATCCTTATTTAAGTAAAATTTGTTTTCACAGGAAAAAATGGCATACAGATAATGGAGCACTGCCCAAGGTCACACATTCGGCATGTGGCCGAGCCAGATTTTTAAACTCATGCCTATCTGGCTGCAGAGTCCACATGCTCACCACACATGCTCAGCAAGGTCAGACTGTGGCTAAGAGGCTGGTCTCTTTGTAGCCTACTGTACAAGTTAAAGCCTGCATGTCTGAGCTGGACTATCTGTGTGCAAATCCAGCCTCCATGCTTCCCTCACTGTGTGAACCTTGGAAATTATTTACCATTCATTGCCTTAGTTTCCTATTGTGTAAAATGGGGATGGTAATTATAACATCCAAGTCATTTAGTTGCTATAAAAATTAAATGAGTTAACATTTATAAATAAGCATGGCTCATACACAGAATGTTATACATGTTTGTTAAATAAAACAAAAATTTCAAGGTATGCTAGACATTGAAACCCCTGTGCAAATATTACTTTGATGTGCTCATCTATTCAGATATTTTCATTTCAAATGGACATGAAAAATTAATTGTTCATTTGACTGTGTCCTCTCATTGTTTTTCTATGTCAATTTTGACTTCAGTTGCGTAAATCACTTAGTAGT
Source organism: Cryptoprocta ferox (assembly GCA_028646485.1). NCBI lineage: Eukaryota > Metazoa > Chordata > Mammalia > Carnivora > Eupleridae > Cryptoprocta > Cryptoprocta ferox. The sequence continues at coordinate 54,943,713 of CM053566.1, read as the reverse complement.
CTCCCAAAATACAAAATATTCAGTGCTCGTCTACAAAACTGTAATCGTGAAAGTCAAGCACACACACATGCTTTTACTTTAATTACTTATCCAGCTGAACAAAAAAACAGTTTTTCTACCTTAGATAATTCTGATGTGTAATTAATATATATTTAACTCACTTAGCTTTGCCCCCTTTGTTGGTAGACACAATGTCACTTATCTTAGATTATGATCTTGTGAAAAGATCCAGAGAGAATATAAGTATAAGAGAAAAAAACCTGCTTCATTGCTTGGTTTTTACTTCTAACAAACAGTAAAAGAAGTCATCCCTTCTCAGGCTGAAGCAGTTTTAGTTGAGCTCTGAAAATTGCACTTGAACATCAGCTATTGCCACTACTGAAAAGTTTATCATTGTTTTTTTCATGTGCCAGGAACAATGTATTTGCTAAACATGAGTCCAAGTGCAAGCAAATGGTACAGGTACATATGAATACATGAGAGGCATCCAGAAAGCAGTAGTATGGAAAGAAAGCCAGGCAATCTAGCTAGGACTGGATTTCAACACACTCAGCTTCATTGTGATTTCTCAGGATAGAAAGCCAGGCAATCTAGCTAGAACTGGATTTCAACACATTCAGCTTCATTGTGATTTCTCTGGATTTTATCAGTTACTCGGAACTACTACTGAGCAGGCTATTGGGCAGTTTTCATATCCAAAGCTACAAGTGTCCAAGAAAAAAGAAATTTTCTTCAAAGACCCAGCAGGATTCTTACCTCTAATCAGGATGTCTATCTGCAATGATGCCTCCACGGGTCTGGGGAGATTGTTGTCGGTTATGCTGAGACACTTTCTGTAGATAATTTTATGCAGTTACAGTCTTGATCACTCTATATTTCTTGCCTGCATATACTGGTATCTTTTTGTCTTGGATTACTGTCACCATGGTGACAGCCATGCAAATAGCAACACTGAAAAGAAATTTAAACTTTGCTAACTTCACAGGGAAGGAAGACAGAGAAAGAAAAGTAGATGTGATGATTCGGGCATTTCCTGGTGCTCAAGCATTGATGACTAGAGCCCATTGAGGACTAGAAGAAAAGACTGTCAAGCAGACCAAGGGCATTCCAGCTTAAAGAAACTGTAAAGCACAGGATGGAAATAGTTTAATTCATGTTCCTTACATGCAAAGACTAAATGAGATTGAAGCTGAGATGTGGTGAGGTGATGCAACAGAAAAAGGGCAGATGTGGATGAGAGTCACAGAGATGGTTGCTCTTAAAGAATGACCTGTTCAAAGTGGAAGAGATTCACCTGGTTCATTCTTTTTCCCTCTCAGAAATCAATAAGACTCCAGTGCACACCAAAACACCTGTTGTACAAAATGGGGGCCATTTTGTTTACTTTGTGAATGTATGCCTAGGCAACAGACTTAAGAACTTCCCCAGTGCCTAAATGAGTGGAGAAATGGAAAGAACCCAAAGAGGGAACAGACTTCTTTACCATGCAAGAATGAAAAATTTTGCCAAATATATACTTTAAAAAGTATCCAGGGTTGAGCCATATCCCACCACAGCAGCAGAATAGGCAGAGGGCTATCAGAGGCATACCATACATTTGCCTCCTCCACTCTTTGAATCTAGATCCCCAGCTAAAGATTGTACTGGAGAGAGGAAAAGAAATGGAATGTAAGCTGAGTTTAAGATTAAAGTTTTGATCAAATGGGATTTATTCCTAAATTGCAAGGATGGTACAGTGTTTGCAAATCAATCAATATGTTACATCACATTAATAAAAGAAAGGATAAGAATCATATGATCATTTTAATAGATGCAGAAAAAGCATCTGACAAAGTATAATATACATTCATGATAAAAAACCTCAACATAGTAAGTTTGGAGGGAACATACCTCAACATAATAAAGGCCATATATGAAAAACCCACAGCTAATACCATCCTAAATGGGGAGAAAATGAATTTTTCCTCTATGGTCAGGAACAAGACAGGGATGTCTACTCTCACCCCTTTTATTGAACATAGTACTGAAAGTCCTAGCCACAGCAATAGATAACAAAAAGAAAATAAAAGGCATCCAAATTGGTAAGGAAGAAATAAAACTTTCACTATTTGCAAATGACATGATATTGTATATATAGAAAACACAAAAAATTCCATCAAAAAACTGCATAAACTGCTAGAATTTAGTAAAGTCACAGGATACAAATTCAACATACAGAACATGTTGCATTTCTATAATGCAACCAATAATGAAGCAGCAGAAAGAGAAATTAAGGAATCAATCTCATTTATAGTTGCACCAAAAACAAAAAGATACCTAGGAATAAACTTAACCAAAGAGGTAAAAGATCTGTACTCTAAAAACTATAAAACATGGATGAAAGAAATTGAAGACAACACAAAAAATGGAAAGACATTCTGTGCTCATGACTATAAGAATAAATTGTTAAAATGTCTATAATACCCAAACCAATCTACACATTTAATGAAACCCCTATGAAAGTACTAACAGCATTTTTTACAGAGCTATAACAAACCATCCTAAAATTTATATGAAATCATGAAAGACCCCAAATAGCCAAAGCAACCTTGAAAAAGTAAAGCAAAGCTGGAGGCATCACAATTACACACTTCAAAGCTGTAGTGAACAAAACAGTATGGTAATAGCACAAAAACAGACACAGAGATCAACAGAATAGAATAGAAAACCCAGAAATGAACCCACAATTATATGGTAAATTAATCCTTAACAAAGCAGGAAGGAATATCCAATGGGAAAAATAATGTCTCTTCAACAAACGGTGTTGGGAAAACTGGACAGCAACATGGAAAAGAATGAAACAGAACCACTTCTTTACACCATACACAAAAATAAATTCAAAATGGATTAAAGACCTACATGTGAGACATGAAACTATTAAAATCCTAGAAGAGAACAGAGGTGATTAACTGCTTTAACATCAACTGTAGCAACATTTTTCCAGATATGTCTCCTGAGGCAAGGGAAATAGAAAATAAACTATTGGGACCATATCAAACAACAACAAACTTTTGCCCAGCAAAGGAAACAGTCAACAAAACTAAAAGGCAACCTACTGAATGGGAGAAAATATTTGAAAATGACATATCGGATAAAGGGCTAGTATTCAAAAAATATAAGGAACTTATAAAACTGAACAAAACAAGTCAACAACTCAAATAATTGAATTAAATATGAGAAGATATGAATAGACATTTTTCCAAAGAACACCTACAGATGACCAACAGACACATGAAAAGATACTCAACATCACTCATCTTCAGGGAAATGTAAATCAAAACTACAATAAGATATCACCTCACACCTGTCAGAATGGCTAAAATCAACAACACAAGAAATGAAAGGTGCTGATGAGGATGTGGAGAAAGGGGAACACTTTTGCACCACTGGTAGGAATGCAAATTGATGCCAACACTCTGGAGGTTTGATGAACTCTCGAGGTTCATCAAAAAGTTAAAAATAGAACTATGATCCAGCAATTGCACTATTAGGAATACAAAAATACAAATTCAAAGCAATACACACACCTCTTTGTTTATAGTAGCATTATTTACAATAGCCAAATTATGGAAACAGTACAAATGTCTTTTGATTGGGGAGGAGGATAAAAAGATATGGTATATAGATATGCAATAGAATAATATTTAGCCATAGAAAAAATGAAATTTTGCGATTTACAGGGACATGGATGGAGCTAGACAGTATGCTGAAATAAGTCAGAGAAAGACAAATACCACATGATGTCACTCATATGTGGAATTTTTTTTGAGACAGAGAGATAGAGAGTGAGAGGGCGCAAGTGAGTGAGGGGCAGAGATAAGGAGGAGGCGTGGAGAGAAGTAGGGCTCACCCAAGGCTCATGTTTTACCCAAAGTTGGGCTCATGCTCACTCAAAGTGGGGCTTGAGTTCACCCAAAGCAGGGCTTGAGCTTACCCTATGCAGGATTCAAACTCACAAACTGTGAGATCATGACCTGAGCTGAAGTCAGAGTCTTGACTGAGCCACACAGGCATTCTCATATGTTGAATTTAAGAAACAAACAAACAAACAAACAAAGGGGGAAAAAGGAGAGGCAAACCAGGAAACAGACTCTTAACTATAGAGAACAAACTGATGGTTACCAAATGGGGATGGGTTAAATAGGTGATGGAGATTAAGGAGTGCACTTGCAATGAGCACTGGGTGATATATGGAAGTGTTGAATCACTATATTACATACCTGAAACAAATATTACATGTATATTAGCTAACTGAAATTTAAATAAAAAGTTTAAAAAGGATTAAAGTTTTTATTTTCTTTTTGTTTTCAAAGTCCATTTATTTTTTTATTTTTATTTTTTATGAATATAATTTATTGTCCAATTGGCTTACATAGAACACCCAGTGCTCATCCCAACAAGTGCCCTTCTCAATGCCCATCACCCATTTTCCCTCTCCCCCACCCCCCATCCTTAGTTTGTTCTCCCTCCATCCACCCTTAGTTTGTTCTCTGTATTTAAGATTAAAGTTTTTAAACGGCTTGAGTTTTTATAGCTAGATCAACTAGAAAGTTGTGATTTCTGCCCAAGATGTCATTATAGGGTAGGAAAGAGAGATTTAGCAGAGCAGTACTGAAACAAGTCATTGGGGAAAAGATTCATATTTATATCCTACTGCATAATTTAGAATCATCAATAAACTGGTAATATATAACATGTATACTATATATGTAGCAAAAATTAATGATAAATCATCTTGTTTATTTGGGTGTTTACTTGTTTATTTTCTCTCTCCCTCCACTAGATTCTAAGCACCATTAAAATTCCAGCAAAAATAAGTGAATTTTATAGTTATGGTGCATTAAATCAGCCTAACAAATATAAAATACAAAAAGCAAATTTTCACAATCCATCAATGTTTATTATTAGACATCTAAATTTCCAAGAATCTCTGAATCCTCTGCTGTCCAGAGACTCAATAATTCAATTGCTCTTTTTCCCATTTATTCATTCAATAAATATATATTCAACTTCATACACATTGCAGTATGGTGGGTAGTGTGGGGACTGCAAAACTCAGAGCTGGAAAGACAAAATGGAATTCAATAAATTAGTTGAGAAGGTGTAAATTAGAAAATGAAGTTGTATTTATAGACATGGGTAGCTTTTCAGAAGACTATGGGTTGATCAGGTGTGTGGTTATCAGGAAAATAGTCACAGAGGCATAGATTGTGAGGAGGCCACAGGGAGTTGGCTGCTTTGGTTGGAGAAAGTGAATATGTAAAAGTAAACCAGAGCCATTAATGAAATCTGAGGGCTTCTGAAAGAAAATCATTAGGTATTTGTAGGGTCTGATGGGGGAAAACCTATAATGTAGTGCTGAGGAGTTCAACTTAACTTGGTAAGAAACTGTGTACCATCTTCTAAAGACAGACACTGAATGTAGGATTGGGATGGAACGAATAGGCAGAGACTACTAGCAGCCAGCCTAGGTATGTTGTGTGTGTGTGTGTGTGTGTGTGTGTGTGTGTGTGTGTGTGTGTGAACTAATTGAAATATAGTTGACATACATTACACTAGTTTCAGGTGAACAACAAAATGATTCAACAATCATACACATTACAGATGCTCACCATGATAAATGTAGTCACCATCTGTCAGCCTACAATGTTATTACAATATTATTGACTATATTCCCTATGCTTTACTTGTCATCTCCATGACTTATTTATTTTATAACTGGAAGTTTGTATCTCCTAATCCCCTTCACCTATTTTGCTTATTCCCCACCCCCGGCCCTCTGACAACCACTAGTTTGTTCTCTTTATTGATGTATTGATTTCACTTATATGTATAATCTAAAAAACGAATGAATAAATGAACAAAACCTAGGTATGTTTAAGATAATGACTGGGTCTAGAGTTTATGGGGAGGCTTAGGATTCAGGTGGGGTCAAGATGCAGAGCGTGGTAGTAAATAGAGGCAGAGTAACAGGCAGTTTTATTCTTCCTTCTCCCAATCACTATTAGAAGTCTAAATTTATAATCCTTGACGTAATATTTGCAATGCGATTAACATGTTTTAGAATTGTATTGGGGCTAATAAATGGAGAACAGTGATTCTAACCCAAAATTCCTTCGCTAACTGGTTTGAACTGAGAAATTTAGAGAACTATGGAGAGCAGTTTTTCTCCCCGTGGTATAATCCAGGAAATGTATTCATATAAGATTATTACATTTGATGTAAACAGTAGGGGCCAGAATTCGTGAAGCTAGCTACTTGTACGGTCTTGTGGCTCAGCCACTGGAACATCCACTATATGAACAAACTGAATTTAAGCCATCGTCAGGTTGCTTTCATCCTTAAGAAAAGCCCTATAACTGCTGATCAATATGCTGTGCAGAGCTTCTCCTTGAAACTGCTGGATAATTTTTACTGCAGTTATAATTATAACATTTACTCATTTTTTGGTGTAATTACTGATGCTCACAGTAGCTCAACTTGAATATTTCAAAATCATTTGAATATTAATTTAAAATACATTTCTTCTGTTTATTCTTCTTTTATTTTTAGCTGCTACAGTGGCTGACTTTCTAAGAGGAGCCAAAAGGAATGCCACTTCCCTGAAGACTGCCCTGACCTTTGCCACCAAATAATGAAGTCAGAGCCCACCTATTCTGTATTGTTCATTTGTCATTAATTATGGAGTGACATGTGCAAATTTCTTATAGTCTCTTTAACTCTTTCAGTAGTTTTTAACTCTGTGTGTGCTTGTGAATTCAGCTAAATTTTAAATTCCTTGAGAGAAAAGGCAGTGGATCATAAATTCCTGTAGTCATAAAGCAAGGTTGTTATTTCTCTTTAATAACTATTATGTCTGAAAGCAATGAAATACGATCACATTCTCTTGAATCATTTTCATTTGCCTTTTAGAGCCAGAAATGGGCTGGCGATTTTCTTTTTGTAACTCAAATGCCCTCACACAGTCTGAGTTGTCAGTGACCTCTGTCTCCTTCTCCCACAAAATTTCATTCACCTATCAGAATCTTCTTGAATCTGTTCTCAGATCCTTTTGTCTTCTTCCCTTCTACTCTGCCTGAAACAGAGAAATGAATTTCTGCAATACATTAAATAAGTTTTCATCCTTTCTAGGTAATACAGTCACTTAGCCACTCAATCAGAGAATGAATGGTAGGAATCTTACGAAGATTTTGTTTTTAATTGGGATACTTTTTGTTACAACTGAAGTTCAATTGCATAGGGAGCTGTCTACCAATAACTTACACAGCTTAAGCTTTTTGTGATCTTAGAAAACCTTTATTTAGAGTGTTAATTCAAAGCCTGTTGGACTAGTTTTGAGTTCTTTTTGAGATAACTTAATTTTCTTTGCACTGATTCACCTTCTGATGAATGGAGAAGAGCACACAACTGTAAAGAGATCCACAGTAAAGAAATCTAGGGAGTTGGTCTTGAAGAAGCAAGTACGGATGATAGCCTACATTAAAATCTGTTTGGTTCAAAGTAGATCCATCCAGCATAAAACAACAGTCTCTGAGTATTATGATAGAAGAAAATGACCCTATACAAGTTATAAGAAAGCTATTTTCTTTCTTACAACTCTAATGATTTTATTTATATCAAAACACAGGGCAACCATTTAGACCATACTTATCTATTCCTTCTGTGATATATTCTGCTGGAATAGGAAACAGGTTTATATGGATTCTCACCTTAAACTGCACTAAACACTGCTTGGTAATTAGTAAAAACTCCATCTGCTTATCTCTTTTAAAGAACATTTTCGATTCTGTAACAATTTGGTGTTTATTTTTCAAACAGAGATCTGAATTAGATGCCCCAGGAGGAACTGTTGAGCTTCAAAATGCGACATGACATTCTGTAACATTAAAATAGCTTTCTAATTTGAAATGATTCATAGTTAATGTCTGAAAGGAGATTTCTGGAAAGTTCTTCAAACTTTCCTGTGACATCCAAGGATCCTTTTCAACCACAGACCAAATCCAAATGGACCTAGAATAACTTGGGATTTTGATAATCAATTAATACCTTGTGTTGCAGCCAAAATAGTTATTAAACTCTATGGTTTTAAAAGCAAACCTATGTTCATTCCACATAATTTGTTCAAAGTTTTAAAATTATTCTTAAGGCAATTTTAAAGAGCAGTTTCAGTTTCACAGAAAAATTGAGCAGAAAGAAGACACAGAGGGATTTCCTATATATTCCCAGTGTCACACATGGAAAACTTTCTCATTATCAACATTCCCCACCAGAGTGGTATATTTATTACAACTGATGAACCTGCACTGACACACCATAGTTACCTAAAGTCCATAATTTACATTATGGTTTATTCTAGATGTTGTACATTCTATGGGTTTGGACAAATGCAGAATGAATGTGTACCACCATTATGGTTTCATCCAGAGTATTTTCACTGTTCTAAAAACCCCTGTGCTCCACCATTTCATCACTCCCACAAATGGCAACCATTGGTAACCACTGACTGATCTTTTTACTGTCTCCAAAGTTTTGCATTTTCCAGAATATCAAATAGTTAAATAATACAGTATATAACGTTTTCAGATTGGTTTCTTTTACCTAGTATTATTCAATTAAGGTTCCTCATCTCTTTTCATGGCTTGACAGCTCATTTCTTTTTAGTGCTGAATAATATTTCCTTGTCTGGATGTTCCACAATTTATTTATCCATTAGTCTATTGAAGAACATCCTGTTTGCTTCCAAGTTTTGGCAATTACGAATAAAGCTGTGATAAACATCCATGTGCAGGTTTTTGTGTAGACATGTGTGGGGAATAAGTTTAGGAATTCCCTGAGCTTGAACTGATGGATTAACAAGGCACTAAGACATAGAAAGGCACAGGAAGAAAACATTCAAGATTATGTAAACAAGATTAGGTACTCAGGGTGGAAGCGCCCCCCAATTTAGTAATACCAGAAAGCTGCTTTCATAGGAAGAATCAAAATAGGCAAACAGGTGAACAGGGTGACAGACCTCAGCAGGGTGAAGTTGCCCAGAGTGGAGCTAATTAGCAAAAGAAAGGTGCCTTGTTGACCCTGAGGTAGCATGCTTTGTCTTTCTTGTCCCCTAGGCAAGTTTAGGTAAATAAAGGTGGTGGCTTGCCTCCTGTCTGCAGTGAACAACCATCTGCCCTGCACCAGGATTTTGTTTTGTATTGACCCAAACCTCTAACACCACATATCTTCAAAACCCCGTTTTCCTCACACCCATGAGTTAATGTTCATGGTTTCATTGTCGCTTTGTGCATGTCCGTCACGCTTGTAAGCTTTCTGATCCTAATAAAAATGGAGCAAGGACGCTTATTCAGGACTCTTGTCTCTTCTGGGACATCAGTGTCTCTAGCATTTCAATCCTGGATCTACTCTCTTGTTGAACAAGAGAGAACTCCAGACCCAGAGTCTATGACAGATATGAATTTTCAACTCCCTTGGGTAAATACCAAGGAGTGCAATTGCTAGATTATTTCGTAAGTATATGTTTAGTTTTATAACAAAACATTAAACTGTCAAAGTGGCTCTACCTTTTCCCCTTCCTACCAGCATTTTTTTCTTCCTCTCTTTTTTTCCTTTTGTGGATTTAATAGAACATTTTTTATGATTCCCTTTTCTATCCTTTCTTATTTAGCATATCATTTGCCTTTCTTTTTTTTTTTTAACATTTTTAGTGCTTTCTCTATAGTTTACCATATACATTTACAGCTAATCAAAGTTTACTTTCAAGTAACACTATACCACTTCACAGGTAGTATGAATTCCTTATTATAACAAAATTATCCTAATTCCTCCCTTCTATTTTTTATATCATTGCTGTTATGGACTTCACTTAAATAATCATAAGATCTAAAACACTGATAGCATTTTTATTTTGAAAAAAACTCCTATGGGTTATATCAATTAAGAATAAGAAAAATAAAAGTTTTTTTTTTTCAAACCTATACTCTATTTTATGTGGACCCTTGTTGCTGATCTTTATAATTTTCCTTCCCTCTAAAGATCTTTTAAAGTTTTTTTATTGGGGCACCTGGGTGGCTCAGTTGGTTAAGCATCTGGCTTTGGCTCAGTTCATGATCTGACTCAGTTAATGGGTTTGAGCACCGCATTGGGTTCTGTGGTGACACAGAGCCTGGAGCCTGCTTCAGACTCTGTGTCTTCCTCTCTCTCTCTGCCCGTCCCCTGCTTGTGCTCTGTCTCTCTCTTTCTCTCAAAAATAAATAAACATTAAAAGATTTTTAAAGATTTTTTATTTTTATGTAATCTCTACACCTAATATGAGTCTCGATCTCCACAACCCAAATATCAAGAGTCACATACTCCACCGACTAAGCCCCCTTTCTTTTTTTTTTTTCAATGTTTTTATTGTTTGAGAGAGACAGAGAGACAGAGACAGAGAGTGAGTGGGGGAGGGGCAGAGAGAAAGGGAGACACAGAATCCAAAGCAGGCTCCAGGCTCTGAGCTGTCAGCACAGAGCCTGTTGCAGGGCTTGAACCCATCAACTGTGAGATCATGGTCCTGAGCCAAAGTTGGATGCTTAACCAACTGAGCCACCCAGGTGCCCCGTGAACCCACTTTCTAAAGGTGCCCCCTTCTAAAGATCTCTTAACATTTCTTGCAAGGAAGATACATCAACAACAAATTCCCTCAATTTTTGTTTTTCTGAGAAAGTCTGTTTTTCTTTTATTTTTGGAGGATAATTTCACAAAGTTCAGTATTATAGATTGGTGTTTACTTCTTCTCAACACTTTAAATATTTCACTCTAATCTCTTCTTGCTCACATGGTTTCTGAGAAGCCAGATGTAATTTTTATCTTTGTTCCTCTGTAGGTAAGGTGATTCCCACTCTGGTTTCCTTCAGGATTTTTTTTTCTTTTCCTTTCTCTCTTCTTCTCCTTCTCGTTTTCCCATTTACACATATGTTACACCTTTTGCAGTTGTCCCACAGTCCTTGGATATTCTCTTCTGTATTTTTCAGTCTTTGTTCTCTTTGCTTTTCAGTTTTCAAGGATTTTATTCAAGGATACATCCTCTATCTCAGAAATTACTTCTTCAGCCATGTTCTTGCTAATAAGCCCATTAAAATCATACATCATTTCTGTTACAGTGTGTTTTTTTTAATCTCTAGCATTTATTTTTTGTTCTTTCTTAAGATTTCTATCTCTGCTTACATTGCCCATCTGTTCTTGCATGCTGTCTACTTTATCCATTAGAGCCCTCAGCATATTAATCATAGTACTTTTAAATTACCTGTCTGATAATTCTAATATCCCTGAATGTCTGGTTCGAGGCTTACTCTGTCTCTTCTAATTGTGTTTTGTGCCTTTTTGTATGCCTTATAATTTTTCTTGATAGCTGGACATATTGTCCCTGGTAAAAGTAACCGTTGTAAATAGTCTTTAGCAATGTGCTGGTTACATGTGGGAAGGAGGGAAGCATTCTATAGTATACAGTTGGGTCTCACTCTTTTTGGACTGCAAACTTCATAATTGCTTCTCAGGTTATTTTTTTTCCTCCCCCCATAGATGGAACAGGATGGCTAGAGCATGCTCAAATTCAGTATTTCCCTCCTGCCATGTGGGAGGCTAGAGCTGATTGCGTGGGTATGTCCCTTCCCCCATGTCAGTTAGGCTCTAATCACACCCAGGCAAGTTAGTTTCTGGTTAAGGAGTTTCCTCTGGAGGCAGGCCTTGTTAAGAAGAACACAATGCCCTGGAGTGTTTCAAAACAGTTCCTTCCCTCCTCCCTCTGCCAGAAGCATCAGGGCGTTTTTCTCCAGGATTCACTGTGGGAAACTGGTTGACATTCTGCAAGTAAATCTCACAATATTGTGGGGGTCTCCCTATGACTGGGTTTTCTGGAGTTTCTAAATCTTAGTTGTATCTGCACTTAGCCTCCAGAATTTTATCTATTGTATTTTAGGTTTTTCCACTCCAGCACTGGTTCCTATGGCAGTTCCTATTGTAAGTCTCTGCTTTGGTAAGCCATGATGACTTGTATTTGCCTGTCTGTCCCTCCAAGCTCTGGAGCAGCAGTTTGCCCTGTGTCCTCTTCTCTCTTATGGGCCCAAGAAGAGTGGTTGATTTTTCCCTCTGTTAAGCTTTTCATTTTTTTGTTAGGGTAGAACGGTGACATGTAAACTCCTTACATGCAGAGCCAGAAACTGGACATCTCTCAAAATCATTTTTATTCCTTCAACCACAGACATGTGAAGGATAAAACACAAAGTTGAGGAGGTATATGAGAGTTTGGTATGCCTTATTATATAAAAGTTGATCACTAAAGACTACATCAGCATTAAATGGTTCATATAATTCACTTGTGTAAAATTGCCAAGTCTTATTATTTCAGACTTATTTTAATAAGCAAAGCACACTGAGCATTTAAGCAGTTGGTGACTAATTCAATCTGTAAATGTTCAACATGGTGCTGTTGTCCTTAATGGTGCAACTAGTGAAGATTGTGGGTGGGAAGAAGGGTGGGAATGAATGTTATTGATGATCCTTGATTTATTTGCAATAATCTCAGCAACATATGAATTTGCTATTATTATCCTGATGATACATATGACAGATCTGACGCTTAGACAATTTTGTAATTAGCTGCACACTATTCAATGATGAACCATTAAATTCCCTATTTGCTGATGAATGTGATACTTATTGACAGATCTTACATGCCTCAAACTTTGTTACCCATTTGTATAGAGTATAGATAGCACCTCATTTACTTCTCCAAGGAGATTTTAAATTTGGTGTCTTATTTTCATGCTATATTTGATGTAGCAGAGTCCTAGAAAAATTGTGAAAATTAATCAGAAATTTTATCAGAATAGGAAGTGGTGAGTTGGATTTGAAGTCAAACCTATCAGAATTCACTGTGCCACTATGTCCACACTGTGCCACACACAAACCAACGAGATGGAAACACTATTTCTTAAATTTTGAGAACTGTAGTGGCACAGATGTTTTGGATTCATTATGATGGATGCAGCTTCTTTATTCCAAGCCAAGAAAAACCATAATCTCCAGATTTTGAAAAGAGATTGTGCAAATATATAGAAATACTCATATAGTATTTTTAGGGTTTACAAATCTTTTGCGGGGAAGTTACTTGTATTATTTGTCCTATGTTATCATATATGATAAATAAATATTTACTTTCATTTTATTCCTTATAAAATATAAGTCCCCAGTGGAGCAATAAGAATACGTAAATAATTCAGGAATGTGTTTCTGGTCAGCTTTATGGTTCTTCTGGACCAGAGGCTTTCTCTACCAAGAAGTTCCCAGAGCAATTAATGACTTGATAAAAGAACATGACTCTGCTCCATTGACATTCCTGTCAAAGGGAGAAGTCTGTATCACTAGCAACTCAGATACAGATATAGATAAATTTGTGTACACTTCTATATTTTAAGCTTTCTTTACAATTTATATTTTTTTCTCTCTGCCACTTTTTGAAAAATAAGTTTCAAAAGCTGGGAACTAACTTGGTAGAATGGCATCCCCATTTATTTATGCTGAAAGTTGCTCAATCAAACCTCAAGTCTTCACAAGATAGAAATAGCGTCCTTTCTCTTTACTTATATGTATTTCCTGCAATTCTGTTGCCTATTTTGAAATATAGTCCTATTTTTGCGTACTAAGTTCTATTACCCTCTATTTTTCGCTGCCTCCTTCACAAATAGGGTGCCACTGTGCTTTCTCTGAAACTTCCTTACATTTGTCATTTCGTGGATGTAAACGTACTATTAGTCAATTCAACATTCAAGGTGAGTTCATAACGCTGACTTACAGAAGAGCATTAACAGTATTTTCTATATCATTCTCAATCATATCCTCATTTTTTTTCTAACATTGTACATTGAAATACTCACAATGATGCATAGATCCTTTTCCTGAGAGGTTACAATGCAGAGTGAAATAAGAATACTTTCTGGTAATATATTACTTGTCACACAGTGATTTCAAAGCACTTTGTTAACAAAGAAAGATTATTACCATCAATTTAATGGGAACTGAAACACATAAGTTAAATTACTTTTTCAAAGTTGAACAGAAAGTAAGTTACTACATTATGAACATAATTCATGTTCCTGTCATTACAGTGTTTAATTCTATCTAGTGGAACACACTTCCTTTCAGGCTGTCTTCTACATAACAATTTACTGCCCACTTGGCAGAGTGGAGGATCAAATTCATGGATATGAGAATCGACTGTATCTAGGCAGAATCCAGGTTTACCTAATCATACAGTGTCATGACTTTGGCTGGATGGAGCTAACATGTAATTACTTCACTACATGTGGAACACCACACATTTTCTAATGTCCATAGTTTTCAGAAAACAGACAGAAAACAGGGCCATTACAGAAATTTTGGGAAAAGAGACCAGTCAAAAAATAAACAAGAAACAGGTAAAGAGCAAGCACTCATTCCATTGCCTGAAAATCAACATTAAACTAATTTTGGTACTACTTTCTTATATTATATGTATAAGCATATGCATGTGTATTTTAAACATTAGGACTATAATCTATTTACTATATATATATTTATTTTTACTTAATATTGTTTTTGAATATTTAAACTTTAATGACCCCTTTTCACATAAGGGGCTTTTAAAGGGCTCTTAATTTTCATATATATGGTGTACATGGGCCTATGTATACATGCAGATCTATACATCATTTACTTTAGCATTGTGCTATGATTGGCCATTTTTGTTGATTTTGATTTGTTTTCTACCATTTGTAAAAAGCTTCAAAAATCCTTATAAATATGTCAAAGTCTCAATCTCTTACAATCTTTTGGATTGTTCCATGTTATAAAAAAATGCTTATAAATATATGCTATTCTGAGATAACTGAGACATTTTCCTAAATCTTTTTCTAAAATAAAAAAGTTTATATTTTTTAAATGTAAGAATTTGGGGCATGTGGGTGGGTCAGTTGGTTAAGCATCTGACTTTGGCTCAGGTCATGATCTCACAGTTGGTGGGTTTGAGCCCCACGCTGGGCTCTGTGCTGACAGCTCAGAGCCTGGAGCCTGCTTTGGATTCTGTGTCTCCCTCTCTCTCTGCTCCTCCCCGGCTCACGCTCTGTCTCTGTCTCTCAAAAATGAATAAACATGTTAAAAATTTTTTGAGAATTTAGTTTATTTGGACTTTATTTTCATTGATGTACAGTTATATCAATCCAAACCTCTAGCATTGGAAATCAGGTATTAACATTTAAAAAAAAATTTTCAGGCATTAATAATTTTTAAAAATTTCTCAGCTGACTGTGGTATGCAAGCAGCATTGAGCACAAATACTTTATGTAAAACACAAAATAAAGCTGCATATACACAAGAAGTAGTTGCGTAATTTATTTTCTTTTTTAAAACATTACTAATATTAGTATGTACATTTTCCTCTGTTGTGTATGTTTTGGGCTGAATCCTATAAATTCTAATGTGTAGTGATATTCAGTATCATTGTTGTACAAACACATTTTCTTTCTCAGTTTTTATTTTCCCATTGGCATAAGTATTGTTTAAGAGAAGGTTCCTATCTCCCTGGTAATTTTTTTGGCAATTGATTTCTGATTGTGTAATTGATAATTTGTTTTATTGATTTATAAACAGAATCAGTTGTCTTTATCTTTTTAACATATTAAATTCTATTATTTGCTTTGTAACTTAATATTTGGTCAATTTTTCAGAATGTTCCTTTGTCACCTGAAGCAACAGCATATTCACAAACATGATGATTAACATATATATTAAACAAATATATCTTATTTGTTATGTTATTTAAGTCTTCTATACACTTAATTATGTTTGTCCACTACATACGTTTTGGGTTGAAAAACAAATCTTGTTTCTTTGTTCTGTTTTGTTTCTTTTGTGAAAGTTGATGCTGGGCTATTTGGTACACACTTATTCATAAGTATGATAAACTTGAAATTATACCCTTCCTCATCTTCTTTTATGTGTTTTTGTCTGTATTCTACCTCACTTCACTTTAAGAACATAAATTCTTTATTTTCTTTGCATTTACCTGACAGAAATTTTGTCATGTCTATGCTTTCATATCCTTTTTAATTTTTTAAAATTTAATTTAATTTTAAATCCAGTTAGTTAATATACAGTGTAATATTAGTTTTCGGTGTACAATATAGTGATTCAATAATTCCATACATCATCAACTGTTCATCACAAGTGCACTACATAAATCCCCATTACCTATTTCACCCATCCCCCACCACCTCTCCTCTGGTAACCATCAGTTTGTTCTCTATAGTTAAGCATCTGTTTTTTGGCTTTTCTCTCTCTTGTTTTTTTTTTTTTTTTTTTTTGGTTTGTTCTGTTTTGTTTTGTTTTTGTTTGTTTGTTTTTACTTCACTCATCTGTTCTGTTTCTAAAATTCTGCACAGGAATGAAATCATATGGTATTTATCTTTCTGACTGACTTATTTCGCTTAGCATTATATTCTCTAGCTCTATCCATGTCATTGCAAACAGGATGATTCCATTCCTTTTATGGCTGAAAACTATTCCATTGTATATATATATAAAACATCTTCTTTACCCATTCAACTATTAATGAACACTTGGACTGCTTCCATAATTTAATTATTATAAATAATACTACTATAAATATAGGGGTGCATGGATCCCTTTGAATTAGTTTTTTTTGTATTTTTTGGTAAATAGTAGTGTGATTACTGGACTATAGGGTAGTATTGTTAAATTTTCTATACTATCCAATGATCTACACATTTAATGCAACCCCTATCAAAATAGTAACAGCATTCTTCACAGAGCTAAGACAGAAACAACAGTAACAAAAAACATTAAAAAATTATATGAAACCACAAAGACCCCACGTAGCAATTTTGAAAAAGAAAAACAAAGCTGGATGTATCATAATTCCAGACTTCAAGTTATCTTACAAAGCTGTAGTAATCAAAAGAGTACAATACTGGCACAAAATAGACACATAGATCAGTGCAACAGAATAGAAAACCCAGAAGCAAACCCATAATAATACAGTGAATTAATCTTTGACAAAGCAGGAAAGAATATCCAATGGGAAAAAGACAGTCTTTTCAACAAATGGTGCTGGGAAAACTGGAAAGAAAAACGCAAAATAACAAAACTGGATCACTTTCTTATACCATACACAAAAAATAAATTCAAAATGGATTAAAGACCTAAATATATAATACCTGAGACTATAAAAATCCTAGAAGAGAACATAGGCAGTAATTTCTCTGATATCAACCATAGCAACATTTTTTCCTAGATATGTCTCCTGAGGGAAGGAAAATAAAAGCAAAAATAGAGTATTAGGACTACATCAAAATAAGGACAGTAAAGAAACAATCAAAACAACCAAAAGAAACCTACTAATTGGGAGAAGACATTTGCAAATGACATATCCAATAAAGGATTAGTATTCAAAATACATAAAGAACTTATACAACTCAGGACTCAAAAAACAAATAATCAAATTAAAAATGGGCAGAAGAAATGAACAGACATTCCTCCAAAAAAGACATACAGATGGTGGCCAACAGACACATGAAAAGCTGCTTAACATCATTCATCATCAGGGAAATGCAAATCAAAACTGTTTTGAGGTATTGCCTCCCACCTATCAGAATGGCTAAAATAAGAACACAAGAAACAAGTGTTGACAAGGATGTGAAGAAAGGGAACACTTGTGCACTTTTGGTGGGAATGCAAACAGGCGCAGTAATAGTGGAAAACAGTATGGAGTTTCCTCAAAAAGATAAAAATAGAACTATATTTCATATTCTTAAGTATTATGTTTATGTTTTTTATAATTTTACTTTAGGAATGCTTCTTATTCTACAATACAAACTGGCATTTGGCTTTGTGATCTAATAAAAAAATCTTTACAAGAGATGAGGTTTAAAAAAAAGATGACACATATATATTTTCATTTATTGATAGACAAAAGTTTTGTTTTTTCCTCTTACATTTATTGTCTGTAAATATATTTAACTCTATCATTGTAAGTCTTCTCATCCCTATCAGTTATTTTGAAATTTAGAGAGATTTGTCTAGTGGTGACTTTAATATAATACACTTAGCTTTCTCTTTCTTTGTACCTTTTGGTTTCTTAGAATAGATAATGCAAAGTGTGCTTCATCCTCTTCTTCACACACCTTTTCTCTCTTTCCCCACTCAATCTTAGTAAATAAAATCATTTTTCTCAGTTACTAACTTTGTATTTTTAAATATGCTTAAAAGTCTACTACTTAATTTATCAGCTACTAGTGGTATCTTTGGCTTTCAGCTATTATAAATAAGGCAACAGAAAATCTTAATTCTACTTTTAATCTTTTCAACCCCTTCCCTCATGTTGCTAGCTGTGTCATTTGTACATTTGCAGATGATTGATATTTATATTCTATTCTGCCATCCTGTTTCCCATCTAAAAGTTTTTGTTTTCATCTGCTAGTTCTTTTGCTTTCAACTTCTATGAGTTTCTGGAAATTCATCTAAGTAATATTTTGTCAGGTCTTTCAGGTTCAAAACTATTGTAAGTCTTTATGCCTGAAAGTTTATTGGAATATAAAATTTTGGGCCTCCATTTTGCCTCTCTGGAGGACCTTATAGGCACTCCAAATCGCTTTCCACATTGACAATCATTGTAGAAAATCAGAATCCTGATTGTTTCCCTGGGGAGGACCATTATCCTTGTTTCCTGTGTAGCTGCACACAGGATGTGTTATTTTTTGAATCTAATATTTTTAAATATTATTAATATGTTGGTATAAACTAATCTGAGCCAACTTTCCTTGAATATGATATCAACATTCAACTTGTAAGTGAAAGTCTTCTTTCAAGAAAGATTTCTTAAATTACACATTGAAGGATTTTATTCTCCTTTATTGTTTTGGATTCACTTATGTATTCCTCTTATGCACACACTGAAAGCTGTTTTCTGTCTTAAACACCTCTCATGTTTCCTTACGTTCTTTACCTTCATTCTTCACTTCTGGTTTAGTATGTTTACCTTTTTCGTGTACATCCTCTACAATTTATAATGTGATACACACATAATGGCTATATTTTCTAATTTCCCCCCATTTTTCTTCTCTTACTAACTGTTGCTATGTTTACTCATTTTTTTGTAATACTTACATTTCAGTGAAACAATTTTTTTTGTCTGTAACAACTAAATGTAGATCCTCCCTAAAAAAAGGACAAGGAATTAGAGAAGTTGCAAAGATTTCTCCATCCAAGACTCTCTTCTCATGTAGATACAGGGATGGCCATTTTCTTGAAACATGGTCCCTATGAATAACATCAACTCCTTTGCCCCAGTATCAATCTGACTCAGATATTCCGCCACCAACATTCAGGTCCTTTCTTTCACTGGCTGCTTATGCCAAGGGTCAAAGCCCCTCCTTTTTTTTCCCCTCTGTCCTTGGACTCTGTGCATTCCTTCTAATTCCAAATCCTCCTGCATTCACATCCTGTTCAATCTCAGCCGGCCAGCTGTTTCTGACATGTACCACCCTACCCTAACACTTCTCCTTACTTTCTTCCCTCCTTGTCCCCAAATAGATGTAACTTTCTGCCTAAATTTATCCATCTTGAGTTATTGTTTTACCCCATATACACATAATTGGTAGAACATGTTTGGATTTTTAGGTTTTACTTTCTATCACCTAGATTTAAACCTAGATTAAAAGGAGAAATTGGCTGATGGGGGGTGGAGGAGAGGGGAAAGTGAGTGATGGGCATTGAAGAGGGCACCTGTTGGGATGAGCACAGAGTGTTGTATGGAAACCGATTTGACAATAAATTATATTTTTTAAAAATGGTCAAATTGGCACATTTGGCACAGTGATTTGTGTTAGCACAGTTTATTTTTTACCTAACTCATATATACTAGCAACAGATACAGAATGAAAGTAATATACTGATATTTCTCACACAAAGACACTCAGAGTATCTTTTTTGTTATTTTGTTTTCTCAAGTGAGATGAAGACTATTTTGCAAAGAGATATTCCCAAGTCGTCAATATATGGGAGGTAGTAGAATTTTACAGGATGTTTCTTTATTTTGAAACAAAAAAGAATCTAAAGGAAAGTTAATTTTTTTCTTCCAAGGTTTATTGAGGACCTTAAATTTATCATTAAAATTAAGCAAATAAAACTAAAATATGACAATGAAATATATGTATAACATCACTAAAACTGATTGTTACCTTACACATGAAGAAGAGACTCAGATTTCTGGAGCAACTTTGATGTACTGACATTAAAATGTTTGTTACATTGAATATTATTAATAGGATGTTCTGACAATATAGTTCAGAACAAAATCAAGTATGCACAGCGCAACTATTTGTGAGCTAGCAGAAAGCAGGGATTGTGGGAGATCTTTCCATCCTGCTCAGAGACAGCAAAGCTAAGAATATTTACATTTTGCATTACTTTTGTTTGGTGTGTACATGTTGGAAAATCAAGGAAAGTCCATAGGTAAGAAAAAGTCTGACACGTACATCAGGAGAAAAAATACTATGTATTTAGATTTGTTTTCATGTTTTCATGAAATATATCAACAAGGATGAGTTGATATTGACACTTAAAGCTGAAAACTATGGCAGAAGTGCACACACACACACACACACACACATACAGAAACGATGGCTCCTATAGAAGACATTACCAGCCTCACATTCCTGATATGGGAAAAAATATCATGAGTTGCTAGCTTCTTCTAAAATCAACCTTGAAATTGCCCAGAAGAAAGTTGACCCAATGTCCTAGAAAGAGCAGTATCGACTTGGATCAGGTCAGGGATGTCCTCAGAGACTGGTTGGATTGGGGTACAGATTTCTATAGATTTAGAAAAATATTCTAGCTCTTAAGAGTTATCTTGCCCCTTCCCCCCACCAAATACACCCTGTGTGCAAGGCAGGAATTTTTGCTTGTTTTTATTTTTGTTATTTTTTTGAAAGATGAGCACTTTCTTTTTTTAAGTCTCTTTATTTTGAGAGAGAGAGAGAGAACAAGAGCACAAGCAGGGGAGAGGGAGAGTGTGAGGGAGAGAGAGAGAATCCCAAACAGGCTCTACACTGCCAGTGCAGACCCCAATGTGGGTCTCGAACTCACAAACCTCAAGATCATGATCGTAACCAAAACCAAGAATTGGATGCTTAACCGACTGAGCCACCCAGTTGTCCCAAAAGATGAGTACTTTTAACTTCCTAAAGGCCAGCATCATGCGGTATGTGAGGGAGAGGGTGGCTGGAGTGAATTGCTAAATGCATAGTGGTAAAGCTCACACCTTAGAACCTAGAGGGACATATTTCCCGCTGATGGAGTCAAGATTTTCAGGGAAAATATTATGACAGCTGAAAGGTGCAATTGTTGGATAATAAAGATATCAAACTGAATAACTATGCCATATGAAGTACAATTAATGGGATTGATAAACAAAAATTTGAATTATCTGTAGGAGTATAGAGAAGGATATTGCAAATATGAATTAAGCCAAGAAGCCAATCAGAAAGAAAAGTCAATTGAACATACTGGGTACCCATAAAATTAAAAGAAAAAAAAAAACCTGAAGTAAACTCACAGAAGCTTCCAACATTGAATTGTTACTCTTAAGAAATAATTTTGGTTTGTTTAGTGGAAGAAAGTAGAAGAAAGAAGCATAGCTAATATTTATAATAAAATAAAAGTTAAATAAATCCTAGTGTAACAGTCATGCTAATAAATAAAAATAGGACCTAGGCCCCAAATAAAAGCTAGAG
This sequence comes from Cryptoprocta ferox, assembly GCA_028646485.1. Lineage (NCBI taxonomy): Eukaryota > Metazoa > Chordata > Mammalia > Carnivora > Eupleridae > Cryptoprocta > Cryptoprocta ferox. The sequence continues at coordinate 54,921,850 of CM053566.1, read as the reverse complement.
AACTAAATTTGGATTAAAAGGAAAAATCTGAATTTTGACATACTGAGAAATACTCCAAATGAAAATTCTACAGAAAACCATAAAATTATATATTGGAGAAAATATGACAAGTAAACAACAAAATGCATTAATTTGTTTTAAAATACAAAATTTTTGATAAAAAGTACAAATGTAAAAGGGTATTATATACTGGTAATATGAAAAATACAATCAGAAAGATATAATCATCATGAATACATAAATATCTAACAAAATAACTTAAAATATAAATCAAAATTCTGACACAGCTATATAAGAAACAGACAAATTAAAGATTAAATAGAAATAAAACAATAAATATATTGACTATTGAAATAGCATGATTAAGAAGCACATCCTAATATATGCTGGGCACAAAGTAATATAATATTTATTTATTTATGTAGGCATGTTTAAACATATATGCTCATTATGCCCAAAAATACATGCACCATTTATGAACACTGATCATGTCCTTAGTCATAAATGATACAGCAAATATTAAAAAAAAAATAAAGTATGTTCTCTAAAGAGCATGCAGTGGCATTACTAGTTAGTAAGCATAACCTAGCTTTTAATATGTACATAAATTTAAGTGGAAATATTACTACTAAAAAACTTTGAGTAAGAGAGGAATTTAAAACTAAATTGTGAAAATCTTAGAGTCAAATACATAAAATTACAAATGGCTAAAATCTGTAAAATCACAGCTAACCCAGTAGTCTTATAGGACAATTCAAATTTAGTTTTAAGTAAAAAATTATAAATAAAATAAAATTTAATAATTAAATAAGAAGAAAGGAGATTAAAAAGATAAAGGCATAAATCAATAAAGAAGAAAACAAAATATTGAAGATTTCAAAAGCCAAACTGGTCATTAAAAAGGATTTAGAAAAAAAAATTAAATATTTAGAAAATATAGACACATCTCCCAAGTATGAGTAGGGGAATAAAGAGATGATGTAAGTGATTCAAAATAAAATGAGAAATAAGTTCACATGCCCATCATAGTAACAAATAATTAAAACACTATAATGGCACCCAATACACTTTCAGACTGAGAAAAAAATAGTTAAATTTTTAATAAAGTATAAAGTGTTAACTTTAATGAAACAGAATCAATAAAACTTAGATATATAAAAAATTAAATAAATTAAAATTGTAATCAATTATATTCCTCCAGTTAAAGCCATGCTCCAGATTGTATAGTTGAATTCTAACAAGTTAAGGAATAACAATTTTTCCTTATACAAGTTGTTCCCAAAGAGGCAGAGGACTGCCCATCTTTCTTGTGAGGCTAATACAACTTTGTGTGATACAAATAATTCAGAGAATTATTCTTCCTGAATATATATGCAAAAATTCCTAAATATTACCCAAAAGACAATTTTTCACTAAAAACTATCTTATGGAAAGAAAGGGAATCTCATGTGCTGCTGGTAGGAGAATAACATGATGCTTCCATTTAAGTAAGCCAACCAGCCATACTTTGTGAAATATAGATTATGGATACCATAACATTCTGCTTTTCATTTCTTAGAAATATACCCTAGAGAACCCCCTGCAGAGAGACTGTTTATGAATCTGTTACAGCACTATTTGTGGTTACAGAGAGTTGGTTACAACTGAAGGGACCACTACTATTAGAGCAAGAGATGTGAGTAACCTTAGATATGTGTTTGGATGCATATGTGTGTAGAATCCATACATATAATGAAATACCACATGTATTTGTTTCCTAGGGCTGCCATAACAAAACATCACAGATTGGGTGGTTTAAACAGAACCTTACCATTTTACAGTTCTGGAGTCTGGAAGTTCCAGGTCCCAGTAGAGTTGGTTTCTCCAAGGCTCCTCTCCTTGGATTGTATGTAGACAGTTACCTTCTTGCTGCTTCTTTATGTAGGTTTGTGTCTACATACCCCTAGTATTTCTTCCTCTTCTTATAAGATCACCAGTCATATTGGATGATGACCCCTATCCTAAGGGTCTCATTTTAACTTAATAATCTCTTTAAAGATTTCCTCAATGACTATAGTTAATAATTCTGCACTGTATATTTGAAAGTTACTAAGGGAATGGATCTTAAAAGTTCTTATTACAAGAAAAAAATTTTTTTAACTATGTATGGTGATTGTGGTGATCATCTCACAATACATACATATACTGACTCATTACATTGTGCCACTGAAACTAATATAATGTTATATACCAATTATTTCACAATTTAAAAAAAACCTCTCCAAATATGGCTACATTCTGAGATACTAGGGGTAAAGTATTCAAAATATAAATGTTGGGGGGTCAATTTAGTCCATAACACCATAGAACAGTTAACACTAAAACCCTAAAATATATTTGACAACCTAGACAGAATTTGAAAAGTGTTGAATAATAAAAAAGGTAAGAAACATAATTCTATCATAGCTCAATAAAAGTTTTTATAAATTAAATACATACATAAATAATTACTAGATATTGTATATATTTTTGTATATATATGTATATTTTTGTACATATATAAATATATACACAATATCTAGTAATTATGTATGTATTTAATTTATAAAAATGTTATTGAGCTATTGATGGCATTTGACATGAAAGTCAGAGCCAAAGAGTATAGAATAAAAATGAAAATTAGGCAAGAAGACAATAAAAAGTAAAACAAAAAAAGTGACTTTGTGTGGATCAATGACAACCACATACCATAAATAATTTCATAAAATTTCATAAAATTAACTCTCAAATTGGAGATTAAAATTTAAAAAGCTGATGATCAAAGGTATATAGATAGTTATATTGTAGAGATATGCATTTGATTTAAAGATGCAAGCACTTTTTAAAATTGAGTAGGCATTGTCATAAATATCGTTAATTTTATTATTTCAGGATCATTAAACTGAACACTGAATTATGGGGATTATGTGAAAGGACAAAAACAGAGAGAAGAACAGAAGTTTCAAAAAAGAGTACTGGATAGAAGGAATGAAATACAGCCCAAAGTAAAGGCTGGGGTACTGGATTAAAAGATGGCACCAGAAAAGTAAAGTTGACATTAAATTCTATCAAGTCAGGGCTGAAAACTCTTTAAGAAGCTTAGGAACAGAAGTGGAGCTGGACATGTTTCCATCTGTGAGGGCTGGGACTGGGCGGCAAGACAGAGCATTATTTACAGGCAATATCAAGGAGAACAATAATATTCTCACCTGAATTGTTCTCTGATATCCTGGCCAAACTAAATAGGTTAAATGGACCCAGTGGATGATCCTGAGCAATGTTAGAGATGGTTTCATATTTGCTCTCTCCTGAAAAAAGAAAATTCTAAATACCGACAGGTTTCAAATAAGGGCAACTTCACACAAGCCTCTACCTCAAAGTGACTTTATTTTTAAGCCAGATTTCTTTTCTATCCTTTTTCTTTTTACAAATTAGGCATAAAACTATGCCCGATGAGATTCTCACCTAAACATTTGATTCTTTATGACCATGTAGTATAGCAAAACTTGTACATTTTCTAATATCGCTTTGTAATATAATAACAAAAACTTGTAATATTTGTTATTAACTCATTTATGAATTAATGTTTATTGATTACCTACCATGGACCAGGCAATATCATAAGAACAAAGTTTAAAGACAAATAAAACTGGAACCCTGCCAATGGTTTAGCTCATTGAAACCATTTTCCAAATGGTTTAGAAATGTAAACAAATATAACACTACACAATAAAAGTGTGACAAATACTGGTAAGATGATTACCTAAATATTATCGAATCACAAAAGAAGGAAACCTAAATCACAGCGCACAGAGAGATGATCAGGAAGTCTGGATGACATGGATTCAGGGCTGTATTTTGAAAGGCAAGTAAACATTGGTCAACATGTTAACAGAAAGACAATGTGCATTCAGAGAAGGGCAGCACATGAAAGTAACCTCATAAACATGTTTAGCATATATGAAATTAAAATAAATGTACAGTAAAAGTCAACGAAAGATTTGTTTCAATTATTGAAGAAAATTTGGCTGCCTTGAATTTGTGGAGAGAAAATACTGTCTACATAAATTATCAGTATTGTATTTCATGGTAATTGTCAAAGAAGATTTTGACAATGCATTAATTGTTGCTAAATGCACTGTGTCTTGAGTCTCATATTTTGTGTAATGCCTACCCACGCTGTATTTCAAAATGCTTAGAGGGGTGCCTGGGTGGCTCAGTCAGTTAAGCGTCCCACTTCGGCTCAGGTCATGATCTCACGGTTCATGGGTTTGGGCCCCGCGTCGGCTTTGTGCTGACAGCTAGCTCAGAGCCTGGAGCCTGTCTTTGGATTCTGTGTCTCCCTCTATCTCTGACCCTCCCCTGCTCACGTTGTCTCTCTCTTTGTCTCAAAAATAAATAAAAAACATTAAAAAAAAGAATTTAACAAAATGCTTAGAGGATAACAGGCAAGTGTGTAATGGAATTTAAAGGACAAAATTCAAGGGAGTTATATTCATAGGCTTCATGGGCCTTGCTAATAGCTTAAATTTCTTTGCTCATATTCAGTGACAATTCTAATCAGTGTAGTGACAAAATCACACACATTGAAGAGAAAGAAGCATGGATATGTAAGTGGACAATAGGTCACAAAGAAGGAGGCATGAAGGCATGAGGAGCAGTTAGATTTCAGTAACCCAGCAGGAAAATAGGAGGAGTTGAACCAAGGAAGGAGCAAAGGGGTTGGGCAAAGGAGGCAGATTCAAAGAGCTAGAAAAGAAAAGGAATTATAAGACACGGTCACCAATTTCAAGGGATAGGCAAGGCAGGGAAGGGAAGGTGAATTTTTGGTGTCTGGCTTAGGAAACTCTAAATGTGGTATTATTCACAGCACTGAGAAGGATAGATTTAATTTGGGATACTGGTGGCAATCTAACTGGAGAAGTATCAGGATCTTCAATTTTAGCAAAAAGATAAATTTTAAGCCATTTCATCTACATAGTGGTTGAAGCTACAAGAACAGATGCTAATGCCTAGAGAGTTTGTGGAATAATTGATTTATATTAATTCTTATTTAATTTGGTAATAACTTGGTTAGAGATAATCAATTTTATAATATATTGTTCATGAAACAATCTTATCTGTTCATGACTTAAACATCTATGAAGTGCATTTTTTGTTTTTACTTTTCTTATTATTCTAATGAGAAACAGCATTATGCCATAGAATCAGCTCTGTCTTTCCAGACATGTAGACTGGGGTTGAAATCTAGTCTGACACTTTTTGGGTGGGGAAAATGAGGTTAACAATGTAAAATACACAGCACACAGTCTGACTTAAAGTGAAAACTTTATTAAATATTAGCCGACTTTGTTCTTGGTATTTTTCCAAATCTGTGGGCACAGGCCAATAACTGATACAGAATCAATAGCTATGGATTATTGAAGGATGTTGACCACCTTAAAAGGATACAAGGATTTTAACTGATTCCATACAAAGAAAAGACCAAGGGGTAAGGAAGGCAGATAAGGAAGAGAGTTCCAAATTTTCACTTACATGAAGCACTATTGTTTCTTCTTTTCCTTCGAATGTTTGGTTGTTAGTGCTCAGAAGCTAAGTCAAAAAGCTATGATTTAGGTTTTTAGGGCCTCTAGAGTCCAGTAGGAAAAAACAACAACAACAATTATGCCTGGTCTAGTGGAAAGAAAATAGATTTAGGAATCAAATCCTATTCAGTTTCTAAACTCATGTTAACACACTATGAACTAAGGGACATAACTTCATTTGGGGGGGGCACAGTTTCACTATCTGTGAAAATGGATAATATATACTTGCCATGCATATATAGTTGGGTACTTATAAGAATAAAAAATAAAATAGAAATAAACTAATGTAAAAATGTTGAAAAATTATATTAATATTATAAGCATATTTATACATAAAGGGTATATTACTATCTGATGCTTAGTATCTTAAAGCAAAACGAGAATGCCAACCTTTCCTTTTATTTCATGCTATTAAATGTGTTGAATCATATTGTACTTGCCAAGAAATGAGACTGGCTGTACTTGCACGTATGAGTGCTCATTTCAATTTTTTTTGGCTTCTTACCCTATGGTTTCAAAACAGAATTCTTTTTACAGTTTTTATAAAGACTTCTCTCATGAGAAACTGCACTTTGAAATACTGGAATTTATAATAATTATACTTTTTTTCAATGATTCAAAGATACTACCAATTGTAAGGTGCATCATTATTTCATTGTATACCAAGAAGGTTGATAGGAAGCACTACCACTTAAAGTCCAACACATTTCAGTCTTAACTTCAGAGTGCCTGAAATGTTAAGCAATATGTACATAGGGTCTGTGATAAATGATAATAGTGTCTTGAACTTGTTCATTTATTATTATTTATAAATTACTCTTTTGGCATACTTATTTCACCATCACAAGATATTAATATCTCCCTTAATACAGAGGAGTAGAACTACAATTTACAAAAAAAATAAATAAAATTTTTTGGATACTATCACAGAGTTTAGGATATTTTGGGAACAGCAATCCAAGCTTCTTCTAAGGAAGTCTGTCTTTCCCTTATACCATGCCTTTTAAAGGTAAAGGACAAAAGATAAAATTTGGGTAATCATACAAAGTTGGAGATAGAAGGAATAAAAGTTCTAATCCGGTCTCTCCAGTAATACAAAGGTCCATTCTAACTTAGAGGTTTATTTGCTGGCTTAGATTCAACACTTCTTCCAAATCTATTTGACTTGAGCAATTGATATGACCAGTGAATAGAGAGATTTAAGATCCTATAAATCATGATGGGATCAGGATGCTCATGGAAACACACCCACACACCCACACACATCAATGTCTTAGTTCAGATGCATTTAATCATACTTCCAACACCCAACCATTAAAAGAAAACGAAGAAGGTGAAATTATGACAACGTGTGACTCAAGAAATTAATACCTAAACGCGTGATATAAATAAGATAAACTCAAATGATTTATATCTTGCTCGCAGAAGAATTCTGATTCTACCCCATAGGTTCTTTTGATACCTAGCTTGACCTTTCCTTCATTTAAAAGAATATTGAAATAACTTCCCATTGCCTCAATTTTAGCTGAGGAATGAAGTTAGTAGATACCATATTTCAAATTTAGTTTGTGATACTGGTAGATTTTCCTTAGGTTATCAATGATGAGCTGGAACATCAGAGAGAACTGCCCCCTCCTAAATTCTCTGTAAATATGCAGTACAGCAGGAGACCATGTCTCTGTTCTGCAGTGTTAACTCATGACGTGTCATGGTGTGCTGGCTCAAGCAAGCCTTTACAGGGGATTGCCTGGAGAGATTCATATCACACTTGTGTTGTAAGCTCTGCTTTTGAAACACCACCATGTAGTATGTATGGTTATACTCACCGCATGGGCAATCAATATGGATCACAATGCAGAACCTCCAAAAAAAGGTAGAAGGTCCAATTAGATCAGTACTTTTCAAACTTTAATATGGATGGTAGATTTATTACACTAATGGTGTCTCTCTCTCTCTCTCTCTCTCTCTCTCTTTCTCTCTCTCTCTCTCTCTTTACATCTTGGTTTGTGCATCCTATGGTAGTATCCTACTCTGACTCTGTTTTGGCATAGAATTTTTTTTTTTTTTGCCAAAATGATAGTATAAAAATTGATGCAAACAAGAGACGCTTAAATGTTTCTTCTCTCTCTGTTTTCTTCCACATTTACCATCAGATAAGCATCAATGTCTTTTAGAGAATAAAACACCATGTAAAGTAGGGAAGTCTTCTAGATTTTTGATTTGTGAGACTACGTTGCACAACTAGGCAGCATTTAAGTAAAGGAAACTGGGGGGAAACACTTTGTAGATACCAAATATAAAATCTAGTTGAATCATTTTAAGTTTAAGATACTTATAGTACATCAAAGTATAGTTCTATAAAAAGTTGGTGACATAGACTTCCAATTTCAGTTTAGAAATGTAAAGAGCTGGAAAAAGCAGTACTCCTATGCTTACAAAAGGTAAAGACTGGATAACTTGCACATCAATGACTTTTATTTAGCCTATGAAGAACTGATATTACAGGATAATTTAAGTAAGCTGAAATTTGGAGAAAGGAGGACTCTTACAAGGTGAAAAGTATCTGTACATCCACTGACTTGGGCAGAAAATACAACATGGCATATCAATGGGTAAGCAGTTATAGCTAAAAGTAAAAAAATGATAAAGGCTTAATGTGAGTTAGCATGAAAATATGAAGTAAGGGGCACCAAATATATAAGGGGAGGGAAGGTTGCACTGTTTTTCAGACTTACTTACACAAATTGAACCAGGGTCTCACAGTGAATACTCAGGGAAATGCTAAAAAGCAGCCTCCTGTAGTTCTGGCATAGGTAGGAGAACAGTATCCACTGCCAACTAGACCCATCCACTCTACCTATCCTAAAGGACAAACATCTTAATTAACAGAGAGAAGATCAACAAAAAACTGTTGTCTTAGGGTATATTTCTCATTTCAGTTATGGAAAAAGAAAAGAAAAACAAACAAGCAAACAAAATGAGCACAACTCCTAGAGGAGGTTCAAGGGCAATTGTGAAAGCCCTATCTCTGTGATCCAGGAGAGAGTGCCTTACTAAAATAAAGCATAATCAGAATATCAGAGAAAGTCTTCCTCTGTTCTATGCACCAGCAAGCTAACAAGCATAAGCTTAAATAACAGTTTATGTAGTTGAAGAACTACAAAAGACAGATTCTTTCTGGAGTGTAGCTAAGGAAGGCAAAATTCAAAGGAAAAGAGGACTGATATTGAAGACATAATTTTGGGGAAATCAACCCACAGCCTAAATACAAGTTCTCACCAATGCAAGGTTTCTCAGCCTCAGACTACTTGTATTTTGGACTGAATAATTCTTTTTTGTGTGTATGTGACAGGGGGTGATGTCTTGTACATTGCAGGATGTTGAACAAGCATCCCTGGCCTCTTCTCACTAGATGCCAACAGAACCCTCATACCCATAGTGAACCCAAAAATATCCCACATATTGTCCAATGTTCCCTTGGTGTGTGTGTGTGTGTGTGTGTGTGTGTGTGTGTGTGTTTGTGGAAGGGACACTTCTTGGTTAAAACTCAGTGCACTAGAGGACTTGGAAATATATGATAGATTGAAGACAATCACAGCAACATTAAATATAAAATCCAACCAAATTTCCAACTTGATTAACACAAAGATTTACACTGAAGGGCTAGCAGAAGGAAAGGCATGTTTACCTCTGAATACGTAACATAAGATATCTGGCTTTCAAACAAAAGCTAGGAGGCATAGGAATGAGGTCATAACAAAAACACTCAAAAGAAACAAAATAATTATAAGAACTTGATTTATTCTTGGAGCTAATCTTGTTAAAATAGCAAGAGAAGAATTAAATAAAAGTGCCAAAAAATAAAATGAAAGTGCCAATATGAAAATTAGCCAACATATAATTCCATGTGAGTAATTTCAGAGGAAAGATAGAAACTATAAGAAATAGGAGCACCTGGGTGCTCAGTCGGTTAAACACCTGACTTCAGCTCAGGTCATGATCTCACAGTTTCTGGGTTCAATCCCCGCATCGGGCTCTGTGCTGACAGCTCGGAGCCTGGAGCCTACTTCAGATTCTGCCCTCCCTGGGTTATGTTCTGTCTCTCTCTCTCTCTCAAAAAATAAATAAACACTAAAAATTAAAAAAAAGAAAGAAAGAAACTATGACATAGATAAATATCTAAGAATCAAAAACATAGTAATAGTGATAAAGAACTTCTTCAATGAGATTATCAGTAGACTCATCTCAGTTAAAAAAAGAATTAGTGAACATGAAGATAGGTAAATAAAAAACAACCCAAATAAAAAATTACAAAGAGATAAAAGGCTAAAAACACTAGAATAGAGCCCCCAAGAGCTACGAGGCAATGTCCAATGTTCAAACACATATATAATTAGAGCCAGAAGGTGGGACAAGAAAGTGAACAAGGTAGAAGAATTGTTTGAAAAATAACATCCAAAGATGTACCAAAATTAATTACAGACAGTAAACCAGAGATCCAAGTAGCTTAGAGAATATCAAAGAAGATAAAAACCAAAACAGTTAAAAAAATGAAGCAAACTATAAAACAAAAAAAAAATTTAGCTGTATCAAATTCAGACTGCTGTAAGTCATAAAGAAAATCTTGAGAGCAGAGAGAGAAAAAATACTTATTACAAAAGGATCTAAGATAAGAATTACAACAAATTTCTCATGAAAAACTATGCAAGCTAAAGAATGATAGAGGTATGTCTTTAAAGCATTAAAAAATAAACAAAGAAACCAAATAAAAACAAAGCAAAACAGAACAACAACAAACTATTTGTTAATTCAGAATTCTATAACCAATAAAAATATCCTTCAAAAACTAAGGAGAAATAGTTGTGCTACTGATCTATTCTTCAGTCAAGGTTAAAGGATACAGAATATGACATTCATCAGAAATTTGATCTACAATTAGAAACAAGAATGTGGAAGAAGTATACATCAATGTAAAATAAAATATAAAGTTCATTTTCTTTTCTATTTTTAATTTATTTCATAGAAAAATTCCCCTCAAAAGCAAGATAATCTGAAAGTATTGCATTTATTTTATAACCTATGTAAAAGTTAAAAAAAATAAAAATTGCACAGAGGTGGAGAAGGAAGAATTATGAATACACATTATAAAGCCCTTATACTACCTATAATGTGGTATCATGTTAAAGTAGACATATTAATTAAAATGTATGCTATAATCCTTAAGTGGACAATAAAAAGTTTATTTTAAAAAGATGTATAATAAATAAGGAAATAGAGGAGATGAGTTATAATCATCAAAAGTACTCGATGAATCCAAGACAAAGAAAAGAAAAAGGAACATAAATTCTTTTAGGACCCACTCTTTTAATTCAAACATATGAATAATGACTTTGAATATGAATTGTTCACATATACCAGTTAAGAGATAGCTTTTGTCATTTTGAAAAAATAAACCAATCCCCAAATATATATAGTCTGTGGAAACATGCATTAAATTTAAAAAATGGGTAGTTAAAAAATTAAAAAATGGAGAAACATAGACTCTGCAAATACCAACTAAAATAGCACTAGATTAGCAATACTGATACCAAACTAAACTTTAAAACAAGGAACATCATCAGGGATAAAGAGGTATATTACATAATGATAACTGTATTGATTCTCTAAGACAACACAAAAATTCTAAATGTGTATGTAACTAACACTAGTGCAGCAAAATATATGTGAAAAATCCTGAAAGAAATTAAAATCCATTCACATATTATATACTTCAATGTTCCTTTCAGAAGTATAAAACAAGTAGTTAGAAAGTCAGTAAAGATAGGGTTGTAAGAAGAAATCTAAAATGGTCATCCTGATCTCCTGGTGTACAAACCCTGCATAGTCCCCAAGAACAGATTTTAATTCCATGATTAGGTTATTTTAATGAAATAGTAGACTTTAAGAAATGTAAATTGGGAGCCATACCTAATAACATGAGTCCTTTAAATCTGGAAATAACAGGGGCGCCTGGGTGGCTCAGTCGGTTGAGCATCCGACTTTGGCTCAGGTCATGATCTCATGGCTTGTGGGTTCGAGCCCCGCGTCGGGCTCTGTGCTGACCATTAGCTCAGAGCCTGTAGCCTGCTTTGGATTCTGTGTCTCTTTCTGTCTCCGCCCCTCCCCTGTTCATGCTCTGTCTCTGTCTGTCTCTCAAAAATAAACAAATGTAAAAAAAAAATTAAAAAAAAATCTGGAAGTAAAGGTCAGACATGTGAAGCAATGAGAATGATTTGATGTAAGAAATATCCACTGCTGGCTTTAAAAATGGCAGGGAGTGTATGGCAAGGAGTGTGGGTGGCCCTGTGAGCTGAAAGTGGCCCTAAACTGGCAGCCAACAATGAAATAGAGACTTCAGTTTGATGAACACAACCTGAGTGAACATGGACGTAGATTCTTTCTCAGAAAGAAACAGAAAAATTAATCCAAGGAATAATCACCAACCCTACTTTGATGATAAACATTAGACTAATATGAAAGAAGTTCAACGAATTCTAAGTAGGGTAAACACAAAGATATTCACACCTAGACACATCATAATTAAACCATTGGAAGGCAAAGACAAAGAGAAAGTCTTTCAATCAGCCATAGCAAAATGGCTCATTATATACAAGAAAAAATATAATCAAATTAATATCTGACATCTCATCAAAATCAGTGGCCAATGCAAAAGAAAGAAAAAAAATTAAAGTCTCAGCCAGTAATTCTATAAACCGAAAAACTATATTTCATAAAAGAAGGCAAAATAATATAACATTTCCAGATAAAAAAGGTTTAAATTTGTTACCAGAAGCCAAATACTAAATGCAGTTCTTCAAGCTAAAGGAAAGTGATACAGTAATTACTACTAGATGATAACTTGAATCTGTAAAGAACACAAAACCTTAGTAAAAGTGACTAGAATTATTATAAAGCATACATATATAATTTTTCATTTTGTTTTGTTTCTGTTAATTGATATAAAAGACTTTGTATAAAACAATATTTTAAAAAATTTTATTGCAGGATTTATATAAAGACTTAATGAACATACATGCAGTAACCTGAATGAGTTTCAAAGCCAATCCTAACAGATTACAAACTCTGTACTAGTATTGTAGTACAGATCAGTCATTGCTAGAACCTGGGAGAAGAGAGAAAGTGACTATAAAGTGATTCTGTGAGGGAGGTTTTTGAGGAGATTGAACTCTTTTGCATTCCTAATTGTGGTGGGAATTATAGGAATCTATACATGTGCAAATATTCTTAGAAGTAAACATCCTAAAATGTAAATGTTATGGTGTAATATAGAATATAATATTTAAATTGACAAAAATATCCTACAGTAAGCATTATGACAGAGATGAGTGTCATGGGGCATATCTGAGAACCATTATCTCACACAAGTGTAAGAAAGGATAGCATAGTTCTAAGGGGTAAACAAAAATTATCCAATTGGATTATCAGGGATGGGGAAGGAAAGGAAAGCCACTCTTGACTTCAATAGCTTCATGTATGTACAAAGGCATGAAATAAAGATCTTAGGACATTCTCAGAACTGTCAGTAGTTGGAAGGACACAACAGTGAATGGGAGAGCAACAAGTGACAGCAAGCAAAGTCAACTCAGGTAGAACAGAAAAGGTCATTCAACTCAGAAGTACCAAAGGGTTTGAAAGCCAAGGAGGAGCATGAAGAAATAAATTTTACAAACTGACAAGACACTAATTTGGTAAGAAATGAGACTAGCAAGTCATAGAATGGAGGGGTGGCATGAGAGAACTTTTTGTGATGATGTGAGTGTTCTGTATCTTAAGTAGGGTGGTGACCACACGAGAACATATGTATGTCCAAACTCAAATTGTATGTATAAAAATGGGTGCACTTTATTGCTTGTGAATTTTACCTCAATAAAGTTGACTAAAGACTACTATAGGGAAATTAAAAAGAACAAGTTACTCCTACATATTACGACATGAATGGATTATATAAACATAATATTGAGTGAGGAAAAAAAAAAGAAATCTACAGCATGTTCAACAAAGCTAACCTATGGTTACAGAAGTTAAAAAAAATATTACGTTTGATAAGGAATGACTGGGAAGGTCCTAAGGGGACTGTGTGTGTGTGCCAGTGATATTTTATGTCTTGAACTGACTGGAAATTATATCTACACATATACTGTATAAAAGTAATTGAGATGTACTCATAATTTATACATTTTGTATAAATCTGCTATACATAAATCTTTAAAAAAAAAAAGGATAAAACAAACAAGGATGGTAGGGGAACCCAAGATGAGATATACAGATTGTGAAGAAGGAATCTAACTATATGACAAATATATAGCATATACACATTGAAAAGTATGAGGAAGGAATAAAGTAACCTAAAATATTTGTAACAGAGTTTTGACTAAATACTGTTAAGCTAAAAAAGAAAAAGAAAACTGTACACAGCAATTTATTCTGATTGGTAGATTTTTGTTTTGTTTTGTTTTGTTTTGTTTTGTTTTGTTTTGTTTTTACAAAAGTCCAAGTCAGCAACTCTGACTACTTTACATGTGTACAAAGTTTGGACAAGCAAATATGTTATAGATAATGAGAGCCAGGTTTATCCTTGTAAAGAAAAATGTTTAAAATAAACAAAGTAGGAAAGGCTAGAATGTACTCTGAGGTGGTCAGAGTGAGAGATATCAGAATGTACTCATATTTATTTTGATTGATATATTAGATAGATGATAAAGTAATACAGATATGTGTGTGTTCATGGTTAGTACAAATAGATTTCCTAGCATGTTTGCTAAGATCTAAAACCAGTAAAACTTCAGGGGCTCTTGGGTGGTTCAATCAGTTGAGCATCTGATTCTTGATTTTGGCTCAGTTGATGATCTCATGGTTCATGAGACTGAGCTCCATGCCAGTCTCTGGGCTGACAGTATCAACTCTGCTGGGTATTCTCTCTCTCTCTTTCTCTCTCCACACCTCCGCAATATGTGCATGTCCTCTCCCTCTCTCTCTCTCAAAATAAATAAATAAATAAACATTTAAAAAAATAAAATCAGTAAAACTTCAGTAGTATATCACTTGGTTGCTAAATACCATTTTCCAAGAAGAATCTAGGGCTCCATGGAGAAATATTTGAACCTTGAAATTGAGGACGGAAATACCAGAAGGCTCTGGAAAAAAGCCTGTGGGGCTAGAAAATAGAGAAGTGTTATAAATAAAGAAAAAGGATGGGTGTATGTTGTAAAGACACCAGGAACCAACAATGGAAGAGGACCCAATTGGCCAAAGCTGAAACAATTTGAGGAATAAAATAACGATAGCATTAAATTACTATTCAAAAAATACAGCCATGATTCTATCATGATATAAATAATTGAATGAATCAGTGAGTGAATAAATGAATGAATGAATAAATAAATAATGATAATTCTTCCTTACAGAATTATAGTTAGTTAATGAAAAAAAGCATGTGGGATATAATTAAAAAAATAACTATTAGAACAGTACAGTAATGATTGTTGCAGGTAGGATCCACTGTGAATGCTAAAATTAGTGGGTAAAACATTAAAAAAAAACCCAGGATATCATCATAGCCTCAAAGTATCTTCCCCCAAATATTTTTAATAGCTATAAAAACATATATTAAAAAATTCTTTCAGAGTTCTCCCTTCAGGAACTGAAACTTAATTACTCTCCCTGTAAGTGGTCTTAGGGACTCAGTTCTAAAAAACAGTACATCGAAAAAGAAAAACAGTAACTCCATAGTGGAGAAACCTGAAAAACACTCCATTCATCAAGTGATCCAGGTGAACTTCATGAATAATAAAACATAACTGAGATGAGAAAGCCACTTCATGTCTGTGCTATTTCTTCCAAATGTCCATACACTCTAACTATGAGAAAACGCCAGGCAAAAAAGCAGGCATTCTACACAGTAATTGATCAAAAGTGTGAAGGTCACAATAAACAAAGATTGAAAAACCGTCTGGAGTGTTGTGTCCTAGATTAGATTCTTATAGAGAAAGGATATTAGTAAAAACTTGGTGAAATACAAATAAAATCTGTAGTTTAGTTAATAGTGTTTAATTAATTACCAATGCTAACTTCTCAGTTGTGGTAACTGAACTACAATGTGATGCCAACATTAGGGAAAACAGGGTGAATTGGTACCTGGGTCCTCTCTGTGCTATCCTCGAAACTCTTCTCTAAGTTTAATTTCAAATAGGAAAAGTTTATAGAAAACAAAAGATAAAAATAAAGTTGGCAGCATAGTTCTGGAGGAAAGAAGAAAGATCAGAGCTAGAGATACAAATTTGGGAGTTGCCATTGAAGAGACAGAGGTTGAAGCTTGGAGGAGGAGAAATTATAACCCCTAGGGAGAGTATGCATTGTTTTGAGAAAGGAGAACTAGAGTCTACTCTTCTGAAACTATCAGGTCCATTTAGGATTTTAGCAAACTGAAATTCCAAAAAATTCAATCTGTATGTCTGAGAACATCACAATCATGGTGTACTTTTAAAGAGTGCAGACACAGAATCTCAATTTAATCTCAATTTCAGATTCAGAGAGTAACTTAAACTCTCATACTTACTCATTTATATTTAAAATAAGCTGATTATTTTCCCGTTCTAAGGGACTCTTGCCAAGGATGTTGTAAGTAAAGTAGTTAGCAGAGTGCCTAGCACCTAATAGTCACTGAATAAATGATAGCCATGTTTAATATTCATTTTAAAAGACAGAAGCCAAGAGAAAGTGAAAGATATTAGACTTTGATTCCCTTGATAACTATTCTTGATTAATTTTGATGATAAAAATTGAGTAGGTTAATTTGAAGAATTCCAAGGGAACCAGAATCAGCATTCAAGGGTCATTAAAATATATGTCTGTTGAGATGCCTCCTATCTCCTAAGCCATTTCTACTTGATTTTTATAGACTTGTTTCTTATCTTCGCGATAAGAATCCTACTGGGGTGGTTTGGAGGAAGCAGAGAGATGTGGCCCTAAATATGAGGCAATGTTTCTCAGGAGATTTTGTTCTATTTGGACCCATTGCCCGGTTACTCCACTTACCTCACCTCTGAAATTATTACTTTGAGCAAGTACAGTTAAATGTTGGAGTGTCTCCAAGTCACCAATGCTTCAAGCCTCAAATAACATATTTGCCCTTCTTTATTATAGATTTTTAAATTAAAGGTTTATAATAGCAATAGGGCCTTTGTGCAGTTATCTTGAGCCTGACAGATGTAGTATATGTAATGACAAGATTTATTGCCTAAGCAAACAGTCAAGAAAGCCTATAATGAACTGCAGCAATCCAGCCAAGATGTAATGGGGACATGAATTAGTGCCTCATTCTCCCCCTGAAGGCAGCATTGGTTTTGTGCTCCAAAAAGGAGGTGAGAATTATTATTGTTGTTTAAAATAGAGTGACAATGACAATTGGAATTAGAATTTGATATTGAGAATTATTCTGAATTTTTAATGAAAATTCTTTTTTGTATTTATTTCAAGTTTAGTGAGTAACTAAAAATATATTCATCTTTGTACCAAAGTTACTTAGAAGATGAGTAAAGGAAAAAAAAATCTTCCCTACTTTCAATGTCATTTTCTAATAATTTAACTGTAAGACATTCAGACACTCAAGACTGAGTGTCAATTGACTGGAAAGAGCTTCCTTTTGGTCAGGGAAAATAATTCATATATCAATGTTATCTTAAGTGATTCCTTTGAGTGATGATATGTAACCACCTGGGTACAAAGACATGAACCCTATCGGACTATGCCGCACATTTATAACTATTAGGAAAGCTGAGCCATGATTGCATATTGTGTGCCCTGCATAAAATAAGTCCCCAAACTTTTCTGAACGTGGTCTAATGCAGTAACATAAAGTTCCACATACCTTCAAAGTCCTCAAGAATCATAATGATGGAAAATAATACTTTTTTATTATAATTCATTCTATTCTATATGTATAAGTTTCCACCACATACAAATGTGAAGACCAACCAACATGCAGCTTTCCTATTCCCCTTTCTGTGTTCTCTACCACAGTATCTCATGTATCAGCAGGACTGAGCAGAAATTTACTCACAGAGTGCTTCAGTAGGAACTGTGGCAGCAAACTCTCAATTTTTTAACTTCCACAGTTTCATATTCCACTCAGAGGCAAACTGTGTTATTGTAGAATCTCTGATAATAATCACAAGAAAATTTTCCTCTCTTCTTGCCACCATGGACATCTTCAATTTCACTTTAGTTTCCAATAGACTAATTTCTGTTGTAAGGTCAATTTCCATTCTTCATTGAGTCTCTTTTCCTGATTTCCACAGATTATCATGAAGAAGGCATGATGGAGGCAAAGGTGGCATAAATTACCAAAAATGCTCATGAATTGCAATTAACCATATAATGTTATTACACATTG
Source organism: Cryptoprocta ferox (assembly GCA_028646485.1). Taxonomy (NCBI): domain Eukaryota; kingdom Metazoa; phylum Chordata; class Mammalia; order Carnivora; family Eupleridae; genus Cryptoprocta; species Cryptoprocta ferox. Next base: position 54,903,796 of record CM053566.1, on the reverse strand, counting down.
ATTATAGGTTGCTAAGAATTATTTCATAAAAAATTAAAACAAAAAGTATTGTTTTAATACTTTCTAATATTGCAAAATAGAAAGTATAGTTTCTGTTGGCAGATAGTAGTTGAATACTAACTCATCTCCTTACTAATTGTGTGAATTTGAGCAATTGCATCTGGATTCCCTCACCTTTAATCTGGGAATAAACATAATAGGTATCTCAGGTATATAAAATTACATTTATAAAGGTATAAAAGTCTCATGAGAATGCCTAAAACACATAGAAGCACTCAAAAATTAGATTTTCAAAAAAATATAATTCAAAAAATTATATATAGTTTCTATATTTGAGTTTTGTTGTTTGCAAATGACAGGAAACAAAACTGACTTAGAGAAAGGAAGGATATTTAGCTTGGCATACAGTTTTAAACAATCTCATCAAAATCTACTTTTGTCTTCTGTATCTTAGGTCTACATCCTCTGTGAAGACTTTATTCTCAGAAAAGTATTGAATATAGTCACAAGAATGCTGCTAGTATTTCTCAGGGCTCTGTCTTTCCCAGTTGATATCAAGTGGGAAAGATTAAGAAACTGTATTCCAGCATTTCCAGCTAAACCTTTACAGAAGGTCAATCCTTGAACCAATATTGGAAGCCAAATAAATGCAACAATATACCTAATCCATGTTATCTGCACCTAAGGTACAGTTCCTTTTGGGAACATACGAACTGATATGGACACATGGGAGAAAAGGCATGGTTCTTGACACAAACTGGATAACTATTACCCAGAAGAGGATGAGTAGCTTCTAGGCTGCAGGAACAGTTGATGTACAGGACAACCTGGAAGAACATAACCACCTAGATATAAACTCATAATCTCAGTATATGCAAGTAATTCCCTAGCACAAGGTAACAGAAATTTAAAACACTATAGAAATGATGATGAAATAATAACCTAATAAATGATAATGGGTACTATATTTTGCATTTACATTCAAAAGCGCTCTTCACTTTTGAAAGAATTCTGCATAAGAAATCTCATTTTTTTCTAGGCAATACCCTGCAAAATATCCATGGGGTCATCTTCAGCTTTGTACTCTGAGGGAGACCGAGGCTCAGTTTTGTTAAGTATTTTTTTCCTAAGGCTATGCAAATAGCTTGAAGTAGAATTAAGATTGGAATCAATGTCTACTAACTTTTAACCTTGTACATTTACATGGCATCACTTTACTCTATTAGAAAGTTCTAAACAGTGATTCATATCCTGGGAAAATGTCAGGAGGAAGGGGTACCATGTTAAGTATCAATACCTCTGCAAGATATATGAAGTGGGTAGCAACTGGTAAGCACTGCTATCAAACGATGCTTTAGAATTCTATATGATACTGCTATAAAAATCATGTCACTCTCTCTAGAGTGGGCAAAAAACTTAGTTAATGGAAAAAAATGATTAGAGGTAGAAAGCTGTTCAGCAGCTCTAATGGTCTCAATTTTGTTCACAAAATAACTTATAAACCATTCATAGTATTCTACCAGTACCTCCTTCTCTTGATTTATAATCTCTTTTTTATGGGTTCAGAATGGAATCAATGGTCTGGAAGAGCACAGGAGGGTAATGTTTCCCAGAAGAGATGATATTAGGGAAAAAATGCGCTGCCCTTGCAGCTTTTGATGCACTTACTCATTGGTCTACAGGTTGTTTTCTTTCTCAAGTATGATCTGGAAATGTACAACCAGAGGATCTCAATAAATGCTTCAATGTGTGACCAACTAATTTTATTAACATCAGTTCTCTCTGAAATGATGCTGCATTTACTTGGTAACAGAAAGAAGTGGCATGAATGAGGAAGCTGTGGGCACAACGCGGTGAATGAGAGAAAAGAGCTGCCACTCGTGAAGATGGCATCTAGGCTTCACATTTCTCTGTAAATGACAGTTTCAGTAGGACTAAATATTAATTAATCTATCTTCCCCTCAAAGTACCACCTTCATGAAGAAAATACCGTCCATATTTGTACTCTGCATTGTGTTTTTCAGCGGCCATTATTTCCACTGCCTTGCTAATGAGAAAACAATTTTCTGTGTCATTCATGGCCTCTTTTCCAGTCTTCCTTTGAAGTCGTAATATGCATTTGCAAAAAAATTTTGGAATTAAAAGTTCTCCTGTAGTCCTTGACAAGGTCAAACTAACCTTTACCTCATCAACATTTAATAAACTAGTATCTAGTCGTCCACAAAGAGCCACCCACCCATTCATTGATCCCCTAATTATCAAGCCTTGAGAAACATAATTACTTGGAATTTGAAAGATTGTATCCCCACCACTCTTACCAAAGACTAGCACCTCAGATTTTACTTGCAAGTTACTGTCTCCCTTATTCAAGACAGTTATTTGTCATGAAAAAGAAGTGTGCCATCATTCTATTCAAGAGAGTCCAACTGTTTGTCAAAATCTATCATATATATATATATGTCACTCCTGCTATGGGACACAGCAATGTAAAGTAGTCATAAATGTTGTTTTAAAATATGTGATTTCTATCAGCTTTTGCCTAAGGGTAATTTAAATAATTTATGGTAAAACAGCTAATTTTCTCTTTGACTTTTCTCTGGTGGTTATAAAAAAAAGTTTAAAAATATGAATTAATTATCAGGTAGTAAGCTATCATATTGTGCCATGATTGTGTTCTAAGGATTAAGAATTTATATCATTTAGTGAATTCTAAATGCAAAGATAAAGCTTAATTCTTATGATGACATTTGAGATAATGATATATAAGATGATCAGATTTGGTTGAGGTGCTGAATCATGGTAATTAAGGGAAGGTGAAAAGAAAACCTCCTAAGAACTTACTTTTAGACAGCAATGGCCCAAATGCTGTAGAAGTGTATGATGGCCAAGGGGGAACATACTCTCTATTGATTGAAACTAATCCTGCCATGCTTCAGGAATGACTACCAAATGCAGTCAGAGGTATCTATTGTATTATTGCAGGGAGAAGAACAAAAATTCACACTTGACTAAGCAAAGGCGCAACGAAATCTATAAATCAATGCAAGTTGGGTCTCTGTTTTTCCAGAATATGATCATGGATTGCTGGAAACTCTGATGGTTTTTTGGAAGCCATCCTTTTGTTCTACCTATTAGTCTAGGAAAACAGATTATCATTTACTGCATGAGGACATGAACATCTCTCCCCCTGCCTGTACCCCTGCAGTCCTTTCCATGGCATCTGAAGTAACAGACATTAAGGCTGGCTTCCTTCCAGTCCAAAATTTCTGATCCGTCTGAGACTGAATGCTAAATAATGAATTTGTGATTATGCAATTTTCCCCTGTAGAAAGTGTCCATAGAATTCACTGCATTCTTATTATCCTCTGAAAAGTTAAAAAAAAAAAAGACTGGTCTAACCCAACAATATTCTCTCTCTCTCTCTCTCTCTCTCTCTCTCTCTCTCTCTCTCTCTCTCTTTCTGTCTCTCTCTGTCTCTCTCTTGAGAGAGATTGGAAATGGGTCTCAACAGATACAGTAACTACCCACTGCTGATTCCAGGCAGAAGCAGAGCTACAACCAAGTCTTCTATCACCCCCGGCCTCTTTTAATAGTGTGGTGGTGGTACCTCCAAACAAAAATTATAAAGAAGAAAAGGAAAGGAAAGAGGAAGAAAGGGAAAGAAGGAGAGGGAAAGAACTAGAGAGAAATCAGGAAACTCAATGCTTCCAAATGTTCAAAAGCCTATATCTTCTATTATTAATACAATTGCTTATCATTTGCAAATTTTGTGTTTGGAATTATTATTTAGATTACAAATCTCTTTACACAGGCAACTATTACAAATTGGCTTTTTTGGCAGGTAGTTCTAACCCATCTCCAAAATTAAGTTATATAATAAAAATCTAATTCTAAGAAAATCTATTGATAAAATGTATCAAGATATATTGGTCAACTTAGAGAGCAATAGAACATGATGTTTTCTAAACTCACCCTCTAATTTTTAGAACCCATCACTGTAAAATGTGGGATGGTTACAAAGAATTGACAAACATCGTATTGAATAAGAACCTAAATAACAAAAATTGCTCAAATTTGGCCTGCCTTCTCATTCCTTTTATTACAAAAACATGAAGTTTTATACTATTTGGGGCAAAAGGCAAAAACTGTTACCTTCCCTATTTCATTTAGCATTTTGTAAGTGTAAGTTTCACTTTGTTTACTTCTTCCATCAATTAAAATATGTTTGCTTGGAAAGATTTATAGGGTCATCCCAGTGGTCCTAAACACATGAAACATACCTTACCATATGTTTAAAACCACTTTTAAAGGATGGGAAGAATCTGTAAGGTCTGTAAAATTATAACCATAGTCTTGAATATAGCAGAAAGTACTTTAAGTCAAGTGATTCAAATTATCAACCACATAAAGAACTAGCATTTGATTATTTCAGGACTAGAGTCACAAGGAAACATTACAATTCAGAATAATGAATAATCTGCTTTGTGTGTATATGTGTGTATATGCATACATGTGCATATTGTATATGTATCTACTTGCCAAGTCCCAAGATCAGTTTTCAGTCTTCCTTTGTTTTGACTTTTCAATGTCATTTTACATATACTTTTTCATGCCTGAAATATTTTGTTCCAGGCCCTTTGAAAGCACACTCATCTGGTTTTCCTCCTACTGTATTGGCTCTTCTGACTTAATCAACTTAACTTGCTCCATTTTCTCATTCTGACCTCTACATGTCCTTTATTTACATACATTTCTTAAGTGAACTCACCCAATCTCATATTATTTAGCCACCCAAACATGCTTCTGACATAAAAATTTCTTTTACTAATGTTTAGCTTTCCCCTGAACTCCAAACATTTCTACTTGGCTATCTAAGAATCTCAACGTACATATGTAAGTAAAGAATAAACAAACAAAAAGATATTTTCTCCAACACTTTCTATTTTTCAGACTCTGCCATTTCAAGTAATTGTTCAGGCCAAAGACCTAAATTTATCCTTGATTCTTCTTTTTCCTCACACACTTCCCTCACTATCTTAGCCATCAGCAATTCTGGTCCATACTGGCTTCAGAATTTTCATCATATTCACAAATTTCCTCCATTTTCACCACTATCACCTCTGAATAAAACACTAGCATTGCTCAGAGACTATTATAATAGCCTTCTCTTTAATTTATTATGTCTACATTTACAACTGTATGGTCCATTCTCCACCCAACAGCCAGACTGATTTCTTAAGATCCTGCTATTTTCATGCTTAAATCCTCCTATAGCTTCCATTCATTCTTAGAAGAAATCTAAACTTCTTACCTTGGCCTACATAGCCATCTATGATTTTATCCTTATCTACTTCTCCAACATATTTTCCTAAGACTGCTCCTTACTGGCAATGTTCTAGTTCAAAGTCATTCCCTCTTACCTTTATATATGTGTAACATTATCATCTACATATCCTGGGCCCTCTGATTGGAATCACTCTCCCTAAATCTCTTTCCATCCTTAGATTTTAAAACAGATTGCATCTTCACTGACTGTACAGGCAAACTCTTTATTACCATCCCATACCACTTACTATTATATTCTACTTTATTGTTTTTTGATTTCATGCTCTCTAGACCCATAGAATATATTATTGGCCAACCCCCACAAACCCAACTGTAACAGTGCCCACCATGAGAACAGAGACTTTTCTTTTATTCAACACTGAATTTCCATCACCCAGATTAGTGCCTATATACAACAGATGCAATAATATACAACAGAATAAATAATTCTTGAATATGTATATGTTTTTGCATATTGAAATATTATGTTTAGATAGTTACATATTTAAATGTTAATCATTCAGTCACTCACTGCATAAGAAATTTTCTTGGTAAACCAAATATAACAAAACCTGTCTTAATCAAAACTCTGAATTAAGTAAAACTGTAGATATAATAATATCCTGATTCAAAGAAAACATATGAATTTTAGGGGGAAAAAGTGGCAAATAGCACCATGCATCTATATAATGACTTATAACTATTAAGAAAATAACTTTAATTCCATGTGTTTGGTTTAGCTCAAACTGATTGATTCCCCTATACATTCTCCATCTCTGCCTGTGAAAATCCAGAAATGTTCACAATGATAACCCTGAGCCTATGTGAAATTCAAAGTGAGGAAATATTTTTGCTTTGATCTTTTGACTCTGTCTGAGGTAAACAAATGTATTTGGAAATTTATAAATGGCTTTTGATGGTAATGAGTAAAACAAATACATTTGCAATAATTTTTGTTATGGTTTTACTAAAGTAAGCTTGCAAATTATTAACTGTTCTCTTAATGATCTTAACAGTTGTATAAGGTACTATAAAATACCATATAAGGTCATTTTTTACCTTCTAAACTAAATATAAATCCAGGGAGCCCCACAGCAATGAAAATGGACTTCTTCTGAAGAAGGTGTCTCTGGCAAATCAGCACCCTGCACTGATTTGGCATCAATATCAGGTTTATCAATATTAGATTTATCTGACAGGTGGGTGGTCTGAAACTTGGAAAAATCAAGATCCAGCCAGCTATAAGATAGCTGTGATGGATTGGAACCACTTCGAGTTCCAATTCTTAGCCAACATTTAAAGTACCTTTATTTTTATGGGGAGAGAAGTAATTCAAATAAATGAAAACTGTTCATTCCACTCACTTTGCTAATCTTACTCAAAGATGATTTTCAAAATACTGAAAGAATGTGTCTTTGTCTTCTAAACAAACATTTCCAAAAAGAATCGGTATATGAAGTTAAGGTTACAGGGTCACTCAAGGTCTCATTCTGAGAGGATATAAAAAGGGGGGGAGGAGAACTTTGTAAATCATGTTGGTTATAGAAGTGAAAAGAAAATCCTTTGAAGAATAGGTCATTGGTTTTGATATTAGGGAATAAGGTATGAGATGCACTTTGAGGAACTGTAACCTAACCAAGCAGCTCACACATAGTGGTTTTCATTAAAAAAGTTGCCATTTATCTTATCATGGCAAGTTTATCTTACCATGAGCTGTCATTGAAAGGATAGGGAAATACTGTGACTTACTGCAGCACAGCAGATATCAAAAAAAGACAGATGGCAACTTTTTAATGACAGACACTGTTCTCTAGGGCTTATTCACATCTTCAGATTTAGAAGCAGCCACCATTGATACCAACCTCTGGGGCTGAGCTGAAAGGAGGTATTAACAGAGTAAATTCTATATCAGCATTAAAATCTTGCAATCGTGGGGAAAATTTGATTTCCTGTGGAATCTCCTGTTCATATTGGAAAAAAATTGCATGATAATAAGAGATAAAGTTTTATTTTAAAATTTTAATCTTTTTAAACAATGTATATTTTTATAATATTTATGAATTTTCTGAATCAAATCTAACAGTTAAGAGCCTGTGGTTTTAAGTCACACATTCATGGAATCAATCTGCTTTTCTCTGTTTCTTTCATCTATAGTGTAAGGGAAAAAGAATATTCCCAACTCACACGGTTATATTACATATTCAAAGAGTAGAATAATAGAGTTGTTATGGTTACTGCTATTGGTATTAACTAATGAGGTCCACTGTATTTGATGTTCTATTCAGTAAATCAAACTCTCTAAATAAGGAAAGCAGCTCTAGTGACTGTCCCCCAAATGGAGACAATTTTAAAATATTCTATATTTAAATCAATCAGTTTAATACACCCATAAACCCCAATTCTGCAACCAATAGCAGGCATCCTTGCCTTCTTTTGTACCATCAAGTGCTGACTGACTATGTAGAGAGAACTGTCCCTACTTCCTATTGAATCATCTCAGTTGAGCTAGCTCCTGGTCACCTCTCCCTTCCTCGGGCATTGAGAGTACTTATTATGTCACACATTTAGGTACTTCTTCATACAATGCATTTCTATTATTTTTTGTCTTTCTCTCACAATTAGTTAGACATTCCTTCAGTGAGAGTATGCTATATATATTTTCATAGGCTTCTGAAGCAACCTAGTCCAGTGTGAAGTGAGAAATTAAAACTCATTAATGATATTTACCTTAAAACAATATAAAATTAATTTACATAGACTAACTTTATGATATCATCATTCGAATTGTCTTCCCTACACCCTTAAATTGAATAGTGTGATGAAGAGACAAAATACTAAGCTCAAAAAAATCTTCGAACTTGCAGTTTATAATTAATTTCTAGAAAAACCATTTAGCCTCCTTGGGCCTCAGTTTCACCGCCTATTAAATAAGAAAATTGAACAGGTGACCTTCGGATCCATTCCAGATTGAGAATTACTGATTATTATTTTATTAAAGTGAACAATGTTTGTAGTGCAGTCACTAATTCAATGTACATTTCAAACTACTGGCCTAGAGTATGTTCTAACTACATATAATGACACTAATATATATATATATATATATATATATATATATATATATATAGTGTGTGTGTTATGTATGTATGTGTGTATATATATATATATATATATACATATATATATAGCTGGCAAGTCATTTCTTTCTAGGCTGCTTTTAACTCTCCTCCGTGTTTCACTTGAAGCATTTTGCTTCATTTCATCATTTATCAGATGCTTAAAAACTCTGTAGAATGAAGTTAACTAATTGTCCATTAGATGCCATGGATCTTTCATCTATTTAAGAATGTCTCCTTGATGCAGTTCTTCTCATTAAAGAAGGCTGTGAGTTTTGCTGTGAACTCACAGATGGTATCCTGGCTTCTGCAGCAATGGGCACTTAAGCTCCAGGAAGCCCTGTTTAGACAGGGATGCTTTAATAGAGCAGTCCACATCCAACCTCTCACTCTTGTCTAAGTACCTGCTGGTGATGATCACTTTGCTTCCTGCTGCTCTAAGTGGAGTCATTAAGAGAAATGCAACTTTCAGCACTATTGGGAAAGGGTGGGAACATCTTAATCTGAAGGTCATCTCCACCAAACATTTTCCCTGCCTACTTCCATCAATTTAATCATTATGAAGAAATCCAATAATTCTTATTGTTAAAGAGTCCTAAGAGACCATTACCTCTCTCTTTTTTTTTCTCCCAGAACTGGGGAGGGGGGGGAAGAATAAACTAAATTTTAGGAAATTAATGGTTGTTCCAACATTTTTGTAGGGATATAAGTAAGATTATAGTATTTTCCAGAACACAGTTTGGCATTTAATATAGTTAAATATGAGGATCAGTTTCTTCAGTACCTCCTCAAGCCTCTGCCTGGTTGTAACAGAATGGATAGTGATAAATTATCATTTTGGGATTATCTTTATTGGAACAAGAATATAAGAAATAATACCTGAGCAAAATGTGACAAAGAGGTTAAAATCAGTATAGAAGACTGACCACTTTCTATGCAAACTGAACATTACTGAAGAATTAAAAAAAATTAATGGTGAGTGAATAACTTCAGTTTTTTTTAATAGGTTTATTCACTGGTTTCCAGTTAATCCCAGAAGTGCTTATCAAGAAATTACAGGAATTGAGCTATATTGCTTCCTGGGAAATGTATCAAAGAAGCATCTGATGTGACATCTTTCCTCAGGATTCTGAAATCTACTTGGGTAAGAGGAGACAAGTATGTATAAAGAATAAAATTTATAATTGAATGTGAAACAAAAAGAGGAAAGTATAAATCAGCATAAAGGTAGGTACTACATTTAATGGAATCGACTACAAAAATAAAGTTTGAAGCTTATATTTGCAATATATAATCAAGATATTCAAGAGGTTACTATTATTCGTCTTAATGCCCTATATGTAATTTTAGACTTGAAATGACTTTTGAAGAGGGAGAAAAAAGAAAGGAATTTTGGGTGAGAAAATACAATGAACAAAAGGTGAGCCAACTTTTTTTTAACTCAGGGAGTCCTAGTGCAAACATTCATGTGGGAAGCCTACCTCTTTAGCTCCTGAAGAACTTTATCGCTTTATTACCGACATGGTCTCCATGCCCATCTGTTTTATTTTCCCTTATTTCAATTGTATATTTATAAAATTGCACCCTCTACTTTCAATAGCCTCAGGGTACAAGTACCAATAAAATTCCCATTGATTAAAGTATTAAAATACATGAAAAGGAACAATAGCCAGCAGCAATAATGATTAAACACATAAGTATCAAACAAAACAAAATTGTATTAGAAACAACAGCCTCCTCAAATCTATCCCTTAAAATGTAGCAAGTCAGCTTAGAATGTAGGAAAAAATTGAATGAGTTGTAAGCATACACAACACCCTTGCCCATGAAACATAGTAAAACTTTCATATTACTCTTTGGCTCAGTTTCTGTATATTCTCAGTATAATACTTTCCCCTTCTGCATGCCTCTGTTTCTCTAGCTGTTAAATGGGAAGGATGCTGCTCATCACAGAAAAAAAAAAAAAGAGCACTGTCTCCCAGGGATGTTGTTCAGGAAGAATGAGATAAAAAATTCAAATGACTTAAAAGTGGATCAGTTGTTCTTAGCATTACTTAGCATTCTGACACTTTTAAAATACTTAATTCCTGTTGTGTCCTTACTCTGATAATAGAATCTGCATTTTTAGAGATAAACTCTGTGGCTATAGATGCTAAATATCATAAATATTAAAATACCATATAAATACAGTACTTACAGCTTTCTTGTTTTATTAATATTTATAGCTGATGATAGTATCAGAGGTAAAATGACCCTGTCTTCCATTATACATTCCAAACTTTACTAGGCACATTTCTAAAAACCTTTATTGAAACAAAAGAGACTGAATGATACCAAATTTTGTGTTAAGACTTCAAAAGCCATGAACATGTGTCTGCATAGCCACTTTTCCACCTACACTAGTAAACACAACACTACAGATGAACTTCTCTCCCAAGAAGAACAATAGTCTTACTTTATTTTAAGCCTTTATTTCCAAGTTAAACTCTAGAAAAATATTCTTTATTATAATATTCAGAAAGTCTACTTCGAACACACTTTGTAGACATTCATGCGCACAAATATACACATAGTATCTGCCATTCTGACTGCTCTGGATGCCATGTCATCCTCATTCTCATGTTCTTAGAAAGAGGGGACATCATTGGTCCTTATCCTCATTTCAAAAATATGTTTGGAAATAATTCAATAAAAATTCAGACCAACTACACATACAACACTAATGATAAGAACAACTGATAGAGATGTAATGTTCCCATGCTTCATGCTTCAGTGTCCTTTGGATATTACTTAAATATCTAATTTCAGGTAAAATCTTTACTTGTCTACCTCCTTATGCCATTCAATTCAGCAATATAGAGAGTAATCATAGTATCTCTTATTTTTCTAACAGACATTTATTAAATGCCTGTTAATGAAATTGACTATTGTAGACTAGGAGTTACAGGAATAAACAAAAGAAATTAGAGTTTGAGGAGACTAAATAAATGCAGAAACACAAATATGTAATATATCAGGTGATGATAAATGTTAGGAATGAAAATAAAGCATGACAAGCAAACAGAGTATAGTGAAGACAGGTAAAAGGAAGTAATCTTAGATAAATTGGGACAACTTTATGCAGAGACCTAGAAAAAGTGAGCAGATATCTGTGAGAAGAGTGTTTTGTTGAGAAAAATATATAAATAAATAACAATAAGGGCAACTGGGTGGCTCAGTTGGTTAAGCATCTGACTCTTGGTTTCAGCTCAGGTCATGATCTCATGGTTCTTGAGTTTGAGCCTGGCATCAGTCTCTCAAAAACAAAACAAAACAAATGAGCCAAGAAACAACACTTTTCAGGACTCTAAAAGTATTCTTGGGACTTTTGTGAAATAGGAAAGTGGCGAATGAAGTGAGTTCAGTAAGCAAAATTCATTATTCCAATGTAAATTCTCGTAATCCATTACACATTATGAAGAATTTTCATCTTGTCATCTAATTTATGTTTACAATAATCTAGTTCAGGACATACCATATATATTGTCCTCCATTTTCAGATGAAAAAAACCTGGATTCATGTATTTGATTCTTGTGTCTTAGCTATTGGTGGGGAAATGGTAAGTCTCAAAGCTAAGTTTATAGACTTAGTACGTTTTCCCATACTCTACACATTCTCTGTTCAGAAGGTCATACTAATACTTGGTAGATTCCTTCCAACTTTTGAAGTCTGTATCTTTAAGAATTTATTTTCAAACAATGTATAAAATATGTGTATGTTCACATTAACACAGAGAAAAAATATGAGATATTTATTTTAATTTATTTAAATTCAAGTTAGTTAACATATAGTGTAGTATTGGTTTAAGGAGTAGAACCCAGTGATTCATCACTTACATATAACACTCATCCCAACAAGTGCCCTCCTTAATGCCCATCACCCATTTAGCCCATCCTCCCATCCACCTCCCCTCCAGGAACCTTCAGTTTGTTCTCTGTATTTAAGAGTCTCTTATGGCTTGCCACCCACTCTGTTTCTTATCTTATTTTTCTTTTCCTTCCCTATGTTCATCTGTTGTGTTTCTTAAATTCCACATATGAAGGGCACCTGGGTGGCTCAGTCAGTTGAGTGTCTGACTTCAGCTCAGGTCATGATCTCACAGTTCATGAGTTCAAGCCCTACATCGGGCTTGCTGCTATCAAGTCCGAGCCCACTTCGGATACTCTGTCCTCCCTGTCTCTCTATTCCTCCCCCGCTCAAGCTTTCTTTCCCAAAAATAAATAAATCACTAAAAAAAAATAAATTCCACATATGAATGAAATCATATGATATTTCAAAGAGCCCTCAAAAGCAGGGGATTCACAGAATAATATATGAATTGAGAAGAACTCAAAGAAAGGAAAAAGTCCTAATGAAAACAACATAATTTTTAAGGAAAAGATGACTTCAGATTATTTATTTATCACTTCAAATACTAGAAAACAAGGAATCCCACAAAGGAAGTTTGAGGGAGTAGAGTAAGGACCACTAGACACCTTGCAGGGGCTGAATTACAAAATGTCTAGGACTTGTGGTGAAAAGTTTAACTCAAAGAGAACACTTAGTGATGTAACGCCTCTTACATAGTGAGTGTCTCCACATCCAGAAGATATCCTGAAACAGATGAAGGGACAATGCAATAAAAAGTACAATTATTTACTACATTCTGTTTGTGTTGTTAGGAAGATGGACCACTAGTAGCCCATCAATCACTCCACAAGCGGATCAACAGTGACAATAAATACTCTCTGTACTCTTCATAATGGTCTGCATGCTCAGTCCTTGGTAAACCAAGCCAACTCAGAGAAGAATGTACAACTGAACGTATTTCTCTTCAGTAACTTCAGCTTTATATATGAATTTTCTGAACACATATGTGGGCACACACATACTCACATACACGTTTATCTCTGTACTGCACTTTAAATGAAGTCTTCATTGCTATCTGTTCACTTGTCTTTCTCAATGTAATCTCAGAATAAAAGTGATAATGGATGATGGGTTCAAAACGGATACTTTTCACATAGAAATATATGTACTACAAACATTCTACAAATGTGAAGCTGCTTTGTCCCCAAGTAGCTTAAATTGGGATCTATCAGTGTGTAGATGATGTGTATGTGTATAGGTGTGTCTGGGTGTTTCTTTTAAAAAATGTTTAATAAATATATTGTTTACAAAGTGATGACTTATTGCTTTTCTTGAAAGATGTAGGTTTATTCCTCTAGGCAATCCTCTAAAAGGCGGGGTGAGGGGAATGTTTCTTCCTTATGAAATATGCTGCACTGAACAAATCCAAGAAACTTAGGAGAAGATTATATACTCCTGACAGCCCAAATGTGATAAGTATATCAAGATTTAGTGTCCCTTTATTAGTTTCTCTTACAAGAGAACACCACAGCTGCCAAATCTGAATCATTACCCTCATTTTTCCTGATATAATCAGTATGAAAATGGTGACTACCTGGATATTGCCTCAATGTGAGCTTTTCTAACTAAATAAGGTGAGATCAACCTTATTGTATCACTCACTGATTAGAGTTCTGATTAATGCTTCTTCTTTTATTTCTATTCCCCAGGTTGAGATAATGCATATGCTCTTGAATTACTGGGCCTGGCACCTGTTTCTGAATCGGATCCTTTCTAATATGTTTGCTGAGAGTTTGGGGAACCCATAGGCTTCTGGGAAAGTTTAATTACTTCCAGACTCTGCCCTTTCCTCTCTCTTTTATTTTCCATAACTTGAGACTAAAAAATAATGCCACAAAGCTGTGTAGTGTGTTTATTTCATTACATTGAACAATGTCCTGGTCCAAAACAGCATTGGGCCAGCAGCTCTAAATACAGATACTTTACATTTTCTCCTGAAACACTTTTGAAGAAAGAAGACAGAAAAGCATTAAAAACTCACCATCCCCAAAAATTCAACTGACAGAAAATCTTTTGCTATTATCTGAAAAGATTTGGCATTAAGGATAAAGACAATTGAGCTTGGTTGAGAAAATAATAGGTGGCTCTACTGTTGTTCACTTCCTTAAGTGGAGCAGCCTGTTCCCCTGGAAATAAAATGGGGAGAAAGAACCTCTCCCCAAAATCCAGTAAACCTAACAGTAAGAGAACAAAACAGCTTCTGTTCACTGCAACCACATTGCCTTTTGCAATGGACAGATTTAAATGTCTACTCCCCATGCCATAATATCATTTTTATCTTATGCCCATCTTATATTTTTAATAGTTTTTTAAAATTTATTTTGAGAGGAGGAGGAGAGAGAGGGAGGGAGGGAGAGAGAGAGAGAACGATTGGGGAGGGGCAGAGAGAGAGAAGGCCAAGCAGACTCTGTGTGCAATCAGCAGAGAGTCCTACATGGGGCTCAATCCCACAAACAGAGACCATGATCTGAGCTGAATCCAAGAGTCAGATGATTAACCAACTGAGCCATCCAGGTTATTATGCCCTTTTTAATACTGTATTTATTTTTTAAAAAAAGAGTAAAAAGTAGGGCAGAAAAGGCAGGGTGAGTGATTGGGAAAGATGCCATGGAAGGTTTACTTCCCACAAATAGGACACTTAAAGTTTTTGTCTAAATCAAACATCTTATGATGAGTATGGCTTATATCCAATTCTCACTAAAGAAAAACAGGAGACAGAATTTATTATTTTATATCAAGGGTCAGCAAACTATGGTCTATGGCCACTGTCTATTTTTATAAATAAAGTTTTACTGGAGCAGTCACAATCATTCCTTTATGTACTGTTAGTGTTTTCACACTACAACAGCTGAACTGAATAACTGAGACAGACACTATCTGACCCTCAATACCTAAAATATTTACAACCTGGTCACTTACAGAAAAAAAAAATGCCTACCCACTCTGGCATACCTTATATAATTAAATTACCCATAGATGGTTCAAGATTCAGGGATGTTTGTTGCTTAGGGTCTCTTTTTCTGTCTATGTCTCTGGCCCACTTCCCTCTCTCAGAACTCTATTCCAACATGTTAGTTTCATTCCCATGCAGGCTTTATCTAAATGGTTACAAAAAATGTCACTGGTAGTTTCAAATTCATGTTATCATATTGGCAACATTTGATAAGCAAATTACTTTTCAGGTAAGTGGACGACAAACCCATGAAGGCTTCTGGCCTGACGAGGCTAATGTTCTCCTTGAAGCTATTCACTGAGGACAGTGTGATTGGGCAGGCCTGTTTCACAGATTCTCTGGGAGGGGACATAGCATGATGAGGCTAACTCAAATCCCATATAATGAGCATGGCCGTTGCTGATTTATGGATGACTGGCAGATTAAGGACAAGGGGCCAGATATAAAACATGTTCACTTCCATGCCAATGAAGAGAAAAGGAAGAGTACCGGGAGCCCAGCGTAATTAGGTTTGTAGTTTTTTCTTGCTATTAAAATGGTTACAACACTAGGCCATGTGTTTAAGTCCCTCAAACTATCAGACACTCTAATTGAATAGACATTTGATACTAGCCATCAGACCTGGTATGACTCTAACAGAAAGTTTAAACCAGCATCAAAATGGACAATGTGAGATTAAAAACAACAACAAAAACCTGTTCACACATTCTGTATATTGATAGACACAAAATATGTATTTTTTTCTAATTTCATGTACTTATTCAAAATATTGAGTAGTAATCATAATTGTGGTATGCTGGTTTTAGGTAGTGGGTGTAAGAAAGTGAGAAGAGACTAAGAAACAAATTACTTAGACTATAGATAAATCCCTAGAGAACTAATTATGACTTATACATCTTTAAAGTTCCTTGTAAACTCTGTGTTAAGGAGAAAAATATCCATTCTGAAATCTCAAAATAAAAGCATATCTCTTATTATTAAAATTATCAAAGACAATCTTAGAGATCTGTATGTTTTCATAGCAGCACATAATATACTTTGTGAAGGTATTAACCAGAGAAAAAAACCTTCATGAACAGGATGGATTAAGGCATCGCAATCTGATATGGGGAGAAAATGGGATGTATGCAAAGATGATAAATAGAAATGAGAAAGAAGACCACTGACAAGAAAGTTTAATATACTGCTTAAGAGAATGCACTTTGGGGTTTAATGAACCTCGTGTCATTTTCAGGCTTTTGTGTAATTTAAATTCATAAAGCTTCAGTAAATTAATATGTAAATAGTATCTACTTTATCATTTTTAATGGTTAAGAATTTAATTTTAAAAATACATAAATATATAGAGAGAATATAAAAACTGACCAAATACTACAAAAAGAGTAATAGATTATAAATAAACAGAATATTTAGGAATATAATCACAAATAAGATCAAATAGACTAATTATCAAAATAAATGTAAATTAATTAAAATCTACTTTATAAAATCTTTATAAAATATAAAATATAAAAATACTAAACCTGAAATTGGAGGAAAAATTATGACTAAGAAGAAACATTTTTAAAGAGATGACAGAATGAATGATAATAAATTAAATGAATAATATTCATTGGGCAGTATTGAAGAAGATTATAAGAATAAAGTACAGAGATTATTTTTTAGACTAAGTAAAATTAAAGCAAGTTCCTTAAAAGAGCAATAAAAAGAGTTTATTCACAATATGTAGAGCTTTCATACAGAAAAGTCACTAACCCATAACAATTCATTTATCAACTTATATTATTGATATGATTATCATATTGATATGATAAAACATATCAGTTTATATTATCAACATATATATTTACATAGATACATTGATTTATATATATATGTATGTATATATGTGTATATATATATATATATATATATATAACTAGAAGAAGATACTGAGAAACATATTCTTTATGAAGCCTCCAAAATACATCTATCAGCATTAGACATATAAAGTAAATCCAACAAATATTCAATGTGGAAGTATTTTAATATAGCAATTAAAAAAGAGTAAAAAGATTTCTAGACATGATATAGTAAAAAGTAACGGCCTTGACTGCCCACTATAAACAACTGGAACTGGACAAAATATATGGAACTACTTTTATGTGTTGGACAATAGGCAGCACAGCACTGGGATCATGGGTGGAGGAAAACAAATGAGGTGAGCTCAATAGTCACCTCAGCTTTCCCTGTGGAGGAAATTTCCAAACCATGGGGGAACCTATAACATGTCCAAAAGGAGGAAGGACTCATGCTGAACCTAGTGATTCTGCTGAGTTGAGGAGATGGAGACTGGAGTTCAGGGAGGAGAAGGCAGATGGAAGTTGTGGAGAAGAAATACAAAAAATATGGACTACTCAGAGAAGGACTTTCAAAAATCTCCAGGAGGTCCCCTAGAGTCTTTGATAAGTACAAGCATATGAAGAAATAAGAGTAAAACTCCACAAAGCTGGTCAAAGAATGTCCAGGGTTAATACACATGGTAAAAGCTAAATGAACGTTTTCCATTTTAAGACTGAAGGAGACAAAGAAATTCTGACAGAATTTCTGATTAACATTGTATTTGAGTACTTTTTAGAGAAATAAAACAAAAATAAGCTATATATATTTTTTTAATAACAGAAAATATTGACAGAACTAAAAGTATAGGAGCCATATTCCTATCACAATTTTGGTTTTTGATACTCAGTACACTGGTATCAGTAATTGATAACACAAATATTCAGTAAGGTTATAGAATATTTGAATAGCAATATGAAAAAAAATGCCCAAATGACACTTATGCAAAACTAACGTGCAAATACACAACCTCTGTAAGTCCAGAAAAAAAGAGTAAATGACATAGACTACATACTGACCCATAAAAGAATTCTCAACAAATTTCAAAATAATGAAATCATATGCAGAATGGTTGATGTTAATATACATTTGAAAATACAGGGCGCCGGGTTGGCTCAGTAGGTTGAGCATCTGACCTTGGCTCAGGTCATGATCTCATGGTTCATGAGTTTGAGCCCTGTGTTGGGCTCTGTGCTGACAGCTGGAAGCCTGGAGCCTACTTTCGGACTCTGTGTCTTCATCTCTCTGCCTCTTCCCTGCTCATGCTTTGTGTTTCTTTCAAAAATAAAAAGAAAGTAGAAAATATAGCAGCAAAAACTATGGGTCAGAGAAGATAATAAAATGAAATTTAAAAAATTAGTTCAATAAAAATAATAATAAAACAGCATACTATCATTTGAGGGATGCAGCTAGAGCAGTTATTAGAAATTTATACTTTAAAATGCTTTTATTAGAACAGAAGGAGGTTTTACAATTAATTATCTAAGCTTCCAAACTGAAAAACTAGAAAATTGTGTAAAAATGAACCCAAACTAAGTAGAAGGTCAATAATAAAAAGAAAAGAAAAAAAAACCAGTGTAACAAAAAATGTAAAGCCAATAAGAAAACTCAACAGAGTGAAATAATTTTTATATATGTCAAGAAAATTGATAAAACCAGGAAGAATGATAAAGAATAGAAGAGAGAAAATAAAAACTTCCAAAATTAGAAATGAAAGTGAGAATATTCATAAAAATTTTGTAATATATTTAAAATTATATTTAAATTATATTTAAAATTATATTTAGCACCAATAAATCTTATCGATACAATTATTCTCAACAAAAGATTTACAAACTAATCCACATCTTTATTTGTCCAAACTTTGTTAATTTTTGACAATAGTATTAAGGCAAAACCTGGAAGAAAAAAAAGTTTCAACACAAGATGCTGGAAAAACTGAGTATCAGTATGAAGAAGAAAAAAAAAACAAAAAACAACGTCAACCTCCTACCTAATATCATACACAAATAAAAGCTAAAGTGTAATAAACAAAGTATAGGAAAATATTATGCAACTCTATGATAAACAGATTTCTTTTAGATAACACAAAACGACTAAGAACAAAAGGAAAATTATAATACACTAGACTATATTATAACTACATACAGTTGTTCTTCCAAATAAATCATTAAAAAAAACAAATTGAGAAAAAATATTTCCCTAAATATATCTGATGGATTTTATCAGAATATATTGATAACTTCTACAGATCAATAAAATGACAGGAATCTAAAAATGCAAAATACTTGTGAACTTCACAAAATAAGACAAAAGAATAACCAACAAGCTCATTTAAAAGACATTGCCATTGCTACATATCAGAAAATACCAAATTCACACTATGTGATAACACTTCACAAATACTAGGATTTATAAATACTGATATTTGATTACCAAATAACTCTTGAGGAAACATAAGAACGAAAATCTCATAATTTTTCAGTGCAAGTTATGAATGCATTAACCACTTTGAAAAATCGGTTATTTTTTATAAACTTAAAAACAGAACTGATTTGTAATGCAACAATTCTGCTCTTAGGCAGTTACCCAAGAAAAATGAAAACTTATGTCCTGAAAGATAATGCATTTAGCTGACATTTAGAAGTTAAAAAAAAAAATTGCAGCTAAATGCAACCAAATGTACGAATATCAAATTTTATATTTAGCTAACCAAGCCAGAGACAAAAAAGTACTCAGTTATATAGTCTTAGAACCGATAAAATTCTATGCTGATATAAATCAACATAGTGTTTGGGGAATGGGAACTGCCTGAAAAGTGTTCAAGTGTTCGTCGGGGTTGATGGAAATTTCCATATTTCCAGCATGGTTGGTTGAGTTGGTGGTAACATTTGTTCATGTACTTGTCAATATTCATCAAACAGCATGCTTAAAATGCATTCATTTTATTTTTTTAAGTTTATTTATTTTGAGAGAGCATGTGCACACATATAAGGGGGGGGGGGACAGAGAGAGAGGGAGAGAGAGAATCCCAAGTAGGCTCCCTGCTGCCAACACAGACCCTATGCTGGCCTGAACTCACAAACCCTGAGATCATGACCTTAGCTGAAATCAAAGAGTTGGACGCTTAACTGACTGAGCCACCCAGGCACCCTGCATTCATTTTAAATTCTGTATAATTTGCAATAAATAATTTAAAAAAAGAGAAATGAACAAATAAATAAAAAAATAAACAAAGTCACAATTACTCCTGGGTGACTAGTCTTTTTCTACAAGAAAGGATTTGGGGTAAGTACATGTAAACTGTTTAGCTTAAAATTCCAGGCATATCTCTTCTAGTTATAACCTCGGCAGAGTTACTCAACTTTTCTTCATCTATATTTTATCATCTCTAAAATGGGATTCCTGCCTGAATAAAGTATACCGAGCACACACAAAAAAACCTGGAACATAGTCTAAATAAAATGTGTAATAAATATTACTAATTTTTAAATGTCACAGAAAACTGAAAATAAACATAGATCAAAATGCATAGGGTTTGCCAAAGTACATTTATAGCTTCACATATTTTCATTACTAAAAACAGAAAAATAGTATTAAAATGTATCTTTTACAAGAAGTTTGGAAAATAATGGTTACTTAAAGAAAACCTGATACACAGGAAAAATAAAATAAGATAATGAATGAATATGTAGTTAAAATAGTGACTATGTACATTAAGGTAAAAAAAAACTCTTATTTAAAGTAAAATAAAAATATGCAAAATTATACCTTAATGAGAGACCAAAGAAAAAAGTATATATAGTTTTATAGAACATACATATATGTACATATATATTAAAATATATATTATAATGCACTTGCTAAAAATTTGATAAGCTTTTTTAAATACACGAATTTCTGGGAAATAAATAAATAAATATAAATTACCACAGAAATAGAAAAAGTGAATAGCAAATAATTTCCACAAGCCCGAATTTGTTTGAGAAGATAAGGAAATCTCAAAAGTCTCCAAAATAATTTTTAAAATTTTTTTAGGTTTATTTTTTTTTGAGATAGCAAGTGAGCAAGAGATAGAGGAAGGGGGAGCAGCAGAGTGAGAGAGAGAGACAGACAGACAGAGAGAGAGAGAGAGAGAGATAGAGAATGAATCCCAAGCAGGCTCCCCACTGTCAGTGCAGAGCCTTACATGATGCTCAAACTCACAAACCACAAGATCAAGACCTGAGCCAAGATCAAGAGTTGGATGCTGAACCAACTGAACCACCCAGGCAACCCTCTCCGAATAATTTTTGAAACTTATGTTACACTACACATATAATGATCATTTTTATCTTCAAGTTTTGTGTGTGTATATGTGTATATTAAAAATCTTAGATAAAATATTTATTGAATAATTTTAACAATATGTCAGTTGAATCATTCTGAAGAAAGGATCCTTATCTCAGAATTGTGATTTAATATTAGAAAATGTATACTTTAATTACTGGAAATTCTGTAAGCACACTGCACAAAAAGGGCCCATAAGGAGAAATATGATACAATAAATTTCAAAAACATATTATTATTCTAAACAGCATTAAAATACCCATAAATAACTGAAAATAGATGTGTGCCTCACAATGCAAAAATATATACATACATAAATTGTTACAGACTAAAAAGTAACCATATGATATGAAAGTTCTCAAAAAATTTCTAATCACTATTTATTGTAAAAAAGCTTTCAAGAAATTTCGGCCAATAGGACATAAAATATTATTAAAGGTAATAATTAATGAAAATAAGGAAACAAATTATCACTGTAAATAATATTTCTAAATTATTAATGTAGAAAATAAAATATGGTATACAGAAAAAAGTATAAAATTAATAATATAATTTAGTGTCTCAAATAGTGGGTATGTCTATGTATCATAAATAGTTAAAACATCTAACAATGATGTCAAACAAATGTCTTGCAAAAAGCAATATAATTTATATTGTAATTAAGTCAGTCTATGAAAATAAATGTATAACCACAATAATTATATTAATATGATTTATTTATTTAGTTATTTAAGGCAATGGAACAGGAATGGCCGTAGTAAATATTGGGTTGATTTTAATGGATTTATTTATAACTTCCTAAAAATAGATATAAAAATAATTATTTTTAAAGACTAGTAATGTGAATATTTGGGATACCAAATAGGTCATAATTATTAAAATAAAATACAATGAAGATCAGGCTTGAAGATCCGTGAGCAGACAACACCACTTAAGCCAAATAAGCAAAACTTACTCTAGTTTATTTCATGAACATGAGGGAAACTTGACTGAGTTATGCCTTGTAAGTGGTTCTGATAATCATAAATGAAATTTCAGCCATCTTCCTAAAATGGTATGAGAAAATCACTTTTCCCCTTCCATGTGGAAACCCCCCTGCAATAAGCAATCATTGAAATTTTAAACACGTCCTCATCTCCACTTTGATAAGCCCTCTTGTGACGTCATGCCTCTTAGCTTCTTACTTGTTCCAAGTTTGAAGTATCCCTGTTTGTGAACAGTTTCTTTCCCGATCAATAAAATATTCATATCAAGTAAAGCCCTCTGAATTTTCTTCTGACATAATAAATGAAATAACAGTAAATGAAAAAATTAATATAGAATAAAATGGACTGCTTTTTTCTGAAACAGACATGTGTATTAATGTGTGTATAGCATAATTTACAATAAAGGCAATATTCCTTATGACTGAGAAACAATTTAAAAATCAAGAAAGTGTTCAATTAAAAATTTAGAATTCTAGCTCATACTATATTAGAAAACAAATCTGTGGTAGATTACCAAGTTAAAAGCATCACAAAATTATATGAAAATAAACACTTGAATTTACAGGTGAAAACTGATTTTACAATAGACAATGTTGGGGCACATGGGTGGCTCAGTCAGTTGAGGGGTTGACTCTTGATTTCATCTCAGGTCATGAAATCAAGCCCCACATCAGTCTGCTTAAGATTCTTTCTCCCTCTCTGCTCCTCTCTCCCCTTCATGCTCAAAAAAAAAAAAAAAAAAAAAAGAAAAAAAAGAAAGAAAGAAAGAAAAGAAAAGAAAGAAAGAAAAAAAGAAAAAAATTTCAAACGTTAAGAACAAAAAGATATTTATAGGAAAATATTAATATGTTTTACCACCTCAAATTTTGTCTGTATTTTAAAATTTGACAAAATAATTAAAGCATAAGTGAAAAAGTATTTTAATATAATTGAGAAAAGGTTAATATCTTTCTTAAGAAATTTTAAGAATTAGTGAGAAAACTCAAGTTCACAAAAGAAAAAAAGTTGTATAGATATTTCAGGAACAAATGGAAATGCCTAATAAAATATGAAATCTGTCTGCCAACACTATTTTCATTCCCTTCCAATGGAAGAGTAAATACACTATTTCAAGGTATCTATTTGTCAAGATGAATCAAGAAACTTATAAATGATGGGGCGCCTGGATGGCTCAGTCGGTTAAGCGTCTGACTTTGGCTCAGGTCATGATCTCATGGTTCGTGGGTTCAAGCCCCGAGTCGGGCTCTGTGCTGATAGCTCAGAGCCTGCTTCGGATTCTGTGTCTCCCTCTCTTTCTGCCCATTCCTTGCTCATGCTCTGTCTCTGTCTCTTGATAATGAATAAACATTAAAAAAAAAAAGGCCAAAAAAAAACCTTATAAATAATAATATCCTTTAAACAAGTGATTCCTTATCACAATTATATAAAAATCATAAATCACATGGATGCACAAAGTAGCAAATTTTATATTTATTAACAATAGAAAAGGGAAACAAATGATGAACAATACTGAAGTGGCTGAATAAATTGATATTTAAACCAGGGATTGCTGAACAGCCAATTAAAATCACATATGAGAACTTTTATAAACAGAAAACATGCTCACAATATATTATGGGAAATCAATATATGAAGATTTAGGTAGATTAGATTTAGATAATTGAAATTGTCAATATCCGGCAAGTTTTGGTCTAAAAATGGTAATATAAGATTCAATTTAATAATAGCATGATTTTCAGATTCATGCAAAAGCTCCAAAATATTTAGAGTTATTTAAAATGTAATTATTAGGATATTTCTAGGATTTCAAATTGTTCAAAAATACATTATTTTATATCAGAAAAATAATCTAAAATATATACCCTGTTTAAATAACGAACTCATTAACATTTTGACATCCGCCCTCTCTCTCTCCCTCTCTCTCTCTCTCCCCCCCACACACATACACCACACACATACACATACATGTACAAACAACATATGCAGAAAACACAGAATCCACTGAACAACTCCTATATGTTCTCAGCTAGGCTGGATTATTTTTTAGGAAATTCAAAGAGGAGCCTAAAAAGAAGTTATTGATTTAATAATTTACTAAAAAATGAAACAAATGTATGTAAAACATTAGATTAATAGTTTGAATTTTACATATTGGAGAGTTTTTACTGAACTTCAGACTTGAGTTTGTCTGTGAAAAATAGGATTTGGTTAAGTAGAGATTATAAAGACTTCCTGACACAAGTACTTGGTTAGTTCCTTAAGAAACTGAGCAATATAATTTGGATACCTCGATAAAACCCATTCTCTAGCTCACATGCTTTGCCAATGGAGGGTCAACAGAATCATGGTTTGCTGTGAAAGATGGCATAGTAATTGTGGGCCCTTCAATAAGAAACATAAAATGCAATCATGAAGCATCCTCCAGAACCACTCGGCCAGGAAATGTTGAGATGCATTCTGCACCAGAAAATAACAGCTGTCTTAAAAACAGTTCTTATTGATTAGAGAGTAAGGCAGGCCATTTTTAAGGCTCACTCCCTGGAAACTTTACCATGTTGTTTGTCACCATGAAAATGTGTGTAGTTTGTTCCAGAAAAATACATGTAACAATGGAAGAAATGGTAAGAATAAGAATCCAGACCCTTGCCTTATTTCTAGCCTCCTAGCAATGATAAACCTATTGCATAATATTCATCGGGTCTCCCTAGGTAAATTTCTGCCTGTGGCTGAAAAATCCTATCTATATGCTGAGGACTCCAAAATCTATATGTCCTTTCTAAAGGACTTCCTGAATCACCAGGAACAGCATCTATTCAATATATCTTTAATGACCTCAAATATACCTATGGTACATATTCAAAAGACAGCTCTAGATTTATACTATAAATGTGTACCCCACACACATCTTCCTTCATATTAGGAAATAGGCACTGTGTCATCGCTCAAGACAAAAATCTAAACATTATCGTTTCCCCTACAAGCAATCCATCAGGAGATTCCATCAATTTTACTTCCAAAACATATTATAAATGAAATCACTTCTCTCAATCTTTACCATTAACTTTCATATCAACCCATTTCCTAAAAGATTTCAGTTGCCTTTTTCTGACTTCCCTGTTTCTTGTACCTAATATCCATTTAACATATACCATCCAAACTTATCTTTTAAAGATGAAAATCAGATCATATAACCATTTTAAAGATTGCAGTAGCTTCCCATTGCACCTTATATAAAATCCAAACAACCAACTCTTGCCTTAGAAAATCCTTTAAAAATCCTGACTTCTGTCTCTAACCTCACCTCAAGGACTTTCTCCTCATTTCTACATTCTAGCATTGTCCATTTTATTGTGTTCTACACATTTTGCAAGGTGTTTCCTACTTAGGAGAGATAGAGTAATCTCCCCATATCTGCAGGGGATGCATTCCATGATTCCCAGTGGATGCCTGAAATTCTGGATAGGATCGAACCCTATATATGCTGTATTTTTTCCTATACATACATACCTATGATAAAATTTAATTTATAAATTCTGGGGGCGTCTGGGTGGCTCAGTCAGTTAAGTGTCCGACTTCAGCTCAGGTCATGACCTTGCGGTTTGTGGGTTCGAGCCCCACGTCAGGCTCTGTGCTGACAGCTCAGAGCCTGGAGCCTGCTTCAGAATTTGTGTCTCCCTCTCTCTCTACCCCTTCACAGCTCATGCTCTGTCTCTCTCTGTCTCAAAAATAAATAAACATTTAAAGAATTTATAAATTCTGTATAATAAGGGATTAATAGCAACAATAATAAAATAGAATTAAAAGAATAATATTATAATAAAAGTTATGTGAATGTGCTCTCTCTCAGAATATCTTATTGTACTGTATACACCTTCTTGTGATAAAATGCCAATATGATGAGATGAATTGAGGTGAATGATGTAAGCACTCATGGTAGCATTAGGCTACTACAGATCTTCTGACAATTCATCAAGAGGAACATCTGATACCAGACAGCAATTGATCATGAGTAACTGAAATCACACAAAACAAAGCTGTGGATAAGGGGGGACTACTGTATTATCAGAGTTCACCAATATCTAGTTCTTTTATGACTCTAGTCTTGTGCAGTTTCACTTCTATGCCCTCTCAATTGAGCAGGATGTTTGATAAGATGTGGCCAATAAAATGTAAGCAGGAGTGGCATGGCATTTCCAGGCTTCATCAGTGAAAAGCGTTTATATGATTCTCTAGTCTTTCTTTCCTTGCTTTTCCATCCATAAACGCCTTTTGTTGCACACGGCACAGCCAAAACACCATGGGATCTCAGGCAGGTAAAGCCTAA
The DNA here is from genome assembly GCA_028646485.1 of Cryptoprocta ferox. Taxonomy (NCBI): domain Eukaryota; kingdom Metazoa; phylum Chordata; class Mammalia; order Carnivora; family Eupleridae; genus Cryptoprocta; species Cryptoprocta ferox. The sequence continues at coordinate 54,876,936 of CM053566.1, read as the reverse complement.
GCTTGAGATCCTAACAGGCTAGATGAAGCAGAAAACTTCCCAAACCCTGCTGAATAAGCACCATGAGAACTAATCTCTTACATGTTAAATAATGGTAAAATTAGCCTTTCCTAATTAATAAATCATTTTAAGGGTATTGAATGAACTATTATCTTTGCCTAAAAACAAACAAAAACTCTTCTCACTTATCATTCCATACTTCACTTCTGGTCATTTATATTTTAGTTCAAATAACAATATCTCAACAGAAATACATACTATGATAACACAACTGAATTTAGACCCATCTACCTGGCATTCTATACAGTCACTCTTAAAAATTCTCTATATATCTCTGATACTTTTTTGGTTCATTTTTTATTTATTTTCTTATTCTATGTCGCCCATGAGTTCTAATAAAATGACCTCAAGTTTTGTTCACTGCTTTATCCCTAGGATTTTATGAGAGCCTGGGTCATAGAAAGTGATCAAAAATATATGTCAAATTAGCAGTTATTGTTTTTCTTATATTGTATTGAAGATTCTAACATTAGAATTTTATTTTTATGGTACCAAAGTAACAAAGTCAAAAGGTCGACAATTACCTACAGAATCAGTTCAACTAGTGTTTGAAAATCCTACACAATTCTATCAAGGCTTTTGGAAGAGTTACTGTAGCATTTTTCATGTGGATGAGTTGAACTTTATTTTTCATAGAAGAAACGTATATTCTCCCAGAGGTGCTTACATAAGTAACACAGTATAATCATTTTGATATTTGAATAATAATATGAAAAACAGCTTCTTACAAGCCCCAGCAAGTGTCCCCATAAATAAAGCCATATTATGCATGTAGCTTATGTGCATGATGCCTGAAGGTACCTTAAAGGGGTACTACAAAAAGCATGAAATTGTTGAAAGCTTTCTATTCCTGAAAGCATCTAAGGCAAACATCAGAGATAAAGATCACTTGAGCTATGTTTGTCTGCCTTATGGTGTTAATTAAACGCCAATATTTTTTTCTCTTGAGAAGCTCAGAATTAGATTCATATTCTCCTCTGAGAAAGATAAGATCATAAAGTATGCTTGTCACATGGTATAAGGCCTCCTATCCTTATGTGAAATCCCCAGGAGGTATTTTTCATTTACATATTTCTGAACTATTATTTAAGGTTGTAATTTTTTAAGTATTGTATATATTTTATCAGAGTGGTAAATCTTGCAGTTTCATAGAATTTAAAATTGAAATAGTAAGGATCAGATATCATTTAATGTCATATGGTGTAATGATAAATCTTAATCTATATTTTTCATTGGCAATAAAACTATCTGTTTATTTACAGAGTATATACTATGTACATATAAAATGAGCTAGGTGCTATGAATGGCAGAAAAGAAATATAACACATAATCTCAATGTTAAAGAAACTTTAAGATAATAAAATAAAATTTAATTTTATAAAGTCACAGGGTTCTAGTACAAACCAGCATATGTTCAAGGCTCCAGGGACAATGTTGGGGATGTCTTTAACAATCATCAGCATTTAAAGGAATAAGAATGAAGATATGTGTTAGGGACCCTAAGTGATAAGACAAGTATCTTAAGTGCATAAACAACAAAGATCAGTTTCCTATAAGGTGACTTTACAAGTGTTCCAAAATAAGTTAACTCTGTATTGATGCTCCAAAAGAATTATGTCCGTTAGAAACTATTAAAATAGCTCAGTTATCTGAACTACTGCTTCAGGCCAAGACGAAGGAACAGTAACTAGATTATCCTGCCACCCGAGCCCCTCATACCCTCCCCTTCCCCCCAAAAAATACACACAAAATTTAAGCAAAAAACAATGTTTAGGACACTGGACATCAAGAAATAGAAGACAGTGACTCTTGAGAGACAAGAAGAAAAACAAAGTGAGACCTGTGATCACCCCAGATTACTGCCTTGAGAGAATTTCTAGGCTGCAGACCAGCAAGGTGGAATCCAAAGTCAGACAGACATTCTGAGTGAAAGTCCAGGAAGACCAAGGCAGCCAGAGTTTGCAGGATAGAGTACCTGAGAATTGAGTCTACCCAGAGAGAGAATCCCAACATGCTCAGATGTATTCAGCATGGTATATAGCAAATGTATGCATGTGAGGCAATTATAGGAGTCCCAGGAAAGAATGAACAAAAAAAACTAGAAGACCAGGAAGTAACGCTAACACAGAGCTGGGCATAGTGCCTATTCTTACCAGCCTGACTAGAAAACTTAATTCCTGTGACACTGGAATAATTCATGTTATGTCAAGTGACCAGAATTGTCTGGCCGCCTCAGTAGTGGGAAGTAATTAACCATCAATTAAACACAGCTCTTGTCCCACTTAACATTTTAAAAGCAAGCCCTGAAATAACTAAACTGTGCACAAGTAACTTAACTGTGTGCTAAATTTCCAAAATATAAGAATTTTAAAATATCCACCACCCAAAAAGGTAAAATTAATAATAGCTTCCAATAAAACATTACAGGGCATATAAGGAAATAGGAATTTATGACCCATATGAAAAGAAGAAATAGCAATCAAAATTCACCTGAATTAAAATTAGGAGAAACATTTAAACAGCTAATATAATTGTATTGCATATTTTTCAAAGTTAAGCAGAAATAGATACAATATCTTTTTTAAAAAAATACAAATCAGGCAACTAACGATAAAAACTATAATGACTGAGACAAAATAAATATGTTGGAAGAGATTAATGGAAGATTAAATACTGTAGATAAAAAGATAAATAAACTTGAAGACATTGCAATAGAAACTATCAAGAATGGAAAATAGAGAAAAATAGAAAAAAAATAAAGTATCAGTGAGCTGAGAAAAAACGTTGAGATGTATTACTATATGCATAATTGGAGTCCAGAAATTAGAGGAGATGGAGAAGGAAGAGAATAATATTTGAATAAATATGGTCAAAATTTATCCAGATATAATGAAAATTATAAAGCTGCATATTTAATAAACTCAATGAAAGCAAACACAAAATTACACACATACATTCACACAAAACTATACTGATGACCAAATTTCTCAAAAGCAGTAACAAAGAGAAAATCTTAAAACAATCATGAAAAAAGAAAAGAAATATTACATACAGAAAAACACAGTATAGGATGTTAGAGGATATCTCAAATACAACACAAGCCACAAATAGTAGTAGTGCAACATCTTTAAAGGACTAAAAGGACTATATACCGAAAGGACTAAAACAAAGTAAGTACCAATATGGCTTTCTATATCCAATAAAATTTTATTCCTAAAAAATGAAATAAATGAAACAAAAGCTGAAAGAATTGATAAGTAGCAGAATCTCATAGCCAGAAATATTAAAGGAAGACCTTGAGGAAGAAGATCCCATAGTGGATCATCATACAGAAATTATTTCTTAAGATAATCAAATGTGAAAAAATAATAATATATTGTAGGTTTTATAGGTATATAAAATAAAAGGTACAATAGCACAAAGGATAGAGAGTAAGAAGTAGAAGTTTGTAATTGCAGGGTTCTTAGACTTTATGGGATATGGGAAAATATTACCACAAGGCAGACTGTGATAAGTTAAAAATGCATACTATAAATCTTAAAGGAACAGTCAAATAAAAGTGGTATAACTAATAAGCCAAAAAAAGATATAATGGAAAATAATAATAATAATTGAAAAGAGGAAGGAAATAGGAAAAAGGGTACAAATAATAGATGCAGTAAATACAATAAGAAGATGCAAGATTTAAACCTAACCATATAATTACATTAATTATAAATAATTTAAGGGCATTATCAATTTAAGACCCAACTACATGCTTCCTGCTAGAAACACATTCTAACTATAAGATATTGCCAGATTAAAATAAAATAAAAGTAAAGGATGGGAAAAATATGACAAGCTAACATTAATCAAAATAAAGCTGGGGTACCTAAATTAATAAATAATAAAAAAAGTTACCAGGTATAAAGAAGGTCATTTCATAATGACAACAGGGTCTTACATCAGTTGGATACAATAGTCGTAAATGATTATGCATCTAATAACAGAATTGCAAAATTTCAAAACAAAGCTAAAAGAACATCAAGAAGAAACAGATACATCCATATTTACATTTAGATATTTTAATATCCCTCTGTCAATAACTGATAGAATGGATAGAAAATCCGTAAAGATAAGAAGTGTGAACAATTAATCAAATTGTCTTAACTGACATTTATGAAGCATTCCAACCAACATCAGAGCACACACACATTTTTTTTTTATTCACATCAGTAACATACAGTGTAGTCTTGGCTTCAGAAGTATAACCCAGTAATTCATCCCTTATATATGAAACCCAGTGCTCATCCCCAAAGTACCCTCCTTAATGCCTGTCACCCATTTAACCAACCCCACAACCTCCTTTCCCCCTTCCAGTAACCGTCAGTTTGTTCTTTGTATTTAAGAGTCTCTAATGGTTTGCTTCCCTCTCTGTTTTTATCTTATTTTTCCTTCCTTTCCCCTACGTTCATCTGTTGAGTTTCTCAAATTCCACATTTGAGTGAAATCATATGATATGTCTTTCTCTGACTGACTTATTTTGATTACAATAATACTCTCCAATTTCATCCATGTTATTGCAAATGGCAAGATTTCATTATTTTTCATTGCCAAGTATTTCATTGTATATATGTATCACATTTTCTTTATCCAGTCATCAGTTTATGGACATCTGGGCTCTTTCCATTATTTGGCTACTGTTGATAACACTCCTATAAACATTGGGATGCAAGTGCCCCTTTGAATCAGCAATTTTGTATAAATTCCTAGTAGTGCAATTGCTGAGTCGTAGGGTAGTCCTATTTTTAAGTTTTTGAGGAAATTTCATACTGTTTTCCAGAGTGGCTGCACCAGTTTGCATTCCCACCAACAGCGCAAAAGGGTTTCCCTTTCTCCACCAACTTCTGTTGCTTCCTGAGTTGTTAATTTTAGCCATTCTGACCAGTGTGAGGTGGTATCTCATTTTGGTTGTGATTCATATTTCCCCGACGATGAATGATATTGAGCATCTTTTCATGTGTCTGTTTGCCATCTAGATGTCTTCTTTGGAGAAGTGTCTAATCATGTCTTCTGGCCATTTCTTCACTGGATTATTTGTTTTTTGTGTGTTGAGTTTAGTTAAGTTCTTTATAGATTTTAGATACTAACCCTTTATCCAATATGTCATTTGCAAATATCTTCTATTCTGTCATTTGTTTTTTAGTTTTGTTATTTGTTTCCTTTGCTGTGCAGAAGCTTGTTTTCTTTATGAGGTCCCAATAGTTCATTTTTGCTTTTATTTTCCTTGCCTCCAAAGACATGTCAAGTAAGAAATTGCTGCAGCCTAGGTTAAGAGAGGTCACCGCCTGTTTTCTCCTGTAGGATTTTGGTGGTTTCCTGTATCATATTTAAGTCTTTTATCCATTTTGAATTTATTTTTATGTATGGTATAAGAAAGGTGCCCAGTTTCATTCTCTTGTATGTTGCTGTCCAGTTCTCCCAGCACCATTTGCTAAAGGGACTGTCTTTTTTCCATTGGATACTCTTTCCTGCTTTGTCGAAAATTAGTTGGCCATATATTTGTGGGTCCATTTCTAGGTTCTCTATCGTATTCCATTGAGATAGGTGTCTGTTTTTGTGCCAATGTCTTGATGATTACAGCTTTGTAATACAGATTAAAGTCTGGGATTGTGATGCCTCCACAAATTGGTTTTCTTTTTCGACATTACTTTGGTTATCCAGGGTCTTTTTTGGTTTCATACAAATTTTAGGATTGTTTTCTCTAGCACTGTGAAGAATGCTGGTGTTACTTTGATAGGGCTTGCATTGAATGTGTAGATTGCTTTGAATAGAATCAACATTTTAACAATATTTGTTTTCCTAATCTATGAGCATGTAATGTTTTTCCACTTCTTTGTCTTCTTTAATTTCTTTCATTAAGCTTTCTGTAGTTCAGCATACAGATCTTTTACCTCTTTAGGTTTATTCCTAGGTATTTTATGGTTTTTGGTTATTCATGTATAGAAATGCAACCGATTTCTATACATTGATTTTATATCCTGCAACTTTGCTGAATTCATATACCAACTTTAGCAGTTTTTTGGTGGAGTCTTTCAGGTTTTCTATGACTTGCACCGATTCTTTTTAAATACATGCAGACCATTCTCCAAGATTGACCATATCCTGGGCCAATAAAAATAAATAAATCTTTCAATAGATTTTAGAAGTCTGAAGTCATGGGGCGCCTGGGTGGCTCAGTTGGTTGGGCGTCTGACTTGAGTTCAGGTCATGATCTCACGGTTTGGTTCGTTGGTTCAGGCCCCGTGTCGGGCTCTGTGCTGACAGTTTGCTCAGAGCCTGGAGCCTGCTTCAGATTCTGTGTCTCCTTCTCTTTCTGCCCCTCTCCTGTTTGTGCTCTGTCTCTCTCTGTCTCTCAATAATAAATAAATATTTAAAAAAAATTAAAAAAAAGAAGTTTGAAGTCATTCTCTAATAACAATGGACTTAAATTAGGAATTAACAGAAACATTTCTCAAAAGTTTTTTAAATATTTGGAAACTTAATAATGCAGTTCTAGATAATTCATGGGCAAAAGAAAAATATAAAGAAGAAAAATTGAGAGTATTTACATCTGATTTAAAATAAAAACACAACATGTAAATATTTGTGATCTGTTCTCAAAGCAATATTTAGGGGACAATTCATAATGGTTAGAGTCAGTCCATTAGGAATATATCACAATGTTAAATCTCCATGTCCCAATAAAAGAGTGTCAAATACATAAAGCAAAATAATTTAAAATATACAAAAAACAAAAAGTGAAATAAATCCATGATTATAATAGGTTTTTTAACATAACTTATTCCAATAGCCACTAGAAAAACCAAAGAATAAAAATAGTGAAGTTATATAGGAGATTTGAACAATACCAAATAACAAGTTTGACCTAACTGACATATATAGACATTGCACCAAATAATGACAGACTGTGCTTTTGCTTCAAGTATGTGTGGAGTATTCAGAAAAATTTACAAAACATTGTTTTTTAAAGCAAAGCTCTCTCTCTCTCTCTCTATATATATATATATACATATATATATATGTGTATACATATATATGTGTGTGTATATATATATACATATATATATATGTGTGTATATATATATTTAAATTGAATATAGTCATCATTTGGTATCATATTACAAAGAATTTAGGCTAGAAATCAACAGCAAAAGATAACTGCAATTGATCTATTGCTTAGAAAGTAAACAACACACTTCTAGAATACCTATGTCTCAAAGAAAAAAACTTTATACTATTTATATATAAATGTATAATAAGTATATATATTATGTATATTTATAAGTTAGAAACAGTATAATTTCTTTTTTAAATTTTTTAATGTTTATTTATTTTTGAGAGAGAGAAAGAAAGACACACACACACACACACACACACAGAGCAGGGGCAGGGGAGGGGCAGAGAGAGGGAGACACAGAATCTGAAGCAGGCTCCAGGCTCTGAGCTGTCAGCACAGAGCCCGATGCAGGGCTCGAACCCACCGATGGTTAGATCATGACCTGAGCCGAAGTCGGCCGCTCAACCGATGAGCCATCCAGGCACCCCAAAACAGTATAAATTCTATTTATAAATAAATGAAAGGTATGAATATTTTTCTTATTTTAATTTTAGAAAAAAAATGTTTCACAAAGTTTGTTAGATCAGCTCCTTTTAAAAAAACTTAATTTATTTTTGAGAGATAGAGAGAGTCAGAGTGTGAGCAGGGGAGGGGCAGAGAGAGAGGGAGACACAGAACTCAAAGCAGGCTCCAGGCTCTAAGCTGTCAGCACAGAGCCCGATGCAGGGGTGTGAGACCATGACCTGAACTGTAGTCAGAGGCTCAACCGACTGAGCCACGCTGGCACCCCAGATCAGCTCCTTTCTTATGTAGTTGCTTTAGCACAGTTATTTTACTAACTTGTAGTAGTATCAGAGTTGCCACAATCTGTATTCCATCTTGAGTTTTTCCAAAATATTTTATTATCATCTTTGATCTTTTCATACTGTAAAATGTATCATTTGTGGTGTACAGGTCTATACATTTGGATAAACGAATTATAGTCACTTATATATCATCATAGTACTACAGAGATCAACAAATGACCTCATGCTGTTCCTGGTAGACAATAAATTCTCCTACCCCAAACCTTGACAACCTCTGATCCACTGATACATTTCTTAAAATTTCACCCTTTATAGAATCCTACTTAGGTAAAAACAACAAGAACAACACAACACATGATACATAGCTTTTTTTTTTTCATTTGACTTCTTTCAATTAGCAAAATGTGCTTAAGATGCATGCATGCTACATGAATCACTAGTACATTTTTTTTTTTATGACTGAGTGGTATTCCATGCAACAATGAATGTAAAGTGTTTATGCATTTACCTGCTGAAGGACATTCAGGTTGTTTCCAGTTTTTGATGATGATTAAAAAAAAGTTTCTGTAAACTTCATAGTACATACTTTTTCAACTAAGAGTGGATTGCTGAGTTATGTGACAAATGCATGTTTAACTTTAAACAGATTTCTAATGTGTCTGTAAAGTTTTGTATTCCAACTAGGAGTATATGACAGTTGCTCTAGCTCCTCATCACCACTTGATACTAACAATCATTATTTAAGATACTATTCCTTAGACTAGTTAATAGGTTCACAGCAAAATTGAGAGGAAGGTACAGAGGATTTCCCATATAACCCATGCTCCCAAACATGAACAGCCTCCCTCATTATCAACATCCCTCAGCACAGTGGTACATTTGTTACAGTTAATGACACTGACACATCATAATCACCCAAAGTTCATAGTTTAATTTAGGGTTCACTCTTGGTGTGGTACACTCCCTGGGTTTACATAAATGTATGATGACATGTATCCTCCATTATAATATCTACAGTGTATTCTAAAAAATAGATATTTTTATTCAAATTTTACAGATGTGTAAACTGAGAAGAGACAGAGGGAGATAGGCAAAGCACATATTCATTAAAGTTGTGTATATGTGGATAGTGTTATTAACTGCCTGTGATATAATGTTAGGAGTAGCATTGAAGACATCCAGACCTGTAGATGTCATTCACTCACAATGTGAGCCCCGAAATTGCACTTTTTGAAGTGTCATACACTTCCACTTAAAACCTGATCATAAGGAAAATTAAAACCTTCCTGAGATGAGTGATGTTCCAGCTCTCTAAAGTGAATAAATAAGTCTAAGATTCTTTTTATGAGGCAATTTTGAAAACAAATAAACAAAAAAATCATGATGGATCAAGAAATCAGAATAATTGTGTAGGGGTGGAGTAATGAACACAACAAACAACTAGACTTCATTTTTGCCTGTGGCAAAAAATAATTGTAATGTTATGAATTTTCCTGTATGAAAAGAATAAATCTAACTCATTCCAGAAGTCAGAGATTTGAATTAATTGTTGATGTAGTTTATATAATTACTGGGTAAACACAAAAATAGAAAACATAAGTCTCATTCTATGTGAACATGAGCTACCAATAAAAAAAAGGCTTTGGTTCAATATTCTGCTTCACATTTTAAATTATTCATCAAAGACATTAAAAACACTAGAAATCTTATCAAATAGATTGGGAAACAAACTTTAATTATACACAAAATAAGACAGAATATAAATTCCATGAGGGAAGGGATTATGGTTGACTTGCTCACCTCTGTTTATTCCAGTGTTTCCTGTGCTTAGAACAGTGTCAAATATATATAACCCATGAGATGAATTATATAATAATATGGCCCCAGATACTGTGATTATGCTTCCACTTGCCACCACTTGCAAGCTATGTGGTCCCTGTTGAGTCTGATGACAATACTGATCTCACTGGAATGTCATAAAGACTGAGGGATGTATTTAAATATCCAGTACAGGATTTGACATATTATAAGCACAATTTTTTAAATAAGAATGTTTTAAAAATTAAAATTTATATTATTAGAAGCATCCATTTAACCCCCAAAGCTTTCATTATTTTGCACTACAGCTTCAGGTTGTTGAGAAGCATTCTCAACACTATTAGTTAGCTTTTACTAGATGACTAAGTTAAGTATTTATTAAATCTCTATGTGCAAGTAACAATCCTTAGCCAATATGGTCTTGATAAATTCTTTCTCAGTCAAAATCAAGTATATAAATTCTTTTTTTTTAATTAATGTTTATTTACTTTTGAGAGAAAAAGAGACATAGCATGAGCAGGGGAGGGGCAGAGAGAGAGAGAGAGAGAGAGAGAGAGAGAGAGACAGAATCCAAAGCAGGCTCCAGGCTCTGAGCTGTCAGCACAGAGCCAGACGCAGGGCTCGAATTGATATACCACGAGATCAAGACCTGAGCCAAAACCAAGAGTCAGATGCTTAACTGACTGAGCCACCCAGTCCCCCCTATAAATTCTAAATCAAACCAGGTAAAAAAAAATTAATATGGGGGATTGAGGACTCTCCCCAGATCATGAGAATTTTATCATTGCTGGCCTAATTCAATAAAACCATATGTACAGGAAAATTTTAAAAAAAAAACAAAACTCTGACATACTATAACCATTAAGAACAATCTCAAGAAGTCAGACAAAACAAAACAATTCGGTCTAAACTTCAGTAGTTACAGTTCTCAAAATGTTTGATGATATGCTACAAGTTAGGAAAGTTAGAAATTTTCCATATTCCTTGCTGCACTTGACATCATGTGGCCCAAGTCTTTTGGCCTTCTCCTTATGGTCCTATAAGGAAGTAAGGATTTATACAATGTCCGGGTGAAGTTCCATTTCAAATCTAGGCAGCAGACAGGATGCAGTTGCTACATGACTCTCTTCTCCTTAAAAACATATTATCCCCTAATGGGTATATCCTCACCTTCCAACCCTTCCCTAGGAGAGAACAGTCCATGGCATTTTAGAAATATGTGCTGCAAATTGGCAGGCACAAGCACCCTAAAAGACTATAAAATAAACATGAATCCCCTTTGAAAAAAACTTTATATTTTCATCACATCCCCTGTAAGCTAACACACTGCACTGTTTACAGTCTTCCACTACAATATATTTTGAAACGATTACCTTCTTCTGAGTCATTTGTGTCATAATGCTCTCCATAGGTACCCATAAAATGAAAATGTAAGCCGTTTTTATTGGCCACACTACATCTTAATTGAAAATATTAAAGGGGATTGCTCTCCTACTGATTTTTTTCCTCCATTTAATTGGCTAATCATATGATATTTTTAATGGAATAATCGTGAAGGAAAATATGAATCTAATTTAAATTCAAACTGGATTTGGGATATTTAAGAGATTATCCCAGAGTAGCAGAGGGTGCATGAGGCAATAAACATCTGTTCATTCCTGACCACTAGCCTTGGTGTTTATGAGCTTGGGGGATATTTATTTTCAGGAGACATGATTCTCCCTACATTTGAGCTTCGGCTGTTTTACTGCTGTGTTGTTAGTGAAATTTTTAAAATTTATCAGCAGATTTTTGTCCATTTTTTTTACCTCCCTCTTTGTACTTTTATCAAAATGCAATTCTGACAAATGAGAAATTATCCCAGGGAATCACTACACCCTACTGAGAAGAAGAATTCAACCATTTCTTTATTATTGGCCACAATACAGTGTAAATAGATGAACCAAACCATGTAATAGAAACTGGGCATATCCTTCTGTAAGACCATCATAGCCTCAGTGATGGAAATTAAACATTTCATTCATGCATTCATTCAAGTGCTTTTAAGTATCTACCATTGCTATAACATACTAGAAACTACTCTAAGCTAAATAAAGACAAGTCCCAACAATCTCATTGTTTGCAGTCTAGAAAAGGAAATAGAGCCTACTCTTGTGAAAACTAAAGGAACACATTTGCAGTTTTAGGACATTTTGCATTACTATAAATAATATAGTAATAACACAAATGAGTCCATAATTGTGTTCACAAATGTCAACTATATTTCGAATAAGAAACTAACAATAAATTAATTTTTTTAAATGTTCACTAGGGGCACCTGAGTGGCTCAGTCAGTTAAGTACCCAACTCTTGATTCGGCTCAGGTCATGATCTCCTGGTTCATGAGATCTAGTCCCATGTGGAGCTCTGTGCTAACAATGTGGAGCCTGTTTGGAATTCTCTCTCTCCCTCTCTCTGATCCTCCCCAACTCAAGCACAAACACACTTTCTTCCTCTCAAAATAAATAAATAAACAATTTTTTTAAAAAGTAAAAAAAAAAAGTTAACTAAATGAATGGCACAGGTGACAACTGATTTGCAAATTCAAAGAATCAGATCATAGTGAACACAGCCAGGAAAGTGTTCATTTTAGAATATTGTCTTTTGATCTTCAGGGATGTAAAATCTTCTTGAATTCTAATAAAAAATAATTCAAACAGATGCTACAGGATGTATAAATACCCATGACTGGCTAGTGAATCGTAAAAGAAAAAGCTCACAAATATGTCAACTGAAGTTTCTCTGGTCCTATCAATCTCTGAGTATAAAAGAGCTTTCATTAATAGCAATAATGTCTATATAATGGGTTTCTTTCTTCTAATTCAAGTTGAAGTTCCCTGCAAATTTTCCTAGAGTACATCTAAGATTCTATAGGGGGCATTTCACCAATGTTTATAATCAGCACTGTGTCCGGCATTAAAGAGCATCCCTTAAGCAAAGCCATCGCTTCTCTAAGTCTTGCTACTCTCTCTCCAGGCTCCAAAATCTCACTTCTGGCATTCTCACTGCAACAATGGGCAATGTGGTCTTAGCCACACCTCTGCTGGATACCACCATCTCCTGGAATGTCTCAATATACACTGCTGGTGAGAATCCAAATTCAGAGAAGCCTAACATGTTTAACCTCTACCTATTTCCAAGATAAAGTAGGACCCACCTCTCTCAACTTTGCCTTATATTCATGTAAAGGAATCTGAAGAATATAACACTTATACTCCAAGACTCCCAAAAGCTTTTGGTGAAGCTACTCTTCTGTGTTTCTTATGGCTCCTGCCATCAGGCTCCTGAGGCCTCATACTTTAAGCCTCTGGGTCTTAGTCCATCAGTTTGAAACCAAAGCTTGTTACTGGGTCAGCTAATCAGATTAGATTTCTTCCTTTCAGATGATTTCCAATTAGATGAATTTTTAAATTCCTTATAAAAATATGTTTCCGTGGAATCTTCTAAAAGGTCACCAATCCTATGTAGTCTGTCCTTAGACCTTTCAACAGTAACTAATACCTGGGCTTGAGGTGATGGACGAATTTAGCATCTCTCAGGAGACATAAAACATTAATACATACAAGCAATTATCATTCTGCTAGACTTATATTTTGCGAACTGAAGTACTCTCACAAAGTGTCTTTAATATAAGAATTCAGTTAAAACATAAAAAGTCCACTTGGGGCCCCTTTGGACATTTCCAACTAACTTGCGAAATTAAAAAACACCTTCAGAGACTGGTCTACAGGTTCACATTTGGTTTGAGAATAGTTAGAAAGAAATGCACGGGATTTTAAATGGTTTTAGAGAGTTGCAAGGAATAACAGAAATGGCAATTTTTGAAATTGTACGTTACTGTGTTAAATAACATATACTCCATATTTGAGTTAGATCTCTTACAGCAAAAAAGAAATACATTGGACAGGGATTTAAGCAAGCAAACTGATATTGATTGTCAGTGCTGTAAGTGATGATCTTAATTCACTGTAGTTCAGAGCAAAATTTTTTCCAAGGTGAATGCCTCATCAAATGACCATTCGTCTTAATTTGGAGCCAAGATTACAGTGGTATTCTGCTCAGAAAACAGAAAGAAACTTTAGAAATAAATAATATATTGGGTGAGGGATCAAAGTTAGGTTAAGTGAATCATGAGGCAGAAATGAGTAAGCAAATGTGGTCTATGACCTCATAATATTGCTCCTGTTCTTGTATATCTAAGATTTGTAATTTAATGTCCTCTGTATACCCACAGTATTGAGAAGCATAAATAGTATAAACCTCCAAAAATGGGTTTATACATATATGCACATTTGATATTAGTTCTTTGGATTTTATCACCACTAACCTCAGATGACAGTTATATAACTGGGACTGGAAATTAGATGGTGTGGTTTTGTTCTGGATGTGACTTTACCATTTTGTGTTTTTCTAGGGCATATGTTTTTCCCCCGTCTGAGACTCAGGTTCATACTGTATAAAATGAAGATTGTTGACCTTAGTGTTCTCAGAGTTCTTCTATTCTACTATTCTGTGGTACTTTGATTCTCTTTGTCAGTACCCATGTGTTGGCTAAGAACCAGTTCTATCTACTAGGGTTGGTTTCTGTCCCATAAGAACTATGTAAAAGATTAGGGCAGGAACTTTCTGGAACAATCAAGTACCCTTGATCCTATTCCTTTATGTTACATATCTATATTCTTCTTGGCCTCCAATTACTTATGTAAGTGTTTGGGTTGACTTTGAAATTAAGCCACCTTAAAAACTGTCTTCCTGATTTCTTTTAGTTTCCCTTTCTATTTGCTGTTTCTCTTACAAACTCAGGCATTTCTTGACTTCCCAGTATACTCTTAGTCCTGCAGACTTCTATACACTCCATTCTTGATATGTGATACATATTAGAAACTAGATAATCTTTGGTACTCAAGTCTCAACAATGAAGTACTTTCTCCTGCTTTGTATCTAGCTTATCTAAAGATTCTCTAAATAGGAGATCCATACTTCAAAAAGTTGTGGCATCAAAATCATAACCACAGGAGGGACAAGTTATTTACTTATGCTTGTAAATTTTAAGATTTTATCTTCAGATAATTGGGAAGATATTAGAAAATGTTATTCATAAAGTTTCCTGATGACTCTTACGCCTCAAAAACTTGAGATCCTGAGACTGTCATTTCTTGTCAGCCCTTGTATTAAAGCAGTCTACCATTTTCACTATGGCATACTTTTATACATTGAGGAAAATGAGTACCCTTCCTTATTTAAAGCACACTGAATTTGGAAATAGAAGACATGAACAGCCTTCTAGACCATAGAAAGAGTAAAAATTCAGAAAATAAGTCTCTGTGCCAACAAGGATGAATTCTAGTGCAGAAATTGAAATGAATTCTAGTGCAGAAATTCTAGTGCATTTCTAAATATCTTCATGTTCTGCTAATTCATAACTTCACATGTGACTGGGCATGGTAGGATATAAAAGAGTAGAATTATCTGTTTATTTTTATTAGTTTTATTTTATTGCTACCTTATTAAACACAAGTACAGAGATAGTTGTTGCCTTATATTAAAACACTCTTGTTACCTTACTAAACACTAGAGCAATGGTAGTTTTGCTGAAATATAACATGGGGCTGGGATGGAATATTACACATCCTGCATGTTTCAGCCACACATTTCACTCTCTGAGTCTCCAATATACTTTTAAAAAATCTCTCCTGTTTGATGTGATAGTTCAAGTGTATAAATACATGACATAACCAAAGAAACGGTAGAGAACAGGCAGAGAAGAAGATCCAGATAATATCCCAGGGAGTTCCTTATATTGAAGTGTTGTATTAATGAGGGACAGTCAAAGGATAAGAGTAATGTCTGGGTTATAGATGGAGGACAAGAACACTTTAATGAGATTACAGACTGGTGAGAAGAAAAATTTAAGAAGGAGAAGAATCTGTCAATAGTCTGAAATGTTACAGATGGTAAGTAGGATATAAAGGCAGGAAAAGGACAGTAAATCTGGGAACATGGAGGAAATTGTTTCTGTATGTAATTATAGGAAGATATTGCATATATCCTTGACTTGTCCTCACTCACAACTCTATAACACCCAGCATACTAAGGGCAGTATCTTGTTTATAACTACCTGTTTAAAGGAAAAATGGACAGTTGATGGTATATGAGTTAACACAATGTTTCTCTCTTTGAGTACAATGGAGACATGGTAAAAATAAATGATATGTTAATTCTCAGAATTTAGTTCTGAGATGCATATCCATAAATATTGAAACTTAGTATACATCAAGTGTCTTTCTCAGCCAATATCTTTGCATAACCTCTTTTTAATGGTGGACCCTGCCTCTAAGCTTGTCCCTTAAACTCTAACATGCAAATGACTCATCTTCTATTGAAGCTCATTACTTTATTGGAACTTTATAGGACATGAAGTGACATGGAAAATTTAGAGTCCACCGCTGTCATTATGATGACATTAATTAAGCTATAAGACCCAGCAGTGCAGGAACTACATTGTATTAATTCATATCTTGGGATGAATGTTCAAAGTGATGCTTGGGAATGAAGCCACAGGACTCCCATTAACGTCATGAGGCTATGTGGATTAATGCTGGACACCTGCTCACCAACTCTGCCATTACTGTGAGTCCTGACTTAATCCTCGGGGAAATGTGATTGTTCCTTACTTCTATTCTTCATACGTGTTTCAAACCATTTTATTTGCCAATATTTTTCTTCATATTAAACACATGATTCAAAATTTTTAGGTAAATTCAGGCACATAGTTAGAAAGTCAGGGATGTTTAGAAGGACACCTTACTGATTTCAAGGAAATTTAATAATGTGATGTTTAAATGTGGGTGGAAACAAAATAGTGCTAGAGTAAAGGCCCATTTAAGGATGTATTTGTAAGATACTATAGTTTCACCATTAAAACTGGGAGATGTAGCAGGAATCTGAGAATTCATGAATCTAGTAGAGTTTCAGACTTCTCAAATTCCATGAAAGAATCTCATATTCATTTAAGTCTGTGTGTGTGTGTGTGTGTTCTCTGAAGTGTGTTTTACTCCCTGTTTAATGTTGGTGACTTTGGATCAATTCTTATTAGTGATAGTTCAGAAAAGTTTTCCTCTGATTCAGGGGTTCTCAAATTGGGATCTCTGACCAACATCATCATTATCACCTGAAACTTTGTTAGAAATGTACATTATCAAATTTCCCCACAGATATACTGAATCCAAAACTCTGGAGGTAGGGCCCAGAAACCTGTGCTTTAACAAGCTCTCTGGGTAATTCTGAGAAATGTCAAAGTTTGAAAAACAAAGCCATAATAGAAATAGTAATAGGAATGCTATCATTATTTCTGCATAGCCTGTCTTTTGCTATCTGTCAGAGGTAGAATATTGGTTATGGGCCTGCTCGAAAAAATATTTTAGGTATTTACTTTAAATTTTAATATGGTTTTAATTTCAACGGAATTCAATAAGTCAGTTTGGCTTTCGCTACAAAATATGCCCATCAGATTCTACCAAGTTGTTTTTCCTCAAAAGTCTACAGTGATATAAAGACACTGAGTATCATTTCAGCTCCACCAATACCTGGCTTTACAATGCATGGATCTCAACTGGTTCAGCATCATGTCAATAGCTGTTCTGGTTTGCCTCTGACCTTTTCCCTCTTTCTAGCACACAAGATGTCTGTCTTGATCCTGAGATGCAATCATCAACTTCTTTCTCTTTTGTGGTTACTAGATCCCTGCCTTATACTCTCAACCTCTGTCCCTGTCTTGATATATAGTTCCTCTAGGACCAGAAATGTACCTTCCTTTAATAAGTTCCTCTGAGAGGAAGAGCCACAGACCAGCCATAGAACTGAACTTCTTATTGGATTTCTGCATATGGTTCTATTTCTAAAACATGTTCATGCTTCATCTGCCAGTTAAGATAATCCCCTTTCTCCTTGTTGGATCCGACGGATAGTGGCTGCTTCTCTGGACACGCAGTCTGAAAATCCTCCTTCTGGACTTAGTGCCCCAATATTTTTTTCCTGCTTATCTCCTACAGTAATGCCTATCTCCACCACTAGGCCTCCTGAGTTTAAGTCTGGATCCAGCCTCTCCCAGCTGACACTTCTCTGTTTAGGTTAGATATTTTGTCACTAACCCCCAATATGAAAATGCTATACTAGCTTTCATCTAGGACTCTCTCTGTTGCCTAGTTAAGATAAGCAGGTTTATTACGACAGAAATAGCAAAGTGAATATACACTGCCAAAGGCTAGATTTAGGTCAAGACCACCACATTTATAATACAAAGGTTAAGAGATGAGTTCTGGAATTAGAAAACCTTATTTCAAAACCTAGCTCAGGCTCCTGATAGCTATGATTTCAGCAAGTTGCTGAACCCTCCTAAACATTGGGGTTTTGTTGTTGTTCTTTTCCCTACAAACTATTAATAATACTATACCTTTGACATAGGATCATTGAGACGAGTTAAAGAGCCAAAGAGAGAGTACCTGGCAATATCAGTCCTCAATAATTGTGCATTATTGTTACTACCCTATTCATTTCCTGAGGATACACAAGTGAATTGTACTGTGGTCCCTGTTCTCAAGAAGTTGACAATGAGGCAGAGGAAATTAAACATGTTTAGATAGTGATAAATATTAACAGAGAGGTACACATACAATTATGCATTAGATTTAGGAAGCAAAATTTTCAACTAGGGGAATCAGGAAAAAGACCTTGGGAGGTGTTAGCATTTAACTGTATCTTGGCATTTGGGAGTGATTATCTTTTCAGCAAAGCGAATAACAATGGGCCACATGAGGGCTAGGGATTACAATGAATTCTAGATGCTGAACTGAGTATTATAAAGATACTATATAATTTAATCCTCATGGCAAAAGAATTAGATGGGTTTTATTATGTCTATCTTAGAGATGAGGAAACTAAAAGTCTGAAAGTCAGTGGAAGTAGTGAGAAGCTAGTGTGATATGGCTGAGAACAGGAATCTTGAAGTATCCAAACCCTCATCTAAATCACAATTTCTCTTCCAGCAGCCTGGAAAGAACAAACAGGTCACCCCATCTTTCTTTGAATGTTTTCACTAACAGGGCACTCATGAGGTGATTTAGTCTATCACTGAAGAGTTCTGGTTTTTTAAAAAAATATTATTTTTAGAAATAATATTTCTCCAATTACTTTAGGTTCTTTCTCTGATCTTTTCAATATTATGTTAGGAAAAAGCCCTGACAGTTCAGGGGTGAATCCTTGTGACTGGACTGGTCAAGGCTATCATATACTTCATATGGAGCAGAACATTTTTATAATTTTTAAAGTGAAATAAATATATTTGAATAATGTGAACACAGATACTGAGTGTGGTATTATGAGATGGAATAAATGCAGCTAAAATACTTATTTTCAAAAAGAATGATCATAATAACACTGCCTATATGAAGCAAGTGAGAGAAAAGCAGAATGGTAACTTTTGGATTTACATGAAGAAATAAGCTTAGACGTTTTATGTTTTTGACTATCAGGTGAACTCTATGTTAAGAAAGATCTTCAGACAAAGGAGATAAAAGAGCTAGAATGTAGTCAAACTGTGTTTTAATCCAAGAAATAAGTTGCTTCTGACTGAATCTTAAGATAGCATTAATATACACTATACCCACCTTCATTATCGAGTCTAAATGTGTGTTTTCTACACACCAAGGATGCTTTCCTGCCTTCTTGCCTATCCCAGGTATCCCTCAAGTTTCATTTAATGCCCCAATATCTCTTCTGTTAAATATTCTAGACTCTATGTTACTTGCCTCTTTATGACACTTATTGTCTCTTCCATGAAATTTAGCAGTGGATTAAATAGAGTTGAATTTTTCTCCATTATTTGTGTTTGACTTTCTTCCCTAGATGATTATAAAATAATCTTAAGCAAAAGTTATATCTTACACTTTTTCACTGTGTTTCAAATATTTGATTGATAGAATTGATGGACTGAAATTGTGTGTGTGTGTGTGTGTGTGTGTGTGTGTGTGTATTTAACTTCTCAGTGTGTAATCTAAAAATTACAGGGCAAAGTAGAAATCCACTAAAACCAATTACAGTAGAGAGACAGAGTCAGTAGAGTTAGTATACACTATGTAAAAATGTGGATATTTCTAGGTCATAGTTTTAAAATAATTTTATCTTGAAGTAATTAAAATCTTCCCAAAATGTTGTTTTATTAATATTTTTTTCTCATAGAAATGACATTAGCATTTATTTCAGCCCATGTGCAAATGACAAAAACTAGAATTATGGTAGTCCTTTATGGCTGCTCTTGGGACTGAGTCTAGTTCCCAACAGAGGGAGTGGTGAGAGCTCTGTGGTAATACCATTTGTCCTCCTGCAGAGGAATGCTGTGTGATGGTTAATTTTATGTGTTAACTTGACTAGGCCATGGGTATCCCTAGAGGATGGAGGTGAAGAGAAATTGTCCCAGTGGGCAGAACTTTGAACAGTGTATACCTGGTTGTTTGCTTTACTTGAAAGGAGAAATGACCAGCCATGTAATTGTACACGGTTTCATGAGCTGTGGCCAATGGATGGTCAGGGACTTAAAAGGAACAGGATTGGGAAATCAGTGACAAGGAAATTTGTAGAAACATTTCTGGATGGGCAAAAAATATTAAGATATTTGTGTTCTATGTGAATGCTCACTAAAGAAGAGAATTTTAATAATCAAGTGGATAGGATGACCCATTATGTGGATACCAGTCAGCCTCTTCCCAGTATTGCCCAACGGGCTCATAGAAAAAGAGGGATGGAGATTATGCATGGAGTTCTATTCACCAAAATCAACCTGAATACAGCCACTTCTGTGTGCCTGATTTGCCAGCACCAGAAACCAACACTGTGACTCTAATATCACATCATTACTCAAGGTGATCAGCCATTTACCTGTGACAAATGGATTACATTGGACTCTTTTCATTATGGAAGGGACAGCAGTTTGTTCTTACTATGAGGGGTTTTCTGGATGAAATTAACATTTAAACCAGTAGACTGGATAAAACAGATTGCCCTCCCCAGTACATGCACCTCATTCAATCTGTTGAAGGCCTGAATAAGAAAAAAAGGCTGAGTAAGAAAAAATTCCCTTTGTGTGATTGTCTTCTATCTAAGTCCTCTCCTGCCTTTGAATTTGGACTGGGACTTACATCATTGCCTTTCCTGGTTCTCAAGCCTGGTTCTTAGGCCTTTGGACTTGGATTGAAATTATACCATTGGCTATACTACGTCTACACTATGCCAACTGCAGATCTTGGAATTTCTTAACCTCCATAATTGTGTGTGCCAATTTCTTACAATAAAACTCTATGTGTCAAAGCCACACTAATTCTCTCTCACTCTCTCTCACCTGATGTAGATACAGATATAGATAGATACCAATATGTATTTCTTATTGGTTCTATTTCTTGGAGAACCCAGACTAATACCTAATACATACTGATTCCAACTAAATCTGAATAAGCCCAATCTAACTTCCCTGGCGCTAGAGGCTAATTGCCCCAGTGGTTGGTACTTACCAGCGACTATATCTGTGAATCAAGAGAGAAAGCCTTGAGGTATTCTGCCTCCTTAGTAGTTCTTCTACCAGAAAAAGTTATTTCCTTTTTTTTTAATTTTTTTTTCAAGAGAGACAGCATGAGTTGGGGGGAGGCAAAGAGAGAGGTAGAAAGAGAATCCTAAGCAGACTCTGTGCTGCCAGCATATAACTTGATGTGGGGTTTGAACCCATGAAGCAGTGAGATCACAGTCTGAGCGAGACCATGAGTTGGACACTCAACTGACTGAGCCACCCAGGTGCCCCAGAAAAAGTTATTTCTAATCCCAAATCCTGAATAAATCTCCTTTATTTCCTTCCTGTTATCTTAATTTTTCATTGGTCTTTAATTTCCATTGTTTTCTTAGCTGATGATATCATGTTTTTCTCAATAAAATTTAGTGTATTATATTTTTAAATTAAAGGATACACCATTAGAGAGATATCTTGCTTCGAGTAGCTTAAAAGTATAGAAAGTGTTCATGTGAGAGAGAGAGAGAGAGAGAGAGAGAGAGAGAGAGTTTTAGACCTTACGTGGAAGCTTGTCCAGTTGATAACGGGCATCCAAAAACATGACATACATAGAAGTATTAATATATACTTGTATACATACATACATTTAGATTAAAATATTATTGAATTTCATATCATAAAGTAAATTTTTGTATTTCACTATTTAGTTTTAAAGGAAGTCTTAAAATGCTTTGAAATATATTTCTTTATTTATATATTAGAGTAGATAGACCCAGAA
The DNA here is from genome assembly GCA_028646485.1 of Cryptoprocta ferox. Classification (NCBI taxonomy): domain Eukaryota; kingdom Metazoa; phylum Chordata; class Mammalia; order Carnivora; family Eupleridae; genus Cryptoprocta; species Cryptoprocta ferox. Next base: position 54,854,785 of record CM053566.1, on the reverse strand, counting down.
AAATAAATATCTTTCCTAAGACTGCACTTTTAGACCTGGGGTTGAACTAAAAGCTTTTGAAACCTAATCTGTTTTCTTTCTAAAATATCATGTTGTCTCAAGCGAGAAATAATTGAACACTTAATATGTATTAGGTGTTATTTTATGTGAAGAGGAAAGTATGACCATTGCTTTTAGGGCTTTACGATCTGGTTGGTTGATTGAATAATATAACTGGTATTTTCTCATCCTTATTACAGGTCTGCTAACATACATGCATTTTGTAATATACTCCTTCAATTACCCTACAAAGTAGATCCCATAGACACAAGGAGACACTGAAGTTCAGTCAGGTTAATCTTGGATTCAAGGCAAAGGATTTAAGACTGAACCCAGGTCCTTTTCCTTTCACTATATCAAGGTTTCTCAACTCTGACCAAGAGTCAGTTCCAAGAGGGAGCTACCTTCAGTATTCAGAGCAAATGGTCACCAAGTTTTTATTCTTGAGTTGGGATTTCTGAAATCAGTGAAGAAAGACAAATGCAGACTTCTTCAAAGGAAATAGCCCCGTTTGTCCCTCAAGGCCAAAGCCACACTAATTCTCAAAGCTAGAATATGCCCCAGGCACCTTGCAAGAAGTACATTATTGTTTAGCATCTTGTTTAGCATATTGTTTAGCATCAAAGGCCAAGAACATGTGCTCATATAACTCAAAGACCTTGATGGGGTATGGTAACTTTGCTGTTAATTTGGAACAAACCATACTGTCTCAGCACTGGGTAACGTCAAAGGACCTATTATGAAGTAGGAACACTTGATTGCAAACATGCTGTTTCCCATATATAAATGCATACAATACTTTTCATTTAGGCAAATGTAATGAAACCAAACCTGCCAGGAATTTTCTCAAGCCAAAAACTGTCTTGGGGTTGGAGATAATCAATTTGTAATTTGAAGAGCAATTATTTGAGCTTCTAGACTTCTGAAAGAGTGAAGTGGAACAAACATTCACAGCAAGAAAAATCAAGCATTTCACCTCTCCTCACATCTAAGCTTGAACCTCAGCTCTGGGGCATAACTCAAGATTTGATATTAAAGTGTTTCATTTGCAGCCAATTAGGCCTAGGATTAGATTTTGCAGCCTCCTTGCATATGAGGACAATAGTGCGATTTCCAGCAACCTTATTTCCACTCCCTTACCCCCTCACACATCCCTTCAGAACCATCACCGCCTTCATCAAAACAATTTCATTTGTACTTATGAAAGCGTTACAGCCGGTAAGCGGAAGGTACAGAACAAGCTTAACCACTGTAGCTTTTTTCCCATCTGAATATCACGAATCTTGTATCTCACTGTGGTGTAAGGTCTCTGATTACATCAACCTCTCCAAATTATGCTGAAATGAAGGCCATTCAATTTGCTACAATCAGTAACTTTCGAAAGAGCCCACATAATTGATTTCACAGTAATATAGGCATAGGTGACTGAGAGCCTCAGCTTCATTTAGACAATGTTTTCTTTCATTCCAAAGTGCAGTATTCAATAGAAATCAAATTTTTTTCCCAACAGTTGGCAGCTAAGCTTTGGCACATATGAAGTTTTTTCTTCCTTTTTTTATGGTGCAGAAACATGAAAATTGAAATTAATGCCCAGGGTGATCTAATAGAAGTCGACAGGCGTTAGGTGAAATAACTTCTTTTTGGAGCCTGCCCTGATGAGGATTTCAGCCAGCAGGCAAGGAGCCATTCTGAATGCCATTCAGACCTCCAGCGACATTTGTTACTGAGGTAGTTTCTCAGCACCCAGCTGATGGAGAGCTGAGATGTGAATGTGGCTATTATTTCAAATGCTGCTCTCCCATTGTTTGCTTATTTATAGTGTGATCTGAGTTTTACTCCATTTTTGACCTATAAGTGCTCATGATCTCCACTATTTCCAGATGTACATGCTACGTTGAAACATCTGAGCTTCCTTCTTTGACCTTCAGATGGATAACAATGCATATGGAATGCTTACTTTTCCTGCCCAAATTGGGAACTATCTGGAAGCTGTGAAGAAGAAGCACTTTCTGACCTAGGAAGTGTATAGTCAAATACTCCCTAAGTTTTCATTGAGGAGTTAGGCAGATAATGAACTATCAAATTCATGACTTTATTAGGCAGACATTTGGTTGGGGTGGGAGAGAGCATGCCTTAACTCAAGAGTCTGGCAGCCTTGGATTCAGTTCTTAGCTATAACTTTGGCACCTACATGGTGCCAAAGAAGAAAGTCACTTATCTTTGCTGAACTTAGTTTGATTATTAACATGATATTTCTTTTATAAAATTGCTGTGAAAATATGTCCTTAATAACGGCTATACATTATGACTATAGAGTCCATACTGGGCACACCTCGGCAGCACATATACAAACTGGGTGATCTTGGGGAACTTACATAATCCTATGAACCTCAGTTTCCTCAACTGTAAAATTAGAATAATAATGCCCCTTATAGCTTTTAAAAGAATCAAATTAAGTAATGTCTTTTAAGTGTTTATCACACTATTTGGCATTAAACATGCAAGATTTAATGATGATTATAAAATTGTTATTTTATAGCTCCAAATCCCCTTGTTTGATAACTGTCAGTGAACATGAGCAAGCACTGAGTAAAGTTATATATTTAAATTTGACATTTCTAAATCATGGCATATACTATTTTTTAATGTAAACATAATAAAAAGAGAAAGCATGTTTATTTAATTTATTACAGAGTATTAACGTACAATTTTCAAAGATAGTTTCCACTGGAAAATAAGGTACTGAGCAAACAGTTCTGATGTTTGGGGCACTTCCAAAAGTCAGGGTTGACTCTCATCGATTGGGACTGAGAGAGTGGTAACACCAGAATGAGTAAGATCCTAAAATTGCAATAAGATTTAGAGTATAAGCAGTGCTGTGATCAACCTATGGTGTCTTCCAGGGGAGAGACATAGGTGACAGTACAGATACTATGCCTTTTCTATCACTGGTTTTACATTTTTTTTTGTCTGCATATCATTAGACTTTTACCACACACACTATCTAAAAATATAGAATAGTTTTCTCATTTGTTTTTCTTTAACTCTTGTTCCTCTTCTCTAGTGGCACTTGATATCTACTGCATTGAGAAGACATTGGTTTCTCTAAATGACAAAGATAATTTTCATCATTAAAAACCTTTATATGATTATGTGGTATCAATAAAATTAAAGCTATAATGTAAAAGAAAGAGATTTAGAGAATATATTAGATAAATAGTATTAGGGAAAAAATGTAGGGGTGATTTTTAAAAAGACTAAATTTAATATAACCTACTACAAAAAACAGTTTTGCTAGTACATATTTAATTTCAGTCCGTTTGACTGAAAACGAAAAAAAAGTATCAATTTTCCCTGCAGTAAATGACCATGGTGTGTGTGTGTGTGTGTGTGTGTGTGTGTATGTGTGTGTGTATATTAAAATGAGCTTTTTACACAAGATAACATAGCAATTTTGAATAAAATCAATGATGCCACATCATTAGAAAATACTTTTTCTACCCAAAAGCCTTAATGTAAAACTCAGCATGAGCCTCAAGGCACATTTTTTGAGGAAAAACCAAGACTGATCTCTTAGATGTTGAAAGTGAAGACTACCGTGGTGAAGAAAGTAAGATTATGGACCAAAAACACAGCAAACTCCAATCAAGGATGTCACCAATCATACAGAGACTTTTCCTAGAGAATTCCACTATTCGTTTACTAATTCATATATTCATATAACAAAACTGTTCAAAATGTTTTATTGGTGAGGCAACTCAGATCTCAAAACTGGCCCAAATATATTTGACTAAACGAAATGATTCATATGGTTGAAAACGCATTTAACTTCAAAGTAAAATCAAAGAGACAGTTTAAAGTAAAGAGTCATACCATATATTCAACATAATTTTTAAATTTAATGACAATTTTTTTTCATTTTGGAATATATAATTTCCTACAGTGAAAATTTTGTTAATCTTCCTAAAGTTGTCTCATGGTTTCAGCTACTCACTGAGTTGTGTTGGCTGTTTCCTGTTAGTCTCTCTGGACCTATTCCTCACCCTTTTCCATCATGCTTTTTGCCCCAAAAGACCAACATTCATAAACTAAAGGGCACGTTCCTCTGACTTTCCTTTGGTTTTGACCAATAAAAGTACCTGCAGAAGATTAAAAAACTGGAATGTTGAGTTGGGGTATTCATTCTTCTTGTTCTTGTCTAGTCAAGTTGCCACAGGTTGGCTGTGTGCCTCTACTAAAGGCCACAACTCTGCTTGGTATTCCTCCCCTACAGCTCCCCTTTCCACTTACTCCTCCTGACCTTTCAGGGGTGGTGAAGACTCTTCACTGTCACTTGTCTTTGAATACTGCATCATTCCTTATTGGTTTCTTTTAATCCTATCTGTATTTTTCTAAACAGTCCCCTTATTAATCTCTTCTCAATTACTCCATTAGAGTGCACCATCTATTTCTTGATGAGACCTTGATGAGTGGTACCTTGAAATAGAAGATGCTGGTTCTTCCCTCAGGTATAGCCTCCTCCACCCAGGTTGTCCTATTGACTGGTCAACATTAACACTTTCAGATGAAAAGTGAGGGACAGACTAGAAGAAACTTCCAATAGCAAAGTGAACTAATCTAGGCTCTAGAAGGTCCCAGGCAAGGAAGGAAGGCCAGGAGGAAAAGCAGTGACAGATTGTCATCCCATATGCTCATACCAGGCATCATTAGAGTAGTAATTTTATAACTTGCTTCTTTATTTAATGTATGATTTAATCATTTTGTCATATTCTTAAGGTTTCACTATGAACATCATTTTGGCTACAGAGTATTACAAATTAAAGGCTGGGTTTCTAGGATTCATAAATTATGGAAGTATAAGAAACAACTTCCAATTTTATTTGCTATTCTCCTTCTCCCATTCCTACCATGCAATGTCCAGTCGCACGTGTTATAGATCCCCCCCAAAGAAACTCAGTGGCTGAATGAATGTATAAACTAAGGTTTTCTCCAAAGATGCCCATATTTATCCTAGCCCCTGTACCTAGGATGCAAGTAAGTATTTTCTTCACTTGGTTTCATGCAATTCAGTCAACAACTTCATGAGGGATCCAATCTGGATTAAGCTATATATTTTAAAAGAGGCTCCTGTGACTTACCTTACAGGAGTGAGCAGTGTATAGAGTTCCACATATAGGGCAGTTAGAAGTGAACAGATATTTTGGAAGCTTTCAGAGCATACTGGAAGTTTGTCAGGCCCAATGAAAATTGTTTCTGGGTAAAATGTGACTGATTTCATTAAACCTGCACCTAACACACGGTGGAACTCTAGTCCACCGCAACAGAGTCTGATGAGAGAGTGGGAATGCAGGCAATACATTTACATTAAACCATAAAGAAAGACAGGAATAATAAACAATAAAAAAATTTTAAGGGATATTTTAGTTTTGTTGGGCAGAATATCTAGAATTCCCCTACTCCCTTCAAAACACTTTTTAAAATATACTTTTTAATGTTTATTTATTTTTGACAGACAGAGCGTGAGTGGGGGAGGGACAGAAAGAGAGAGGGAGACACAGAATCTGAAGCAGGCTCCAGGTTCTGAGCTGTCAGCACAGAGCCCAATGCGGGGCTCGAACCTACAGATCGCAAGATCGTGACCTGAGCGGAAGTCAGATGCTTAACTGACTGAGCCTCCCAGGAGCCCCTCATAACACTTTTTAATAGGATGTAAAGAATAGAAAATAGTACTCCACAATCTTAGAAGGGGTCAAAATTGCCTTTGAATATCCATAATGGCTTGTATAGAATTGGGTGCTAAGTGTGGCTTCTCTCTACTTACTCTCTCTTCCTAGGCCTGGGCCAGGCATACACTGGTGTGAAATTATGGTAATCATTGTTCTTTCAGCGCCTGGATCAGAAATGCAGAGACATGCCCACACTACCATTTCACCACACTGCCATTTCTCCAGCAGGGGATCTTTCTGAGTGTGCAAAGCTAGTTAGATCAATCAGCCTTTTCTCCCATCAACCCCATTTTCAGATACATTTGAGAGCTGTTTAAATAAAGAAGTCACCCTCTATTCTGGAGGCTTTGACTTTAGAACAGTCAATTTAAAAAATATCCTTCGGGGGGCACCTGAGTGGCTCAGTTGGTTAAGTGTCCGACTTCGGCTCAGGTCGTGATCTCACAGTTGGTGGGTTCAAGCCCCGCATCAGGCCCTGTGCTGACAACTTGCTCAGAGCCTGGAGCCTGCTTCTGATTCTGTGCCTCCTTCTCTCTCTGACCCTTCCTGCTCATGCTCTGTCTCACTCTATCTCTCAAAAAATAAATAAATGTAAAAAAAAATATTAAAAAAAAATATCCTTCGGTAGAATGTCCTTCTGCATCCCATTTGGGTACAGAAAATCTAACTTTCTCTGTAATTTAATCTTTTTTATATCTATAAAAAAATTAAGGGTTGTTTGTTGTTGTGACTTTGTGTATGTATGTGTGTGCATGTTTGTTTGTTTGTTTGTTTGTTTGAACATGGGCGTTCAATTATAAACTAGCCAGAAAATATACTTCCACACAGCAAATTTGAGCAGCATTAAAGTTTATGCTGCTTAAATCACTTCAGATTGCAGGATATTCAGATCTCTGAATTTTATGATAATGTCAAGAGAGCTTCTGGTGAGTTCCATTAATTTTTTTGGTATTGTTTAATTTTACATGAGTAAATATAATTACTCCTTTTGTCATGAAGAGCAAGTTCTAATACCAATTTATAATTCATGGAGCTAATTATGTTAACGAGAAGGCAATCTTTCCTCAGCTATCTCCCCTGTAATTTTAAAGGATTTTGATTTTTCCCCTTTCCTCTACAATTTCTCTTCCAGCTATGAAAAGGAAGTGTACACAATTCATCTGTGATATAATTATTTACCATGGCAACAGTTTGTGAATGGGATTGGGAAGTTGCACAGAAGGAGAAAGCAGCTTAAGGGAAACAGACGAAAAAATCCTTTCAAGACAAGTGAAGAGGCCTTTCAGGTGGGGATGGTTTTTGTTTTCCTGACATTTTAAGGAGGGGCTCAGGTTTGCCTAACATTGTAAAAACTGTTGTTGATCCTAAAATAAAAGAGTCTATTTTCTACAGTTGCATTTCAGAAAATCACTTTGATTAAGAGAGTGTGGCATAAAAAGCAAACCCACGTTTCCCTCTGCATTTGAATTAACAGCCCCCAGGAAGGTAAAGGGAAAGTGCTTGCTGCTAAATTATCAGATGGCATTGCCAGGGAACATTTGGGGGGAAAAAAAGAGACTCCGGTTCCCCATATTCCTAAAATGAGTAATAAGCTCCGTGGTTAGCAACAAAAATCTTCCTTCTTGGGTAACATACCGAGTCGGAGAAAAGTAAAGAAAATCTATCCAAATCCACTGGTCCAATCTTTGGGCTTCACCTGAGGCTCCACAAATTCTCTCTTTATCTCCCTTGTTCAATGGGATATTGATGATTTTAACCCCAATTGTGTCATGCCAATGAATGTAATCAATATTCCTCAAAAGAACACGAGCATGCATGTTAAAATAATACTAATATCAAAATACAAGTCACCTTTTCCTGGGTGTTTTCAGGCTTATGTTCTTTTCACCTGTGAACAATGTTATATCTCATATTCTTCCTTTCTTTCAGTGTTCAGCAATAACTAACATCTAGCTTTAGCTGAAGTATTCTTGACTGCACAGTAAAATTACTTCTGTTCAATATTCCAGGATGCTAATTGCATCAAGAGCTATGGGGAAAGCTCACAACTGGGAGTCTTATGAGTAGAAAGCTCAGGAGAGCTTGATCTTCTCAGAAACATACATAAACAGGATGGGGCTGGAAAGAGTCTGCCGATACAACATTTTAAAATAAAAGCGTAAAAAAACTACAATTTGGTTCTACAAAATACAGAGTTCCTATGTTCTAGGTACAGAACCAGGAAAGCCACTTCCTGAGATGACTGTACTGGTTTGAGCTCTTGCTAGTGTTGCTGTATTTGGAGGGCTGCCATTTGTACGTGCCTGTGGTGTGCGTGGAGTCTAGTACCAAGCGTTGCTTTTCCAGTGTCCTGTTTATACTGGACTGAGCACAGGGCTGTACAAACTAAACAAAGGAAAATATGCTTCCCTTTAGGGAGAAGGCCAACGGAAACACATCGTTTCACATGATAACAGAACTGGAACAGACCTCTGAGATCCATATTCCCATTTCTTTATCTTAATATATAAGAAAATTGAGTTTCCAGGAGGTTAAAAGACTAACTGTAGATCTCTGAAACTTCTTACCTCCAGGCTGCTCCTTCAAGCAAGATGTACAAATAGGAAACAGAAAAAAAAAGTTAAATGCAAGCATAGGTGATGTGCACTTATACAAGAAGGATAAACTCCACAGAAATTTAGAGAAGATCTACTGTGTTCGTTAGTCAGGGCAGACTCCATGGAAGAGGGGGCTTATGTTGGGTTTCATTTGGGGGAGAAAAGGAAGAGGTCCCTTCCCAACCATGAGAAGAGGAAGACTGCCCTTCAGTTTGCCATGAGCAATACTGTTGATGAAATCCTTTATTAGTTGCAGCTTTACATTTTTGCCTTGTGGCCTAGACAAGGAATAATGGAGATTATTCTTCCCAAGGAAAGGCATCTATTGCCCACAGAAAAAGGGAAACTACCCTTAATTTAGTCTCTACAACTAGGATTATAAAGTGTGACATTACTAAAAAATTAGTTTAATCCTTTAACCACACCCCATCTGACCAACCCAGATTTCTCCTTTTCATTACTGATAAGATTATCATTTCAGCAAGCATAGCCTTCAAGTGACTCCTTACTCTGTCTCCATTAGGAGATTATAGGCATAACTTCAGCCTTCTTGATATATTTGAGCCCTCTCTCCCTTCCTTCCTTCCTTCCTTCCTTTCCTTCCCTTTCCTTCCCTTCCTTCCTTCCTTCCTTCCTTCCTTCCTTCCTTCCTTCCTTCCTTCCCTTCCCTTTCCTTCCCTTCCCATTTCTTCTTCTTCTTCCTCTTCTCCTCCTCCTCCTCCTGCTTCTGCTGTGGCTGCTGCTTCTACTTTTTCTTTTCCTTTAGTTGCTCATGTATTTCCACCGGTATTCTCATTCTGTTACTTTATTGCCAAACTTCTCAAAACTCACTTACTTCCCTAGACATTTCCCTGTTTAGAAATTCCCACTTTGGACAAAAGACCCTCTTGTTAAAGTGCCCTGTTATATCAGTGCATTTTCTAGCAGAATGAAAACAAATATTGAATTTATTCACATTAAGGTGCTGTGTCTGAAGGTGACTTAAAAAGCAGGAAAATATGAGACTGCCTTCAGAAAGCTGAGCTCTGAGATCAACACTATCTCTCTGGTATGAAGTAGAAGGTGGGCAGAGGTGGTAGTGTTTACTACTGAAGACTGAACAAAAGAAAAGAGAAGAAGTGGTGGTTATCAGTGCCCATCCCAGCACTATTCAGGAGAATGGGAGCTTTCCACTAAGTATGCTGAATATCTCAGCTCCTTAAGGCAGTCCTGGATTGGGAGAAGACAACTTTGGCTATATCTACTCTATCAGTAAGATAGTGAAGAGTTGAATTCATCTTTACTCCCCTGGTGATTCCTTGATCACCAGCAAAGTCTTTGTTTAGGATTTGGCTAGTTTACTTATAATCTCCACACTTGTCATGTGACCTCTGTATGTTCCAAATCCTGTTGTATTATTATTTCTCACTGTGAACTACATAAATCAGCATTCTGGTTCCATAAAACAATCCCAGAAACTTAGTGCATGTGTGCGTGACAGTATGTCTCTGTAAGTGATGGTACTATAATCAACTAACAAATCAGGTTTCAGCATCAGTAAGGCTGAGAGTCAACCCCAGGTCCAGAGGGAATGCCCCAGAACAATGAATGCCAATCCTTGAGGCCACTTGGACCAGACCTTATGGGCCTTTCCCAACAAAATTTCCACCATGTTTTATGTTTTTGGCTGTGTTTGAGAGTATATATTCTTTTCTCCAAGAAATAATGGTGACTTATTATTTTGGAAGCTTGGAGATGCAATATTTTCATTTAAATTGATCCTTTTCTAATAATGGACTTTTAGACATTGAGGGAAATGAGTGGTAAAGATATTTTGATCAGGCCAGTACGCCTGCTTCCCGGGGTCCAGCTAATCCCTAGTGCACAGGCAACACTTATTCTGTCTATAAAGTGATTCCCGGTGATCATTTCACCCCTCTATATACATGTGGCTTGTGACTCCTCAAAATGTTACATTGAGCGTTTCAAACCAGACATTGGGGATTCTTCTGCACTTAATGGGGTGAATATGCAGTCTGTGTTCCTGTAATGACTAGAAGCTTCCATGCCTTGGGGTAGGAGTGAAGAGAGAAAATATTCTGATTGGAATCACAGCATGCCTGCATGCAAATCAACAGATAAAGGCTACTCTGTAATTATGCTAAAATGACCTACTGTAAAACATTTCTCTTGTCCTTTTCTTGACCCCCAGGTAAAAAAGAAGTGGTTGTTAAGTGGTATTGACCATCTATGTCCTCATCCATGTGGCCTCTCAGGCTATAGCTATTGCAAAATGGTATTTCCCAGCCCTGTCCATGTCCAGATGGCTGGTTTAAAGCATCATGAAGTGAAATGAAAAACGAGGAAAACATTAGCAGACAGAATTGTAGCTTGTTCATGGAAAATTAGAAGATGCACCCTTTGATTCCTTTGTGGCTCCCCACCCCCATCCCCAAGTGGTTTAGAATTAAAATGGGGACAAAAACATGTCTAGATTTATTTGGCTCTGCCATATTAACCATAAAAAAGATCTAGCCTGTTCCAATCTTAACCCAGCAGTAAACTATAAATCCAACTTCCCCTCTCTGCTGGGGAAATAAAATCCAAATACAGTAGCATCCAAATAATTATCAAGAGTTGAGCTGTGCTGGCAGGGTGCAATGTACAAGATTCAATTTTAACTAGTGATTACAGACCGGCAACCTTCTAGCCCTGAATGTCAAACGGCCATGTCACTTTCTCCTGTCACGGAGTATGTCAGGACTCACCGCAGCCTGGTGACTTTTCATCAGAGGTAATGAATCTTGTACTCCTGAGATGGGAAATGTCACTGTGCCTCCCCGCCCCTCCCTCTCCTCCTACCTCACCCCTCATTCCCTTCCTGCCACCTGTCCAGGTCCCAATAATTAGGAAAAGAATGTTGTGTGTGACACAGCTTCTCACATCCCCACCAGTGCCCTGCTACTGTCGATTTAAATTGTGTGGTCACTACTCAACTTGCAACCATACATGATGAAATGGCTACCTCAGTAGACGGTTTATGGGGCTGGAGTCTCATGTATCAAGTTCTCTTGTCCTTGAGCAATAAAATGGAAAAACAGTTAAGTTTTGACCTTACAGCCTGCATGGTTTCGGACTCCAGTCCAACTCCTGATAACCCGCCTTTAAATCTTTCAAACAATCTTTCAAAGTTTCTTGTTTCTGACCTTTCTGCTACTAGATGCCATTTGGGACATCAGTGAGGGTGGAGCACTGTGTGGGTGGTGATGGGGAAGGAGAGTACATGGATTGTGATGTCATCTTTTAAGTCCAGAGTTCAATGTCTGACATAAAAAGAGACTGGACAAGCACTTTATATTTTTGTGGGTTTTTTTTTTTTTGAGCCAAAGAAAATATATATGAATACATACAGATATAGCCACTGGTTTTTGAAAACTATTTCTTGAATTTCTTAAATTCTTTTTTTTTTTTAGTTTTTAGTTTTTATTTTTGAGAGAGAGAGAGCAGGTGGAGCATGTGCATGAGAGAGTGGAGGAAGGGCAGAGAGAGAGAGAGAGAGAGAGAGAGAGAGAGAGAGAGAGAAAGAAAGAATCTTAAGCAGGCTCCATGTTCAGTGAGGAGCCCAATGTGGGGCCCAACGCAGGGCTTGATGCCACGATTTGAGATCATGACCTGAGCCTCCAAGAGTCGGATGCTTAACCGACTGAGCCATCCAGATGCCCCAATATCTTAAATTCTTAATATAAATCCCAGAATCTTAGTGGATTGGAAGGAGTGCATATGAATTGAATTAGAAATAAATATTTCTATTTGTGATAGAAAAACTCCCTTTCTTTCTTATACATCTCATCATTTAAAAAAATACTTAACACCTATTATGTTCAACATAATATTGCTGCTTATTAAGAGATGTAATAAAGCAATATATAGCATGATCCCTGCCTAATATGAATAATAAGACACATGAATGATAGGTATAAAATAAGGAAAAATGTAGTAAATGAAAGGAGACAGTTTTCCCATATGAATAACAATACCCACAGGATATAAGTGAGTTAAACATCTCAGAAGGTAGAAAAGACATAAAACCAATATGGTCCAGAGACAACCAAGAAAAAGGTATCAACCAAGAAAAAGGTATCAAGGTAAAGCTACATGCAAACACAGGATCACATTATTTGTTAGTGCTAGGAACATCTCCATATTTGTCTGTAGTGATTAGCTATCCATGGAACACAGCAGTAAATTATAGCTGAGGTCAGTTAATCCACTGTCATCCAATATAAGTCAGACAGATGGGAAGGCAAAATCAAGGCTCATCAGTGTCAAAGAAGGTTCCAAAGGAGCTGTGGGACAGCTAGTTTCCCTTGCTACATAGGCATTTTGTTTTTCTTGAAAAGTTCAGGGCTGTTTTACTGAGTCAAGATTCTATGAGAAACATTTAAGCTTTTATGTACCAAGACTTGTTAGAGAAAGTTTATTTCTAGATGAGACTTGCCTTCCTTCTTTTTTCTCCCTCCCTTTCACCTTCTCTCCTTCCCTCTCTCCCTTCCCCCTTCCTTCCCTCCTTCCTTCCTTCTCTCCTTTCCCCCTTCCTCCCCTCCTCCCCTCCCTCCCTCCCTCCCTTCCATCCATCCTTCCTTCCTTCCTCCCTCCCTCCCTCCCTTCGTTCCTCCCTCCCTCCCTCTTCTATATTATGTTCCAGACATTGAGCTAGGCATAAGTGATGAAACACTAAGCAAGGTCAACAGGCTTCTTGTCACAATGTAGCCTAAAGCCTGGTGGAGAAAATGAGCAAGTATTCAGGCAATTATAATTCAATATGAGAGGAAAATGAGAGAGGCTGCAACATGCTAATGGGGTCCTAATAGAGGTACCTGGTACAGACATAGGAAGGTAACAGAAAGAGCTTTCCAAAGGATGCCCAAAGGTAAACAGGAAGTCTTTACCACTGATCCTCTAGGAAGCCATAAATTTCTGGGTAGATTTCAGGTTCTTTGAGCAGAGTCTGAAGTCTCCTCTATCAGCCACTAGAATGGGTCTCCTCACTGGGGGGATGGAAAATTACCCTTACTGTAATCAGTGTCTTTCCTAAATTATTTAACATCACATCTAGAGGAGATCTTTAAGGACAAAAAGAGGTTGAATTTGAGGCACATATAATATTCTGATCAAGGTTTTAGGCCACAATATTGCAAAGCATAAGCATTCCTTCTCCTTCCTTTCATATTCTTTGTGCCATTAGAAATTAATTACAAGTAAAGATTGGGTAGGAAAGTTAGACTTTTTATTTAAACCATCTCATTGAAGCATTACAGAAAACTGAATTTCTAGTATATTTATTCTCCCCATATCTATTTTTTGAATTTGTTTTTATTTTTGTCTTAAGTTCTTTCCAAAATTGAGAGTATCGGGGCACCTGGGTGGCTCAGTCGGTTGAGCATCCACCTTCAGATCTTGCCGTTCATGGGTTCGAGCCCTGCGTCGGGCTCTGTGCTGACAGCTAGCTCAGAGCCTGGAGACTGTCTTCAGATTCTGTGTCTCCCTCTCTCTCTGACCCTCCCCTGCTCACGCTGTCTACCTCTCAAAAATAAATAAAAGCATTAAAAAAAAATTTTTTTTAAATTGAGACTATCATGTAGCAGGCAAAATTAAAATTATTGAAGGACCCAAGAATAAATTAAAATACAATTGTTTGTTTCCATTATGTAACTTGCAGTCTAGAAGGGGAGAGAAAGGTAGACAAATAATCACAAAGCAATGTAATGCCTAAGATGCCTAGGATGATATGGGAAGATTGACCCTGTATACTAAGTGGGGGATTGTGGTTCATGGACCTTTAAAAAAGAAACAGACATAGCCAGTGCGTTTGTTTTTGTTAAATAGACTGCAAGCTGCCTTTCCAAAATATAGAGGCAATTCTCCACTGATAATTGGTAGAATCATTTACAGCTTCACAGATAGGGTAGGTGCCACTGTGGGTCCACTGATGATACTGAACAGTGTAGAAGTGAGCGAGGTGATAGGTATGGCAAACAAAAAGAAGTTGCCAAAATGCTCCCTAATTGGACAAGATGCATGATAGACATATTTCAGGTGGCCTCTTATAAGTCACAAAGGATTAAATTGCAAATGTCCTCCTTTCTTCATCAGGGTCACTCTTAGACCCGGATCTTCCTTATCTTCCAGTCAGGATGAATGAAATACATTTCTTTGGGGGCAAAGAGACTCCCTGCTGAATGGAACTAAGAAGACTGATGTCTCAGTGTTTGTACAAGCAGTCAGCAAAGGGATACAACCACCTTGAAATGTAGGTGTGTCTGTGAGAAAGGGGAGTGCTCACAAAGTCAAACTAGTATTAACTGTCACATAAGAACATGTAACAAGAGAAATTGTTCTGCATGATACTATAATGGTGGATACATGTCATTACACATTTGTCAAAACACATAGAATGTACATTATAAAGAGTGAAACCTAATGGAAACCAAGGACTTTAGTTAATAACAATGCATTAATACTGATTCATCAATTGTAATAAATAAACCACATTAATGCAAGATGTTGTTAATAGAGGAAACAAGGTGGGTGTTGAGGGAGTATATGAGAAATCTCTATACCTTTCCCCCAATTTTTTTTGTAAAATAAAACTCAAAAAAGTGTATTTTTTGAAATACTTGTTATACTTGTTAATCTATGAGCTGGGAGATAGGGTTCTATGTATTTTTTAAGTTTTTCATGAAAATTTGTTGTACGATAAAAAGAAATCTCAGGTTTAGGAAATGCTTCTTCATTATAAAATATAAAACTGAGATGCTTAGGAATTAGCAGGCCAAAGAAGAATGGCCACACTTGGAGTGGCAGTTCCAGGCAGAGATGACACACTGTTCGAAGGTCTGGATGCAAAAGCAGGTTCATTTGACAATCTGAAAGAACCTCTCCTTGGGGAAGGCCTATAGGGAAACCGAACGTGGACCGTGGTCCATTGCTCTGGGAATATGCAAATACAGCCCCTCATGGTCCCATACTCAATGTCCTGAGATAATCTTTCCTGCAATGTCTATTTAGCTACATTCATCCTACTGTCTTTGATTCTAGAAAAAATTAAAATTCTGATAACTGGAAAAAAATGCTCTTTTACTAGAAGCCAAAAAAAAAAAAAAAGAAAAAGAAAAACCCAGAATCATGAATACCCTATTTAAATGCAAACTTCAGAAATTATATTTCAAATAGTCCTAAGAGGACTAATTAATAATTGTAAAGTACTTTGAAGACGGAAAGTGCTAAATTAACATCAATATTTATTTATTAATAATCAGAGGAGGTGATGCTGCCATCTTGAAGTTGCCTCTTTTACGATCAAGTACTGACTACTACCATGATTTCACCCTCTTAATTGCCTTCTCCAGCCACTATTGCCATGTGGGAATTCCAGACTTTATGCTTGTGTTTAGTATTTTATTATTTAAAAACTATTGCCAGTTCTCTATATATAACTGCAAAGAATTTCTACACTTTGTGTGCAGAGAAGCTAGTATGCATTAACATCAAAATTCATGCATCATATAAAAAGAAACTACACTTAATAGTTAACATGAAGCACAGTATCAACCAGAGAGTAGGAGCTGAGGAACAAAGTTTTGAATAAATAAATGAATAAACAACAAATTAATCCAGTTCCTTTTTATATAAAGTATAAATGTTGCTTTTAGCCTCACATCGTATCTATTTGTATCACATGGGAACCTACTTCATATATTAACTGGTATTCAAAAATATGTTACTTTTTTATTTCTTGAATGCTAGGTTGCAATCTTTTAGCAGTCCCTATTCATGTTGTGTTACTTCCAATGATGTTCAATGGTATATCAATGGAAAGAGAAGTTTAAAAAAAAAAACTCAACAAATAATTAAAATATTTAAAATGACCAAATAGCTGGCATCACTGAGCTCAAAGGTCCAGAGGGATTCTTGGCTTTCTAACTTTAGAGTTAGCTACTTTGCATTGTCCACAGTGAGCACTCTTGCAAGAACTTTTGACACAGCCTGGAGTCCATGGCTCTGTTTCTACTTCACAATCTCCTACAAGCTACAAACCAGAGACAGCCAGGACTCTAGTGTGAGAGATACTCATCTGGACCAGCATTGGTTATTGGTCAGAATTCGCAACCCTTTCTTAGAAGAGGCACATATATTTAGTTATCTGGACATAGGGACAAGGAGAAGGGAGCTGGCAAAAGAACAGTAGATAATCAGTAAAATTTCAGTTACAATTTCAAGTTGTAGTCTATAAAACCAAGGTTCAGATGAATAAAGAATGGGAAGATGATGAAGAGGAACATGTGGACCAGGAGAGAAACACCAGTGTGAATATGGCATATCAGGGCCTTTCTGATTAGGATGGCTGAGTATCTTGGCCCATTTACTGACTAAATAAATATATTTTACACACCGTGCACCCAAAGCCCTAAATTAGGCTTTATAGCAGATACACTTTGAAGATTCAAAATTCAGACTGTTCTCAAGGAACCTCCACAAACAGTAGTTAGGCTGAAAAACTCAGCAAATGAGTGACAATTCAGCCACTTGTTGAGCCTCGCCATGTCAATGGGGCTTTGCTCAATTCTTTACCACATCCTCAATTATTCCAGATGATTTTATATGTATAATAATTATATATGCTACATTACATATTACTTAAAAAGCTTTTGCACATAAGAGGGAAAAATAGCTGAAAAACTTAAAGGTAGTTATACAGAGAGAGCAAGCACATGCCTCTTGATAGAAAACTGACTCTGAAGGAAGCAACAAACTTGTATGGTCATTCCCATATAGGCAATTTAGAGAGTTTGCCAAGAGCTAGGTCTGCCTCCTCTGTGACCAACAATATTTTGCAGTATAAGACACCGTTCATTTATTACCATGTGACAGGCAAATGCAAATTCTACATGTTGGGAATACAACTGTAATGAGATAATCATTTATTTTTTTCATATTTGCAAATTTTATCTCATCTATCAGATAACTAGCTGCTTAAAGATAGGGCCAATTCTTGCTTATAACTTCTGCACTCTGCCAGATAAACACTCACAATGGACTATGGCTCACTGATGAATGTAAAGCGGAGAGAAAACAATACAAAGCTGTGTCTAGCTAAATTCTTTTTTTTTTTAACTTTATAGTTTATTGTCAGGTTGGTTTCCATATAACACCCAGTGCTCTTCCCCACAAGTGACCTCCACCAAGACCATCACCCCCCATTACCTTTCCCCCTTCCCCTTCTCCCCTC